>CM060174.1:70063465-70756965 GCA_030549775.1 Tamarix chinensis | reverse complement strand
CATGTACATATCAAAGAATTTATCAATGTGGAGCCATACTCCCACATTTTAATCGCTGGAACATGCGTGCAACTACAATCTTGAAAATAATGTATGGGAATTGGATTGGAGATATTAAAATGACCACCAATCAAAGAGCTCTGAGAATTACGGTCATGGTATACGATTAAAAAAATATACTATTGATTATATATTAGGTCAGTTACATAAATGTTATCTAAAAATAAATACGTTGCTCATTAATTTTATGTTAATTTAATTCACTTTAAAAACTATCATTGATCCAAAAAGGTACAATTGAGTATTACAATTTATAAAAAGAAAAAAAGGAAGTTACCTAATATTAATGAAAATTATTATCCATATATTATTATTATTATTATTAAATTGAGGATGAAAAGGAAACTTTTTTCCTTAATGATGGATTGTCGAATCTTTGTATGAATTTCACCTTAAAGTCCTTGGATTTTGTTCCACCATCAGAACCTTGGATTAAAATTTCGTCCATCACCGAGTTATTCAAAAGCATTAGCATATCTAGTAAGTAAATAGATGTCTATTTGCAAGGTCACCCCATCATGAAGTGACATTTGATTATCACTAAACCTACGATTAAAATTTTATGATTGAATTTCTTTTCTTTTTTTTTTTGTTATAATTTGAATAAAATTGTCTAGACAATAGAAAAGAAGGAATTAAATTTTACAACCATTAAGATAAGGAAATAGAAAGATGCACAAAGCATGAGAATTGTTGAAAAAATAAGATAACTTGGCAAGGATATAGAAAATAAAACTCTCTTATTTATATTTTATTCCACGTAGAAATTATGATGTAAAAAGATTGAGCTTGAGTAGCAAAATAAGAAACATACAAAACAAATGAAGAACAACAAGATGTCAAATAATGACTCGCCCCTTGATAGACCGGAGGTTATAAATGGACAAAAACATACCTCTAGACGACACCTAACATGCATAATTACTATCCTCAATAGCTAATTCTATCTCCCTCAAAACTTACGTAATCTTAACAAATCATTTAAATCTAACATTGATAGATGTTATATTTATACACCTCTTCATTGTAAACTCATGAACTTATGCATAATGAATATAATATAATAGTTTTATAGGCTAATAGATAAACCTTAAATAAACATGACTTTACTTGAGTACACTTTCAAATAATAATGATAGTAGCAGGAGGATAAGGCAAATTGGGTTGTGACTTGGAGCCTTGTATAGGAGTAGTTTCTATTTTCTATCGTAGAGGTTTTTAGTGCTTGGGTGCATGGAAGGGTGTTGCTCAACACCTGCTTGCATATCCTAATTTTTTCTAGATTATATGGCTATTATTTTCTATTTTCCTATAATTTTCCATAGGCAAGTGTTTAGAAAGTATTCCAAACCCTTATTAGAAAATAGGGAAAGTCACCCATGATGATGCTTGTGTGGAAAAATTCAAGTTCTCTTTTGTAGAATCTCTACTTATCAAAAATAAATGTGGGTTAGGTACTAATATTCAACTTCATTTTATGTTCGTTTTATCTTGATCTATGTGTAGTGTATGCACATAATGCATATAACCCATAAACCCCTCAAGTTATAATATGCCTCCGTCCTTGATAAATGAGTATGATTCCGAAATCATCCTTGATCCTACAAATGACTCTATAATTTTTTTTTACTCCCACCTTTAAAGTATAGAATGGCTACAGGTGTCTTTGGTCTTACATCATTCTAAGATCATCATCCTTCATTTAGTAACCTCCGTTTTCCATATGGGAAAACATCCCTCAGAACATACAAAAAGATTTGGACTCAAAACTTTAGAAAAAAAAGTAGAACAACATTTTTTTTATTTGAGAAAAAGAAGGACAAGGTTGCCTTGGTGTACTATTAGTGACAAGATGGTAACACAACTCTTATGGAGTCTTTACACAAAGTTTTTTTTAGCTCCATAGCCAAAGTACCAAGCCTATGGGTACCAAATGGATAACTCAAACCCAACTTAGCTATGGTGTCCTCACAATCATTAGCCCCTCAATGTGTATGTGTGTGTGTTTTGTCCATTGCTTATAGAAGTTTCAAAGCAACATTCAATTGTCCATGATAATGATTGAATAAGCACCACTTGGGTTGTCATATCCTATAACTGAGTGAACTATAGTACATGAATATGATTCAATCCATAGTTGAGTGAATCCTATGTTTGCTTCAATCTTTAACCCAATCCACAATGCTCAAATATCTATAAATAATACAGAGTTCATGCTAATATGCATTACAAAGACATTAATCGAGATATCATGTTTGTCTCTAAAGAGTACCTCGACATTGTCCCTCCTTGATTAGCACACAAAGTAGACAACAACATTTAGTTTAACCCATCCTCGTAGAGGAAAAAGTCAATAAAAATCAGCAATGCTACTAAGGCTTCCTCTAACCATGATGTTGTAGCATTCCTAAGCAATCACCATGTCCCAAGATTTATTTAAATAGGAAGGTCGAAATACCCCGAGGGAGGCCTTTGTTGCACTGTCACTTCCACAACCACAAAAAAAAAAGAAACACAAAAAAGGAAGTTCCATGAGACCCCATGTAATGTTATGACTAATTGTCATAGGTTATACTCCATCCACATTCACAAATTTCAGTTAAAGAAATCACTTTCTCAATGAAACAAGAACAACATGCACCATACTTCTACCATCATCCAATAATGCTCAAGTAAATGATCCATTTTCTTGATATATGTAAGGAATATTGGGCAATGAATATTAGAAGTAAGGACCCACTTGGCCCATTGACCATTGGTTGGTATCTTGTCAAACTTCACCTGCCATAGAAAGGAACATATTCATTCAACCACTTTTTGATACTATATGGGGCATAAGAAAACCTAACACAATTATCCCTAATGTCCACCAGTATATTACACCTAGTAATAGTTGTATATTGCTCAAAACCATGCTTTAACCACACCACTATGTCTTATTCCTTAATATTGGGAGTATTGATATGGCTTGCAATTTGTAAGGCAATGTAACGAGGTAGGAAATATGCAAAATTGCCCCATAGCCATTTACCATTATCCTCCCAATAGGATGCAACTTGACACTAAAGTTCAATCCTATCAATCGATTGCTAGAGAAAATCTTTAAGTAGGTATTCATCCACCCAAGGTTGCACCAAAATAAGGTAGCTCTTCCATCTCTAATACTCTATTTGCAAGTTTGTAAGAGAATAAAAAGCCTATGACAGATGGCTTTGAAGGTTAGGGAAGAACAATTCTTATCCCAAGTGTGGAAAGGGTTCTCATATCATAAATACTTGGCTTTGAATACATCAATCCAACTATTATGATAGATTACTCATAGAATGAAGGGTATGGTCATTGTGTTGAAAAATCCAACCTCTTAGGTTGCAATCAAAGAAAAGTGGATGTGGGGACTTGATTCGGAGTGCAACATAACTAAAAGCTATTCCATTTAGGGTGAGACAAAAGAGGTAGGCGCGAGTGGTTTAATGTTCGAGCTAATTGATTAGATGATGACTGCTTTACTTATTCCATCCTTGTTGAGAAGTCTATCCACTTATTCAACATGAAAAAAGGGCATGTAGGTGTTATGCCCATAAAAAGGTTGATCATCCTAAGGCTTAGGATAGACTAAGCTAGGAGTTCATCTAATATACAATTCAACAAGTTAGGTTGTTGTTTTACGATATCTCAATTATCATGTATATTATTTTGATGGCATTCATTCAAGTTATGTAGAATGAGTATAGATTTGAGTCTTTTTAGTTGTCTTAAGGGCTATGAAAAGGTGACCTTTAGAGTCCCTACAACTTTAATCTTTTCATGGAGTATCTATCTCATATTATTACTGCATTTACTAATAAGAGAAATTGGATAGTGGTTTCAACTAGTTGAAGCTATCCCAAAATATCTCATGATTTCTTCAATGACATGATGTTTTTGGCCAAATCATCCAAGAATAAAATGAGGCTTATTATGAGCATTTCGCAACACTTTGATTGAGATTCAATGCAATTCATTAATTAGGATAAATCATTAGTTTTTTCCTGACCAAAAACTGACCCTAAATCGAGCTTGAAACTACAACAATTGGGGGCATGCCTCTCTTGATGAGTGTGGTAAAATACTTGGAAGCTTACATTCGAACTAGCAAGGCATCTGATGATGATTTTAGATACTTCATTGAGAAGGTTTGTCTCACTATGAATAAGGAAGTTTTCATTTTTCTCTAGCCAGATTACCTTGGCTAAGGTGGTCTTCACCTTTATGCCTAGATATGCACCTTAATTTTGTGTTCTCCCTTTAGGGGTTAGAAGCAAGTTGGATGGGATAGTTTGAAGATTTATTTAGAGTGATACTAGCTTGGACTGCAATATTTGTTGGGTCTCTTGGGTTTAGCATTGCAAACTCAAGTCTACGAGAGGCCTAGGCATTTGCAAGGCCAAGGTTGTTAACAATTCCTCAATAACTTAGTTGAGTTGGAGGCTTACGATCGAGAAATTATAACAACTCTTAATCAATTGATTTATGTTTTCTAATTGTTTAGATTTACATATAGTTATTATGTATTTATTTGCAAAGAACTTAATTATGAATAAGCAACAAAGGGGAAATAATGCTTGATTATTAAATTCCCAATGAATATGAGCTCAAATTATATTAGAGTAGCTCATGCATAGCATTCATTGACCTCAAAGCCTTATAGGTCTATAGATGCAACCATATTTGAAAGTAGACCCAACAAAGCTCACCGGGCCTAAATAACTTGACAAAAAATGCGAGTTTTGGACCAAAAAAATTTAAATCTAATCTCAACCATAAATTTTGAAATAATCCAAATCGATCCAAAAACCAGCCCATATTCAACCAACCTAATAATGAGCCCCACATCCAAATAAATCAAAATTAATAACCCAACCCAAAAAGAACCCAACTCATACCTAGATAAAAATATGATGATGATCACCCTAAATTTATCAAATCCAAAATAACCCAAGTTGAACCTAACCCATACCTGAGCCTAATTTCATATTTGATACAAATTAAAGTCAAATTCGATCTATAAAGACAAAATTTTAACTCATGTAAATTTCTACTTAAACATTAATAATCCATTTTATTAATTAATTTTTATATAAAAAAATAATTTCACAACCTATGTAACAACAAATAAAAAAAACTAGTAGGGCTCTACTATCTTCAATTTATTTAAATATCAAATTAGCATTGATTATATTAAAGCATAGATATTTCTATTATTATTATTATCATTATAAGCATAAAATTGGAATTGTGAATATAGTAATGATAATTATAATCTATATTATTATCATGACAATAATAAAAGCAACAGTAGCAGTAGTAGTATATAATAATAATAATAATAATAATAATAATAATAATAATAATAATAATAACTATACTTATATATAATAATATATATAATTGTATTTATAAAAATAACTATAATAATAAACGTAATTTATTATTATTATTATTACATATTTTATGGTAATAATTTGTTATATCATTACATAAATATGATAATACTTGCTATAATAATAATAATAATAACAATAATAATAATAATAATAATAAATAAATAAATAAATAATTTTAAATTTACTTATTATGTTAGATTAATAACAATCAATTTCAATATAAATTTTGAACTAAATTGACCTAAATTAAATCTAATACGATTTAAAGTTTATAGATTTGAATAAACCCTATCATATCTATAATTTGTATATCCAAATTAAATCTAAACTCAACAAAAAATTGATAAGTCAAATACATACTCGATCTAATATTTATTTAAACTTGAAACGAACCGTATAGAAATTATCATTAACTAAATTGAATTTGAAAAAAAAATAGCCAAATTAAATACAAATCTGATCCAATTATATAATAAATTTAATTTTAATCCGAGATAAATCCCACCCTTATCATATATTTGGCCATCTCTATTTGAAAGTACAAAAACCTACTAAAAAGATGAGTTTGAGATGCTCATGAAATTCAGTGGTTTGATATTCTGCGTGAATGACCTGGTCATTATATGAAAGAGAATAATAGAGTTTGGGTAGTTGGTCGGGGCACCAACGGCGCGCGAGAAGATATGGACAGTAGTACGAGAAAAGGACACTGTAAATTATTGCCCATGGAAAAAGGCTACGGAACTCTAGCTAATATGTTAATTCCTCATCATGAGTTAATCAAAGTCGCTACTTTCACTGATACTACTACTACTAACCTTAAAGTTAAAGCAGCGGCTGTCAAGGTAGAGACATATCTCCGTCGGCGCCGGGCCGGTTCAAATATATAATTTTATTATTGACGTCCTTGTCAAATACAGTATTACTATAATTTTTGTTGCAATAGTTGCCATCTTAACTACTTGGGCGCGATACGCATTTTGAAATTCCCTAAACAAACCATGATCCAGGCATCCAGCTAGTGGTTTCCTCTTCTCAATCTATTCGTTAGGTTATGTACACATAAACATATAGTACAGTTACCAATCAAGCATGATCGATAAATGAGTTAAATATTGTTAGCCCTTCTAAAATAATAATTTATTTAAATTCACCATTGTAATTATTTAGATATCATATGGATAATAAGTTAATCTAAATATTATCTCGTTATCTAACTGGCCTTATTACTATTATTTGATCACTATAACAAGAACACCACTTGCAATTAATATTAGTGTCCAAAAACTTGATATTAATATTGTACTGGTTGCTTATGATGGGATTATCATTATATAAATTTGTTGATTGTTTATCATGCACTTCTCCTATAAACATGTTTATTTACGCTATTGTTATGTTATCTATACAATTATGTCTGCCTCTACAATATCTGCTAACTTAAATTTCATTCCCATGTTGAATGAGAATAATTTTAAGGAATAGAATGACATTGTTTTACGGTCCTTAGCTGCATGGATCTAGACCATGCACTTCGGTTAGCGAAACCCATTGATATGACTGTTGAAAGTTCCTTTAGGAACTTTGAGAAATGAGATTGCTCTAATTGCATTGGTCTTATGATTATTAAGTGTAGTATTCTAGAGGCTTTTAGGAGTAGATTCTCTGATGAGATCACTAATGTTAAGAATTTTCTTACCAAAATTAAAAAACGTTTTGCAAAAAATGAAACGACTGAAACAAGCACTCTTTTCCAGTACTTGATTTCATTAAAGTATAAATGTGAAGAAAATATAAGGGAGTACATCATAGAGATGTCTAACTTTGCTTAATATATTAAGGCACTAAAGCTCAAATTGTCAGATGATTTACTCATGTATTTAGTATTGATTTTTCTTCCTGCACAATTCAGTTAATTTAAGGTTAGTTACAACTATTAAAAGGAGAAATGGAATCTTAATGATATAATTTCCTATTGTGTGCATGAAGAAAAAAGAGTAAAGCAAGATAAGATTGAAAGTGCTCATCTAACATTTACCCCTAAAATTCAGGGCATGAAGAGAAAGAATGAAGCTACTCCTCAGGGTTCAGTAAAAAAAAATAGTATAAGGAAAAAGATAGCTTCTTCTTTTGCAAAAAGACTAGACATGTTAAGAAGGATTGTCAAAAGTATCATGCATGGCGCATAAAGAAAGGTACAATCCTTTGCTTTGGTCTGTTTTGAGTTTAATTTAGCTTTGGTTCCTAGAAACACTTGGCGGTTAGATTATAGTGCTACTACTCACATAAGTGTTTCTATGCAGGGTTGCATGAGTTGTAGAAAGACAAATGATGGTGAAAGACACATCTATGTGGGAGATGCCAAGGCAGCAACGGTTGAAGCGATTAACACTTTTAGGCTATTGTTATAATTAGGTCATTATTTGGATTTGAAATACACTTTTGTTGTACTATCTTTTAGATGGAATTTGGTTCCTATTTCCTTATTGGATAAATCTAGTTATTATTGTTCATTAAGAAATAATAAATTTAGTCTTTCATTAAATTTAAATGTTATAGGTACTGGTTTGTTGTGTGCATACAATAACCTATATTTTCTTGATGTAATCACTTCATATCATGAAAACTTGCATATAGAATTACATGGTACTAAACGTAAATTAAGCAAAGATAATTCAGCATCATTATGCCATAAGCGCTTAGGTCATATCTCAAAAGGAAGAATTGAGAGACTTGTGTTTGATGTAATTTTAGATTTCCTTGACTTTATAGATAAATTATGTTGAATTGTAAGGGAAAAAAACCAAAAAAAAAACAAATAAGTGCAAATAGATCTTAGACATCTTAGAATTGATTCACATGGATATCTATGGAACTTTCCCTACGCCTTCTTGGAATGGTGAATAGTATTTTATATCATTCATAGACGATTACTCATGTTATGGCTACCTGTATCTCATTCATGAAAAGTCACAATAATTGGACGTGTTTAAATCTTTTACGCTTGAAGTTGAGAACCAACTCAACAAAAGAATTAAGTGCGTTAGATCTTACCGTGGTGGTGAATACTATGGCAAATATGAAGTTTTAGGTGAACAATGTCTAGGAGCTTTTGTGATATTCCTAGAGGAGTATAGAATCTTCCCACAATACACCATGCTAGGTTCTCCTAGCATGAATGGTGTATCTAAAAGACAAAACTGAACTCTTAAGAATATGGTAAGGAGTATGATTAGTCATTCTATCTTACTAGAGTCACTCTAGGGAGAAGCACTAAAGACAACAACTTACATTCTTAATATAGTACCAACTAAAGTAGCTGCTAAAATACCTTATAAACTTTTGATAGGCAAAAAACCTAGTCTGAAACATTTTTGTATTTGGGGATGTCCGGTTGAGGCTAGGCCATATAGGCCACATAAAAATACATTGTACTCCAAAACAATCAATAGCTATTTTATTGGTTATTTTGAGCGATCAAGGGGCTATAAGTTCTATAATCCCACACTCAATTCAATTTTTGAGACAAGAACTGCCACGTTGTTTAAGGATGTTGAGCTTATGGAAAGAAATAAGGTTAGGAACATTATCTTTTAGGAGGAATCAATTACAATTCCTACTATTTTCTCTGACAATGTATGAGTCTCTACACCTGCTATTGATCAGGAGGCAAAAAAAGAACCTCTACAAGACAATGTTGAACAACCATCTATTGATAATGAGGTGATGGTTCCATAAGAACAAGCTTAACAACCTCAAGAGCTAAGGGGATCCACTAGAGAAAGGAGAATTGCTATTCTAGATGATTATAGTGTATTTTTCTTAGAATATGAGGTAGGCATTAGGGTGATGGAAGATGATCCAATTAACTTTTGTCATGCAATGGAGTGTTTGAATTCTCAAAGGTGGATTGATGCCATGAATGAGGAAATAAATTCCATGATGGATAATGACGTATGAGATCTTTTACCATTACTTGAAGGAAAGAAACCCATTGGTTACAAATGGATATTTAAAACAAAAAGGGATTCCAAGGACAATGTGGAAATATATAAGGCACGTCTTGTTGCCAAGGACTTTACACAAAAGGAATGATAGGATTTTTAAAGAGACATTTTCTCTAGTATCTTCTAAAGATTCCTTGAGAGTAATCATGGCATTAGTGGCACATTTTGATCTTGAGTTACATCAGATGAATGTAAAGACCACTTTTCTTCATGGTGATATTAAAAAAAATAATCTATATGGTGTAACCACAAAAATTTGTATCAAGAGACCTAAAGAATATGGTTTACAAACTAAAGAAATCCATCTATGGGCTCAAGCAAGCATCTTGAAAATGGTATTTCAAAATTTATCAAGTTATCACCTCTTTTAGTTTTGAGATAAATTTGGCAGATGAACATGTCTAACATAAGTTCTATGGGAGCAAATACATTTTTTTAGTATATTGATGACATACTTCTGGCATGTAATGACATAGGTTTCTTACATGAGATCAAGACATTTCTAGTTAAAAATTTTCATATGAAATATCTTAGCAATCCCTCTTTTATATTGGGCATAGAGATATATTAGGATTGTTCTTGAAGTATCATAGGGCTATCATAAAAGGCTTATGTCGAAAGGGTTCTCAAGCGGTATGCCATGCAGAATTGTAAACTAGAAAATATCTATGTTGCTAAAGGAGACAAATTTACCTGATAAATATGTAAATGGATATAAATATGGATATGGAGGAGAAAAAAATCGCTGGATTTGGATACATATATGAGTATAGGTTTTCTTATCAGGTTTGGGTAACGAATAGAGGGTACCCAATCTGTACCCAATCTATTATCATCCCTATTAGAGTGCAAGAAGTGGAAAAAGAAGGGAGAAAGGTTTCTCAACACTTAGCAAGGGAACAAAAGAGAAAATAATGAAGTGAACAAGTGTAGAAGAGGGGAAATAAAATTAGATGAGGCCTTATAACCCTCTTTGGTTGATAATACAAAGGAGGGAGGGAGGGAGAGAGAGAGATATAGAGAGAGTGTGTGTGTGTGTGTGTGAGAGAGAGAGAGAGAGAGAGAGAGAGAGAAAGAGAGAGAGAGAGAGTTGACTATAGGTTAAGTGCAAATGACAAGGGTGTAAGAATCAAATGATGAAGGTGAGGGATGGTGAGTGTCATCAAGCTAGGACATAGATAAGGTAGACTAAGAATAGTTAGGGTAGCACACACATGTAGCTCTAAACTACAAAGGAGAGAGGAAAGTGAAGAAAAAATGATAGGTGAGAAGAGGTACCTCAAAAAGTACTTTTAGGATATTTTAGCTAAATAAAGTCATATAGTAATCTAAATTATATGAAAATAGTCCAAATATTTTCCCTCTTCTACCCCTACTTTGTAAATCGTTCAAATAATTTTGCTAATACTTTGTTTTTATTTTTCTTTGTTTCAGCCCATACATATATTGAAAATATGTATAATTTAATGAAAGGAGACTATTAAACTTCCATGGCTAAATAATACACAATAAATTTAAAATCTATTTGAAAATATATCATTTTTAATGTATGTCCCTTCATATATATTTTTCTTAAATTAGATGGCCCAAACAAAGATTATAGTGTAATGTTTCTCCCAATTATGCCCTAATATTATCAAAACATCAATCGGTCCTTGATAGAAGATAACTCTATTTTGGTGATACCTTTCCTCTGTCAAGGAGCTCCATTCCTTTTGCCTACATTCATATGATGTGATACCCCCCTCAAATATATCTATAATACTACTACAAAACAACATGCAAGTTATTTGCATGAGGTAAAAAACTCTGATACTAAGCTAATATTATAAAACACCAAAATTTTGTAATGTTCTAGCACACATAATTAAATAGTGACCAAATTATTAGTTATGCTTCTTGATGCTATAAATCAAAGTTAAAATTAAATATGAAGGGACAAAGAGATTAATAAAGTTGATAAAATATAATTTGAGATTATAAGGGTGATGTTTTATACATTTGTGTACAATTTGATGGTTAGTGATCAATTCACATTGATATAGGCTAACACGCATACTCTTTTAATGGGATTACAACTTTTTAAAGCAAAAGAAGAAATTGATTCCCTCCACCGTTAGATCAAACATTCCACTCTAATGGTGAAGATTGCTAATAACGAAAGCATCACTATCATGACGTATCTTACCCATTATTATCTCCTATAGAACTCTTCTTCAAGGTCATAATTTTTTCTCTATTAGATATGTTAGTATGATGAGCTCGACCATTAGGAAAAGTTGATGTAGCTAATGTTTCAAAATTATTATGGTGTAAAGTTTTTTTTCGGTACGTAAAGATATTGTTACTAACCAAAAACTGTGATAGTATGTCCCTCAAAAATCACTTGCTTCTTTTTTAAAACGAGTTAAATATTATGGATATAGATAATATTAACTGACTTATCATAAGATTTATAATGATTTTTACTTTTAATACGAATCATTAACTCCTTTACAATAACCTATACAAGTTAGTTTAGATGTCTATTCCATCTTTGAAAAATGCATTGGTTACACCTTGACCATAGATGGTATGTAGTAGCTGCAAACATGTATTTGAGTACTAGAGATCTACTTCTTGATCCCCTACCTCTCCTTTAAAGCTAATGGAAAACCCTTCCTATATCATTTGCATGGTGACTCCAACAACACCATTATATCAACACTCCCCGCACTTGTTTTAAGTAAGTGCATGCAAAATATAAGTGTGACAATGATTCATCATAGGTAGAGCATAGCACACAATGTGACTCAAGTGTCAACCCAAATTTCACCATATTATATTTTATGAAATTTATTTGGTGTACAAATAACAAAAGGTGTATATATTACCTTAGTAAGGAAAGTGGGTTCCACATGATATTCCACCATCCTACTTTCTCTCTTTTTGGTCTTATGATCTCATAAGACTTTATAAAAATATATTTGGTTTGAGTGTAATATTCTTGGTCATTTGCCAATAGAAAGAGACACTTGAATTATGGTCGAAATCCAAGCAATCATCTCAAATACCATGAAACTGACGTGGTATAAGATATGCCCCCATAAGTTTATACCTTTTATGAAGTAAGCATGTACCTACTTTATCCATAATATATCCTTCTTCGCATGTATATTCCATTATACCTTCTCCAAAGCTAATACATTCCAAATTAAAGATCCATAAGGCCAAGACCTCTCTCTAACCTTTAGGTATATACATGTTGCCATACAATAGGGTTATTCTTTGTTCATACATAGTTTCTAGTCCACAAAAATGCTTAACAAATCAAAGTTATGGTATGAATCTTGTGTTTGGGAAGTAGGTACATTAGGAACCACTATCTTTGAACACAAAAGGTATAAATCTTATGAATTAGAGCCTTCCTATATAGTAAAAAAAATGAATTTCTTAGGAGGTGATTTTAGCCATGAACTTATCAATCAATGGCCAATACTCAGTAAATAATAATTTTCTCCCTTTAAGAGGGAGGCCTAAATAGCACATAGGTAAGGAATCCTCAAGGAAATGTAAAAGTTGAGTAATATACTAATTTATCTCCTTTCAAACACCACCTCCATAATATATCATACTTTTCTTGGCATTTAATTTAAGTATAAAGAAGCTCAAGAAAGTATTATGGAGGACCATGATTGATGTAATATCCACATGATAGAAAAATAATTACTCATCTATAAAAATTAGGGAAACCAACCTAATGCTTTTACACTTTGAATGGGGTTTGAAGTCAAGACTCCTCCAAATTTTTATAAGAAATACATTCAAAATATTCTATAATAATAACAAATAAGTAAGGTAATAAAGGGTCACCTAATCTCAAGCTTTTTAGAGCCTTCAAAGATTTACGTAAGACTCCACTGAGGAATAAGGGTAACTAATATGGTAACGCATTCCAATATAAGACAAGAAAATTGAATAGGAAAGTTGAGACTAAGAAGAAAATTTCCCAAGAACTACCAACTAATAGAATCATCACTCTTATTCATCTCTAGTTTGATTATGCACCTGGATGATAGATTATTGTTATTATTATTATATACCCATTAACTAGCTCCATTTCCATAAGTATATTATCATAAATATGTCATCCTTGCACAAACTTTGCCTGAGCCTCTCTATCAATTCTCACTAGATTTGGTTGCACTCTACTAGCTAACATCTTAGTTATAACCTTATACACAATGTTACAACTAGCGATGGGAATATAATTTCTTTTAGTCTCAGCGATAGGCACCTTAGGAACTAAATTTAGAGATTTTATATTAAGTGTATGAGGTAAATTTCCATAGATGAAAATTTCCTTAGTAGTAATCCATATATCATCACTTGTGATTGGCTAAGTGTTTTTGAAAAATTTGGTATTATAACCATATGATCTTGGTGTAGTGAATTTTTCACCTCATATTTTGCAAATGGGGAAAGTAAATTATGATGTGCTTGATTAGGTACTAGTAGTCCAACCGCCAAAATTTCTCTTGATATACAACCCCTAGTAATTTTTGTTGTAGCATATAGTTTCTCATAAAAATGTGAGAACATATCAAAATTTTCCTCCTGGCCTTTCATGAGGTTATCTTATTAATCCCATGGTATAATAAGTCAATTTTCATGGGCACACCCTTTAACCATAGCATGAAAATATTAAGTGTTTGCATCCCCAACTTGCAACCAATGGACTCTTGATTTCCGATGATAAAACTATCCTCAAATTTTGAAAGATGTTGTAATGCTAGATTTAGTCCTTTTCCTTTTCAATGAGGTTTGTATCCATCGATTTTGCACTAAGTTCCTACTGTATTACAACAAAAGATGTTCTAGTTTGTTGCAACCTATAGGAAATGCCCCAAACCTTAGTACATTGAGTCACTTCAAAGAGGGTTTTCAATTCCATTAGTCTTACTCGAATGGTATCGAGAATTGATCCTCTAAAATGCTAGTGTCAAACTATCTACACAATATACTAAAATTTTCCATCCTCTACCCACATGTTATAAAATTTGGTCTAAGTCTAGCTTACATTACAAATCTATCATTAAAACCATTATCATATGATATAACACAACAAGAAGAGGTTATGAACCTTTGAGCCACCAAAGCTATCTAGTCAAGCATGATTGCAAAGAAAAGGATACGATTTACAAGTAACTCTAGCCTTCTCCTTATGCCTATTAGACTTTGTGAAATTTACCCCTATATGTTGTAGGTCATTCAGATGTAGATCAAGCATACATAGTTGGAAGTCCTCCATATCTTGCTCGTGAATAACACCCTATACTTTTTCTTGTGGGATGTAAAATGGCACTAAAATTTCCTAAGACTATCCACCACTATTAGTGGGGTCAATTTTTGGTTTTCCAAGACCATAATCTCCTCCTATTCTTCCTATTATTATGAGAATACATAATAGTGACATAAGAAAATAGTTATTGTGAGCCACCAAAAACTTTCACACATGTACACCTTAGCCATAGGGGCTATCAACCACACTCAACCATTGAGAGATAAGCCCACCCAACTATACTTGGCCATTATGGCGGTGTTAGTAATTACACACCCATTTCCATCCGAGAGAATAAGTCTTTTGAATCTTATCTACCTTATTTTATTTCACTCTAACTAGTCTCTATTAAACCTACTAACTCCACATTGTTATCTGTTATCTACTTTCTCACCTCTTGTATTTTTTTAGGGTCATTCAATCCTTTAGTAGTCCAAAAACCCATATCATGAGAAATGGACATCAAATGCAACACCCACATATGCCTCCCTCATCTTTATGCCATTATATACTCGCCACTAAGGTGAAAACTCACACTTTGGATGTGTACTAGGGATAAGATCATCTATATTGTAAGACAAGACCTACATCACACTTGTATTGAGTCTTCCAACAACAACTAAAGGATGTGTAACCTCTAGTTTTTTAGTGAAAGTAAGAGTTTTAGAGCCATTATCCAAATTGCTTAAAGTGGTAGGAGGTTGTTATGTAGTAGTTTGATGCCTAATATCTCACGCAACCACCCACTGAATGGGTGGTGGACCATTATGCTACCCAATATTGTAGTGCTCAATTAGATGACCAAGATATTTACACATTAGGTAAAACTTAGGCCTCCATTCATAGACAATTCACTACTTTAATAGCAAACCACCCAGCATCTTAATCATCACAAAATTATGGAGTTTATGATGGACATCTACTTTTGACCATCGCCATAGCAAATAATACATTGTATCAACCGGTGATGGCATCATCCATACCTATAAGCCTCCCGATGGCACTAGTATGTCAACTTAGAGAAGTAGTGGACCACAAATGCAATGGTAGACCTAGTAGCTTGACCCACATGTGCATATATTAGAAGTCTTGTGGGTTGAAAACTAATCCCATATGCCAACGTTTCAAGACCATTGGTTTCCCCATGATTAACTAATGCAATTGGTGAAGGATTTGTAGGCAATCCTCCTCAAACTAAAATTTAACACTACTACGGAAAGGAGAAATAATAACGACATATTAATAATGGTAATTTTGAAACTGTTGCCAAACGCGTGAAAATTAATGTGCAGGATAGTTGAACAAGTTTTGATAATGGTTATAGTTTAAAACCGTTATTAAAACCTCCACTATAAAATTACCCATGGTAGTTGTAATAACAGTACATGTAAAAACTGTTATTAAAAGGACCATCGGTTTTAATAACAATTCTTACAGGAACCGTTCTTAAAAACTCAATCTTCTGCTTCTTATTTCGTTCAACTCTTGTTTTGTGCCAAAAATTTTAGATTATCTTATTTTTCACCTTTCCTCTCTTACTATCGTTCTCTTGTGAACCCTTGCACCACCACACCATGTGCAACCACTCCTCCTCTCAACAACGGGCAACCACCACTCTTTCCCTTTCACACCACCAACTCCAAGCAACCACTCATTTGCTTGCAACACCACACCGCTACCATTCTTGGCATTGCATGTTCTACCATTCTTGCGCACCTTGCCTTCATTTGGTCCTTCTTGCTCCAATATGTTCATAGGTGGTCACGACAATCCTCTTGCCCGTCGTCAATTCACTTGCTCACCGCCGCTTCTCTTGCTGCCTCTGCTCCTCTTACGTATGGTTTTGTTCTTCCATGTCTTATTCTCTGAGCTTATTATATATATATATATATATATATATATAAATGTATGCATGTTGATGTAGGTTGTAGTGCGTGTTATTGAAGTATTGCAGTTTGTTGTTGAAAAATGTGTTGTTGTTTGTTGTTGAATGTGTTGGTGAAAAATAATTTTGTTCGTTGTTGAATTTGTCGGTGTTATATATTAACATGCATGAGTGTATTGGCCAACCTTACATATTATATATATCATTGTAGTTTTTAATTACTAAGAGAAATAAAGTACTTAAAAATATTAGTAATGTCACTCATAAAAACTATATATATATATGTATGCATGCATGTATGTATGTATGTATATATAGACACACACACATACACACATTTTCATTAATAAGTATAAGATACTAGGATGTTAGGAAATGGCATATAATTAAATGAAAATATATTTTATATATGTACATCATTAAATGAAAATTTCAATTAGAGTTGCATGTTAACAATTTTTATTTGATGAGGATTAAATAGACATGGAAAATAAAGAAGATATAAAAGTGAATAATTAAATAGAGAGGAATAACTGTGTATAATAATAATAATGATGATGATGATGATGATGATGATGATGTTAACATATATGATTTATTAGGGTTTAATTATAGTTAGCTAGGTTTAGGATTAGGGTTTATTAGGCATAGGATTAGTTTTTATTATAATTTATTAGGGTTAGGGTTTAGCATTTATTATACTAAATATGATAATTAATATTTTCTCTTATAACAAACTATTATATACATTATCCTCAACTCTACTTTTAATAATATCATATTATTATACTTAACCTATATATATTATCTTATTAATATCTACTTGATTTTACTATGCATAGCTTGAACGATTAGATGATAGTTTGATGTTCAGCTGGTTTGTTAAATATATAATCAATATTATGTCCTTATTTTAAACATGTAGAGTATAATAAGAGGAATTTTGATTCAACTTAACTCATTGATAAATCTAGTAGGAGTAAATGAAAGGACGTGTTTGGTAATATATATTTTTTGATATTTAATGGTACATTTATATCAATAGAGAAATAAATAAAAATCAATTCAAGATTATAATTTTTATGATGAGTATCTTATGTGGATATGTTGTTAGCTTTACATAGTTGGTTAAGATATGGTAGAATATATTTATGATTTGTCTAGCTAGTTGAAGAGTTTACATATTATATAATTTAGATCATTTCGAAAATAACCTTGATGATAATATTTAGTGGTTATTCTCATTTGTAGGCAGTGAGATGTCGCTCGTTGCTATGACATACCCTCCACCATATCCATGCATGGTGCCAGATGCTAATCTACAGACTCATGTCATATGGTTATACAACGAGCTAGGTTGGTTGTCTGCGAGTGGCGTGTCTTATGACCGATTCCAATTTAGATCGCATCACCTACTCTTGATCCTACCTCAGATGGAGCCATGGTCTTTGGCTACATCTACTTTTTTACATTGGTTGTTCCACCACACTGATGCACCACACCTGAGATTTATTAAGGGTGAGGTGTTTACCAAAGAGCATGAACGAATTTCTAGAGAGCTGATGGTGACTACTGACGAGTGGAGGTTTCGTCATATCTTGCCTCTGATTATCCACCTCAATTATCCCAAAGTATCTATGACTATACTCTCTGTTGATGATGTGAGGGAACGGATGACATATTGAGATTAGTGGACTTTAAGAGTGATAGTTATTAGCCGGGCTCGACAAGGATACCAAGGAATTTAGTTTTACGGTTATGATTTTT
The DNA here is from genome assembly GCA_030549775.1 of Tamarix chinensis. NCBI lineage: Eukaryota > Viridiplantae > Streptophyta > Magnoliopsida > Caryophyllales > Tamaricaceae > Tamarix > Tamarix chinensis. The sequence continues at coordinate 70,738,503 of CM060174.1, read as the reverse complement.
TCTTAGTTAGGTGGTTGAGATTTTGCAACCTTTTGATATATATAGTGCCACTATTACTTTAATCCTATAATATGTATATCTTTTGTAATTTGAACCATTGTATAATGTTTTTCTATGTATGTATGTATGTGTATATGTATGTGTGTGTGTGTGTGTGTGTATGAACTCTGTATAAGTATAAGCGGTTTGAGTATTGATATATTTTTGAAAACATATCCTCATGATTTGTGTATATATATATATATATATATATACAGAATAGCATGATACATTTGAGTCAGATTCTTTCTAAGCATGAGAGGTTTGTGAATTATTAAACTTATAATTGATTGATATGAATAATTACTTTTGCATAGGATACATCTAGATAGAAGCACTATGGATCGGAAATGGTTGTCTGCAAATAGTTTTTCCAGAGAATATAATGAAGAAGTGGATTTTTTCATCAAGTTTGCAATTGAACATGCTTGGGACTTAGTAGAATACTATATCCTTGTTTGAACTGTACTTATATTCAATGTGTCAACGCTGATGATTTGAGAGATCATTTGTTTATGTATGGAATTGATACAAGTTACATTTTTTGGATATGGCATGGTAATACAGAGTCTAAATATGATAATGAGGAAGTTAGGAGGGAAAGTAGTGGATCATCATTTGAGAACTATAAGGGACAATTATTAGTGGATCATCTGAAACCAATCCAAAAACAAAGGAAGAAAAAGAAGGAAAAGAAGGCAATGAGGGTAATAATATTGTAACATATGAAGTGTGATTTTTTTTTTGTTAAATACATATTTTGACCTTCCTCATTGGATATGTATTATATCGAAAAAAAATTAGTGGTACATTATGGTCAGTACATAACATTCTAATATAATTTATTTATTGATTTTTTGTAGAAATAAGGACAACAAAAAAGTTGATAGGGACAGTAGTGATGAAGAAGGGAAGAGAGGACCTACTATTATAAGAATCATCACGGACATGCAGAATAAAGGAAAACAAGCCGATTTGGGATGAAATACTTAAAATATTCCCATTGGCCCTTACACAAACATGTTTCTGATGCACATTTCACTCGTCGTGCATAACCGTGTTCCTATCTCTTATAATAATTGGAAGCAGGTTCCAAAAGGTCACAAGGAGCATATTTGGCAAGAATTCACGATAAATATGCTATTTTACTTAATCACTTTTGTATGTCAAATTTTATTAATTTTAATACATTAACATCGGTATACATCTATGTATCTTATTTTACAGAGAGTCTTCAATGTCCCAGAGACTAGGAAGAAATAGCTTCTTAGACATTGTGGTGAGTGTCTAAGAACTATTAGGGCATACTTGGTTAGTAGAAAAATGTATAGAAAGAGAGATGGCACTCTATGGAAAAACCCACCCAAACAATATGGTTTCATTGATCAAGAAAGTTGGAACCAATTTATTGCATATCGTTTTTCGGGGGATTTTAAGGTATTTGTTAGATATCAATTAAAATTTTTGATTAAAAATATTTCATTGATATTTAAATGACCATGTGCTTATATCTTAGCTTGTAACATAGGGGAAAAAGTGCTAAAAATAAATAGATTGCTAAACACAATAAGTATCGGCATAATATGGCTCACAAAGGCTATGCAGGCTTTAAAGAGGAGTTGGTATGGGATTTTGATTTATCTATTTACGTGTAAAAGTATAATTTTATAATAATATTCTTAATTTAAGATTAATTTTTTATTTATGGCTCATAGCCTAGGACTTGGATCCATGTACCTCATCCATCAATATTGGTACATTATAGAAGAAGGCTATAGTAACAAAAGATGGATATCTTAATGAAGATATAGATGTTGCTACCAAATAAATTGTAAGTTTGTAGATATCCCAAACCCTATTTAGTTTTCTTTTAGAAAACTATTATATTATACTTATTCCTATAAGCTAAATTTAAATATATTGCATACATTACAGGACAAACTTGAAACGTTAGATTCTATGAAGGGGGTGGACAAATATAACATTGTGTCCTAGGCTACAGGAAATGTAGAACACCTTGGAAGGCATAAGGTTCTTGGATTAGGTGTTACAAGAACGAGCATGTGTGGTCGATCTCGTGGTTCTTATAGCACTCATGAGCAAGTGGTCATCTTCATTGAGAAATTAAACATGGCATTTGAATGGATGGAAAAAATGGAGCAAGAGTTGTCATTGATCAAATCTTAAGGGTATAAGTCATCTGATTCAGTTGACCATGATCAGCTTCACATACCCAATGTAAATAGCGTTAGAGATAGTTGCGAAGCTGATGCACGCCTTTCTTCTCTTCTCGAGGTAAGCATTACAAACTATGAATTGTTATTAAATGTATTCGCTATCATAAATAATTAAGAATGTGTAATATCTTATTTCAGGGTTTGCATAAATGTGACTTGTTAGTGAATGACCTTTCAACTCTTTTGGCGAAAGGAAGGGCACGCATCAGTTATAGTACCCAAATATAAATAGTCCATGGGTATAATTTGGCCCTAAATATAAGACCAGTGAGTATTGTTTTACTTACCTTGTTATTAAGAAGGCGATGAGGCAGCTACAGTGCTATAAGCTCATGGAAGCTTTGTGTCTTGACATGTGGATCAGATACGTCTCACTACTGAAAAGGTAATGACATTCGACATTATTATTAGACCTTATTTTTTATTTACATTATTTATACCTTTTTCATATATATATGCTCAATACATATTTTGTTAATTATTATAATTAAGGAATCAAAAAAGAAGAATGCTCCTAGTAGTAAAACAAAGAGAGGTACTGATAGATGAGATTTATATGTTATTTTGCTAAGTAAAAATGTCATTTATTCCTCATTACTTTTATAACATGTAATCTTTTCTCGAGTTTTTCTCTTTTGGATAGATTTTGCAGGAAAAGATAAAAATGAAGAAATTCAAAGGAGAAATCGATGGAAAGAGAAAAGGCAACAAAGAACACATCAATAGATATGGAATTAATGGAAGAAAAGACTGGAAATGAAGAATATATATCAAAGGGAAGATTGTGTTGAAATTTCATGAAGAAATAATGAAGGAACAAGAAACACGGCCCCCCCGTGTTTCCTAAACACGGCCCGTGTTTTTCTATCAGCACACAAATTTCAGCACTTAAAATTCAGCATTTGGCCGAGAGTTCAAGGAAAAACACGAGGGTCCCGTGTTTCCTAAACACGGACCGTGTTTTTCTCAAATTCTGTAACCGTTCGCGCAACGTTTCCCCGATATATTTCTAAAGTTTGAACATTCGAGAAAGTGGTTCGGGGGAGTTCGAGAATGGGATTTTCTCTTTCTCTCTATACTCTCTAGATACCACATGTAATTTGTAATTCCAATTCTCTTTCTCTTCATTGTATTCAATTGAACAATCAACAATCTGCAATTCAATTCGATAAGTTCTTCTCCATTCCTCTTTTAATTGCAAGTTTTGATTTTTGATTGAATGCAATTCAATTCTCTTTGTTGTATGATTATTTTTCTTGTGTTTGGTGTTTCATTGTTAATTTATTTATAAGCATTGATGTTAATGATAGATTATTGCATTTAATTATGTGTTATTGCAATTATGTAGATAGTATAAGGTAGGAGGATTTGATGACGGAATTAGGGTTTGGATTTTGAATTCATGATTCTAGATGGAATTTAATTGGATTGATGGACAGAATTGAATGATCTCGCATCATAGATTAAGAATTTAAACTAATTAGACTGATCACCTATCTAGTTTAGATCTTAATCTACGCTAAGATAACGAAATTAACACGTAATTGTTAATTAACGTTTTCAAAGTAGCAAAAGATTAATTATTAATCTTGTCCATTATTCATATGATTGCATGATCCGAGCTTATGTGATTATGGTCGTAGTTGACTGCTTTCCGTTTGTAATGCTGCCATTAATTGAATCTAGTGTTCTTAACCTAGGTTATTAATTGGTTAGATGATAAATTGAGAGCTTATTCAATTTATTAGAATTGAGAGAAAGCAAAGAGATGAATTAATATGAGTTTCTATAGGTCAACGTTAAATCATTTAGAATCATTCTTTTCTCTATGATTATTTGATATCCTAATTCCATAATCAATACCTTCCTATCCTTATTCATTAATTAGTGAGTACAATGTTTTATTATTTATCCATACTTTAGATATTGATGATAGAATTATATGTTATTGCATAACCGGGGTTTTAACATCGATTACAGAATTATTGATTATATTCCATTCCTTGTGGGTTCGACTCCTTCTTGCCATATACTACGTATTTGGAAATTAGGATTTATTTATTAAATTTGTTGTGCATACGACAGCGCATCAAATTTTTGGCGCCGTTGCCGGGGAATGGCAATTATAATCTATTTTTTCTGTTTTTGATGTTGTTTATATATATATATATATAGTAATGTGTTTGCATACATGTGCCTTGTTTTCTAATTATGTGATCTTGTGTTTTTTTGTGTCTAGACAAGAAGTGTTAGATTTGATTTATTCATTCATTAGGTAACCAAAGTAATGGGTCTAAATTGTTTTATAAAGGCTATTTTTGAATCATAATACTGATTTGATCACCATCTTCCTTATAAAAAAAATTTGAGATTGTGATAGTGATGAAGGAAGGAAAGTTAGAATGGTCAGGAATCAATCCATGCATTAATAATGAATAAGATGAAATGAAATTCAAAAATTGGTGATATAACATTGTGAGCGCTTGAGCCTAAACCTTGGATACATTGCTTATCCAAAATATTTTTTTTTCTTTTGTGTGTGTTCTCCAATGATATGTGAAACTAGAATTTGCCATTAGTTCTCTTCAAGACTGCATAGAACTTTAGGCTATTTTAAAATGATAAAGGCGCTCTTCTTTCTTTGTTAGCTACAAGACCAAATAGCTCACCTTGAAAATTGTTATCCATTGAATAAACCCTTTGAGCCTAAAGCCTTATTCTATTGATCTAACCTTTATTAACAACTAATCTCCATATACATTTTCTTTCCTTACTCTACGACTAGTGGAGAAAAAGTATTTTTAAGGAGAATTTTTGTTTTGTTAATAAGGTGAAATCTAAGTATGGGGGTGTGGATATAAAAAAAATGGAGGAAGTAGCTAAGATTTTTCTTCTCAAAAAAAAAATGAAAGAAAAAAGAAGAAGAAGAAGAAAAAGAAGAAGAAGAAGAAGAAGAAGAAGAAGAAGAAAAAGAAGAAGAAGAGAATAAAATTTCATATCTTTTGATGTTATTTGGTTGAATGGAAGGGTTTGAAATAAAAAAAAATATTATTAAAAAAAAAAAGAAAAGAAAAGGGGGAAGTGAAGTAAAGGAGAAGAGGAGATATTTTGATTTAATTGAAATAAAGAAATTGCTTCTCTAGTTGGTAGAGTCTAGCTACAATACCAAAATTCTATCCCACCTTAGAACCCTAGCCCCATGACAACCAAATTTCAAGACCTTTTGATTATGATATACTTTAGTTCTTTTTAGCGGTGGAGAATTGAGAATAATGGCAAACATATGGGCGATCATTATCATTTGGAGAATATTTGAGAGTAAACACATCATACCTTATACACATAAGAGTGAGCGTTTTCACATACCGAAAGTAAGAATCTGCCAATTTAAATTTCATTAATCTTAATCTAAATTTGCATGGTGAGATACTAACTATATTAACTCTCATTCCCTAACCGCTTAAGCATTTGATAAGACTGTTTATAAGGTGTGTTAGATGTGTGATCTAAAATATTTTCAACATTGTGATTTTATGATTTATAAGTGTTTTAAGTCCCAATGAATTGTTAAACTCTATGAATGAATAAATTGAATCTTATAGTTCTTGTAGTTTAGAACTTATCTCATTTGTAATCCTTGATGTTTCTTTTGTGCATGACATGATGTTGCTTGAGGACAAGCAACGATTTAAGCATGGGGGTATTTGATAGATGAGATTTATATGTTATTTTGCTAAGTAAAAATGTCATTTATTCCTCATTACTTTTATAACATGTAATCTTTTCTCGAGTTTTTCTCTTTTGGATAGATTTTGCAGGAAAAGATAAAAATGAAGAAATTCAAAGGAGAAATCGATGGAAAGAGAAAAGGCAACAAAGAACACATCAATAGATATGGAATTAATGGAAGAAAAGACTGGAAATGAAGAATATATATCAAAGGGAAGATTGTGTTGAAATTTCATGAAGAAATAATGAAGGAACAAGAAACACGGCCCCCCCGTGTTTCCTAAACACGGCCCGTGTTTTTCTATCAGCACACAAATTTCAGCACTTAAAATTCAGCATTTGGCCGAGAGTTCAAGGAAAAACACGAGGGTCCCGTGTTTCCTAAACACGGACCGTGTTTTTCTCAAATTCTGTAACCGTTCGCGCAACGTTTCCCCGATATATTTCTAAAGTTTGAACATTCGAGAAAGTGGTTCGGGGGAGTTCGAGAATGGGATTTTCTCTTTCTCTCTATACTCTCTAGATACCACATGTAATTTGTAATTCCAATTCTCTTTCTCTTCATTGTATTCAATTGAACAATCAACAATCTGCAATTCAATTCGATAAGTTCTTCTCCATTCCTCTTTTAATTGCAAGTTTTGATTTTTGATTGAATGCAATTCAATTCTCTTTGTTGTATGATTATTTTTCTTGTGTTTGGTGTTTCATTGTTAATTTATTTATAAGCATTGATGTTAATGATAGATTATTGCATTTAATTATGTGTTATTGCAATTATGTAGATAGTATAAGGTAGGAGGATTTGATGACGGAATTAGGGTTTGGATTTTGAATTCATGATTCTAGATGGAATTTAATTGGATTGATGGACAGAATTGAATGATCTCGCATCATAGATTAAGAATTTAAACTAATTAGACTGATCACCTATCTAGTTTAGATCTTAATCTACGCTAAGATAACGAAATTAACACGTAATTGTTAATTAACGTTTTCAAAGTAGCAAAAGATTAATTATTAATCTTGTCCATTATTCATATGATTGCATGATCCGAGCTTATGTGATTATGGTCGTAGTTGACTGCTTTCCGTTTGTAATGCTGCCATTAATTGAATCTAGTGTTCTTAACCTAGGTTATTAATTGGTTAGATGATAAATTGAGAGCTTATTCAATTTATTAGAATTGAGAGAAAGCAAAGAGATGAATTAATATGAGTTTCTATAGGTCAACGTTAAATCATTTAGAATCATTCTTTTCTCTATGATTATTTGATATCCTAATTCCATAATCAATACCTTCCTATCCTTATTCATTAATTAGTGAGTACAATGTTTTATTATTTATCCATACTTTAGATATTGATGATAGAATTATATGTTATTGCATAACCGGGGTTTTAACATCGATTACAGAATTATTGATTATATTCCATTCCTTGTGGGTTCGACTCCTTCTTGCCATATACTACGTATTTGGAAATTAGGATTTATTTATTAAATTTGTTGTGCATACGAGGTACTAGCAAAACTAGCAACACAAAAGAGGGCGTTGCTAAAGGAAATAGAGCTAGATTAGAAAAATCAGTTGTCCCACAAAAGATTCCATCTTTAGAGAAGAGTCAACCTCTACCAGCACTAGCTTTATTGTATTTCTATGCACAAAACTACTTCAACGACAATTATATTTTCATTGATTGTCATCCTGAGTATGTTGGGAGCGACAATGCTATATATAGGGTATCAACAGTTAACATAAGTGACATTTATAATCAGGAATGAATGTCAACCATAAGTGTTGTCGTCTATGTCACGTAAGTATTATTTCATATTTCATATTTTAGTGCTTTTTGTTGTATTAGAATTTTTATGACATCTTATATGAGTTATCAATTATTAACAAATATGCATTGTTATTGTCACCCATAGGTTGGTAGCTAGTCGTGCTACTGTGGAGGGAATGTTGTCCTCTACTGTATTTTTATTAAAGTACTACAATAAGATAAGGTAGGTGCATAAACTATTTAGCGGATCGTATTTTTATTAAAGGATACAACAAGTTTTATCTCATTCCTCACTTGGCAAATGAACATTGGGTTTTGTACTCCACCCGACCTGATCTTAGTAAAGTCTATGTGTTTGATTCCATTCGAACATATGATGTGCCTTTTAACATGACTCATTGTTGTGGAAAAGAATTTAGTTACATGTTAGTATACTTTTTACTCCTTACTTCATTAGCTTATTTATGAATATATTCTAATTTAATTATTTTAGGTACATATTCTTACAATATTGTATATCCAACTTTATTTATTAGGGTATCACAGACGGCATATCAAAGGAGAGGTGGGAATGGTGTCCCAAACCCTAAGGGTCTTGAATATGAGCCTATAATGCTAAGTAATAAGACGACTATTTTGTATTTTATTTTAATTCAAATTAATATCTAATAGTAAGAGAGCTAACTGAATTTATTTGACAGTATCCACAACAATAGAATGGTGATGATTGTGGATACTACGTATATAGAGCAATGGATTTGATAGTCCCAAAAAAATCATTCAACATAGATCCAAGCCATGTATGTTTGTTTTTCCATAAAAAAATCATGACATATATATTTGGTACTTGACCTAAGTATTAACTAAATAATCGAAACTTGTAAATGTGTAGTTTTTCATCGATGGTTATGCACAAAGCCAGAAATACAATGATGATGAAATTGATAAAGTTAGAGACCAATGGGCCAAGCACGTGCACTTATACATTGGGTATTAGGGATCTACATTCTATATGCATGCTCGGGTTTATATTTCATCTACGTCTTTTGCTCATCTAGATTATGATCTATGAACTTTTAACTTTGGAGTGTAGAGCTACCAAGCACCTACTAATTTTGATTCCTGGGTATATCTGGTGTATTGATACATACCAATTAGAGATTGATTGAAAATATATAGTATCATTTAGGAGGAAGACATGCATGTATACATAAATTGATGTTGTCTTACATTGTAGATTTGGTAAATATTTGAACATACAACTGTGTATGTAGGTTAAAATAAATAGCAAGAATATAATATATATACATATATATATATATATATATACAGATAAGTTTTAATAACGGTTCATCCTTAACCATTATTATAGATGTTTTAATAATGGTTTTAAGTAAGAACCATTATTAAAACCCTCTTTTAATAACGATTATACTTACAAACCGATATCAAAATAGGCATTGCGTAATAAATGATTAAAAATCTAAATCGACAGTGTTTTGACAATGGTTTTAACTCAAAACCATTATTAAAAGGTCTATTTTATGCTTATTTAATACGTATTAGGGCTTGATAAATGCATAATTAATAATTAAAACCCTAATTGGTTGACATTTTAACAACATTTTTTGATTAACCGTTATTAAAAAGTTATTTTTAACAACGCTTGTGACTTACAAACCGGTATTTAATCCAATTTTTCCCCAATATTTATAGTTTTTTGTATATTTTTTATGACGGTTATGAACCATTATTAAAGATTTACTAACGAGCGATTCAATAACAATTCAAAATAGTTATTAAAATTAGAAAATAATTATCATTAGAACCCCTTTCTAGGGTAGTGTAAATAGGTAATAACACTCATCGTGGAGAGAGGATCATTGGTTGGGTAACATGATTCCATTAAACCTTCACAAACTACTGCATCTACATATAACTAGGGAAATTGCCAATTACATATCCAATCAAAGTATACTATCAATGCTGAGACTCTTTCTCACGCTCATGAGGATTCATCTCAACCATGACAATCCAGTCATGAATAGTAATAGCTCTCATCATGGAGAGAGGATCATGGGTTGGGTAACATGATTCCATTAAACATTCACAAACTTCTACATCTACAAATAACTATGAAAATTGCCAATTACATACCCAATCAAAGTATATTGCCAATGTTGAGACTCTTTCTCAAGGTCATGAGTCTCAACCATGACAATCTAGTCATGAATAGTAAGAGTTTCATAATTTAGGGGAGTCTTAGATATAGTATTTCAATTTTGCATCACCTTATCTCCCCAAGAAGTAGTCAAGCACGACTGAATTTCATCCAATCAACATAATTTCATTATGTCGTCTAATCATCGCATGGTTAGCTGGCAAATAAAGAGTAATAGGTAGTAGCAATCAATGGTAGTTTTTTTTTGTTAAAGGCCTCTTATCATCCATTATTTTGGGGGAACTTTCAAAATCTTCACGAGTTATTTCCTATAAAGGGGTCACTTGAGACAAAGCATTGGACGTGCTCATTGCGGGGTGTGTGGCTTTGGCCGGTTTAATAATTCTTTTTCATCGTGCCATAGGAGGGACTAGGGCTATAAATAAGTTGAGTCAACTTAGTATTCGGCTCAGATTAATCATTTAGTTAAAGAGTCGAGCCAGAACTGAAAAAAGTAATATTTAGTTTATTTTATTGCTTTAGTTCGTGAGCTTGGTTCTACTCATTCGTTAAGTTAAACGAGGTGAGTCCAATCCAGAGATATTCGGCTCAGTTCGACTTATTTATAACCTTAGAAGGGACCATAGGCTAGGCTCTTTCTATCCGAATGAAGTTTATTTTGGTGCAAGTGCTTTTGAATCCATTTGTTGTTTGTACTTGTGTTTTCCCATTTTTACGTTTGTATTGCTAATATCTTAATATTTCCTTAGGTACATAAACAATCAAACTTTCATCTCTCAAATATTACATTCCATTAAGATTCAAAATTCGCATATTACAAAACTTGTAATGACAGACAAGACAACACCGCAACGCGCAAGCTATATAAGAACAAAATAGTAGTAGTTGTATAGGTGCATAGGAGCTTTGAGTCCTTTTTGAATGTGAGAATTAAAAGACTTCACGAGGTTCAGGTCGACCCCTTTAACAATTGCAAAGTAAGGGCCCTTTTTGGTAGACATTATGACGCTCTCGTATATTGTTCCCTATTGGCTAGGATTGCTGGCGTGGAAAGTCAAGCCAACAAATTCATGAAAACAACCTCTATATTTTATCCCTCCTTGCTGAGAGAAGTTCCCAAATTCGCACCTAATAGTAATAACACACGGCAGTTCGACTTTACCACTACTTTTATTCGTTTTGTATTCGTAATGAGTATGCATGGCAGGTACAGTTCATCTTATGAGTATATCAATCATCAAAAAAATGTATAAATATATTGAAAGAGAAAAAAAAATTAGGCTAAAATCTCTGGCACCCATAACTCCACCCTAACTACTAGATTATGACATTATTGTTGTGGGTCCAGCCCACATGTATTAGTAAAATGTGTATTTTGCTTTGTCCTAAGGAATGAGCATTTGATAACATTTTTACTAATCTTGGATTAAGTCCAACTTGGGCTTATTATTTGGGCTTCTTAATTAAGCCTTTGGTATAAATACTTGTTTTACAAATTAGGGCAAGAAGGGAGAGGTGTGAATTTAGAAAGTCACACGCACAATTAGAAGTAAAGAAGAGAGGAAGACAAAGGGTTGGAGAGAAGAGTGATTTGCGATTGATCAAGAACAGCGTTCAGAAATTTGTCGATCGCCGGAGTTTCCACCGTTGGATTTTGCTGAAATTTGGTCAGCTTGTTGGGGACACATAGGGCCTCATTTTGAACGGTTAGATCGTCGTTTTGAGGTCTGGTTTGTCTGTTATTGCAGCGGGACCGAACCTCTGATTTGTGGTGATATTCTTCACCTTTGATCTCTTCTTGCTTAAGCTCTTATGTATGTTCTTGTTGGTGGGTTGTGAATTGTTGTGAACTGATTTGTATGGTTCATTTTGCCCTCAATTTATCATAATAAGAGAAGGAAATATGGTGGACTCCTCAAACGTCCCGTGGTTTTTACTCTTCACATCGAAGGGATTTTCTACGTATAAATCGTGTGTTGATTGGTTTATTTTTTTGATCTATTTGCTTATGCTTGCTGCCCATAATTGGTGGATTTACTTTGGTGAATTATTTGTGGTAGATTTGGGTTCTATTATTTGGTTGATTGTCTTGGTGTTGATCCTTGTGGGTGTTATCATATATTACCCGGGTCCTTTCAATTATATATGTATATACTATTTAATTTATTTCTTACACTCACATAAGAGTTAATGTCCGTAGCAAACATGTATTCACCGTTTAGATACATATATAAGCCCATACATAGTTGAGCTGATAGGCTCAACTTGATGATAACGGGAAAGACTGAATCTAGGCAAAAATAAAGTTATTTTATAAAAACCAAAATATTTTTTTTTTATTTTTTATCCTCTTTTTTTATTGTAAATAAATACATAATTTTTTTTAATGTAGAGTGTAAGTAAAATTTAATATTAATTTTACTAATTTCTAAAAGAGTATATAAATTGCTTAAAATAATGATTTTTTTTTCTTTTACATAAAAGGAGTAGATGATAACTCAAACTCTCCATCTCAAACGGTAACCTAAGCACGACTGACTTACTCCTTGTTTGGAATAATATATATATATATATATATATATATATATATATATATATATATATATATATATATATATATAAGATAATTAATTATTTTTAAAAAAAAATCTAAAATAAATAATTATATCATGTAATTACTTTTGAGAAATGAATCCAAATAAGTTATTAATTAAACAGCTAGACTAGAGACTAGAGCGGCCCTTAAGTGCGTGGTTGGGAGAATCACTGCAGCAGCCCAAACGGCAGCCGTTCTCCACGCTCGTGTTCGGTGGGCATTACGTGGGGAACGGTCCGAGCTGCGGATTTTAGCGCAAAATGGAGCCAATTTATCGGGGGGCATTATTTTTAACGCAGAAGAGAAAACAGAAACGTGCTGATGTTTTTGTTTTCCAAATTCGTCCTTAACTCCCTTTTTCTTGCTCCTCCCTGTTCTCACCTTTTCTGTGTCAAGTTCTTCCTCGCGAATTCTAGTTTCGTCCGTGGTCGGTGGTTGGTGGGGTGGTGGTTGTAATGTGCATACTACCAATCTCATGCAAGTTTGAAATCCGCCTTTGACTCTTGTTTAAACCTGCATGGCACTTATGGGCATCTTGGGACGTCACATATCGAGCAGTGGAAACTGTACCTGATACCTGCAAACAATCATGAGTCTTTTTTTCTTGTTTGTTTGTTTGTTTTTGGTTCGTGCTCGATTTGATTATATTAGACAACAAACATATTTTTAGAAAGGTCTACATTGAGATTAAAGTTGTAGGTCACTCCGTTTTCCGACTTCGTGTGGCTGTAGTCTTCGATCGGTCTGACCAAAACCCTATCCGTTTGTGGTGCTCTTTGATCTAACCCCCATAGATATATGATATGATGGCGTTGTTATCGATCGATGATTTGTCGATCTATTAAACCGCCCTCTTCTCTGGATTTGGAGATGGGATCAAGTGATGATGGCGGGTCGATCGAACTATCCTTGTTATTCAATTTCGGTTGTTTTCTCTTTCAAAATGTCAATTATCTTCGTTTCTGTTCGTTTGGAGTCGAATCCGTAGTCCCATTTTTTTTTTTATTAATCTCCTTCTGTCATTTTATATGAGAATAATAAAAAAAAGTAGTCTTTACATTACATTAATATCCTAGTTGAAAATTAATAAAGTATATAGTACATATATAATTAAAAGAAAAGTAAGAGTAAAAATAAAAAATAAACTTGTTTTTTTTTTTCAAATGACCTTTTTTTATTAAAAAAAAAAATTGATAACAAAATAACTTCATCTTCAATACATAAGGAAGATGAAATATAGACCCTCAAATATTAGTTTGTATGGTACAAATTAAGTTAAGCGGAGCGGGGTTCCTGTTAGTCGATTATAATCCTTCCTAGACCTATCTGTTCCATCTGTTATGAAAGTTGAAGTTCACAATTGATTAACATGAAGAAATGCATAAGGAAAGCTTGTTTGCTTGCTGTAATTACGGCAAGCGAATCGAGGTAGATATATATATATATATATCCACTGAGCAGACAAGAAGCAACATCAGGATAAGCAAACAGCTTTTGGTTTTTAGCAATGGTAAAAGGTGTGTGTATATAATATAATATATATATAAATAATATACGCACAAATATAAGAGGATCATCTTTCGGCTCCAATGCTACCCTTCTGTCCATTTCTGTAATGTCTCGCCTTTTCTTTTTCATTTTTTATTCATCTTACTGGTATTTCACTTGAACAGCGCAGAACCTGCCAGCCAAACGTTGCCCCCAACTCCAAAGTCTAAAAGAAGATAGCATTTATTGAATGATTTTTTTAAAAAAATATATATATATATATATCCAACGACGGAGGACGTTAAATCGATGAGGAAACATGATTGCTGAAGATGAGTGTGATTAATGAAGGGTAAAAACTAAAAAAAAGGTAGCCGAAGTACCGCTTTCAGTTCTCCACTACAAAATCGAATCGCAAGGTGTCCGTGTGTGGTTGGGAAATTAAAAAGTACAAGAGAAAGGAAAGACGGCAGCGGCAGCGGTGGCGTGGGGAGAGGAGGGGTCGTGGGTGGATGGGGTTTCTGAACGAGATTTCTTCCGGCTTAATCGCATTTGATCGTTGCTTCGTCAACTGTCAATGCAGCCAGCTGGTCATCATTCCCCCCTGTAATTTTGCAAGTGAATCTGAAATAGTTGGAATTCGCAGCATGCGCCGAGAAGATCCGACGTTATTTGGATCTCACCTTTAAAAAGTACTTACCCAAGGTGGCGAAAGGGCAGGAGGGAGGGGATGGACCCTTTTTTTTTTTTTTTTTTAAACTTTTTGCCTAAAAGTTTTGCGCCAAAAAAAAAGTACTTTTGTGGATAAAAAAATTAAAAATAAATCTAAATAAGGGATAAATTTAATAATAGATGGAAAAAATAAATCAAGCCCAAAATACTAAATTTTCATGGCAGGACTATCCTTGATTTTGACAATAGAATTAGAGGGTGACTAGGGATGATAATAAATCTTGAATTTAATTAAAATCCATTTTAGTTTTAATGGATATAGATCTATAATTTTTTAATTTAATAAATTTATATTGGATCTAAATTTAAATATATTTAAATAGATCTGAGTCTAGTAGCTTCACACCTAGACGTGACCCCAATTCATTTAGTATATATGCATATGTATATATACATATATAAATATATATTAATATTATATTTTTCATCTTTATCGTAATCTTATTTGAGAGTCTTATATATTTTTAAAAAATTTATTTGTGTATTTATTTAATAAATATTACATATAATATTTTATTCCAAAAGTATTAAAATAACATTTAAAAAGTTAAAATAGATATTTAATTTTTTTTCTTTGATGATTTTTTTAATAAAAAAATACATATAAACCTATATAAAACGTAAATATATTTTTTATTTATATAGATTATTAAAAATAATTTTAAAAAAATAAATCTATTTAAGACTCATTTATCTCGGTAGGTTTGAATTTGAATTTGAACTTCTAAAATTCAATAGCTCTGAATTAAATATTAATATAGGTTATATAAATGGATTTAGATCTATATCTGACCAAACCCTACCTATTATCATCCCTAAAAATAACAATTAACAACCCGATAGAAATTAATAAATCAATTTATTTACATACATTATTAAAAAAATAATTTAAAAAAATTAGATCTGCTTAAGATTCATTTATCTTCCAGACCTTAATACCTTATAGATCCGAATTTGAATATGAACTTCTGAAATCTAATGGATATTAATCGAATCTTAATGTAGGTAATATAAATAATTTTATATCTAAATTTAATTAGATTCTATCTATTGTCATCCCTAAAAATAACAATTAACAACCCAGTAGAAATAAAAAAAAATCAATAATAATCGATTACAATTATTAAATTTGGACATGTGGTCGACCTCAGACCCTCCACCTGGTGGGTCAAATATCCGCGGCCAAGATTTTGCATTATGTGACTGACCTATATATCCTCCGTATCAAAAGCTTTAAATGGCTGGGCTTCTGCCCATGGCACGTATAAGAAATGAGTCCTTCTACGAAGGCTTTAATTCACCATATGATATAAAGCCATCTTCAGCTTACGAACCGAACACCCCCTTCCTCTCACCTCAAGACCTGAGACATGAATCCCGCGTAGGCATGTGGCCTTCGCAACAAATTGGAGGTACGTCAAGATCCAAACTAACCGCAAAGCCCGACACTTGATGAGAAAGAAGCTCATCCGGTACAAGCCCAACAAAGCGAGCCTCGTATTTCACCGGCTTGCCATAATAATAATAATAATAATTAGGGCCATTTACGGTTGATATATTCGATATTTTAAATATTTGATTGTCGGATATTCAAAATTTTAAATATCTATAAATAATATTTAATATTTAATTTAAAACTTTGAATATCTAAATTTTCGGATCGGATATCAAATATAACTGATATTATCTGAATAAAATTTTAAATATAAAAAATCACTTATATATTTGATATTATCTGATTTGCTGAATAAATATCCGATTCACTCAACAAATATCCGACTTACTCAACAAATATCCAATGTTAAAACTAAAATAAGAAATGAGTGGGTGAAGTCTATCGGCATGCAGAGTGTTTTTTATTTTTTATTTTTATAAATATCTAAAAAGGAATTATATTAAAAATATAATTTCAACTAAATTAAATTTTGCCTCAAATAATAAATAAAGTAAGTAAAAATTATATACACACACATCTAAATTTATTTATATACAATTATATATAAAATAAATAATTATAAAAAAATGTATAAATTTTTTTCTTTGGATCGAATATTATTTGTATTTGTCGGATCAGATATTTAGTTTGTTTGACTTTTCGTTGATTGGATTGAATATTTAATTTGAAAAAAAAATTGGATCAGTTATTTACTTTTTGATATTGGATCGCTTCGGATATCGGATCAAATAAGTAGATATCGGATAACATAAACAACCTTAATAATAATAATCCTTCTTACTCTTGAATACTCATTTGTTTCTGAGGGTCTTTCTCCCTCCTCTCTTTCCTTCCCATCCTAATATTCGGTTATCCTATTAATTGTAAAGTATTTTGAATGAATTTGAAACACTACTAACAACCTAAAAATTAGAAGTCGTGCGCCTTAGCGTCTTGTGTGCCTCAATGCACTTGGTATGCCTTAGCTACACCTTACTCATGTCGCCTCACCTACCCACCTCCAACCGTCCTGCATATCAGGCGTGCCTTTTCAAATGCCATAACATATGGCTTCAAATGTTGAGAAAATGATGTGGGATCAAATTCAAACCTGGAACCTTCATATACTTAAACCCTTAGTTTTTAACCACTAATCTTGAACATATAAGGTTGCCAAATCACATAGCTCCTCAAATCAATGCGTTTTTTCCTTCAAACTTAAATTCAAATAACCCCAGTAGTTCAGGTGGAGTGGAAGACATTGCAGTTTAAGTGGAGAGTGGAAGACATTGCGCCAAATGTTGTACCGGGTTTTGGAGGTATCCTCTCTCACTAAAAGAAATTCAAATAACCCTAGTAGTTCAAGCGGAGAGTGAAAGACATTGTGCCAAATGTTGTATCGGGGTTTTGGAGGTATCCACTCACTATAAAAATTATGGGTAGCTATGGCCTGCATCATATACAAAATAAGTTGCATGCCACATAAACTAAAAATGCATCAAAACTTTGCATGACAGTTGCGTCCCATAAGTTGGAATCAGCTAAGGATGCAGAACCCAAATAAATTGCATCTATTGATTATTCAAACGAAATGACTTAGGAGCATGCAATAAAATCGCGGTTCCAGTTATAGTGTCACGATACCATAACGTCACAGACGATAAATTATATATTACAGGTGGCGCAGCATAAATTTTTATTTTTATTTTACTATATACTTTAATTATTATTTATTGATTATTTAAATATCCATATTCAATAAAATAGTATTTTA
This sequence comes from Tamarix chinensis, assembly GCA_030549775.1. Taxonomy (NCBI): domain Eukaryota; kingdom Viridiplantae; phylum Streptophyta; class Magnoliopsida; order Caryophyllales; family Tamaricaceae; genus Tamarix; species Tamarix chinensis. The sequence goes on along the minus strand of CM060174.1, from coordinate 70,720,506 downwards.
TATTATATTAGAAGTATTTAATTGAGTCATTATATGCTAAATTGTCATAATAACCCTAAATTTGCCTTATAATAAAAAAAAATACATGTTATTTAGTAAGATATGTAAAGGAAACAAATAACAATAATTTATCAGTGCTCAATATTAACTTGATTCAAGATATATATATATATATATATAATAAATGAATATGAAAAAATTATAATGCATGATTTTTTTTAATGGATTTAAAAATTATCAATAAATTACCAATTTATCAGTAATTTATCCCCATTTATTGACAATACCTATTTAGCGAAGATTTATCGGACGAAAAATGTGAAGTTTTAAAACCATATTGTATCATTAATTTCGCATCGCGGCAGATCAAAAAACTATTAAATAGCAGCAGCTATAGTAAAACTGCTATTTAATTTTATGCTTAGGAGGGGGTATTTTGGCTTAGAATCCTGTTATGTAGACAATGGATAAACACTAGCATGGCAAGCATTAATAGAGCAAGAAGGGAGTGTATCTAATAATAATAAAATAAAATAAAAAAACAATCGTCTGGGATGGGAGGATTTGTCAGAAGAAGTATCATAAGCTCTACTGGTCTGTGAATTGTACGAAAAGATAAAAGAAAAGAAAAGAAAAGAAAAACCTAGAATAGAATTTCAAAAGTCTCATCAATGGTCTCCAGCGAGCCAAGTAGAACATGAGGCCGCCCAATTGCCTGTGATAGAAATTTGTTCAGCCATCAGCTACTATTTTGTCTCACAAGCAGCATCAAGAAGGAAAAAAAAAGTTTGAGGTCAACATTTTATCCAAGAGTGCATTCATTTTAAATTGCTCAGGATGTGAGAAGAAGTCATCACCCTTCACATTTCAGACAGTGCAATCTATTAGAAGGCCTGACGTTTCAATCAGTGCAGCCATGTATACTGATTATCAATTATAGTCTCAAGTGAAGGCTGGTATTCATCTCCATTCTTGCACAGAAATGAAATGTGGGACTACAATTTCCCTCTAAGGCAGGACTCAAAGATGATTTTTATTAGCTAATATTCTTGACAAAAGAATGCTTTTAAGAGCCTACACAAATTAGTGAAGTGGCTTAATGCACCAAGGGCGTGCTCGTAGAAATATCCATAGGGGAGTCAACCTATGAACATGGATGGACGGGTTCAACAACATAAATTCTAAGTTGAGGTAGGTTGAAAACATATTTAATAGCATGTCTATTTTGACAGCCTCCTAATGGGAATAACCAATGATCAAAAGTCTTGGGTTACAATTTGAAGCCTAGGGCAGACGAGTCGCATGAACTGACCCATCCCCTTTCTACCCATGTGTACTTCTTCATTCATTCATTTAGGCCAAAGGAACACATGGATCCAGAGAACCATCTCGATAGAGGCTTCTGAATATTAGCTTTAGTCACCCCTAGGTGAGGAAATTTTGCCTTTCAGTTCTGGCGAGTATTCGGTTGATCCTTTTCCCACCATCAACAAAACAAAGAAAACACTCTTTCTTATAATATTATGTAATGGAAACAAGAGCTAGCTGATGAGCTAATCAGCATACATTTTAAATTGAATGTGCCTTGATAGGAAGGGGAATTTGTTAGTGACAATTGAGTCTTCCACTCAGCTCCCTAACCTAATGTGACACTGGTTGGGACTTCAGAAGCCATAGAGAATATTTAATCTTATTCCACCACATACAAAGACAACTAATTGCATGAAGCAGAATCGAGGATCCCTGGTTACAACTATATAGATTAGGCTGAAGACAGGGCAACCCCAATCCTTCTATACAGTAATAGAAAGTTGATCAATTGTGTCCCATTATACAACGTGAAACTACCAAGAGACAAAGGTTGTTTAGAACGATATTTCATTCTCATAACTCAGCTTTTCAACCACAATGTGTCAGAATTTTTATATTTATTTTGGTAAGTTTACTTTCCTAGTAGATGAAAAAAGCTATCAGCAGCATCAAACAACAATCTTCCAGCAACAACTACTTCAGCAGATAAGCCTAAGTAGGAGTGTATCCCAAAGTTTCAATAAGCATGCTGCCCACTCAAAGTAAAAGCACAAAATTTAGTGAACATATCCTAACCTGCAAGATTGAGATAAAATTCATATCCGGAATGCCCAGACTGGCCTAGGGTATACCACCACTCCTCCCAAGTCCCAAATCAATGATTCTGAAACTAAATAGAACTATTTATCAAGCTGCACACGTGTAAAGACAAATTCTTTGCTAATCTCACTTTTCTGGGTATTCTCGTCAAACACCCACTTCAAATGTATAACACATTTACTCAACCATGAATTTCCATCCTAATGCGACTCGATACTTAATGGCATAGCCACCTACGTCTGAGAAGCACCGAACGATCTTGTCGACATTTCTCGTCCATGACAGCAAAAGCAATTCCGTTTCCAGTATAATAAAGCACACAATCACTGAAACACACCGGCAACAAGCTAAGCCGTTCTACAAACATAGCATATGCATTTCCAATCTCATCAATTAGCACCAACTTCACATCAATATATAAACAAAGACCAGTATTAACATTAAATCAATCCGTAAATAACATACATACTCCGTAAAGCACAACAAACCTCAAAATCTACTCACTTCACTTACTTCACTTCTTCTTGCCTTTACCAGCTCCCTTCCGCTTTGGAGGCAACACAATTTCACCTTTTAGCACTGGAATTTCCATAATACTAGTCAAACCACCGTATTTCTTTCGGAACTTCTCAACTTGGTCATCATCAACGAGGCCCGCGGACCGACTACCCAGATAAAAGGGGTGATTACCCGACCAAACATCGACGGAGTACTCCTTAAGGGTTCCACCGGTTGTCATGACCAATTCACCATTGCAATAAACCTTGGCGTCCTCGTAAAATTCAGGGTGTAAATCTTTCTTCCTGCAGCTCCACTGTGGGCGAAGGGGTGTAGCGGAAGTCGAGGAGGAGGAGGATTTTGGAAGCGTGAGGGTTTGAAATGTTGGTGGTCTCGTTTGGAGGAATTGATTGGTTAGAGGGAGGGCCATTGTCGCTTAGAAACTAGAGAGGGAAGGAACTGAGGATTTGGTGGTCGAAGAGACTAGATGATAGGCATGCGGTTGATGATGCGGGTAGTGTGTGAAAACTGTCGTTCGAACTGTTGGGTAGAAACTGGATAGTTAGTGTCGAGCCCAAACTCTCTTAAATTATGGGCCTCTGGTTGGGCTAAAACCCAAGTTAAAACACACCAGGTGCCGGGTTGGGTGTTTTTTTAAAAGTTTTTAAGATTGGATTACGCAAAAGTTGAGATCGATCTTCCGTCAACTGCAATGTTATATTAACTAGTTACATTTTCCCGTGCATTGCACGGGTGACATATTAATTATTTATATATTATTACATAAGAGATGAATAGTTTAATAATTTAATTGATATGCACGAGATGAATAATTGGTTGTATATGTTTAAGTAATTAATTAATAAAATACTTAATTAATACTTGATTAATATGTATTGTTCGACATATGTACAGTAGATGAATAGTTATATGCATTTGTTGCATGTAGGATATAAATAGTTGTGTTGTATTAATGACGAAAGATGAATAGTTATATGAATTTGCTGTTCGCATGAGATGAATAGTTGCATTCATATATTCATTAGTTTGATAATTCAATTAATATGCATGAAATGAATAGTTGGCTGCATACGTTCAAATAATTAATTAAGAAAATACTTGATTAATATTTATTGTTTGACATATGTGTAGCAGATGAAATATTCAGTAGTTTTACAACTCAATTAATATGCATTTACTACACATAGAAGATAAATAGTCGCATTATATTAATGGATATATGCATTTGAAGCAAATGAATATGCACTTTCGTGTATTAATTATTTATATATTAATATGCAAGAGATGAATAGTCTGACAATTCAATTAATACGGAGGAAATAAATAGTTTTCTTCATATTTTTGGATAATTCATTAAGAAAATATTTGATTAGAAAATATATAGTTAATACTTTATTAAAATTAATTGTTTAATATATGTGCAGCAAATGAATAGTCATATACATTTAATGCACATTGGAGATGAATAGTCGTATTATATTAATAAATAGTTATATTAATTATTCCATCTTATTAATTAGCAATAATATATGGCAGTAGTAATTTATGATTAGTAATAATGGATATAGTTTAGGCGGGAAAATTTGTCTGTATATTGTCTGCTAGACAACTCAGTTTTTATATATATATAGATATTGTAGGGATGCCATTTTTGCTGATAAATCGTCACATTTGGTGTTTAAAACATGTATGTGTCTGTGTGTATTGTTGTAAATATCATATTTAAGTAGATGTATATTTATTTGTTTAGCATTAACTTTTAGATTTAATACTTTTTATTATTCCCACTAGTTTATAATCTTCATCTTATTTTCTTTTTAACTTCCAACTCTTAGTCTTCTCGGCCACCCGTGATATTCTTAACTCCCTCTTTTATTATGACATCTAGTTTTTTGTATACATAAGTAAGAGTGCATTGAAAAAGGAGAGTACTCATATATTGGGGTATTTATGGATTAAGATATCCCGTATTTCAGGTTGAAAGCCAATAATAGAAAAAAAAAGTATAAATTAAAATTTTACTAGGTAGTTCTGTAAGTTTTATTTTTACGAAATTTATTTTATCTATAACAAGTATATTGCTATGGATTTTAAATGTAAAAAAACAGACAAATTTTTTTTAATTTATCCCTACTCATTAATTTTTTTACTCTAAATATATTTTAATAATGTATATTTAATGAAGATGCATATCATAATTTATATATATATATATATTAATATATGTGTAAAAGTCTCACAATTATTTTGAATTCAATGTGATAATTTTTTAAAAGTATATATTTAGTATACAAAAATATGTTAAGTAACATTAGAAATTTATTTGTAGTACTAACAATTTATAGATAACCTATTAATGAGGTTTTGTCTACCAATTAAACGCTAATTTTTTGAATACCACAAATCTCCAATTTAAATATGTTCCCTCTTCTATCGATATTAGAACAATCTTATTATAGTAATTATTTTTTACTAATAAGATACTCTTATATAATGTTTTGTGCTTATCACGAATATATTTTAGCTTATGTTTAGAGCTACATATTAAAAGTAGTTATCAATGATAACTAATTATTTTATAAATTTTTTAGGCTGAAAAATTTATAAAATAATGATAATTACTTTTGATAAATAAATCCAAACAAGCTAATTAGGGAAATTTTTTTTGAAGTTGAACTCGCATGAGCTTGTCCTATCAACATAATGACTCTCCCTGCCACACCATGTGTGATGTACCTCGCTACCTCTGCCCTCAATGTTAATCCCAAAGAAAAATAAATGAACACACCCAGTAGACATTAGGGAATTATATTGAATATTAGGTTTTAAATAATCTACGTAAACATAATAATGAGAAAGGGGAGGGATGATTTTGACTCAATCAATTATTATCATTAGAAACTTAAAGGAAGTGTCTAGCACCGGATGAGATTTGATCTAGTAATAAATACCAACTCTTAGATGTTAAAGGTCTTATATTAGGATCGCTTCCATCTCTTTTAGTATTGTAATAATCTTATACTTGACTTTTATGGCTACATTATTAATAAATAAAAGGAATATGTTTGGTACTAGTAATTGAAAGCCAATAATAGAGAAAAAAAATAAGTGTAAATTAAAAATTTACCTGGTAGTGCTATAAGTTTTGATTTAAAATAAGTGTTATTTTTAAAAAATTTATTTTATCTATAACAAGTATATTGCTCTGGATTTTAAATGTAAAAAGAAAACTGTTTTTTTTTTAATTTATCCCTACTCATTAATTTTTTTTACTCTAAATATATTTTAATAATGTATATTTAATGAAGATGCATATCATAATTTGTGTGTGTGCGTGTGAAAGCCTCACAGTTATTTTGAATTCAATGTGATAATTTTTTTTAAAGTATACACTTAGTCTACGAAAAGATGTTAAGTAACATTAAAAATTTATATGTAGTACTAGCAAATTAAAGATAACCTATCAATGAAGTTTAGTCTACCACGCTGATTTTTTGGACACCACAAATCTCTAATTTAAATATGTTCCCTCTTCTATCGATATTATAACAATCTTATAGTAATTATTTGTTACCAATAAGATACTCTTATATAATATGTTGTGCTTATCACGGACCACATTTTAATCAGAAAAAAATAAATAAATAGAAACTTTGAAGGCGAACTCACATGAGCCCGTCCTATCAATAACGACTCTCCCCGCCACACCATGTGAGGAGGTCGCTGCCTCTCCCCCCCGACGTTAATCCCAAAGAAGAATAAATGAACCCACCCGGTAGACTCTTTCCACGGCCATTATATTGATTACGGTGAGCAGACACATGACATGAGCTCTTTACTCAAAAGGTGCGTTGCCCGGCTGTGACGAAATCATCAGCGAGATCAACGGCGGTGAGAAGAAATGTGCCCCACTGAAAAGCAATTGCTACTTTGCGGGCAGGTGGCAGCCACCAACGGTGCCAATCACTGTGCCTTTCCGACGTGGACAGTAAAACTAGCGGCGGTGAGCTGCATGTGGGCGACTGGGTGGTACCGGTCGATCAGTTCGGAGCCATCAGAAGTCGCCTGGCTCCGATGCTCGCCCGCCTGGGGAAACATTTGTCGGTGATTCAACGAACCTAATCCGTATTTCGTAATTGAACGTACGTGGTATAATTATAGCTTCCCTCTCTAGAATATTTGTTGCTTAATCAATGTTTATTAGTGATATATTAAGTTTTTCTTTATTCCCCACGGTCTCCAACAATGTTGTTTAAATTAAACTAATTTTATTCCTGCGAGGCACATGATTAAACGTAGATTAAGAGTATTAAGGTAAATTATCTAACAATTAATCGCTGAATGATCTTGCGGTAGACTAAAACATCTAGAATATCAAGTGACCAATTAAATACGGTAGGGATGGAATATTAAAAACACAAAATAATTATAAAATTAAAAAGTAGATAACTGTTTTTTAATAAAGTTAATGTAGACAGAATGTAAAACAATAATCAATCTATATATATTATGGAAGACTTCTTTAAAAATAATATTTATTGTGGAAGTACCTTCATTATCTTTACTATAGTTATTTAAAAATTTTAGTCATCTATGATTTCTTATTTGGGACACCACAATATAATGTTGGCCACGGTTGAATATAATTATTATTATTTTAACAAAAAAGATGACCAACATGAGATAACGATCGACCTTGATATTTATGTAATAATATAGTGTATGAAATAGTTAAAACGAACGTCTATAATTAAATTTAGAAGGCCTTCTTGTAACACCCCCAAATTTACTACTGAAAAATTTCGTTTAAATCCAAAGGTTTAACGGAAGCGAAAGAATTAAAACCGTAAACTTGGGGGTATTACCGCCACACTTAGTACCAGACCGGTTCACTCCTACCGTTCTGATACTAAGTGCTAAGGCTAAACTAAACAATCATTAAGTAAGAATCATCAAAACATAGGTACATGGTTAACATAGATCATTCACGAAAACCACAAGTCAACAACAATTAAAATGTCGTTTGAGATTGCAGCTTAAAAGTACGGTCTCAAAACAAGAAGCGTAGTACAAAATATAGCTAAATAAAACAGATCCTAATGGACAAACATCCGGACCGCCTACTCACTCAAGTCAAGCCTTCCACCCCAAATTAGTAATCGATCAAACCTGCATAGGAGGTTTGCTCCCCACCATCGGTGGATCATCACAGGACCCATTCAATCAAGGTAGTATCAGTACGAGTCCAATACTGAGTAAGGGCGCTGGTGCGCTAAGGCCAAACATACAATCATACCACATAGCACACATAGCACACATAGCACACATAGCACAATCATATAGACAACATGCGATAACCCGTAAGATAAGGTCTGATAACGCTTCTGGTGACTTATTCTTTATTCTCATTAATGATAATAAGTCCATTTCACACATTCTTCAATAATCCATGTGAGCACGGGGACCCCACTATTATAGCCGGTGGACCGAAAATAAAACACAGGGCAGGACGCCTCTGACCACTATTCTTACCGGTGGACCGGACTGGCCCCGCCTCAACATGGTGTTCCACTGTAAGTACTTAGTATTTGTCCCGTGGTTTAACTTATTTACTTTATGGTATATCGAGTCGAGGCCCCCACTATTATAGCCGGTGGACCGGAACGAAACGCACAGGGCAGAACGCCTCTGACCACTATTCTAACCGGTGGATCGGACTGGGCTCGGCTCAACAGTCTTTCGCTTTACGTTATTAGTGTCTTATCCGTGTCTTATTGAATCACGCAATACTCTTGACATGCATAAATCATTCTCTTTATACTATACTCATCACAACTAATAAAAACCCACATTCATAACTATACTTTAATCAATAAATACACATGATAAAGCCAAGCAACTCTAAGCAGCCATACCAACCATAATTGTCCACACCAAACCGTGGTTAGCCACTCTTATCCCTATTTTACCATAACCCCCATACTTAGCCATCCCAAACCTTAATTATCCTCAACAGTCACGATTAGTTACTCCAACCTTACTTAATCACAACGTCCCAGAGTTAATCACTCCAAACCCTAATCCCGTACAATCATTAACTCCCATGCAAAACCCTAACTCCACCATGCAAACCCTAATGCCACCATACCAACATTAACACCACCATGCAAACCCTAATACCACCATAAGCCATTAATACCACTATGTAATCATTAATACCACCATACAAACCATAACACCACCATGCAACCCTAATACCACCATAAGCCATTAATACTACTATGCAATCATTAATACCACCATACGAACATTAATACCACCATAAAATCACTAATACCACCATACAACATTAATACCTCCATACGAACATTAATACCACCATACAAACCCTAATACCACCATACAATATTAATACCTCCATAAGATCACTAATACCACCATACAAACCCTAATACCACCATACAACATTAATACCTCCATAAAATCACTAATACCACCATACAAACCCTAATACCACCATACAACATTAATACCTCCATAAAATCACAAATACCACCATACAAACCCTAATACCACCATACAACATTAATACCTCCATAAAATCACTAATACCACCATACAAACCCTAATACCACCATACAATATTAATACCTCCATAAAATCACTAATACCACCATACAACCCTAATACCACCATACGACATTAATACCTCCATAAAATCACAAATACCACCATACAAACCATTAGGACAGCCATAGAATATTAATACCATCATACAAACTTCAAGACTCCCATGATGGTTCCCAACTCATATTACCATTTATCCTAATATGCATGTCCTAGAGGGCCATAACTTAATACATCATAAACATCATACATATACATGTCATGCTCATATCATGGGAGCACATACAACATACCTCAATCTCCAAGCTGCACTACACATAAGGCAAGTTATACACGAATCATATAATACATGGCATAACATGGCATACACAACATTCAACACATCCATGTCACACATAGCACAAGGCCATTAGCTTCGTCCTTACCTAAGGCGACGCCGGGCTTGGAGCACGCTCCTCTAACTCCTTAGGGCTTTGGTCGGGGTTACCTATAAAAGGGGAAAATGCTAAGTATTAGTTTCCCTTATAATTACTATCAATCCTCATTCTAGTTTAAGGTTAGGGTTTTTATTACTAAAAAGGGTTTTATACAAAAACTAGGGTTTTTACCTTAGAATTAGTATACTAAATATTAGTAGTCAAAATATGTTTATTTTTAATACCTATTGTTACACTTATATTATTAAACCCGTTAGCCCTATTCTTATAATAATAATGTTCATGCTAACTATAGAAAAATAGTGATAATAATAATAATAAAACTAATACTAGTGACACTAATGTTTATAGTGAGAGAAACCCTAGCGTTTTAAGGCTAAGTCTATTAATGGTGTCATATTCGAAATAATATTATTATAAGGTCACAATATTACAAGTAACTATTCCTAAGGGTGATAATGATAATAGTTGTATATTATTGAATAATAAAAGGGTTCAAATGCTTTTGATTACAACAATAAGGTAGTGATAGTAGTAATAATAGTAATAGTTAATAATAGTGTCATAGTAATGAGGTTAGGGTTAACGTTAAATTGTATGGTAATAAGGTTAAAGTACTCTTCTTAGTTAACAACCACATGATATTTACTAGCTTGAGTTAAGTAACATGGATAAGAACAAAGTAGTATTATTATTAACAATGGTGACAAATGTGTTAAGTATAATAATAATAACAATAATAATAATAATAATAGTAATAATAATAATGATAATAGTAATAATAATAATAATAATAATAATAATAATAATAATAATAATAATAATAATACTAATAATAATAATACAACCAAGTAAGGGTAAGCAATAATAATAATAATAATAATAATAATAATAATAATAATAATAATAATAATAATAATAATAATAATAATAATAATAAAAGTAATAATAATAATGATAATAATAATAATAAGTATATTAGTATTAATATTAGTAGAAAATAGTAGCAGTTATAAAAAAGGGGTATTAGGGTTTAGATGAGTGGAGAACCACCTAGGGTTGGTGGTGGTCCGGCGACGGCGCGTGGCGGTGACGGTGGCGGCGGCGGAGGAGGAGAAGAGAGGGAAAGGTTAAGGTGGAGGTTAGATGGGGGAAAGGAAAGGAAAGTTAAGTGTGGGGGAGGAGACAGTAGGGAGAGGGGAGTGGAATGAGGGTGGTGGCTTGAGAAAGGCGGCGGCGCGTGGTGGTGGACGCGGCGGTGGACGCGGCGGCCGAAGGTGGAAGAAGGTGGTGGGAGATGGTGGAGGTTGGTGGAGAAGGAGGTAGGGGGTAAGGATGGTATGGGCAGGTAGGGGAGGACCTGCCGGTTATTTTGGGAGGTGGTAGGGTGGCTGGTAGCGGCGGAGGAGGCGGCAGAAGGTGGCGCAAGGCGGCGACGGGCTGGAAGGGGCTGCTCGGGGTGGCAATTTTGCACGGCCTGGGGTGGCTCGTGCAAGGCAAATCGAGGGCTGAGAAGGGCTTGGTTAGGTGGAGGGTGGTGCAAGGTGGGGTTCTGGGCGACGCTCGACCGGCGGCGTTGGGGGAGGGCGGCGCTCGACGCGTCTGATGGGGCGGCGGCGAGAGGGATCAAACCCAGTGTTTCGGGGTTCCAAATCCCGAACCCAGGTGATCAATGGGGGTATTTATAGGTAGGGTGGTCGGGCAAGGCCAGGGGAAGAAGACAAAGGGGGGGGGCAGGCGGCAGGTCCTACCATGGCAGGTTGGGTCGGGGAGGGGGAGAAGAAAAGGGAAAGAGATGGGCACGCGGGAAGGGGAGAGAGGGAGGGACTTGGTCGGGGTCGAAAAGAGGAAGGAAAATGACAGAGAAGGGCATGGGAGGACGGTCGACGCTGAGCTGGTGGTTGCCGGCAAGGTTTGGGGCTGCAAGTCGAGTTGTAGGTCGGCGTGCAGGTCGGGGAAGAAGGGGCGACTGGACCAGTCGGTGCAGGGAAAAAAAAGAAAAAGAAAGGAGGAGGATCGGCCGGCCTGGGCAAGGGAGCAGGCTGACGCGCGAGACAGGCCAGGGAGGAAGGGAGATTTGGGCCGACGGGCTGGCCCAAACCGGGGAAGAAGAAGAAAATAAAATAAAGGAGGAAGAAAGAAAAAGAAAAGAAAGGAGAAAAAGGAAAAAGGAAAATGGAAAATGATAAAATGGTTTGAAATATTTGGTCTTTATTTATTTATATAATTAATTTAGATATTTAATTTTAATAATAATTATTTTAATTATAATAATTAAATGCATTTTTAAATTAGTTAGGCTATTTTGGATAAATTGTCCTTAACTTCCATTTTAATTAGTAAAATGTCCAAAATTTTCTAAATAATTTATTTATTATTTTCTCCTTATTTTCCTCAATTAACTTCCTCTTTATTTAATGAAGTAATATATTTTCTTAGTTTTCTCTAATAAATCATTATTTTGCCATAATTCCATAATTAGGATTTTTGGGGTATTACAATTCTTGACTAAGATAATGTAAGTGACAAACTTGATATCAATGCTTTATTACTAGAATTTATTTTAGCATTATCATTTTTTTACTATCAAAAAATTTTATTTTAAAATATTGTGGAAATAAAAAATACCAAATATACCTAAAAAAATGAGGTGTTAACTCTGTAACTAACATAATATGGATGTCTACCACCCGTTTTATGATAAATACAAGACTAAGGAAAGCAACCAAACCAAAATAAGAAATAGAATACAAAAAACATATATTATAGAAATACCGATCTTTTGTTTATAAAAGGGGTCGCATTAGGTCCTAAAACAACCAAAATATATATTATAACATGATAGCTAAAGTACTGAAATATAAAAGAGATGAGCATATATAAGGCAAGGCCCAAAACCTTGGTCTATTAAGGACCTACAAATATCTTCGGGTGTCCACGCTCTTAAGCTTCTACGTCCAACACTTCCACCCCTGCGGCCCTTCGCACCACCTTTCGCCACCACTCTCACCGCAACCACCACCTCTTACACTTCTCAAAATTACCTGTAGACCTCCCTCTACCTTTCCCTACCCTCCCTTATTCCTTCCTAGCTCCCTCTGCTTCTCCCTTTCTCCCTCTCCACCACCCTCGGCCACCATAGCACTGCCACCCGTGCTGCCACCTTTGGCTGCACCACCACCATCATTCCAACCCTCTTCACCTGGGTATCCACCACCACCCCAATTTCCACCCTCATTTCCCCTATCCTATCCCCAGTACTCAACTATCTCTCTTTTCTCCCCTTTTTCCTGCCACCGCCACCGCTGGTGCTGTCGGTCACCACCAACTCTAGGTGGTACCCTAAATCCTTTCAACCCTTTAACCCCAATTATGCAAGCCTTATCTATTTCTACTTGTATTTATATTATTATTATTATTATTATTTATTTTTATTATTTATCATATTTATTATTATTTATAGCCTTATAATATTGTATTATTATTATTATTATTATTAAGGGGTCAAAGCCTATTTACTATTAATTTTACTCTTATTATAATAATTATTATTATTGTTGTTGTTGTTGTTATGTATTATTATCATTATTATTATTAGTATTATTCATATGTATTATTATTCACCATGGTTATTATTGTTTTTAGCCTTGAGATACTAGTATTATTAATGAAGGGCCGAAACCCTATTTTAATATTATTTTGATTATTATTATTATTATCATTATCATTATTATTACTAATATTATTATGGTGCAACTATTGAACCATTATATTATCACTACTTCAAATATTATTATTAATATCATTGCCCTTAGTAATATTAGTATTTTGTTAGTATTAATTTCATTATATTATTATTTTATCCCTAACCCTATTATTAGCCTTAGTCTTAAAAATACTAGGGTTTCTATTACTAGGAGTATTAGTATTACTATTATTATTAATATTAATATCACTATTTTTTGCTATAACTAGTGTTAGTACTCTTATTAGAGGAAATAAAGCTATTGGATTTAATAATATATATGGCTATAAAGATTATTAAAAACCCTATTCTTCACTTGTAAAGTTTCCTTTAATAATAATAACACTAATCATAGAATAAAATAGAAAATAATAGTATTTTTGGTAGAAGGGAAACTAATTCTTAGTTTTTCCCTCTTATAGGTAAAATCAGTCAAAACCCTAAGGAGGCGTTAGAGCGTGATCCAAGACCAGTGACGTGCTATGTAAGAGTGTAGCTAAGGCCTTATGTGAGCTATATGCCTTATATGCTTTGTATTCCATATATCATGATATGTTATGTATCTTATGCTTATCGTTATAGCTATTTTATGCATAGCATAGCTTGGAGTTAAGGTATGCTCATATGTTATCTTATGGCATGTGTATAATATGTATATGTTGTGATATGATGTGGCCTTTTAGGATATGTATGCTAGGATATTTAATGTAGGGATATAGGGTGAAAGGAATAAAAAAGGAAAATGGGGAAGTAAGTTGACCAAGGGATGTGGGATTGACCTAAACATCCCATGATCCATAAAAGAAAGAATAAAAGTGGACTTAAAGAAAAATAAAGTGGATGAACTTTGTCCGGGAGAATCTAAGGTTAATATGGGATAATCTAGGGTTTTGCATGGGAGTTTTAGGCTTGTGCATGAAAACTTCGAGGATTTGCATGGGTGGATAGAGTATGCATGGGGGTGGACTTTATGTGTGGAAAGTTGCCTTGGAGTGTGAGGAAGGTAATGGAAGAGTATTTGAGTGATTGGGGGCTTTGGGTGAAAAATAGTACGTGGGATAGTATAAGGGTACATAAGAGACCAATTTAGGGTTTGGGAGAAAACCCTAATTTGAGAAGGTAGAAAAAAGAAAATAAATGAGGGTGAGTGGAGTATGAGATGAGAATATAGGGATTATCATGAGTGGGGCGAGCATGGGTATCATGGGAAGTAAGAGTGGAAGGTGAGAAATAGAGGGGTGACATGTGGAAAGGAGGATGCTACGGTTGGCATGGCCAGCTAGGGTTTGGTGTGGTCACCCAGGGTTTCGTTAGCACTCATGTACTTGGGGAGTAAAGTGAGATGACGAGGGTTGAATCTAAGGGTTATAATGTGTGAGGTGTTAAAACAATATGGTTACGTGAGATAGAGGTGGATGGACCATATAAGCCCAAATTAGGATTTTTTGAAGAAATTCCTAAGGAAGATTGTGAATGGGCTTAGTGGTGTTAGGTAGTGGGCCTTGACCTGCACACCTAGGAGTTGGGCCTCCATTGTGAGTAGTGGAATAAGGAAAGGATGTTGGGGGAATAAGTGTACATGGAGTTAGTCATGCATGTTTAGGGTGAAACTTATTGAATAAGACACGGTAAAACATTAATCTTGTAAAGTGGAAGATTATTGAGCTGGACCCAAACCGATCCACCGGCATAATAGTCGCTAGTTGTCGGGGTGCGCTGAAGACCGATCCACCTGCATATAATAGTGGTTAGGTGCGTTATGCCCTATAAGTGACAGATCCACCAGCTATAATAGTGGGGGATCCTGAGCTCAATAAACCAAACCCTAAGTTTGATAAGACCTATAAAAGACACTAATTATTTACAGTGGAACATCATGAGATTCGGGGCCAAACTGATCCATGGGCATAATAGTGGCCAGGAGCATTTTTCCCTAGAGACCAATCAACCGGCATATGATAGTGGCTAGGTGCGTTTTTTGCTGCAAGTGATCGATCCATTAGCTATAGTAGTGGGGTTCCTATACTCACATGGATCGATAAAAAGTATGTGTGAAATGAGTTCTATTCAAAGATTAAATAATCATTTTATCCGGACTGCAGCTTGGCCTTTATTTATTGAAAGATTATATGCAGTCATGTTATCGTGCTTGTATTATGTGCTCTTATGTGTTGGCCTTAGTATAAGTTTACCTTACTCAGTACGTAGCATACTGACCACCCATTTCATAGGTGTTGCTTATTCCTATAAGCAGAGGACCCACCTAAGTTTGTGCAGGTATGAAATAGTATCTTCGATGCCTACGACACTTACAAAGCATCAGGCGGGGCTGAGAGTTGAGCCTAGACTTAGCGTGGGGATCGAGAGTGACTTGGACGGATTCTATCTTTCATTCTTTTTAATTTGTATCGCCTTATTTTAGCCTTGTTTTATCGTACTATACTTCCTATTTCTTTGGGAACTTTAATTATGTACTCCTTTGGATTGTAAACTTTTTATGCATACTATGATTTCCATGTTATGAACTCTCTAGTTCTTTTATGAATTCTTGGTTTAAGTATTGACTTAAGTTTGAAAATAATCCTTTTTTATCCTTAGCACTTGGTACTAGAACAGTAGGAGTGAACCGGTTTGGTACTAAGTATGGTGGTAATATCCTCATAATTCACAATTTTGTTATTTGACTTCCATTAAACCTTTTTATTAAACAAAATTTTTTTGTAGTGAATTTTGGGAGCGTTACAGAAGAAATTCTCCTAACCGTGTAGAGAAATTATGGAACTAATAACTTGTTCTAGTATAGTATAAAGTAGAGAGGAAGATGAAGACAAAGGATGGTGTGAGCTTGTGACTCGTATTTGGTGTGTACAATAGCTTGGATTGGTGTGTGAAGTGTTTCGGAGAAATTTGAAGTAGAACTATGAGCTATTCTGGAAATATGTGAATATTTTACATTGAAGATATTAGAATTTGGAAATGTGCTAAACATGAAAATTGTAGATCTTTCTGTTAGCTTTCCAATACATTAAGAATTAGCTCGATCAAAGGTTAGATGAAGAAGTTGTGGCTGAAATACTGAAGATTGTCAAAGCTGGAAATAAACACGGGGGGCCTATGTTTTGGAAACACGATCCGTGTTTTTCATCAGGAAAATATGTTCTGTTTTCCTGGAGAGGCCGAGAGATAGAAAATAAATACGGGGGTACCGTGTTTATTAACACGGTCCGTGTTTTTTGGGTTTTTCACTCCGCCTCGGTTTTCGCTAATGACTGTTTCGTATAGTATAAATACCATGCGATTAGAACCCTAATCAGAGAGCGAACGCCGTCTTCTTCTCCTATTGAGTTCTATTGTAATTCCTTGATGTATTGAGTGATTTACGTGAGAATTTCTTTGATTCTTTGTAATCACAATTACTTCACATCAATAAGATCATCTGTTTCCCCAATCTGTGTTCTTGAGTGTTTTTCTCTTCTCAATTCTTGTGTGCTCTAATTGATTCTAATTAGATCTTATTTTTCCGAATTGGTATCGATCCACAACAGATGGCATCATCGTCTCTCCTTTCTGTCACAATCACACCTTTAAATCTGCTCGAGGCAAAGATTAAAGTTTGGTAACTGATCAAAAGGGTCAAAGATTACTCGGTAACCGATAAGATTTGGATTACCAAGGTTCTAAAATGTTAGAATAATTTTTTTAGAAAAATTCATGCTAAAAAATACTCAATTTGAAAAGCCAGGCAATCATTTTGGTCAACTAAGTGACTATTCTACAAACCAATCAATCAGTTTCTCAAATTAGTTGAAAAACCATTGCTGAAATGGATAGAACAATCGATCGGTTTATAGATCTAGTCGATTGGTATGCCATGGAAACTTATTTTACTCAAGTTTCCCAAGCGTTTTTTCAATTCCTTTTCAAATAAAACCCAAACTATATTTCCACATAAAGATAAAACATTAACTAGACTCTATTTAGCATAAGAATTTTCCATTTATAAATCTCAAACTTCTGGGGTGTTAAATTCATTTTGTCCAATATCTTGCCTCCTAAAACATGAGTACCAAGTCTAGTGATAACCAATTGTGTACCATTGCATAAGTAGCTTTTATGGTGTATTTTTTATAGCAACATAATAGTTATGTCAACCTTTAACCTCAATATGTGGACTGGAACCCTAAAGCAATGAAGACTATTTAGGAAGTCAAGTTTTTGCAATTCATGAACTAAATCTATGTTAGCATTTAATGTACATGCATTATCTGAAATTACATATGTCTTATTTTCAAAAGTAGAGATATATAACATGTAATCATTGACCAAATCAACAACATTAGGTGTGGGGGTCTGCAACACCTCAACAATCTGACCACATTTAGTTACTTGGAACGCTTTCAATACTAACTATTGTTCTCATAAACTAATATGAGTCATTTCATACTTGTTTTGTCCCCACTCACACATATCCTAAAAAACATTCCAGGATATCATCCATTCTTAAGTTGCTCTAAAATAAGCACACTTAATTATGAAATTCTTTACGGATAAATTTTCTAGAAAAGAATTTATATCTTCTTGATATAGATAGTCTTATCAATCCTTTTAAACTTTCACTGTCCACTACAAATTTTGGAGTATTATAGGGTCAAAATGCATGTCCCTTTGAAAGATTTTGAATGAGTGGTTGAACCTCTAAAATTGGGATATATATAATTAACAATGGCTTGGATTGGATTCTTGGAAATTTTGATCAATAAATCACTTGGAATATCAATTGTGGCTATTCCATCATTCACATCTCCAAGAGTTCCATTGCTAATGCTTGTAATCCAGTTAATAATTATGATATTTAGTTAAGGCAACACATTCCAAGCGCATGTTCTTTGTTAGTTTCCCATCTAAAATTTTAGCTAATTAATCGATAATAATTTAACCATTTTTAAATACATGCATGCACATGCTTACTTACTTTCTGTATCCTAAACCTAAAATTTTGTTGATAACTTATTACACGTGTGACCTAACCCTCAGTTGTGCTGTCAAGGCTTGATAATCTCAAATCATACCTTGACTCCTTCCTTCTTTATTTCTATTTAAAACTTACACTTGACATGTCACTTTAGATTTTCTACTAGATGACGAGGAAATGACTCTTTCTGATAAGCATGCCAAGCATGTGTTTGAATGAGGGACTAGAGTTGCATATATTTGTTGTTATAGTTATACAATTGAAATACCTTAAAACCTAATTTTAAGAATTTTAGATAAATCAAGATTTATTTAAAAAATTTATTAAATAAAATATATTTATTAAAACAAAAGGGAATTTATTAGGGCTATTATAGAAGAAAATAATAAATATTTTTATTAGAAAATTTTGGGTATCTTAACTAATTAAGGATTTTATTTTAGAAATTAATTAAATAAATTATTTCATTTAAAATAAAAAGGATAAAGTAGGTCCAAATTAACAGGAATTTTATAAATAATTTAGTTGGAGAAAATTAGAATGATTTGCTAATTAAAATGGAATTTATGATTTTTTTTTTAAAAATCCTAATTTAGCCTAAAAAGAAAATTTAAATATTATTATTTTTAAATATCTCAAATATCCTAATTAATTTAATTAACTCAACCCACTATTTTTTTCCTTTTTAGTTTCTTTTCTTTTTTTTTTTCCATCCACCGGCCGGTTCGGTCTTCCTTTCCTTCTTTTCTTTTCCCCAGCCAACTGGTCCACCCCCTTTCTTCCTCCTTTCTTCTTCCTTCCTCCTCCCCGACGTCGATGACCTCCACCATCGCCCATTGCCCTGGTTTTTCGCCGCCGATTTCGCCCCTTTGACCGGTCGTTTTCCTCCCTTTCTCTTCCCTCTATTTCAGTGACCCCATTTACCCAACCCACCTCCCTTCCTTTTCGCGCACAACCTTCTTTTCCTGCGCAACCACCCCACTGCTCGATTTGAATTTCGTTGGCTCTTGTTGCCGTCGGTGACCGAAACCCTACCTACATTACCTATTAGCCGACCCACAAAACCCTAACCTCCCTTCTAAAATCTATAAATACCCCCCATAATGAGCCCTACATTGAACTTTTGATCCCTACCCAGTAATTTCCGACCTAAGCGCCGCTGCCACTTCAGACGCTTCTACCGCCGCCGTCGGCCAACTTCGCCACCTTCTCTACCTACCTAAGTCTTCCCTACACCGCCTTCTAACTAACTATGCCTCCCATATCCCTCGATTTTTCCTACACAAGCCACCTTGGTTGTGCAAAGTTGCCCCTTCGACCAACCCATTCTCTGCCTCTGCCACCCTTTGCGCCGCCGTCTGCCACCACTACCGTCACTTCCACTACCTCGTTCACCTCCCAAACTGTACTGCAGACCCTCCTCTATCTTCTACTACCTTTCTTTTCCTCTTCCTCCCTCCCCTCCTCTCTTTCTCTTCTTCTTCCCCATTCGGCCACCACCACCGTAGCCGTGCGCCGCCACCTTTGGCTACGCCACCACCTCCATTCCATTCCTCTCCTTCTAGGCAACCATAATCACCTCTACTCCCACCTTCATTCTCCCTATTTTGTTCCCAGCCTTCAAAGTTTCCCCTTTTCTTCTCTTTTTTCGGCCACTGCCGTCGCTACTGTGTACCACCGCCGGTGCCGCTTATCACCACCAGCCTAAGGTTGAACCCTAAACCCTCTCAAGCCTTTTCCCTATTTAATTAAGCTTATTTTATTTTATTTTATTTTTTAACCTATTATTCGAATATTATTATTATTATTATTATTATTATTACTATTAAGTTCAATATTATTAGTATTATTATTTCTTATTAAGGCTGACCTTATTTGGCCGAGTAGATTATTAGTATTAGTATTATTAATATTATTAGTATTATTATGAGTTTTTATTTTATTTATTAATGGTATTATTATTATTATTATTATTACTACTACTATTTCAAAATTATTATTATTATTATTACAACTATTTTACTATTAGTGTTGCTATTATTACTATTATTGTTATGCGATTATTATTATTATTATTATTATTATTATTATTGTTATTATTATTATTATTATTGTTAGTATTATTATTATTCTATATAGGGCTAAAACCCTATTGTGCCTATTTTGAATTATAGTAGTAGCATTATAATTATCAAGCCTTATTATTATTAATATTATTAATAATTTTATCATTAGCATTTTTTATTCATATTAGTGTTGTTATTATTATTATTATTATTATTTAATAAGTTTATTATTATTTAATGTAGGGTTGAAACCCTACTTCATTTTATTTTCAATTATTATCATTACTATTATTACCATTATGATTATTATCATTTTTGCAATATTATTATGGTTTTTTTATCACTATCATTATTACTATTTCATCACTATTATTATTACTAAAATTTTTATTTATTTCACTAATGTTATTATTAGTATCATTTTGGTAAAGGGGCCAAAGCCCTTATTTCACTATGTTTTTAAGTAATGTCCTTTTTATTATTATTGTTACTATTATTAATGTTCTTGTTAATATTAACATTGATATTATTTTTAGTATCTTTCCTATTATTATTTTAGTATTATTATTATTATTATTATTATTATTATTATTAGGGTAAAGTCTTCAACCTTATATTATCATCTTTTACAATGTTATTATTATTTCTTATATTTCTAGCCAAATTTAGTAAGTTGTTAATGGTTATTATTATTAATATTTTATTATTTTATTAAAAACTCGGTCTTAGAATAAGTTAGTAAATAATGGTATTTTTGATAGGAGGGAATCTACTTTTAGTTTTTCCCTCACATAGGTGAGACCAGTCAAAGCCCTAAGGAGGCGTAGGAGCATTCTCCAAGACCGGTGTCATTTTAGGTAAGGGTGTCACTAAGACCTATTGTATATTAATGTGCATTATATGCTTTGTATGTGTGCATCCTATGTTTATTATTGTAATAATTTTGTATGTGGCATGACGTGGAGTTGAAGTATGTTTTTTTGTGGGTTTACATGGCATGTGTATCATGAATATGTGATGAAATATTGTGGTATGTGATGATATGTGTTGTGACCCTGTAAGATATGCATGTGAGGATGTTAATATGGTTTGTGTGGGGAAAAGGATGAAAAAGGAGAATGAGGAACAAGGGATATGAGTTTATCTAAGTATTTTAATGATCCATGAGTGGAAGAATAACATGGGGAATTTTAGGGTTTTGTGTGGGATAATCTAATTTATGGTTTTGCATGGGAGAATATAATTTAAGGTTTTATTTGGGAGAATCTAATCTATGGTTCTATATAGGAGAACTTAATCTATGGTGTAACATGGGAGAATCTAATCTATGGTTAACATAGGAGAATCTAATCTATAGTGTAACATAGGAGAATCTAATCTATGGTTTGTATGGATTGAATTTAGGGTTTTGTATGGAAAAACCTTAGGTTTTGTGTGGATTGAATCTTGGGTTTTTCATGGAGGAATCTAGGGTTTTGTATGGTGGAATCTAGGGTTTTGAATGGATGGATCTAGGATTTACATGGTTGAATCTATGGTTTCACATGGAAGTTTTAGGGTTTGCATGGAAAATTTCGAAGGTTAGCATCTATATGGGAATAAAGTTTACGTATGAAAAGTTGATTTGGGGGTGAGGAAGGTAATTTAAGTGTTGTTTGGGTGTTTGAACACTTTGGATGAAAAATAGTACGTGGAGCAATATAAGGGTATATAGGAGACTGAGGTAGGGTTTGGTGTGGACAATTAGGGTTTGGTGTGGATGCTCAGGGTTTTGTGTTATCATGTGTATTTGGTGATTAAAATGTAATTAGGAGGATGGTATTTATGAGTTGTGGTGTATGGAGTGTTAAAATGATTTGGGTTATGTGAGGTGGAGTAAGATGGGCCACCGAGGCCTAAATTAGGGTTTCTGGGGAAAAACCCTAGAGTGAGGAAATAAGTGGACTTGGAGGTGTGTAGTAGTGGGCCTTGACCCATATATTTTGGTGTTGGAGTTCTAGTGTGAGTTTGAGTATAGAATAATAGAAAATTGGAGATAGGAAAGAATGAAAATACTCAACTTTTATAGCTTTTTTAACTTCCATACGAAATCTCCTGCTTGTACGGCTGAGTTTATTAATTAATATAGTTATAAAAAAATGGTGAACACATGATCTAACTAAATAGTTGGGATGGAGATACTCAGTACAAAAGGGGAAAAAAGGCGAGAAAGGTGGAAAAAGTAAAAGGATTGTTCCAAATCTCTATTTTATCTTGCGTATGATCAGGTGTGAGCTTAGCTTAGCTAAATTTCTAAAGAATAGTTATATCATCATCGTAACAATAAGATTTTTTCTCCTTTTTTTTTCTCTCTCTCTCTCTCTCTCTCTCTCCCTCACCTTTTCAGCACACTCTCTATTCCACTCAAGAACGAGCTTTATGTCTTTTTCATCCCACATATCATCACGCTCTTCGTTAAGATGACATCCTCTCAACGCTCTAACTCCTACTTAATTAATTTAATGAGTTCTCAGAACTTACAAAATAATAGTCATTTTATGTTTTCTCGTGTGACTGGTGTGGGTGGGTATCTCTAATTTCGTTTTATTTTAATAGTAATTCAAGTGTTTACCATATTTATGAGCTTAACCATGTCACTAATTTGATTTTGATCTCTGGGTCTTTATTTTTTTCTTCTTTCTTCTTTTCTCCTTTTTCAGTTCCTTTTGTCTTTGTCTGTGTATGTAAAAATGGAGTCTTGTAATGCAGCATTGAACACTAATGGTCTGTTGGGAGAGAGGCATATCAGGCACAACTTAAAGGCTGAAGGCTTAAAAGCCTTGTTTTGTAATAATATACAGATTCCTGACAGGAAGGCATGAAATGTAAATCCTGGAGTCTCTTACTGTGTCCTTGCACTAGATTTCAACCAAAAGACCACTAAGGCAGAGCCTGGGTTATGCAGGGAAAAAATATTTTTATTTCATTATATCTTTTTGATGTTATTACTAGTATTAGTTTGTAACTTCGACTGCAATTTGAGTATTTTTGGCCTCAATATGGGATGTTATTTTTCTTTTATTTTTCTATTTTGTATATATGGATTTATATAACTGTTCTTGTACTTTTGAATTTGTGATTTGATAATAATCCGAGCTTGATATTATTTCCTTTTTTGGATTTTAAAATTCTTGACACCATGACAACCACCATTCATTAAGATTAAATCAAAGGTCGATCCTAATAATGTGGTCGGTATCATCATGGATGAGTGCTCGCACTCGTCTCTTTCCTCTCACCAGCCAAAGAGCCAAGCCTACAGTAAAACCTTTTTCACACACACATATATTTAGTGAAATTTTAGTGATTTTGGTTATTCACTTGTGTTGGATGGGTGTTTTTTCATATTGGTTTAATTATGTTAGATTGATGTTCAAAAGACTGGAAGTCCTGGTTTGCTAACTTGTGTTGGAATTTTTTTTTCTAGGTTTGTTGTTTGCAGGTCCCAATTAGAGGCTGTTGCAGGTTGGTTAATGTTCCTATGAGCAACTATATTAACAGTAGCATTAGAAAGATATTCATACTTACTCAATTCAACTATTTCTCCTTGAACTAGCATCTTGCTTGCACTTATAATTTGGGGAATGGAGTGAAATTTGGTGACGGTTTCATTGAGGTAAAAAAAAAGAGTAGTGTTTGGTATCGCTTCTAACAAAAAGTAGCAGCTCTTCTACTATTTAACTGAATCTCCTGTTAGATCTATCAGATTTCGTATATTTCCTTGTAATTCTGTAAAGGAAACTGTTTCCTTTTAGACTATCAAAAGTAGAAGAGGTCGATAGTAGCATGTATTTGATAACATTTAATAACCATATATATGCTGATAACATTGAATAACCATTTATATGCTGATAATAGGTTTTGGCCACCACTCAAACACCTGAAGAAGCAGGAAAGAGTTGTTTTCAAGGAACCGCTAATGTAGTCAGGCAATTCTTCTAGGTATTTGAGGTTTGAGCTTTGCCAAAACTGTGTGAATGTAACTTCAGCTCCTGAGTTTTTCTTCTTCGTGCTACCAAATCACTAAACATTCTATTGATTATCTTCGGTAACATATGGTTACGCAGGACGCGAAGCACAAAAATGTTGAGCATATAATCATCTTATCAGGCGATCACCTCTATTGACTACATGGATTTTGTTCAGGTTGTATCATCTGCCTTATACCTTGCAGTAGTTGATCCATTGGAGGGATTTCTCCCTTGAGCGATAATGGTAAGTAGATCCATTTAATATAACCCGCGACAAACATACATTTTGTAGAAACATATTAAGCTAGATGCTGAGATTACCGTGTCATGTGTACCGATGGATGACACATGAGTGCTTTAGAACTGCTTGTTCGATGGATTATTCACTGAATAATCCAATCCACTGAAAGTTAGGTCGTCTGGTGTACTAATTTGTACATTTAGAACCAACAGTGTTGAGACATTTCCCTTTGTAGCCGTGCATCTGATTACGGGTTGATGAAGATCGACAACACCAGATGCATTATCCATTTTTCTGAGAGGTTGAAGGGTCCTAATTTAGAGCTGATGGTATGCTACCTCTACTCACTAGCATTCTCTTTTCCTGCTCCTTAATATATCTTTGCCATTGGTTTTAATGCGAGTTGTTTATGAACTATTTTCCCTTCAGCAAGTTGATACCACTCTCTTGGGTCTATCCAACCATGAGGCCATGAAATATCTCTACATTGCATCAATGGACGTTTATGTTTATAGAACAGGCGTGTTGTTGTGGCTTCTAAAAATGAAACATCCATCGTGTAATGAATTTGGATTTGAGATAATCCCTTTAGCTATTGGAGGCTACAATGTTCAGGTGGGAGCATGACAATTTGTTGCTTGAGATGTTGACTTAATATGTTACATTGATTTTTCAAACCATTTCTCCATTTTCAAAATATAGCTAGCAGTTGGGTTTGGTTTTTCTATATTTTTTAGCTCCTTTGCCGTGTTGATCTCTAGAGCCTGCAAGGTATTTTAGATTTACAGGTGTATCTGTTCGACGACTATTGGGAAGATATTAGAATAATAAAGTCTTTTTTTGATGCCAACTTAGCAATTACTGAATAGGTTTGTGTTTCACCTGAGATTTGCAAGTTAGGGGGAAAAAAGAGGTGCATTAGACCCATCTAGTACATCTGAGATTGGATGGAATGGTGTTGACTCATAAATAAGTTTATTTGGATGCAGCCTCCCAACTTTGAATTCAATGATCCAAAGAGACCTTTCTTCACATCCCCAAGGTTTTTGCCCCTACCAAAGTTGATAAATGCCGGGTATATGCTAAGATAATCGATTTTGTGGCATCGCCAATTACTTGACCCTCGTTGAACTTTCCAGCTCGTTTTATCTTACTCTTAAAAGTTGTTTCCATTTTTTTTCTTCAGATTGTTGATTCAATTGTATCACACGGCTACTTTATAAGTGAGTGTAGCATTTGACGCTTGATTGTTGGAGTGCGTTGAAGGCTAAAGTATGGTGTTGAGCTTCAGGTAAGTTCTCTGGTTGTGTAACCAAGGTCTTGATTCTCACTGCTAGAAATCGCATTTGTAAAGGATTTGAGAAATTTCTTGACTCTGTTCGTCATATAGGTGTTAATCTATTTTATTTCCATAAAATTGTCATTATTATTTTTTAAGGTTAAAGTATTATATATATATTAACCCTAAAGTGTGGTCCATATTAATTAGGTATAAATTTTGGCCATAAAGTTTATAATACATGGTAATATGTTAGTAATTAAGCCAAACCTATACCTCTCTACCTAATTCTTGATGGTAGAATTAGATTTAAGTATGTGTGTATATAAACATGTGTCAGGCACATGATAATGGATTATTGAGTAATAAAATTTATTAGTAATTAATTACTCATTATCTTTGAATTTGAATTTGAAAAGGAAAAAGAGCCAAAAGTTGGTTACACTAACCAACATAATTGACGTGCAGCAAATATAAAAAAAATTGTGTGCACTTTTGTGGTTATGAGATATATATTCTCTTTGGCTTTTCTTTTCCTTTTTCTTTTCTAACATACATACATGTACATGAAGAGAGAAAAAATAGGAGGGTTTCTTCGTCAAGAATTCAAGTGCAATTTCTGTTGCAAATCAAAGAGAAGAAGAGAAATAAAGAAAAGTCCCTATTTCCGTTTCTCGTAAAGGAAGCATGCACCATCGGGTTTGAGAAAGAGGGAGTAGAACCGATAATTATCGTTGAATTTATTATTTCTAAAATTTTTGGTGTTGATAATTTCATCAATGGCTAGAGGTACTGATAGATGAGATTTATTGATTATTTTCATGTCTAAAATATCATTTATCCCTCATTTATTCTACTAGATTTAATCTTTTCGTCGAGTTTTCCTCCTTTGAATAAGTTTTACAGGAAAGAAAAGAATTGAAGAAATTCAAGGAGAAATCAATGAGAAGAAGAAATCAAGTAGAGAACACATCAAGAAATGCAGAATCAAGGAGAGCAAAGTTGGAAAGGGAACAAATATATCAAGAGAAGTTAAGCTGAAACTTTCAAAGGAATTGAGTGGAAGAATCAAAAACACGGGGGTCCCGTGTTTCCATAACACGGACCGTGTTATTAATCCCGAATATCGGTCTGTAAAGCTTTGTCAGCAGAACGGTTGGAAGAAAACACGGGGGTCCCGTGTTTCATAAACACGGACCGTGTTTTCGATTAAAAATGTGTAACAGTCACGCGACTTGTTCCTGATAAAATTTGATATGAAAACAGAGTTCGGGATATCGAGAGAAAGGATCGAACGTATTTTTCTTCCTTTTATTCCTTTAGAACACACATGTAATGCACAATTCCAATCTTTGATCTTCTTGAATTCTATTGATGATTTGACATTCTGCACTTCAATTGATAAGTTTCTCTATTCCTTTATAAATTTCTGTATCTTCATTTTGCAGAATCTAGTTAGTTTTTGTGTAATTTTACTTGTGATCATTTCATTATTATCTAATTGTTGAAGTAATAGAATTTGTGAATGTGTTATTGTCATTAATTTTTAATATTTCTGTATAATTGTATGAATTGTGAATATGCAGAAATTTGAGTAATTAGAACAGGATAGGGTGAATTGAAGATGGAATCATGACTTAATTATCATTTCATAATTTAAATGTTTGATTCTACATGAGGTTTAATTGAATTAATGGTTTGAATTGAATGATTCCATATCATAGATTAAGATTCTTGAACTGATTAGATTGATCACCTATTTGGTTTAGGACTTATTCTTTGCTAAGACAATGAAATTAACCCGTAATCGTTGATTAATTTGTCTATAGTAGCAAGAAGACCATTAATTCATGCAATTGCATGATCCGAGCTTTTGTGATTATGATTGTAGTTGGCTGCTTCCCGTTCATAATGCTACCATTAATTGAATCTAGTGTTCGTAACCTAGGTTATTAATTGGGTGCAAAAATAAATTGAGAGCATATTCAATTTATTAAGGTTGAGAGGAAGTATAGAAATTGTTATTCTGAATTTCTTAAGTCAACATTAAACTATTTAGAATCATTCTTTTTATGTGAATGTACGGCATTTTAATTCCATCACCAATTCAATCCTCCCCTAATTGTCAATTTGTGATTAAAGACTTAGTATAATCGAATTTAGTTTAGGAATCAATGGAATTGTACAAACGGGGTTATAACATCAATAGCAAAATTAGTGATTAAAACGTCATTCCTTGTGGGTTCACCTCCTTCTTGCCATATACTACGTATTTGGGAATTAGGATTTATTTATTAAATTTGTTGTGCATACGACAGTGCATTAAATTTTTGGCGTCGTTGCCGGGGAATTGGAAATTATAATCTCTAGTTTTGTTTTTGTTGTGGTTTCTTATTTTAGTTTTTGATAAATTCTTCATGTGAACTCATCTAATCTTTCATGGTGTGAAATCTTCAGGCACTCACAATTGAGATCATTTGCAATCGAGCATCAAGGAAAAATTATTCCAGCCATAGATCCAAACTCATCTTCTCCAATTGCAACTAGGACGAGAAGGAAGTTGGAACAAACTAATCATATTCCATCACCTTTTGAAGAAAGTTCCACAAATTTGGGAGAAGACAGTATAGAAGATTTGTGTAGTACACCTTACTACATTACTCCACCGATGGCGGAGCGAACTCTCAAGGAGCTAGCTGCTCCTATCTTCAACCCTAATCTTTTATGCATTAATTATCCTGCTGATAATGATACTTGTGAAATCAAACCTGGACTAATACGAGCCTTACCTATTTTTACAGGTTTTAAAGACAACAATTCCATGGGTTCAAGCTGTTTCACCGACCCAAATAAATTTCTCAAGGAATTCCATATAGCTTGTTCTGGTATGAAACCGAATGGAGTAAGTGTAGAAAAACTTAAACTCAAAGCTTTTCCTTTTGCTTTGGCTGATGCTGCTAAGGAATGGTTATATGATCTACCAGCGGGCTCAGTAAACACTTGGACTGATATGCAGAAGGTTTTTCTTGAAAAATATTTTCCTTCATCAAGAGCAACTAATATAAGAAAGGAAATATGTGGTATTAGGCAAGATGGAGGAGAATCTTTACATGAATATTGGGAACGTTTCAAGAAATTGTGTGGTAGTTGTCCTAATCATCAAATTAGTGAAAAATTATTAATACAATATTTTTACGAAGGTTTATCTCCTATGGATCGCAATATGATAGATGCTGCTAGTGGTGGTACTTTAGTTGATAAAACACCTATCGAAGCTAAAAGGTTAATTGCTAATATGGCATCTAACTAACAATATTGTAATAGGGGTAATACTTCTATGTGTTAACAGGTGAAAGAAACCAATATTGCTGAATTAAAAACGCAAGTATCAAATTTGACAGCTCTTGTGGAAAGAGTTGTAGGAGAAAAGATTCCTGCCAAGGTATGTGGAATTTGTTCTTTTACAGGTCATCCAACTGATATGTGTCCTACTTTGCAGGAAGAACAACAAGTAAACGCCATTGGAGGACAACCATTTCCAAAAAGGAATGATCCATTTGCTCCAACATATAATCCTGGATGGAAGGATCACCCAAATCTAAGGTATGGAAACACTCAACAAAGTGGTAACTCATATTTCCGACCACAGATGTATCAAAATCAGCAAGGAGCAAATCCACCTCCCGGATTTTTCCAAATTCCACCAAATCAGCAAAGACCACCATTTCAACCGATGCCTCCACCACAAGTTTCACAACAAACGGGGTGTATGCCTTTAGAAGATTTGGTGAAATCTTTGGCTACCAATACCTTACAATTCCAACAAGAGACCATAAACGGTATTAAGAATTTGGAAAATCAAGTGAGTCAACTAGCATATTCCCTTGGTAAAATGCAAGCACAAGGTTCTTCAAAATTTCCTAGCCAGACCGAAAGAAATCCCAAGGAAAATGCTAGTGCTATCACAACTCGCAGTGGAAAACAATTATCAGATCCAAGAAAAGTGAATGAAGAAGAAAACACAAACAAGGACACAGATGAAACAAATGTTGAAGAAGAAATAAAGGAAGATTCAGAACCAACGGTGAAGAGTAAGTCACATTCTCCTATAAAAATTCCTGCTCCTTTTCCTAGCAGGTTGGCCAAAAACAAGAAGGTAAATCATGATAAGGAGATATTTGACATATTCAAGAAGGTAGAAGTTAACCTTCCTCTCATTGATGCGATCAAACAAGTACCCAGGTATGCGAAATTCCTCAAGAACTTGTGTACAAATAAAAGGAAACTTAATGAAAATGAGAAGGTAAGTGTGGGAGAAAATGTATCAGCAATGTTGCAAAGAAAGCTTCCACCAAAGTGCAAAGATCCAGGTATTTTCACTATACCTTGCAAAATTGGAAACACGAGGTACGAAAAATGCATGCTTGACTTAGGTGCTTCAATAAATGTCATGCCTTTATCTATCTTTAACACCCTAAGTCTAGGTCCTTTAAAGGAAACTCGTGTTGTTATCCAATTGGCTAATAGATCTAACACATATCCTGAAGGGGTTATTGAAGATGTCTTAGTTCAGGTTAATGAGTTGGTTTTTCCTGCAGATTTCTATGTGTTAGATATGCAAGATAATGGCTTGGCTAATCCATCACCTATATTGTTAGGGAGACCATTCCTAAAAACTTCAAAAACAAAAATTGATGTCCACGATGGAGTGTTAACCATGGAATTTGATGGTGAAATTATTAAGTTTAACATATATGATTCCATGAAATTTCCTGCAGATGGTGAAGAGGTATCTATGATTGATGTCATTGAAAATTTAACTGAAATGGTGTATCAATTATCATCAGCTGATCCTTTGGAAATAACTTTGACACAAGGAATAGCAACTGAAAAATTGGAATAATTAAGCAAATTGTATGACGTTGATGAAGAAATCAAGGAGGTAGTGGCCGCTTTGGGAACATGTCCGAGTAGAATTGGAAAATTTGTGGATTTACCATTGATAGTGGATAGGCTTGTACCTTCCATAGAACAACCCCCTGAAGTGGAGTTGAAGCCTTTACCTGACCATCTCAAATTTGCATTCTTAGGAGATAAGAATACCCTTCCGGTTATCATATCTAGTGAACTGACATCTCATCAGGAAGAAAAACTGGTAAATGTGTTAAAGAAATACAAATCAGCTTTGGGGTGGACAATTGCTGATATTAAGGGTATTAGTCCTTCAGTTTGTATGCATCGGATTTTAATGGAAGAAGATGTGAAGCCATGTAGACAAGTACAACGTAGATTGAATCCGATAATGATGGAGGTTGTGAAGAAAGAGGTTCTAAAATTGCTAAGTGTAGGAGTCATTTACCCAATTTCTGATAGTAGTTGGGTAAGTCCGCTTCAGGTTGTCCCAAAGAAAATAGGCATAACAGTAGTGGAGAATGATAAAGGAGAAATGGTTCCTACTAGAGTTCAAAATGGTTGGAGGGTATGTGTTGACTATAGAAAACTGAACTCCATGACTAGGAAAGATCATTTTCCTTTACCATTTATGGATCAAATGTTAGAACGGTTAACGGGTCATGCTTATTATTGTTTTCTTGATGGTTATTCTGGATATGTGCAGGTTCCCATAGCTCCAGAAGATCAAGAGAAAACCACATTTACATGTCCCTACGGTACGTTTGCGTATCGGCGCATGCCGTTTGGATTATGTAATGCTCCAGCTACATTTCAAAGGTGTATGGTAAGTATATTCTCCGAATATCTGGAGAAAATTATCGAGGTATTCATGGATGATTTTAGTATCCATGGAGATACTTTTGAAGAATGCCTAGGTAATTTGACCCTTATCTTGAAAAGGTGTTTGGAAACAAATCTTGTGCTAAACTCTGAAAAATGCCATTTTATGGTCCAACAAGGAATAGTTTTGGGACACGTCATTTCAGCCAAAGGAATTGAAGTAGATAAAGCAAAAATTGATCTTATTTCTTCATTACCTTATCCATCAACTGTCAAAGATGTGCAATCATTTTTAGGGCATGCCGGGTTCTACCGCCGATTTATTAAGGATTTTTCTAAAATAGCCCAACCATTATGCAAGCTTCTTCAGAAAGAAAAAGAATTTCAATTTGATGATCCATGCCAAAAATCATTTGACTATTTAAAGGAAAAATTGATAAGTGCACCCATTCTTCAACCACCTGATTGGAATTTCCCATTTGAATTGATGTATGATGCATCTAATTTTGCTGTTGGTGCGGTGTTAGGTCAACGAATCGGGAAAGAGCCACACATGATATATTATGCCTCACGCACATTGAATGAAGCTCAACTTAACTACACAACTACCGAAAAGGAGCTTCTTGCTATTGTCTTTGCTTTGGATAAATTTCGTTCTTATCTGTTAGGAACTAAAATAATTGTTTACTCTGATCATGCAGCGTTGAAATATTTGTTAGCAAAGAAAGAGGCAAAACCACGACTGATTAGATGGATTCTTCTACTTCAAGAATTCAATATACGCATTAAAGATAAGAAAGGAACCGAAAACGGAGTAGCAGATCATCTAAGTCGGTTAATCAAACAAGTTGAAGTTGAAGCACCTATCAATGAAGCATTTCCGGATGAGCAACTTCATGTCATTGGGAATGAGATACCATGGTATGCTGACATGGTAAATTTTCTCGTAGCTAAGGTATTTCCCTCTCACTTTACAAAAGCACAGAAAGATAGAATGAAAAGTCAGGCAAAATATTTTGTATGGGACGATCCATACTTGTGGAAACAATGTGCCGACCAAATCATTAGAAGATGTATTCCTGATAGTGAGGTCTTGTCTATTTTACATTTTTGTCACAGTTATGCTTGCGAGGGACATTTTGGTCCCAAGCGAACAGCTTATAGAGTTCTAGAGAGTGGATTCTTTTGGCCTACATTGTTTAGGAACTCTCATGAATTTTGTAAGACGTGTGAAAACTGTCAAAAGACTGGGGGATTAGGTCCTAGAAATGAAATGCCACAAACTCCTATCATAGTATGAGAAATCTTTGATGTTTGGGGTATGGATTTTATGGGCCCCTTTCCATCTTCTTTCGGGTTTAAATACATTCTTGTTGCTGTTGATTATGTGTCAAAATGGGTGGAGGCTAAGGCCACCCGTACTGATGATGCAAAGGTTGTTGCAGACTTTCTTCAAACTAACATTTTTGCAAGGTTTGGCATACCAAGGGCCATCATCAACGATAAAGGTTCACACTTCTGCAACAGAACCGTAGAAGCTCTATTAAAGAAATATCATGTGACACATCGAATATCTACAGCATATCATCCACAAACCAATGGTCAGGCCGAGGTATCTAACCGGGAAATCAAATCAATCTTGGAAAAAATGGTGAAACCAACAAGAAAGGATTGGAGCTTACATCTTAATGATGCACTCTGGGCCTATCGTACAGCTTTCAAAACTCCAATTGGTATGTCTCCATATCGTCTGGTATACGGTAAGCCTTGTCATCTACCAGTTGAGTTAGAACATAAAGCTTTTTGGGCCGTCAAGAAGTGTAATATGGAGTCAACTGAAATTGGAAAACATAGGAGACTCCAATTACAAGAATTGGAAGAAATAAGAAATGAGGCTTTTGAAACTACATTGAGATATAAAGATAGAACTAAAGCAGTTCATGATAAGTTCATTCTTAGAAAGAGTTTTGAAATTGGTCAAAAAGTTTTATTATATCATTCTCGATTGAAGTTGTTTCCAGGAAAATTGAGGTCGAGATGGATCGGCCCATTTGTTGTGACTAATGTGTTTTCTCATGGTGCAGTTGAAATTAAGAGTGAGAAAACAGGAAAGATATGGAAGGTCAATGGACATCGCCTAAAACCTTACTACGAAGGACATCAAGTGCACAATTTGGAAGTGGTTGATCTTACCACTCCCAATTATGAGAGCTGAAAGACTTGCATTTTGTCACTTGGGACACCCAAGTGTTGTATATAAGTTTTCCTTATTTCATACTTTTCTTTTTACATATTTGGTATGACTTTGTATGTACATAATGTGTATATGTGTGGCAAAACATTGGTAGTTTATTTTCTTACTAAAAAAAATAAATAAATAAATAAAAACACCGGGGGGGTCGTATTTTACAAACACGACCCGTGTTTTTCTTCCTCTGCAGAAAATTTTAGAATTCCAGAGAGCTTCAAAATTAACACAGGGGTACCGTATTTCTTAACACGGCCCATGTTTCTTCCTCTGCAGAAAATTTCAGAATTCCAGAGAGCTTCAAAATTAACATGGGGGTACCGTATTTCTTAACACGGCCCGTGTTTCTTCCTCTGCAGAACTTTTCAAAATTCCAGAGAGCCAAAACTTTACCACGGGGGTACCGTATTTCACAAACACGGCCCGTGTTACCTTCTCAGTCATAACCACAATGTGTAAAATTTAACACGGGGGTACCGTATTTCCGAAATACGGACCGTATTTCTCTCCAGAGCCCTTTTTCCCCCTCGTGTTTTCAGATCTGAAAAAAAACATGACCCTCTCGTTCGATTCTCTCCAGTTCTTCGCACCACTCTTCTCCTTCGATTCCTCCATTTTTCTCACTCAAATCTTCGATTCTTCACAACTCCTACTCCATTAACATCTCATCTTCTTTTCCCACCATTAATTTTCTTTCCCCTGTCGAATTATTTCTGTTAATCCAAAACAGAGCGATCGACCGTTCGTCTCCAACCCTAATTTTATTCGACCATTGTCTCATCTATTTTTTTGCAAATAAACTTAGGGTTTTCGTGAAATTTGGTATTCATATATCTTTCTTTTGATTTCTCACTCGTTCTAACCAGTTTTCACGAATTTAGGTAAGTATTCTTTCCCTTATGACAGCAATGTTAATTCAGTTTCATTGATTTCTTACATATGATGTTTTCACGAATTACTGTGATTGAAAAATTGGGTGATTGCCATAATGAGAGCATATGTATGCATTCAGTGCAATTTTGTCCAAATTATCATTGTCGTTATCTCATGTATATGCTGAACTTTTATGCTTTCACCACTGATTTTTTTAACTTAAAGGTGGTAATCTTTGTGTAGATGGCACCGAAAAAGAAACAACGTGCTGAAGGTGATTCCTCGAGATCCCGATCATCACCAACGCAAGCAAGACAACGACGTAATCGACCCAACGATTTAGGTATCATTTTTACCTCCCCCGAACAACAACAAAGGTACGATTACTTATCTCAGAGGCGTATTACTGGTACTAGATATCTAGATGATGGATGTTTGCACACATTGGGCATTCATAATCAAGTCATGCGTATGATCGAAACTATAGGTTTGCAACACTTTTTCTATTGTACTAATCACACCTATAGACGCTTGACTTTAGAATTTTTAAGTACATTTGACTTGTGTGCTGAAATTGGTGATATTGGTGATACAAAGAATAATCAAGGGTATGTTTCTTTTCGTATTTTTAATGAGGATAGATAATTAGCGGTGCATGAACTTGCCCACATTTTCATGTTACCTTCACAGGGATTTAGATTCATTTTACCCTTGTTTTATGCCAACCATTTTTTCGCAAAAATAGGTGATACCACGAATATGCCTACTCCCGATACATTCCGCATTTCTGAAGCCAAATCCTCTAGGATTTTTAACTTAGTTTTCCGATACATTCAGAGGCTTTTGGCTACTACTATATTTGGGACGGGAGATAGTACCGGAGTAGTTCGTTCAATTGAACTTTTCTTTCTCTACTCTATGCTTGAACATTATTTTGTTGATACTGCCTATTTTATTGCCAAACAATTTCAAAGGGTCAGTAATTCCAAGCAAGGGGACATTGTTATCGGGGGTTTAATTACCACCATCTGTATGAGTATGGACATACCCCTTCCGGAGGATATGCCTATTGAGGCCATAAGTACCCGCATTGATATCGAACATTGTCGCCTTACGCATCTTATTGAGCGTAGGAATAATGCGTGGTACCTTTCTTATCAGGGGCGTGTTTTCTTTCCTCTTCCTAACCCTACCAAAACTGATCCTTTAAATCCTTTGAATTGGCAACCTAATGAGGATGACGATAACCCTGCCCCATTAGCCATCGAACATCCTATTCCACCTCATGGTGCCCATCCACCACCACCACCACCCCGATCCCAAGCCAGCTCTTCTTCCTCCTCAACTTTTGTTCCCGAATGGCATCTCCAATTTCAAAATCAAGTGTATTCCCAATTGGATTCCATTCGTGCTAACCAAAATCAAATGATGGAGATGATGAAGAATCTCTATGATTTCCATCTCGGGAGCCGAGATCCACCTCCACCTCCCTCTTGAAACCAATTCTTCATTTTTTTTCTTTTCTCTTGCATTTGTTCATTAGGGACAATGAACACATTAAGTAAAGGGGGGTGCATTCGTATTCGTATGCTTGTGATTACTTTTTCATAGAAATAGTTAGTAAATGTTATATATGTTTGTTAAGTGGTAGTTAGTTAATTTATTCCTTTGTAAAAAAAAACAGTAAGTATTAGATTTGAGTAATCCATGTACGAAGTAAAACAAAGTAGGGGACTGAATTATTTTCAAAACGGATAATTTTATATACTTATTGTATGTTTTGATCAACATCTTTTGACACCTTAAAGATAGAAATTGAAGATGTGATAATAGTGAAGGAAAGAAAGTTAGAATGATTAGAGATCAAATCATGCATTGACTAAGAATGAGATACAATGAAATTCAAAATTGGTGAATTTAACATGGTGAGCGTTTGGGCCTAATCTTTGGATACATTGCTTATCCAAAATATATTTCTCTTTTGTGTGCATTCTCCAATGATATGTGAAACTAGAATTTGCCAATAGTCTCTTCAAGACTGCATAGAACTTTAGGATATTTGAAAATGATAAAGGCACTCTTCTTTCTTTGTTAGCTACAAGGCCAAATAACCTACCTTGAAAAATTGTTATCCATTGCATACCCCTTTGAGCCTATAGACCTGTTTTATTGATTTAAACTTTATTAACAACTAATCTCCATATGTATTTCCCTTCCTTACTCTACGACTAGTGGAGCAAAAATATTTTCAAGGAGAACTTTTGTTTTGTTAATAAGGTGAAATCTAAGTATGGGGGTATAAATATTCAAAAAAAAAGAAAAAAAGAAAAGAAGAAGAAGAGAATAAAATTTCATGTATTTTGATGTTGTTTGGTTGAATGGAAGGGTTTGAAAATAAAAATAAAAATAAAAATAAAAATAAAAATAAAAAATAAAATAAAATAAAATAAAATAAAATAAAAAAATTCTGCTCCTCTAGTTGGTAGAGTCTAGCTACAATACCAAAATTCCATCCCACCTTAGAACCCTAGCCCCATTACAACCAAATTTAAGACCTTTTGATTCTTATATAATTTAGTTCTTTTAGTGGTGGCGAATTGAGAATAATGGCAAACATATCGGTGATCATCATCATTTGGAGAGAATTTGAGAGTAAACACATCTTACCCTTTACACTAAAGAGTGAGCGTTCCCACATTTCGAAAGTAAGAATTTACCAAATTGAATTTCATTAGTCTTGATCTAATTTGCATGATGAGATACTAATTATTATAATTTTCATTCTTAAACCGTTTGAGCATTTGATAAGAATGTTTTTAGATGATTTAAGATGTGATCCAAAAATATTTCTATCAGTGATATTTCATGATTTACAAGTATTTTTCAGTCCCAGTCCAAGTTGAACTTCGTACATGAATAATTCCAATCTAATAAATCTTGTATTCCATGATCTGTTTCTCTTACATTTCTTGATGTATCCATGTGCATGTTATGATATTACTTGAGGACAAGCAATAATTCAAGTATGGGGGTATTTGATAGATGAGATTTATTGATTATTTTCATGTCTAAAATATCATTTATCCCTCATTTATTCTACTAGATTTAATCTTTTCGTCGAGTTTTCCTCCTTTGAATAAGTTTTACAGGAAAGAAAAGAATTGAAGAAATTCAAGGAGAAATCAATGAGAAGAAGAAATCAAGTAGAGAACACATCAAGAAATGCAGAATCAAGGAGAGCAAAGTTGGAAAGGGAACAAATATATCAAGAGAAGTTAAGCTGAAACTTTCAAAGGAATTGAGTGGAAGAATCAAAAACACGGGGGTCCCGTGTTTCCATAACACGGACCGTGTTATTAATCCCGAATATCGGTCTGTAAAGCTTTGTCAGCAGAACGGTTGGAAGAAAACACGGGGGTCCCGTGTTTCATAAACACGGACCGTGTTTTCGATTAAAAATGTGTAACAGTCACGCGACTTGTTCCTGATAAAATTTGATATGAAAACAGAGTTCGGGATATCGAGAGAAAGGATCGAACGTATTTTTCTTCCTTTTATTCCTTTAGAACACACATGTAATGCACAATTCCAATCTTTGATCTTCTTGAATTCTATTGATGATTTGACATTCTGCACTTCAATTGATAAGTTTCTCTATTCCTTTATAAATTTCTGTATCTTCATTTTGCAGAATCTAGTTAGTTTTTGTGTAATTTTACTTGTGATCATTTCATTATTATCTAATTGTTGAAGTAATAGAATTTGTGAATGTGTTATTGTCATTAATTTTTAATATTTCTGTATAATTGTATGAATTGTGAATATGCAGAAATTTGAGTAATTAGAACAGGGTAGGGTGAATTGAAGATGGAATCATGACTTAATTATCATTTCATAATTTAAATGTTTGATTCTACATGAGGTTTAATTGAATTAATGGTTTGAATTGAATGATTCCATATCATAGATTAAGATTCTTGAACTGATTAGATTGATCACCTATTTGGTTTAGGACTTATTCTTTGCTAAGACAATGAAATTAACCCGTAATCATTGATTAATTTGTCTATAGTAGCAAGAAGACCATTAATTCATGCAATTGCATGATCCGAGCTTTTGTGATTATGATTGTAGTTGGCTGCTTCCCGTTCATAATGCTACCATTAATTGAATCTAGTGTTCGTAACCTAGGTTATTAATTGGGTGCAAAAATAAATTGAGAGCATATTCAATTTATTAAGGTTGAGAGGAAGTATAGAAATTGTTATTCTGAATTTCTTAAGTCAACATTAAACTATTTAGAATCATTCTTTTTATGTGAATGTACGGCATTTTAATTCCATCACCAATTCAATCCTCCCCTAATTGTCAATTTGTGATTAAAGACTTAGTATAATAGAATTTAGTTTAGGAATCAATGGAATTGTACAAACGGGGTTATAACATCAATAGCAAAATTAGTGATTAAAACGTCATTCCTTGTGGGTTCGACTCCTTCTTGCCATATACTACGTATTTGGGAATTAGGATTTATTTATTAAATTTGTTGTGCATACGACAGTGCATCAACTACGCTATATATAATTTATATATAATATTATATACTCTTAATTCCACATAAAGTTTGTTAATTCATGCATTAAGATTTCACATGAATTATTATGCATGAATTTGTATTAATAATATGTTAATTATATGATTCATGCCATATTATTATCTAATATTTGGTATCAGAGCCAGTTAAGGCCTCTACGCTGATTAATTTGTGGTTGTGCGTGCATAATTATAGCAAAAGTTGGTGTTTTCATGTTCACTAATGACCGGCATGGGTGTGCTTTTGTGCACGGTTGGCCCATGTTCATCGTCTTTATTTTTCCAACAAAAAATAACAATTGAAAGACGTGTCTATGGGGGCTTGATCCTGTGTTCCATGGTATGTTGTTGTATGCTCATTGCCATCTGAACTACACGCACAATCTGATATATAGGCATGTGCCATTTCTTTTATTGGTAAACTGAGCATGCCATTGACATAAAAATTGAGTGGTAGATTGTGGCCATTGGGGATTGATCTCGTGACCTCCATGTCGCCTATACCATGCCATAACTACTTGTGCTACTTGAGTCTTGTGTTTGTTTCATGAAATATTCGATTGATATTATGCATTACTGGTAACCTTTTTGGCTTATATTTGTGTCGTTTGGCACAATCATGTCGTGCTCTTATCTTAGGCCATGTTTGGCTTATTTTATTTCACGGTTGTTTTCCCATGTTCCTTAAGGCTGTTCTTGGATATTTAAAAAAAATTACTGATGTAGGTATCATATGTGATAGTATAATTTTATGTGATTTTGGACTTAGCCACAGCACTCCTAATCACATAAAATTATACATTAATGTATTTAATTAAATTTGTCACATATGGTTAATATGATACTAATTGCAATATATTTTATGTATATAATAAATGTTGTCCCACAGGATCATTTATTATATATATATATATATATATATATATATATATATATATATAATACATTGGATTAAAATATTAAGTCATTATTCTCAATTTCCCTACAAGGATTGAAGGATTATGGGATGACTTAATAGTTTTAATATTGAGATGTATGAGTCTATTTGAGTTAAATACTCAGCCCACAGGCAGTTTTAATGCCTTTGATTCATGTTAGTTGCATTTTTTTTATATGCTATACATTGGTACAGCATATATATATTTATATGTTTTGGCTTCAAATTGATTGTGAGCATGTATATGTGTTTAAATTTTGCAGCAAATATTCTTAGTTTATATTCAATGTCTAATCTTAACGTTGAGGTCCCCGATTTGAAAGGGGACAACTATAAGGTTTGGAAGGAGAGGATTCTCCTAAAGCTTAGCTGTCGTGACATGGATGAGGTTATTGAATACCCAAAGCCTATTATAATTGATGAAAGCACTACGGAAGAAAAGGATGCACATAAGCGATGGATGAAAGCCAATCGCATAAGCTGCATGTACATAAAGACTAAGATGTCTCCTTCCATCAGAGGCTTAGTTGATCATCATCAAGATGTCAATGACTTGCTAAGGGCCATAGATGAATAGTTCATCCATTCTGATAAGTCCTTAGCTAGTACCTTGATAATAAAGTTTTCATCCATGAAGCTCACTACAGTTAAGGGTGTGCGTGAGCACATCATGAAGATGCGAGATTTAGGAGCACAAATCAAGTCTCTAGAGGTTGAAATGTCATATGCCTTCTTGGTTCACTTCATCTTGAATTCGCTCCCAAAGGAATATACTCCATTCAAGGTATCCTATCATACACAAAAGGAAAAATGGTCGATCAATGAACTAATGACCATGTGTGTGCAAGAGGAGGAAAGACTCTTGATGGATCATGAGGAGACAGTGATGATGAAAAACAAGGGTAAGGAAAGGAAGAAGAAAACAGGCCAAAAGGATAAAGGTAAGATACCACCCCAGGGTGAGATAAAGAAGTAGTCTAGGTGTTTCTTCTGTAAGAAGAAGGGACACATGAAGAAGGATTGTTCTAAGTATAAAGTGTGGCTTGTGAAGAAAGGTAATGTAACCTCTTTGGTATGTTTTGAATCTCATACAGTAGATACAAATCATAACACTTGGTGGATTGATTCTGATTCTACAATCCATGTTTGCAATACCTTGCAAGTTATGACAAGAATGAGGGAACTAGTGGGCAATGAACGAAGTATCTTTACCGGTAGCAAGATACGTTCGGTTGTTCAAGGAATAGGCTCATGTAGACTAGTTCTCTCTAGTATTCATGTATTAATAGTAGAAAAGACTTTTTATGTTCCAAGTTTCAGTAGAAACTTGATTTTTATTTCAAGACTTGTACCTTGTGGATACTCATTTGTTTTCAAAAACAATTCAGTTAGTTTGTTTTATGAAGCAAATTGTGTTGGATATGGTACATTGTCTAAAGCTCTTTATTCTATTTATTTGATGCATGATGATATAAACGTTGCAATGAATTTTAACATTAGTTCAAAATGATGTGTTATGAATGAGGACTCATCAATGATTTGGCATAAAAGATTAGGTCACATCTCCATTGAGAGAATAAGGAGATTGGTAAATGATGGAGTACTTGGTGCTCTAGATTTTATTGACTTTAGTACTTATATAAATTGTATAAAGGGAAAACAAATGAACAAGTCTAAAAGAGGTGCCAATAGGAGTTCTCAACTACTTGAGATTATATATACCGATATATGTAGTCCA
Source organism: Tamarix chinensis (assembly GCA_030549775.1). NCBI lineage: Eukaryota > Viridiplantae > Streptophyta > Magnoliopsida > Caryophyllales > Tamaricaceae > Tamarix > Tamarix chinensis. Next base: position 70,678,358 of record CM060174.1, on the reverse strand, counting down.
GATATGGACTCACACAGTCAGAGATACTTCATCTCATTTATTGATGACTATTCACGATACATGTATCTCTACTTACTAAAAAATAAGTATAAAGCATTAGATACTTTTAAAGTGTTCAAAGCTGAGGTAAAGAAACAAAGTGACAAGAAAATCAAAATCGTGAGGTCTGATAGAGGTGGAGAATACTATGGTAGGTACACTGAGGATGGACAAGCACCTGGTCCATTTGCAAAGTTTCTTCAAGATAATGGGATAGTTGCCCAATACGCTATGCCTGGCTCACTGGACCAAAATGCCATAGCTGAGAGAAGAAACAAGATATTATTAGATATGGTGTGGAGTATGCTCAACAACTCCAATCTTCCTAGATCTTTGTGGAATGAAGCACTTAAGACGGCGGTATATATTTTAAACCGAGTTCTAACCAAAGTAGTGTCTAAGACACCAGTTTTTTAAGGATTGGAAACCAAGTTTAAAACATATGAGAGTTTGGGGATGTCCATCTGAAGTGAGAATCTATAATCCACAAGAAAGGAAGCTAGACCCAAGGACCATAAGTGGGTATTTCGTTGTATATGCTGAAAGGTCTAAAGGTTATAGGTTTTATTGTCCATCACATAGCACTAGGTTTGTGGAGTTAAGAAATGCTAAATTTATTGAACATGACTTAATTAGTGGGAGTGATCAGGTCAATGACCTAGTTCTTGAACCTGCTCATCCAGTAGAGGAAGCTTCCACTTCATGTGATAGAGTGACTCTTGTTCGTCGTGCACTTCCAGTTCCGGTCATGATTGAACAACAAGTCAATGAACCTCCACATAATGCTGACATAAATCCGGTAGATTAGGTTGTTCGGGAACTTCCTGAAGTTGTTGAACAACCAGCTATTGAGCAACCTCCACAAGAGGATGCTGGGCCAGCTTTGAGAAGATCTACTAGGGAAATAAGGCCAGCTATATCTAGTGACTATTATGTATACTTACAAGAGTTTGATTGTGACATTTGTGTTATTGATGATCCCGAAACCTTTTCACATGCCATGAGTATTTCAAAATCTAAGTTATGGTATGATGCCATGAAGGAAGAGATGAATTCCATGAAAGTTAATGAGGTCTGGGACCTTATACCATTACTTGATGGGGCTAAGCCTATTGGTTGTAAATGGGTCTTTAAGACTAAGAGAGACTCATCAAGGAACATTGATAGGTACAAGGATAGACTAGTTTCTAAGGGGTTCACTCAGAGAGAGGGAGAGGACTACAAGGAGACTTTCTCTCCTGTGTCCACTAAGGATTCCCTACGTATTGTTATGGCTTTAGTAGCTCATTTTGATTTTGAGTTACAACAAATGGATGTGAAAATAACATTTTTAAATGGTGAGCTTGAGGAGGAGGTATATATGAAACAACCTAAAGGGTTCTCCTCTCATGAAGAAAAAATCTTGTATGCAAGATTAAGAAAGCCATATATGGATTGAAACAAGCCTCCTGAAAATGGTATCTAAAGTTCCATAGTGTCATTTCTTCATTTGGATTTGAAGAGAATGTCATGGATCAGTGTACATACATCAAGGTTAGTGGGAGTAAAGTTTGTTTTTTGGTTCTATATGTGGATAATATTTTACTTGCATGCAATGATAAGGGGATGCTATATGCGGTGAAACAATTTCTTTCTAACAAATTTGGTATGAAAGATATGGGTGATGCATCTTATGTCATTGGCATTAAAATTCATCGTGATAGATCCCGACGGAAATTAGGACTATCTTAAGAAGAATACATCAATAAAGTGTTAGAAAGATACAGGATGAAATATTGTACACCAAGTGTGGCTCATATTGTCAAGGGTGACAAATTGCAGTTAACTCAGTGTCCTAAGAATGATTTAGAGAGAGATCAGATGAAGAACATCTCGTACGCTTTTGCAGTTGGAAGCCTTATGTATGCTCAGGTTTGCACAAGACCTGACATTACATATGTCGTTGGCGTATTGGGACATTACCAAAGTAATCCAGGAGTTGAACAATGGAAAGCTACAAAGAAGGTTATGAGGTATCTAAAGGGAACTAGGGACTACATGCTCATGTATCATCATGTTGAGGATTTTGAGGTAGTTGGCTATTCAGATGCAAACTTTGCTGGCTGTGTAGATTCATGTAAATCTACTTCTGGATTCATTTTCCTATTAGTTGGTGGAGCAATATCCTAGAAAAGCAAGAAGCAGGATTGTATAGCCACTTCTACAATGGAAGTAGAACTCATCTCATCTTTTGAAGCCACAAAGCATGGTGTGTGGTTAAGAAATTTTATATCGGGTCTTAGAATAGTATATTCTATATCTAGGCCTTTGATGCTCAAGTGTGATAATTCAGATGTCGTCTTTATCTCAAGGAACAACAAAAGTGGTAGTCATGCCAAGGGCATAGACATTAAGTACTTGAAGATAAAGGAGTGTGTTTCAAAAGGAGAAGTGGTCTTGGAACACATAGACACTGATTGTATGTTAGCTGATCCTTTAATTAAGGGCATGCTACCAAGCAAGTTCAAGGATCCTTTTTGTAATATGGGTGTTGGACCCTCTATATGATAGTATTATTGTAATACATTATGTTCTTGTAACAAAGTTATGATATGTTTATTTCTCATTCAGTTTGTATACATATGGTTTATTGAGAAATTACATAATAATTGTAGGACATTGAATAAACGTTGGGTTTATCCATGAAGTTATAGTTATGGATGAAATTAGTACATTGTGATACATGGAAGATAACTTTCCGAATGATGAAGGGTTATCTCCATGATCCATGTGCTGGTTTCATCATTAAGTTTATACTAACATAAGGAGACCATGATAAGAATCTAATTTATATGAACCAAGTGGGAGAATGTTAATCTTTTTTTAATAAAATTGTCATTATTATTTTTTAAGGTTAAAATATTTTATATATATTAACCCTAAAGTGTGGTCCATATTAATTAGGTATAAAGTTTGGCCATAAAGTTTATAATACATGGTAATATGTTAGTAATTAAGCCTAATTCTTGATGGTAGAGTTAGATTTAAGTATGTGTGTATAGAAACATGTGTCAGGCACATGATAATGGATCATTGAGTAATAAAATTTATTAGTAATTAATTACTCATTATCTTTGAATTTAATTTGAAAAAGGAAAAGAGCCAAAAGTTGGTTACACTAACCCACATAATTGACGTGCAACAAATATAAAAAAAAATTGTGTGCACTTTTGTGGTTATGAGATATATATTCTCTTTGGCTTTTCTTTTCCTTTTTCTTTTCTAACATACATACATGTACATGAAGAGAGAAAAAAATAGGAGGGTTTCTTCTTCAAGAATTCAAGTGCAATTTCTGTTGCAAATAAAAGAGAAGGAGAGAAATAAAGAAAGGTCCATATTCCTGTTTCTCATAAAGGAAGCACGCACCATCGGGTTTGAGAAAGAGGGAGTAGAACCTATAATTATTGTTGCATTTATTATTTCTACAATTTTTCGTGTTGATAATTTTATCAATGGATGGAGGTACGCTATATATAATTTATATATAGTATTATATACTCTTAATTCTGCATAAAGTTTGTTAATTCGTATATTAAGATTTTACATGAATTATAGATTTATTGTGCATGAATTTGTATTAATAATATGTTAATTATATGATTCATGCCATATTATTATCTAATAATAGCTTCTTCATGATCACCAAAAAGGCCCCTTTTTGTATTTCTAGGACACCATGATGATAGGGGTGGACTACTATCAGACTGATTCAAAAATTGCCTCTAAACTGTCCTAGGGAAATGTTCCCATTGGTGTTGGGCAGAACACCAAGATTAGGTGAGGATTGTTGCTTATGAACACAAAGCTGATCTCTAGTCTTGAAATTGTACCCTATATTATTTAAGAAGAAGAAGAAGAAGGAAAGGACAAAAATGAATGAATTTATTATGGGTTTTATTACAGGAGTTGCATCATTGACAAGAATGCTAAAATAGGTAGAGACATGGTCATCGCTAACAAAGATGTAAGTTGATCATATATTATTTGCCCGTCGTAAAATCAGTGGATTCGGGTCACCGGCGTTTACTTATAGGTTATGGTCTTGTGCTCCACACATTATAGGGTGTTGAAGAGGCTGACAGACCAAAACAAGGCTTTTACATCAGGTCTGGAATAACAGTCATACTAAAGAGTGCAACCATAAAAGATGGAACCGTAATCTGAACCGCAACGATCAAGTTCTGAGTACCTAATGATTTGATGGAGTTGAAGAAAGGCTCAGCGAGAGAGTTGTTTAGCCTTAACTACTAATTGGTTAGAAATACAAACCCCATAATCTTGATTCGATTAAGAAGCCGTATTTAGATTGTATTTTTATTCAGTGTGTAGTAGGGTGTTGATGACAACATTAACATAATTAAAAGAAGCCTTTCCTTGAAGTACCCAACTGACCTGAATTTATTTTGTTTCCAACTTCATCCACTTGAGCATATGCAATATTTTTTTTTGATGTGTTCTCAATCACCTTGAATAAGGAGGCTAAAAAAAGGGATTCTAGGAACCATTTGTGTGCACGTCAACATTGTTTGAAAAATATTCCTAAGCAGCAGTGTGGTTCTCAATTACACATTGTTCTCCTAATGCCCTTCCTTCAACTATAAGATTTTGGAAACATAAGCTCCACGACCCCAAGAGAGTTTCTCCTTTGACAGACACTGATGATTTCTTCCAATCTCAATCTCATAAAAAAATTCTCTTCCCCTCTGTGCTCATAGATTTTGGGCTAAAAATAGTATGGGACATGAATATCTCTAGGGTGTCATGTTTAAGGTTATTAGAATAATAATTTTACCTGCAATCGTTAGGGGAGCCACCATATAATATTCTACAAAAATTATGATCGAGATATACAAAATTCCATAATTAAAGTTGAAAAATATTAAAACAAAAATCCATTCTTGAACTCTTATTCAATTGCTAATCAAATTATAGCAAGTAACAAGCAACATAAATTATCGATTATATGCATATAAATGATGATGTTACATGGATCATGCATTGCAATGAAGCTAACAATACCAAGATAGTTATAGACCGAATAGTACTTAGTAAATAAATAACATCATGAATTTATTACATTTTTTTCCCTATGCATGTAGAGTTTGAACTTTTAACATTTTTTTCCCTTAGCAACAATTGACTTTACTAGTATCTTGCTTGTGTTTTTTTTTTAATTCCTTAATATATAGTGAAAGAAATATAGTGAGATTAGCATGGAAAATATATTTTAAGGTAGTAGAATAAAAAAATTATAGTCAGCATGTAGAATTATAAGATTCTACTGATCCTACCTAGAATCATTATATGATTCTACTACTTTAAGAATCTACCTATAATTGTGAATCATTTAGTGATTTTTATATTACAAAAACATAAGATCCAAACTGAAAGTTTAACAACTATAATCTTATTCTTATTAGGTGGTGGGGGAACCAAAGCTACCGTAACTTAAGATGAAGGGGATTAATTCAAATCCATTGTGGACATGTCTTTCACAACCAAGAAAGAAAAAGTAGGAAAGGCTTGCGCAGATGCCAAAGCACAGTTAGCATTACACTTCTTATTACACATTTGATGAAACTTTGTGTTGGTAATGCTTGGTACTTTTTTCTATAGTCAAGATAGATGCTTCCAGTAGTTTATAACTCGTTGATGACTAACCTAACTTGCAAATTGCGTCATGGATAGGTTTCCAACAAGTATGATGTAAATGGTGGCATATTTATAAATTTTGGGACATATGTGTAGATAAAATATACATGTTTTTAAATAAAATCACACATCTACACACATATTTTAGGTGTATGGGATGGTAGAAAATGGTGATATATTTGTAAATTTTATGAAATTTATTTTAAAAGAAGGTAGAAGGATATACACTTTATTCAAGAAAAATACACATCTTGTAGAAATACACACACACACAATCACTTTGTAATATATAATACATATCTGCGAGTTTATGCCCTCTAGTACATAAATAATTTAATGCACATCTTTCTAAATTGAAATACACAACTTCTAGAATATAACTATACATTATGTAAGATAATAATATATATCTTAAAATATATAAATAAACATATTTTAAAATATTCACATCTGTATGCATATAAATACACAACTCCTAGAATGCAATATACATCTTTTAATACTATAATATACATTTGTTACAATTATAATATACAACTTTTAGGATAATAATACACATCTAATAATATATAAATACTCATCTTTCAACTCCTAGTGTAACACCCTAAAATTCACTACTTTTTTTTAAAGCGGAAGTAATTAAAATAGAAATACTTAAAACCTGTAAATTCTGGGAATGTTACCGCCACACTTAGTACCAAACCGGTTCTCTCCGACCGTTTCAGTACCAAATGCTAAGGCTAAAGAAAAGAAATAATCAATTATAAATCAATACAATCCAAATTCCAAATAAGCATTAAACGGTTGTAAAACAAAAGTCAGAGTACGCATAAAGAATTATTATTCAAATTAAAAAGAGAAATAGCTTACAATCGATAAAATATTAACAAAAATAACTAGAATTACATAAAGAATGAAATATGGCAACAAATCTCTTGAACTTGAGTCGACCACAAACTTAACACATAGCCCCGACTGATGTCTCGCCCACATGCACAAAGTCAGAAGGGCATACTACTCGTGGGAATGAGCAAAACCCATGAAAAGGGTGATCAGTACGCTACGTACTGAGTAAGGTAACCGAGCACTAAGGCCAACACATAAGCACATAAAATCATGCAGGATAATAAAAGAGCATAATCATGATAATAACGCATGTGATCATCCAAGTAAAAATACAAAGGCCCAATTATAGTCCAGATTAATTATTTAATTAATCTTTTATCGGAAATCAATACACACCATACTTTTTATCAAATCCATGCGAGTACGGAAGCCCCCACTATTATAGCCGATGGATCGGAGGCACATAGGGTATCATACCCTAACCACTATTATAGCCAGTGGATCGAAAACACATAGGACTACGCGTCCTAACCACTATTCCTAACCGGTGAATCGGTTGGCCCTGGCTCACATGGTGTTCCACTGTAAGTAATTAGTATCTTTTAGGCATTTTAGCAAAACTCTGGTTTGCGGTTGTTGAGCTCGGGAACCCCCACTATTATAACTGGTGGATCAGTTTACGCATAGGACATCATATCCTAACCACTATTATAACCAATGGATCGGTCGCACATAGGGTAAAAACCCTAACCACTATTCCGAACCGGTGGATCGGTTAGTCCCATCTTAACGATCTTCCACTTTAGATAATTAATGTTTTAAGTATCTTATTCAGAAGCTTTCACCTTAAACATGCATAAATCATCACACATCACAATTCATAAAATTCCACCATCATAATTACACTTTAATCACAACATATATATGGTAACATAAAAACCCTAATCAGCCACACCAAACCCTAATTAACCACAACAACACATAGTTAATCATTCCAAACCTTAATTCAGTCTCTTCCATACCCTTAATTTGCTCCACATGCTATTTTTCATCCCAAGTGCTCAAACACCCAAACAACACTTGCATTACCTTCCTTACATCCCAAATTAACTTTCCACACGTAAATTTCATACCCTTGCAGACATTAATCTCACATGAAAACCTTCAAACCTTTTTCATGCGAACCCTAAAATTCCATGTGAAACCCTAAATTCAACCACGCAAACCCTAATACCGCCATTCGACCATCAATGCCACCATGTAAACCCTAATACCACCATACAACTATAAATACTACCACACAAACCATGATTCCATCATACAAAACCCTAAATTCAATCCACACAAAACCAAAGATTCACCCATGTCAAACCTAAATTCAAACCATATAAAAACCAAAGATTTATCCATACTACATATCTTACTATATATAAATATACATATTCTAGAATATAAATAGACATCATTTCTAGGTCATCTAAAATATAAATACACATCTTGTAAATTGGTTCCATAGAGTACATTAAAAAGGATTCCACAATGAAGCAACAGAACCTAGCCATGTCATAGGAGAAGCGACCATTTATAAAGGAGTTTGTGGCATTCTAGAGAGGGGTGCTAGGGAAACTTTTGGCTAATCTAGGCTAGACTTATACAACATTAGGGTAGTGCATCCACCCTGCCAAACTTGACCACCTCATGTTCCTAAGTTGACCTACCTATATGGCCCATGAGCTTAACACTATCTTTTTTATTTTAAACCCAATTAAATATGGATCAACCCTAAAAAATTATGGGTACTTGTGATCTTTTATTGATTCAATCTATAACATTTTTATAATCTAACTTATTTTTTTGTCACATTATTATTATAATCATTCATCCTTTTGTTCCATATTCCGCTTTTTCTTGCATCAGGCATAGGTTAGGTGATGATCACACATCTTTTATGGTTGATGTAGCAGTAACATTTTATGATTTTATTTTTTTTAAACGCTTCTACATTATCTTAAAAATAAAATTGTCTAATTTAAAAATTGGGGGCGTTACATCAGACCCTCTAGTATCAACACTTCCTATTGCATCATCAATGCATAAAAGAGGAAAGGCACCTAGATCAACTAGGATCCCGCTTGAAGGCACCTAAATGCAAATTAATGCATCCATAGGTAGACTAGTCCTTTGTATCTAATCTAGACCCATATAACACTCCATAATATTTCACTTTAAGTGATAGATGTTTTATTAACCAATTCATATACCAAATAAAGCCCACATAGTATGCCAAGTCCACCATGATTGCATAATCATTCAAATTTATCTATCATAATGCTTTTAGAGTATTTAGTGATAATATCATCAATTCTTGACTTATTTGATCTACCAATTAAGTTCATGAATTCATGCCAAATTTTGCATTTCCATCATCCAATAATCATACCATAACATAACATCAATTCTTCAAACCATCACAAGGTCAAAAGAAAAAAAAATAAGCATTACAACCATAACTGATCAATTATATATATAAACATATCGATTAATTTGGTGCAGCCAAACCCTAGAATCCTTGTCAAAACCATTCAAACAGGTTGATTATTCTAGGGACCAGTTAATTGGTTTGAATCATCCAACTGATGTGTTTAAACCAAGAACAAACTAGTTGAAAGGGTTCAACAACTATTATAGAGGCTAGTTGATTAGTTTGGTCGAACCAGTCAATCTGTCTATATACAAACAACAAGTCCAAGCATTTCTACACACAATTCATACCACAACTACTAACCATACTAACTCCATATCATTTACACATTGAAAAACTAATATTGACTAGGTTAAATTACTAACTCATGCTACATTTCCCATATTCACCAATCATGTACATAAAACTGACATTTCCTCAAAATGACACAACTCAACATAATTCACCATAACACTACTATTATCATGCAATCATGACAAGACTAAGAAATTCATATCTAAACCAAACCACATGCTCGTTCACTCCACACTCAAGGAAATAATGACTTACCTAAAGAAGCTTTGTAAAATCACACCAATTAGGGAAAATTCGGCAAAAAAACCTAAATATTGAACACCTTAAAAGAGAAGATAAAAACATAGATTTTTTTTTAAATCATATTAAACCAAGAAAATACAATATTATGGGAAAATCAGAAGATACCACCTCACCAATAGATATCATGGAGAACTAATGGAATCCTCAATTTTTCTTAAATCTAACCCTGTCTTTCTTAAGGTTAAAATAAGAAAGAGTTAGAAGAGGTAAAAAAAGGGTTAGAAATGAAGAACACAAAATAGAAAGGAGTGAAGACGACTAGTGCAAGAAAATAGGATATTTTCAATGGCTAAAAGGAAGTGTGGGCAATGAGAGTTAAGTTTGTTAAGATACCCACTACTTGGTAGGAAAGGAAGGGGGAGATGTATCAAATTAAAACCGTAATTATCTCTCTCAAATTCAAGTAGAGTTGGGCGAATTTCTCAAGCAAATGTATAATTTCTCCCATAGCTCAAATGATGAATGTTGAAAAATTGTAAATGCACCTAAGAAAAAATTAACACAATAAGGGAAAAGAGATAAAATAGAGTGGGAAAAAATCTCCAAAAGTTGCATTAATTTTCTGAGATAGAGATTGTTTTTCCTGGCCTGCACATAAGAGAGAGTAAGAAGAACACAAATAGGGTGAGGCAATCATCCTCTTTTTGTCAACTCTAGCCTCTAAATCCATTTGAGGTAAGGAAAAGCTCTAGTTAATTAGTAAAAATTATTCATTTGATGGGGCTTGATTACCAAGATTCAAGATCATTAGAAGAACTTTTCCATGAAAATCAAAATTCAAAAATTCCATAGGTTAGGAAAATTGATCAATCAATTTGGTTCACCCATCAACTAGTTTCAAGCCAATTAATTGGTTTCTCAAATCTCATGATTGGTTACCCTAAACCAACAACCCAAGCTAAAAATGAAGGGCCAGTAGATTAGTTCATAGAACCAGACGACTGATGCACCAAAATAATTGCCTTCTTCCTTAATTTCCAAACTTTTACATTTCATTTTCAAATTAAATCTAAAACAAGATCAAGCATAATCTAATTGTCATCAAACACATGAATTTTCACACATTAAAGATTAAATTTATGGAATATTACATATTGACTATGTATGTTTTATAGACACTTTTATAGTTGGCTCCATGGTCATTTTATGATTATTTATTTTGTTAAGACCTTTTAAATGCATCTATTTTAAAATTGTAGCTATTATTTGTATATTAGAATTTTATGTTGTTTCCTAAAATTAGATAAATATCTATTTTAGTTGGTAGACTAGTTACTTGTTGAGATGTGGTTTTGTTCATCCCTTTCGAAATTTCTAGTGATCATCTCATGGAGTAATTTGAAGATTGGGTTCGACTATTGGTAATCGGCTATTTTATTTAGGTAGTTTATACAAAATAAATTATTATCCTAATATAATTTTATGTAACTAAACTTAATCATTATTGTAATCATGCTGGAATCATTTTCATGGTTTAATAAATTATTGGAGCCTCTATTTTTTTTACGCTATCTAGCCTAGCTAACTATATGTGTCCCTTAGTATAGTTAGTGTAATGCCGCAAAATTTACTACTGAAAAATTTTATTTTCTTTTAAAAATTAGCGAAAGAAAAATCCGTAAATTGTGGGATATTACCGCCACACTTAGTATTAGTAAGATTTCCTCCTATTGTTGCAGTATCAAGTGTTATGGCTAAAAAGAACCAAAATAAAATTTACTCAATATAAGATTTTATTTAAATTAGAGTAGCGTAATAAACTATTTACAAGAATAAAATCCACTATTAGTGGTTACAATAATAGAGAATATTTTAATAAAAAAAATAAAAAGGTAAAAGAGAAACCTTAAATCATTCCCGGACAACCCTTACATTCATACCTTATGCCCCACTTTAATAGTACCTACAATAGTCCTGTAAGGGACAGTGTCTATTGAATAAGTAGGGGCCCACAAATGGAACATTTTTTAGTAACCCCTTATAGCAAACTGGAAGGCACGACCAACATATAACACATAATACACAACGACATAAAACGATAACATGTGGGAGCATAGGGATAACCATAAGCATCTTAAAGAATAATACACAATGCAACATCTCATATAAGAAGAAATGCATAGCAAAAGACCCATTCACTTAACAATACCATAACATATCAAGAGAGAGACAGGAATCAAGGCTAAACCTATATTATAACAATATATCATGAGGATGAAAGCAACTATTTTGGTCTTAAGCTATTGATTAATCATTTTTCAATCATCATTGTTCAAATTATATCCATGTGAGTGTGGGCACTCACTATTATAGCCGGTGGACCAGAATATACTTCAGTGCAGAATTTGCCTAACCAATATTATTCGCCGATGGACTAGTCTCCAATCCACCTTACACCTAACCATTATTATTCGCTAGTGGACTGGTCTGGCTCCAATTTATATGGTGTTACACTGTAAGTGATTAGTGTCTTCTTATATTTTATTAACATCTAATGTTTGGTTTATTGAGATTGGGATCCCCCACTATTATTGTAATCCCCCAAAATTTTAAAAGCCTATAATTTAATAAATCACTTTTATTTGGGATAACTTAGCTTTTAAACTTATTTAATTTAATTATTTTGAGGATTTTACCTTTTAAATTTATTTAATTTAATTATTTTGTGGAATTTTGAGTATATTAAATTAGATTTGAATGTTTAATAAATTAAGATAAATAATTTGTTATTTTATCATACTCATTTTATTTGAATAATTTTTTAAACCAATATTTTATAAAATTTACCTTTTAAACCAATATATGAAAATATATTAAGTTAAATTATTAAAATTTGTTTAACTACCAAAAATACTACAACCTATTTCCCATAAATTATTTTTTATCTATTTTTTCTCCCTCCTTCTCCTTTCTTCTTTCTTTCCCCATTTCCCCCCGATTGGGCCGATCCACAAAGCCCAAGTCCTTCCCCCTTGACACTCCCAGACTCGCACGGCCTGCTCTTCCTCGTCGTCTCCCCCTAGCCAACCACCCAGCCAGTCCTCTTTTTTTTTCTTTTCTCCCCCTAGACCGCCGATCCACCTCTTTCCCTTTCCTTCTTCTTCCACGCCACCTGCACTCCTGACCTGCAAATTCGACGCCTGCAACCCCTGCCGCCGACAACCACCAACTCTGCTCGGTCGACCTCCTCCTCCCTCCCCATCACTTTCCTTTCCTTTTTTGACCCCGACCAATCCCATCTCTCCCTTCCCCGCGTGCCCCTCTGAAATGCCCCAGAATTATTTACTTAGATATACTACTAACTAAGGATTTATTAAGAAATTAATTTATTTTATTACTTTATTTGGAATAAGAGGGATTTATTTAGGGCAAATTAATAGGAATTAATAAATATTTTTTTTGAGGAAAAATTGGACTTTTTGTTAATTAAAAAGGAATTTAGGAGAAATATTTTTAAAAAAACCCTAAATTAGCCTAAAAAGAAAATTTAATATTATTTTAAATAAATATTTTATTTTAGATACCTAAATTATTCAAATTAATTTATTAAACCCAAAACCTTAAATCTTCATTCTTCCTTCTTCCTTTTTCTTTTTCTTTCTTTCTTTTCTTTCTTTTTTTTTTCTCTTCCGCCGGTTGGGCCTGGCGCGACCCAACACACCTCTTCTTCTCTTTTCTCCGCGGCCCAGCGCCGTGCCTCCTTCATGCGGCATTTCAACGCCGCGTTTTGAGTCATTTCCATATGAGATGGTGCGTCTCATTTAATGCCCAATCTAACCGGCGCGACCGGCCCGGTTCTCTCCCTTTTCCTTTCTTTCCCAGCCAACCAGTTCGCCCCCTCCCTCCTTCCTTCTTCCTCCCTTCTCCTCCGTCGACGCAGCCTGTAACTCCCAGCCCAAAAATGGCGGCGCCGGCCACGACGAATTTGACCGGCCGATTCACCCCTCCTTTTCTCCCTCTTGACTCGCACATTGACTTGGAATAATCGATTATCCCCAACTCCCGTTCGTTCCCTCTATTTTGCTTCTAGAAGCTTCGACCCCGACCCAAACAATCGCCGGCCAATTTCTGCCACCGGCCACCAAAACCCTAGCATTAAATACCATCCAGGGGACCCCCAAAACCCTAATAACCCATATAAGCTCTATATATAGCCTGGTTGTGGATGTTTTTGAAGCTTTTTCCTTCTCGAAACCCTATGTGAGAATCGCCCGCCACCGTGACTTCAGACGCATATTCTGACGCCGATAGCCAACCTCAGCGCCACCACCACATTCCAAATTCTTCGTTGCAATTCCCTCTAGCTAACTAAAACATTTTCAACCTTCGATTCTTCTTGCACGGGCCTCCATAACCGTGCAAAGTTTTCTTCTCATCTCGCCAAAATTTTTACCCCGAAACCTTAAACCATCGTCCGCCGCCACATATGGCGCTTCTGCCACCCTATAAACCACCCAAAATCTCCTGCTAAGTATCCTCCACCGAACCATAAGCTTATTTTATTTTTCTCCTTTCCCCTTCCCTCTTTTTCTTCATTTTTACCTCTCTTAGATCCATTTTCCGGCCACCTCCGGGAACCACCGTCAGTTCCACCTACATCCTCCAACTCAAGGTGATACCATAGACATTTTAAATACTTAGTTTCGAATTATTTATAATTATTCTAATTTTAGCCAAAATTTTAGTATTAATTCAACTTTAATTATTATTATTATAATTATTATTATTAGTAATATTGACTGTATTCTAATTTCTAAATTTTGGTTACAGGTCTGGGAGTATTATTGAGTAAGATACAGTAATTATCTCGGCCTTTACCTATTTACTTGGATTTTTACATAATTAATGTTATTCTTAATAATATTAATAATAATATTATTATTAGTATAATTATTTGATTGATACTGTGATTATTAATGGAAGAACAGAGGCCTTGAATTTTAATTATGCCTCACATTTATTAATTTTATTAACATTATTAACATTTTTCAACATTATTTTAATTATATTATCATTATTACCTTTATTAAAATATAATATAAGTATAAATATACATTATTAATTTTATTATCACAATTCTGAATAGTATTATGTTTATCATTGTGGGATGGTTAGAAATTCAACTTTTAATTTTAAGAATTTTGATATCATTAATATCTAATATTCTATTTATAAAAAGTATCATTAATATTATTATACTTTATTTATATTACTAATTATTTTTATTACTATTATTCTTATTATTTTTATTATTATCATCATCATTATTATACTATCATTTCTATTTTGGGTGAAGGATAGAAACCCTTAGTTTATCACCTTTTCAAAAGAAAATAAGTGAATTAATTATATTAGTTCCTATAGTTAGTTATTGAATAGTAAAATGTCATCCTAAAACCAAACCTCGAAATAAGTTAGAATTATATAAGAGAATCTAATTCTAGTATGCTTTGATATAATAGGCGAACCCAATCAAATCCCTCAAGTGAAATAGGAGCGTGCACCAAGACCGGTGACGTTTTAGGTAAAGGTCTACTAAGGCCATTTATGTGTTTGCATGCACTATGCGTTTGATATGCCATGTATTTTATGATTGTTATTATTAATTATTTTGTATGTGGCATGATTGTAGAGTTGAAGTATGTTTGTGTGAATAAACTGTGGCATGAGAACTATGCGTATGTTTATATCATTATTGTATGATATGACTTGAGACATGTCGATAGGGCTTATGAAATGGCATGGTGTTAGGGTCTTGCATAGAATGGCAGGGAGTTAGGGTTTGCATGACATGGCATGATGTTAGGGTTTGCATGAAATGACATGATGTTAGGGTTTGTATGTAATGGTATGATGTTAGGGTTTGCATAAATTGACCTGAGGTTGGGATTTTCATGGAAGCATGACTATGTGGAGTTAGGGTTTGCATATGAATTGGGATTGCATGAGGGTATGGTACGTGGAGTTAGGGTTTGTATGTGGATCAGGGTTGCATGGAAGTATGTCTATGTGGAGCTTGGGTTTGCATGTGCGTTAGGGTTTGCATGGAAGTATGGTTTACGTGGTGTTGGGGTTTTGCCAAGATGATATGAACTAGGGTTTGCATATGAATGAGGGTTTGCATGGGAGTGTGGTATACATCGAGTTAGAGTTGTGTATGAATTAGGGTTGCATGGCAATATGGTTTACGTGGAGTTAGGGCTTACATGAAGCTAGGGTTTGTATGGGAGCTAGGGCATGCATGGGAAGATGATTTATGTAGAGTTTGGGTTTCATGGTAATTAGGGTTATTGTAGTATTGGGATACGTTACTGGAGGTGCATGTCTTGAAACGAATATCCGAATAAGATACATAAATTATTAATAACGTAAAGTGGAAGATATTGAGACGGGACCAGCCGATCCACCGGTCAGTAATAGTGGTTAGGGTTTTACCCTATGTGCGACCGATCCACCGGTAATAATAGTGGTTAGGGTTTTACCCTATTGTGACCGATCCACCGGTAATAATAGTGGTTAGGACATGATGTCCTATTGTGACCGGCCCACCGGTTATAATAGTGGGGGATCCCGATCTCAATGAAAATAAACCAGAGTTTTGCTAAGGCAAATAAAAGACATTAATTACTTACAGTGGAACACCATGCGAGGAGGAACCGAACCGATTCACCGGTTAGTAATAGAGGTTAGGGTTTCTACCCTATATGTGACCGATCCACCGGTAATAATAGTGGTTAGGGCATGATGCTCTATTGTGACCGATCCACCGGTAATAATAGTGGTTAGGGCTTGATGCTCTATTGTGACCGGCCCACCGGTTATAATAGTGGGGTATTCCTATGCTCGCATGGATTGATAAAAGGCATGGTGTGAATCGAATTCTGATAAGAGATTAATTAAATGATTAATCTGGATTATATACGGGCCTTTGTACGTACTTTTACCTGGTTGATCATATGCATTTATGATTATGCTCTTTTATGTCATGCATGAATTATGTGTTTATGTGTTGGCCTTAGTATTCGGTTACCTTACTCAGTACGTAGCGTACTGATCACCCCTTTCATGGGTGCTGCTCATTTGCACGAGCAGAAGACTCGTCTGACGTGTTTCAGGTAGGTGATGCTTTCTTTGACGCGATTGATGTTCATGGGACATTAGGTGGGGTCGAGTGATGATTGGACCGAGCCCGTTTCAGAGTGGCATGGCCGGACTTCCATTGAGATTTTTCTTCCTAGTTTCCTTAATTTATGTTAAGCACTTCCAAATAATTTTATGTTCGGAGTTATCTCTCTTCCCTGAAAAACTAACTCTCGTAGTTTGAATTGAATAAGGACTTGTGCGTGTCTAATTTTTGTATTTATGAATTTGAACTATTATAAATTTTATGAGTTGTTTTCTTAGCCTTAGCACTTAGTATTGGAACGGTAGGAGTAAACCGGTCTGGTACTAAGTGTGACGATAATATCCCCAGAATTCACACGTTTTAAGTATTTCTTTTTTAATTACTTCTATTTTAAAAAAAAAAAAAGTAGTGAATTTTGGGGTGTTACACCCTCCCCTTTCCTTTTTCTCCCCGACCCGACCTAACCTACCATGGCAGGATTGCACCACCTGCCACCGTCGGCCGGTGGTCCTACCACACCTGCCCCGCTTGTCCTCTTCCCCCTTTTCATTTTCTCCCTCAATTAGCCTATAAATACACCCCAAGGGAAGCCATAACCGAGCTTCCTTTTTTGCAAGCCCAGAAATTCATCCTTTCGTTGCCGCCCAAACACATCCTTACTGCGGAGCGTGGTGTCAATGACCTCTACCACAAACGTCGCCCACCAAAACATTCCCCGCACCTCCCTCTATAAAATCGAGCCACCATCATCACCTATTTTGCCTTGCACGAGCCACCCCGGCCGTGCAAAGTTGTCAACCTAACCAGCCCACTCCAGCCTCTCACTGCCCCTCGTACTGCCTTCCGCCACCAACCCCGCCACAACCAGCACCTCCTCCACCCTCCAAAACATCCAGGGAACCTTCCCCTACCTTCACATACCTTCATCTCCCCCTTCCTACCTCTCCTTCTACTTTCTCCATCTTCCACCCCCTTTAGCCACCGCACCAACCGCCATGCGCCGCCACTCCCGGCTACAACACCATCTCCATTTCACCCCTCTCCGCCTGCTGCACCTCTTACCACTTCAAACACCCCTCCACTTCCTCCCCTTTAGCCTACATATCCATCTTCCACCTCTCTTCCTCCTCCACCGCCACCGTCGTCGCCACCACGCTCTGCCGCCAGTTCCACCATGAACCTTAGGTGGTACTCCAACTCCCCCAACCCTTAAACTATTTTCTATAAGTGTTAATAATTTTTAGTAATATTAATAGTATTATCCTTAATATTACTATTATTATTATTCTTACTATTATTAGTGTTGTATTATCATTGTTATTGTTATTATTATTACCATTATTAATAGTATTATTATGTATCACTCTTATAACCTAACTTAATTTTAGAAATATTTATAACTATGGTATACTATTTAAAAGGCTACAACTTTAGCATTAAAATAGTTATCCTTATTATTATTATTATTATTATTATTATTATTATTATTATTATTATTATTATTATTATCATAGTCATTTCTATTACTACTACTAATATTATTATCATTATTATTATTATTATTATTATCAGCCTTAGTATTAATATAGTTATCTTTATTATTATTATTACCACTACTGCTATTACCACTACTAATACTATTATCATTATTATTAATATTATTATCATTTCTTACTAAACCTAACTTGGCCATTATCACTAAGACTGCCACTAAGACAACTTCTAGGACCACCATTGGTATCAACCCTAAGACGAAAGCTATTACTAATATTATCACCATATCTATTATTCTTATTATTATTATTATTATTATTATTATTATTATCATTATTAATACTAATATTATTTAATACTCCTACTACTACTATAAATAATATTATTGCTAACTTGCTTCTTGCCCATATTATTGATACTAACCTTGTCCATTATCACTTTTTATTATTAACATAAATATTTGGACCCTTATATTATTATTACCATTTCGGTTACCGTTATTGTTATTATTATTGTTATTGTTATTGTTATTGTTATTATTATTATTATTATTATTATTATTATTATTATTATTATTATTATTATTATTTTGTTACTATTATTGTGACAAAAATATATTGAACCCTTATATTATTATTATTCAAATATAACTATTATCATTAGGAATATTAGTGTTATTAATGACTCGTATTGGATATTAGCCTTGTTTAGCCTTAGCACTTACCACTTAGTACTAAAACGGTAGGAGAGAACCGATCTGGTACTAAGTGTGGCAGTAATGCCCCCGAGTTTACAGTTTTATCTTTTCGCTTTCGTTAAACCCTTTTTATTAAACGAAATTTTTCAATAGTAAATTTGGAGATGTTACAATTATAGCCAATGGACCAAAAAATATTTCATGACAAAAAGCACCTAACCACTATTATTTGCCCGTGGACTGGTCTCCAGGGCATCTTATACCTAGCCACTATTATTCGCTGGTAGACCGATTTGGGCCCGATTAAATAATCTTTTTGTAATACCCCAAATTGAGCGGAGTATTATAAGGATTGATTTGGCTACTTATATCAACATGGTATACCATCCTTTTGGTGATTCCTTTCTGAAAATTTCTCATGAAGTGCGTGAGTGAGGACAAAGCGTGCTGAAAGGACTCGTGTTGATCTGTGGGGTCAACCGATCAATCCGAAACCACTTCAAGGTAGCTCCCGTGTGGTCGTGTTGACTCGGAGTGTTACAAATGGTATCAGAGCAAAACCGCGACCATGAGCTGAACTTGGATGAGTCAGTCAGCCACCTAGCAGGACAATTCTTGGGATGAACTGTATTGAGACAGTCATTGGTTGAGGCACAACGAGGACGTTGTGTTCTTTAAGTGGGGGTGAATGTAATACCCCAAATTGAGCGGAGTGTTATAAGGATTGATTTGGCTACTTATATCAACATGGTATACCATCCTTTTGGTGATTCCGTCCTGAGAAATCCACAGTTAAGCGTGTTGGCCGTGGAGCAATTTTAGGATGGGTGACCTCTTGGGAAGTTTCGAAAATTTTTTGAAAATTTCTCATGAAGTGCGTGAGTGAGGACAAAGTGTGCTGAAAGGACTCGTGTTGATCTGTGGGGTCAGCCGATCAATCCGAAACCACTTCAAGGTAGCCCCCGTGTGGTCGTGTTGACTCGGGGTGTTACACTTTTACTTTACGTAATTAGTACTTTATTCATGTCTTATTCAATAGGTCCATTCAATTAATTTGAGGGAAGGAAAAATATCACGAATCTAGAGGCACAAAGATATACTGGCCATAGAATCAAGCATTCTATATCAAGGGTCATGGCATACACAAAACCCTAACACGTACTTCGAACATATCTAGCACAAATTTTTATGCATACTTACAAACTAGGCACCTCTTTCATGATTATAAGATAAACACTATATCACACCCTTAATTATCCATCCAACCCTAGGTTATGCCTTGTTCTTGTGATACTCGCTAACTTATCAAATACCCTTATCTTATTATTCACTATTACTTATATCTTATCATGAAACTCATTTAATCGATTAACATGTTAAACACAAGTTACCGATTTACCCCCATCATTCTTACAAAATTACTAAAATACCTCTTGTTTGCAAAATTATTAAGTTACCCCTTTTCATTTGTCCATTTACCATATTACCCTTTATGTTTGCATATCCTCCATACTTATTAAACCACCAACTTTACCCCTTATACCTATTAAGTTACCAAATTTACCCTTCTAGTTGGTTAAATTACTGAACTATCCTTTTTACTTATCAAATTACCAAATTGCCCATTTGTTAGTTAAATTACCAAATTACCCTTCATACTTATTAAATTTACCAAGTTGCCTTTTTGGTTGGTCAAATTACTAAATTACCATTCTTATTTATTGAAACTATCAAGTTGCCCTTTTGGTTGATTAAATTACCAAATTGTCCTTCTTACTTTTTAAAATTACTAAATTACCCTTTTGGTTGGTCAAATTACCAAATTGCCCTTCTTATATATTAAAATTACCAAATTACCCTTTTGGTTAGTTGTCCTCTTGGTTAGTTAAATAACCAAATTGCCCTTCTTACTTATTAAAATTACTAAATTGCCCTTTTTACTTAAAAAATCACTAAATTATCCTTCATTTATGTCAAATTACCAAAATTCCCTTCCATTATGCCAAATTACTTAATTACCCTTCTTTATTTAATCACCATTTTACCCCTTTACTTTGCAAAGTTATTAAAATGCTCTTCCTTTATGCCAAATTACTAATTACCCTTCTCCTTTATTAAATCACCATTTTACCCTATTACTTTACAAAATTACCAAAATGCGCTTCCTTTATGTTAAACTACCAAAATACCCTTCCTTTTTATTAATTTACTAAAATACTTTCTTACTCACAAAATTATCAAGTTATCCCCCTTTGCATGTAAAATTACTAAAATACCCTCCTTACTTGTCCATTTACCATTTACCCCATTTGCTCTTATAAATTACTATTTTTCCCTTATTATACAAATTTTACTAAATTACCCTTACTACATAAAATATTAATATACATGCTCTATACACATCATCCAATACCGCCAACTATTATTATTTATCATTAATGCACATTAGCACCTACCATACAGACTTATTTATGCCATACCTTTTGTACAAGTAAATTTACCAAAATGCCCTTAGGGCTCATATTAACATCATCTATGCAACGAATGGCCACATTAGCATACACATTATACCTAACAGCATACATCATTCATATAAATCATATTAAAAATCCTAATGTGCTAGCATACGTATATCCACACATTTTAGTAGGGTATTTTAGCTACCTATTTTTAGCAATAATCAAACCTTACAGGTACCCCAATTAAAGGTTTGAACTTTGATTAGTAAAATCAATACCTAAAAATAATATCAATATTTATCATATTAGAAGTAGAAAAATCAAAAGAATAAACCTTTATCAAACACTTAATTAAATACATATTAGTATTAATTATGGTTATACCTCAAGATTAACCAAAAGATGGCTCAAATGAATGTAGAACTCACACTACTTGAGCAACAAGAGCTACATACAGGAATAAAAGGGAGAAGGGGTCAAAGAGGGAGAAGTGGGAAGGAAGTGGGCCGGGTGGCCTAGCGCAAGGGGGAGGAGGGTCACATGCCTGGCAGTCCAGAGAGGGAGAAAATAAGAAAAGGAAAAAAGAAGGAAAAGAAAATGAAGAAAAAGGAGAAAGGAAAAAGGAAAAAGGGGGATAAAAATTAAATAATTTTTAAAATAAAGGTATTTCATATTTTTTATAGATAAATTAAATTAATAATTTAATTTATTAGAATTTAATAGTTTAGTTTAAAAACTTTTAATTTTAGTAAAATATTGATTTAAAAATTATTTAAGTAAAATAAGTATGATAAAATAACAAACTATTTATTTTAATTTATTAAATATTCATATCCATTTTTATATTAAAAAATTCACAAAATAATTAAATTAAATAATTTAAAATTAAATTATCCCAAATGTGAATTATTTATTAAATTCTAGATTTTAGATTTTTTGAGTATTACAGTTTGTAACATGTAATAACTTCTTATTAGGAGTAGTTTGAGGAGCTTTGCAATATGAGTCTATATACATACTAAAGTGTGAGCCCTTTAAATTGAGGGCTCTATATTGACACTCATTTGTATATGGGTTTAGACAACCTTAAAAATGGATAAATAGTGTTTTGAAAAATTTTCAAACTACACCTATTATATAGAAATTTTAAAAACTTCCTTAATCCATAACTTAAAAAATTATTATGTTTAAATTTGTTATATTTTATGTCAATCAAATAGCATGAATTAAAAAAAAATAGAAATCTAAAAGTAAATTATTTTAAGATTCCAACAATTCT
Source organism: Tamarix chinensis (assembly GCA_030549775.1). Lineage (NCBI taxonomy): Eukaryota > Viridiplantae > Streptophyta > Magnoliopsida > Caryophyllales > Tamaricaceae > Tamarix > Tamarix chinensis. The sequence goes on along the minus strand of CM060174.1, from coordinate 70,655,645 downwards.
AAAAACTCATTTATTTTGCCAATTTCTCCAACCAAATGCATTATTAATATTATTTTTTGGCTTTTTAATTACTCCTTCCGTATCAAAAAGAAAATTATTCTATTAATCTACATACTTTAAAAACTAATAAAAATAGTTTTAAAATTATATTTATATCATTCATTATATAAGTGAGGGTGTTTACATAAATAATGTTCCATCATTAAAAATAATAAAATATGTAATGTATAAATAATGAAAATAATAAAGATAAAAATAAAAATAAAAATGAGACTTCCAATTTTTTAAAATGTTTTTATATATAAAATTTTAGCACCTACCAAATTGAGGATATAGTCAATGCACTTGCTACGGTTTTTAAGATCTCACTATAAAGTGCGCCCCCCCCCCCTCCCCAAAAAAAATACCCCTTTATTCGAGTACTACATCCGTACTCCTTTGAGTGAAAGAAGAAAAATAATCTTCAAAAATAACTTCACCTGTAATATGCAGTGAGTACAACCGTATAACCGTTTGAAGGGTTTTCGTCAGGGCTGTTTTGGCTCTGACCTTTTCAGCACATATCTCTCCTCCCTGCTCGATAATCTAAAACTAATCTTTTCAACACAAATATTCAGCTAAACTGACACCCACTCACGATATAGCTTACGGTTCATGGTTTGCTAACCGAGTAAACAACCATTCCTCAGGTTCTTCCTTTCCTCCTGACTCCCTTCACATTCCCCTTTCGGAATGTACTTATCGCTAGTTAATTACATTTTATTTTTACCAGTTCAAATTATCTTGTATACTGTCAAAATTCATACCGGTCTGATTCTGATCGTGATCCTTGGTCGTTTTTTTTCTCTTTTTTTTTTCAGTTCTTTCCCCTGTTATGCTCCGTTCCTTGGAGTGTGCACGTTGTTGTGAACATGGATTCATGCACCGCGGCACTAAGCACTACTCGGGCGCACTTGGTTCGAGCTGGCAGGATCGGTGTTCTTGGCGAGTCGAAGCAAATTATGCACGGTTTTAATAATAAAGATCTGAGCGCCCAGTTCTACAAGAAACTACAGATTCCGAGGATAATGGCGAGAAATGTAAAGCCTGGAGTCGCTTACTCCGTCCTTACGTCTGATACCAACCACCCGCCAGTCGAACATCTTGTTGTAAGTGGTTCTAAACTCCCTTTTCAATTGCAGTTGGTATAAATAAATAACACTACTTTATGTATTTATTATAATTCCAATCTGACATTTGTGATGATATTTCTTATCGTGTTCCTCTTAAATCTTGAATTTGTGATGTGGTTAATGCGAGCTTGATATCTGATGAGAATGGGTTCTTAATTGCAGACATTGCAGCCACCCTTCATTCAGATCAGACCTGAGGCTGATCCTAAGAACGTGGTCGCTATAATCTTGGGCGGAGGTGCCGGCACTCGCCTTTTTCCTCTCACCAGGCAACGAGCCAAGCCTGCGGTAAGTTTATTTGAGAATACAGGTAGTACGCACTATTCTGACATTTTGGTCTGATATTCAATCATCATGTCCGTGAAATGGTCTTGCGGACTTCCGTGTACGTGATCCAACTGCGTGTCCCTGGCTTGTGGTTTCTAGGTCCCACTTGGCGGTTCTTACAGGTTGATTGATGTTCCCATGAGCAACTGCATCAACAGTGGCATCGCAAAGATATTCATCCTCACTCAATTCAACTCCTTCTCCTTGAACCGCCACCTTGCTCGAACTTACAGCTTCGGGAATGGAATGAACTTCGACGATGGGTTCGCCGAGGTAGAGACGCGTCCTTTTCCAATCTTTTAAGTTTATGTATCAGATTTCATGACGTAAGTATTGTATATTCTGATTCGGTTTGCGTTGGTTATAATATTATGCATAGCGAGGTTAATTTCTAGAGCAGTGCATGCAGGTCGTAACGAACCGTTTGTTAGTTTTGAATAGGTTTTGGCTGCCACTAAAACACCAGGAGAGGCAGGAAATAATTGGTTTCAAGGAACAGCTGATGCAGTCAGGCAATTCTTATGGGTATTTGAGGTACAAGCTTTTCAACTATGCACGTGACATCTTAAAGTGCTTAGCTTCTTTTTCGTTTCTGTGTTCCCAAATCTGTTTCCATGTTTAAAATCAGTTGATGCGGTCAGACAATTCTTCTGGGTATTTGAGGTCCGAGCTTTGTCAAAACTGCTTGCATCTAACTTCAGCTCCTGAGTTTTTCTTCTTCGTGCTACCGAATCACTAAATGTTCTATTGATCATCTTCTGTAACGTATGGTTAAGCAGGACACGAAGCATAAAAATGTTGAGCATATAGTCATCTTATCAGGCGATCACCTCTATCGGATGGACTACATGGATTTTGTTCAGGTTGTATCGTCTGCCTTAGACCTTACAGTAGTTGATCCATAGGAGATATTTCTCCCTTGAGCGGTAGTACGTTGTATGCAGATCCATCTAATATAACCCGCGATGAATGTATGTTTTGCAGAAACATATCGACTCAGATGCTGATATTACCGTGTCGTGTGTACCGATGGATGATACGTGAGTGCTTTAGAACTGCTTGTTCAATGAATTGTTCACTCTATATTCTAATCCACCGAAAGCTGGGTGGCCTGGTGTAAAAATTTGTACATTTAGAACTAACGGCGATGAGACATTTCCCTTTGCAGCCGTGCATCTGATTACGGGTTGATGAAGATCGACAACACTGGACGCGTTGTCCATTTTGCTGAGAAGCCGAAGGGTCCTGATTTGGAGCTGATGGTATGCTACCTCCACTTACTAGCATTCTTTTTTCCTCCTCCTTAATATATCTTTGATAGTGGTTTTGATGCCAGTTGTTTATGCCTGCCTTATGAATTGTTTGCCCTGCAGCAAGTTGATACCACTCTCTTGGGTCTATCCAACCATGAGGCCATGAGATATCCTTACGTCGCATCGATGGGCGTCTATGTTTTCAGAACAAACGTGTTGCTGCAGCTTTTGAAAACAAAATATCCATCGTGTAATGACTTTGGCTCTGAGATAATCCCTTCAGCTATTGGAGGCTACAATGTTCAGGTGGGAGGCACGACAATCTGTTGCTTGAAATGTTAACTAAATATGTTGCGTTGATTTTCAAACCGTTCTCCATTTTTGGAATATAGCTAGTAGTTGGGGAATTTTTTTTCTCTTAGCTCCTTTGTCGTGCTGATCCCTAGAGCTTGTGAGGTGTCTTGGATCTACAGGCATATCTGTTCAACGGTTATTGGGAAGATATTGGAACAATAAAGTCTTTCTTTGATGCCAACTTAGCACTTACTGAACAGGTTTGTGTTTCACCTGAGATTTGCAAGTTAGAAAGAAAGAAAAGAAAAAGAGGTGTGTTTGACGCATCTGGTACATCTGAGTTTGGATGGAACGGTGCTAACCCATAAATGAATTTCTTTGGATGCAGCCTCCCAATTTTGACTTCAATGATCCAAAGAGACCTTTCTTCACGTCCCCAAGGTTTTTGCCTCCTACCAAAGTTGATAAATGCCGGGTATATGCTAAGATAATCAACTTTGTGGCATAGCCAATTACTTTACCTTCGTTGAACTTTCCAACTCATTTTATCTTACTCTTAAAAGTTGTTTCCATTATTTTTTTTCAGATTGTTGATTCAATTGTATCACACGGCTGCTTTCTAAGTGAGTGTAGCATCCGACACTCGATTGTTGGAGTGCGTTCAAGGCTAGAGTATGGAGTTGAGCTTCAGGTAAGTTCTCTGGTGGTGTAACCAAGGTCTTGATTCTGGCTGCTAGAAATCACATTTGTGAAGGATTTGAGAAATTTCTCAACTTTGTTCATCATATAGCTTCTTTATGATCACCAAAAAGGTCCCCTTTTGTATTTCTAGGACACCATGATGATGGGGGCGGATTACTATCAGACTGATTCAGAAATTGCCTCTGAACTAGCTCGGGGAAAGGTTCCCATTGGCGTTGGGCAGAACACCAAGATCAAGTGAGGATTGTTGCTTATGAACACAAAGCTGATCTCTAGTCTTGAAATTGTACCCTATATTATTTAAGAAGAAGAAGAAGAAGGAAAGAACAAAAATGAATGAATTTATTATGGGTTTTATTGCAGGAATTGCATCATCGACAAGAATGCTAAAATAGGTAGAGACGTGGTCATCGCTAACAAAGATGTAAGTTGATCATATATTATCTGCCCGTCGTAAAATCAGTGGATTCGGGTCACCAGTGTTTACTTATATAGGTTCTGCTCTTGTCCTCCACACATTATAGGGTGTTGAAGAGGCCGACAGACCAAAACAAGGCTTTTACATCAGGTCTGGAATAACAGTCATACTAAAGAGCGCAACCATAAAAGATGGAACCGTAATCTGAACCGCAACGATCAAGTTCTGAGTGCCTGATGATTCGATGGAGTTGAAGAAAGGCTGAGCGAGAGAGCTGTTTAGCCTCAACTACTAACTGGTTAGAGATATAGACCCCATGATCTTGATTCGATTAAGAAGCCATGTTTAGATTATATGTTTGTTTGGTGTGTAGTAGTAGTAGGGTCTTGATGACGATATTAACATAATAAAAAGAAGCCTTTCTTTGAAGTACCCAGCTGACCTAAATACATTTTGTTTGCAACTTCATCCACTTGAGCGTACGCCACATTTTTTTTTTGTTATCAATCACCTTGAATAAGGAGGATAAAAAAGGGATTCTAGAATCCATTTGTGCGCGCGTCAACACTGTTTGAAAAAGATTCCCAAACAGCGGCGATGTTCTTATTTACACATTGTTCTCATATGCCCTTCCTTCGACTATAATATTTTGGAAACCTAAGCTCCACGACCCCCAAGAAAGTTTCTCCATTGACAGACGCTGATGATTTCAACTAATCTTAATCTCATAAAAAATTTCTCTTCCCCTCTAAGCTCTTAGATTTTGGGCTAAAAGTAGTATGGGACATCAATATCTCCATGGTGTCACATCCAAGGTTTTTAGAATAATAATTTTACCTACAATCAATAAGGAGCTGTCACATAATATTCTACAAAAATTATGATCGAGATATACCTCTGTGCAATAAATTTCCATAATTGAAGTTAAAAACCATTAAAACAAAAACCCATTCTTAAACTCTTATTCGATTACTAATTAAATTGTAGCAAGTAAAAAGCAACACAAATTATTAATTATGTGCATACAAATGATGATGTTACATGGATCATGCATTGCAATGAATCCAACAATACCAGGATAGTTATAGACCAAATTGTACTTTGTAAATAAATAACATCATAAATTTATTATATTTGTTTTCCTATTCAGGTAGTGTTTGAACTTTTAATATTTTCTCCCCTTAGCAATAATCGACTTCACAAGTATCCTTTGTATGTTTTTTTTAGTTCTTAATATATAGTGAAAGAAATATAGTGAGATTAGCAAGAAAATTAGATTTTAAGGTAGTGGGATAAAAAAAATTATAGTCAGTAGGTACAATTGTAAGATTCTATCGATCCTATATATCGTAACATGATTATACTACTTTAAAGATCTATCTATAATTATAAATCATTTAGTAATTTTTAGATGATAGAAACGTATTATCCAAACCGAAAGTTTAAGAACTATAATCTCATTCTTATTAGGTGGTGGGGGAACCAAAACTACTGAAGCTCAAGCTGAAGGGGATTAATTCAAATCCATTGTGACCATGTCTTTCACAACCAAGAAATAAAAAGCAAGAGACACTTGAGCAGATGCCAAAGCACAATTAGCATTACGCTTCTGATGAAACTTGGAGTTGGCAGTGCTTGGTACTTTTTATATAGTCAAGATAGATCCTTCTGTTAGTTTATAACTTGTTGATGACTGACCTACAATGGACAGGTTTCCAACAAGTATGATGTAAATGGTGGCATATTTATAAATTTTGGGACATATTTGTAGATAAAATATACATGTTTTTAAATAAAATCACACATCTACACACATATTTTAGGGGTATAGCATAGTAGAAAAATAGTGATATTTTTATAATTTTTATGAACTTTATTTTAAAAGAAGGTAGAAGGATATACACTTTCTTCAACAAAAATACACATCTTGCAAAAGATAAATATATGCTTTGTAATATATAATTATATGCGAGTACACACCGTTTAGTATGTAAATAATTTAATGCACATCTTTCTAGATTGAAATACACAACTTTTAGAATATAAATATACATTATAAAGGAAAATAATATATATCTTACAATATATAGATAAACATATTTTAAAATATAAATACACATCATTTAGGACAAAAAGACACATTTGTATGCATATAAATACACAACTCCTAGAATGCAAATACACATCTTTTAATACTAAAATATGCATATGTTACAATTACAATATACAACTTTCAAGATAAGAATATACATCTAATAATATATAAATATCCATCTTTCAACTCTTAGAATACAAATATGCATCTATTAATACTACAATACACATTTTTTATGATTAAAATATACAAATTCTAATATAAGGATACATATCTTACTATATATAAATATATATATTCCAGAATATAAATAGACATCATTTATAGTTCATCTAAAATATAAATACATATCTTGTAAATTGCTTCCATAGAGTACAATAAAAGGGCTTCCACAATGAAGCAACCGAACCTAGCCATGTCATAGGAGAAGCGTCCATTTATAAAGGAGTTTGTGGCATTCTAGAAAGGGGTGTTAGGGTAACTTTAGGCCAATCTAGGCTAGACCTATATAAAATTAGGGAAGCCCATCCACCCCGCCAAACTTGACCACCTCATGTTCCTAAGTTAACCTAACCTATGTGGCCCATGAGCTTAACACTGTCTTTTTTATTTTAAACTCAATTAAATATGGATCAAGCCTAAAAAATTATGGGTACTTGTGACCTTTTATTGATTCAATCTATAATATTGGTCTAGTCTTACTTATCTTGTTTTGTCACATTATTATTATGATCATGCATCCTTTTGTTCCGTGTTTCGTTTTGCCTTATATTAGGCATAGGTTAGAGGATGATTACACATCTTTTATGATTGATATAGTGGTAATATTTTTTGTTTTTTTTAAATGCTTCTGTATTATCTTAAAAATTAAATTTTCTAGTTCAAAAATTGTGTTACACCAAATCCTTTAGTATCAATATATCCTATTACATCATTAGTGTATAAAATAGGAAAGGCATCCGGATCAACTAGGATCCTGCTTGAAGGCACCTGAATGCAAATGAATGCATCCAAAGGTAGACTAACTACTATAGCTAATCAAGGTTTGAACAAACCAATTGATTTGTTTAAACTAAGACCAAACCAAAATTTACCACAAATAAATTAGTTGATCTGTTCAACAACTATTATAGAGGCTTTTTGATCAGTTTGGTTGAACCAGTCAATCAATCTATAAAAAAAAACAATATATCCGGGCATTTCTACACACGATGCATACCACAACTACCAACCGTACTAACTCCATATCATTTAGACATTGGAAAACTAAGATTAACTAGGTTAAATTACTAACTCATGATACATTTCCCAGATTCACTAATCATGTGCATAAAAATCATATTTCCTCAAAATGACCCAACACGAAACATAATTCACCATAACACTACTATTATCATGAAATCATGAGAAGACTAAGAAATTCATATCTAAACCAAACCACATGCTCATTCACTCCACACTCAAGGGAATAATGACTTACCTAAAGAAGCTTTATAAAATCACACCAAGTAGGGAAAACTTTAGCAAAAAAAAACTAAATACTGAACACCTTAAAAGAGATGATTAAAAAAAATATTTTTTAAATCATATTAAACCAAGTAAACACGATATTGGGGAAAAATCATAAGATACCAGCTCACCAACAGATACTAAGGAGAACTAATTGAATCCTTAATTTTTCTTAAATCTAACCTTATCTTGCTTAAGTTTAAAAGAAGAAAGAGTTAGAAGAGGTAAAAAAAAGGTTAGAAATGAAGAACACAAAATAGAAAGTGGTGGAGACACTAGTGAAAGAAAATAGGATATTTTCAACTGTTAGGCAATGAGAGTTAAGGTTGTTAAGATGCCCACTATTTGGTAGGAAAGGAAGGGGAGAGATGTATCGAATTGAAACCCTAATTATCTCTCTCAAATGCAAGTAGAATTGGGTGAATTTCTCAAGCAATAAGATAACTTCTCCCATGGCTCAAATGATGGGTGTTGAAACATTGTAAATGCAACTCAAAAGAAAATGTACACAATAAGGGAAAAGAGATAAACTAGAGTGGGAAAAAAATTCTCCAAAAGTTGCATTGATTTTCTAGGATAGAAATTTTTTGTCCGGGCCTGCACATAAGAGAGAGGAGCAAGGACACAAATAGGGTGAGGTAGTCATCCTCTTTTTGTCAACTCTAGCCTTTATATCCATTTAAGGTAAGGAAAAGCTCGAGTTAATTAGTCAAAATTATTTGTTTGATGGGGCTTGATTACCAAGTTCAAGATCATTAGAATAACTTTTTCATAAAAATAAAGTTTCAAAAATTCCATAGGTTAGGCAAACTGATCGATCAATTTAGTTCACCCATTGACTAGTTTCAAGCCAATCAATTGGTTTCTCAAATCACCCGATTGGTTACCCTAAATCAACAACCCAAGATAAAAATGATAGGCATGTAGATTGGTTCATAGAACCAGACGACTGATGCACCAAAGCAATCACCTTCTTACTTAATTTCCAAACATTTTCAATTTATTTGCAAATTAAATCTAAAACAAGATCATGCATTAGTTAATCATCATCAAACACATGAATTTTTGCACATTTTAGATTAAATTTATGGAGTATTACATAGTGAATATATATATTTTATGTCTAATTGGATCCATGGAAATTTTATGATTGTTTATTTTGTAATGACCTTTCAAATGCATCTATTTTAAAGTTGCAGCTATTATTTGTATATTATCATTTTATGTTGTTTCCTCAAATTAGATAAATATCTATTTTAGTTGGTGGACTGGTTACTTATTAAGATTTGGTTTTGCTCATCCCTTTTAACATTTCCGGTGATCATCTCAGGGAGTAATTTGAAGATTGGGTTCAACTATTGGTAACCGGCTATTTTATTTGCGTAGTTTATACAAAATAAATTATTGTCCTAACATAATTTTATGTGAATAAAGTGAATCATTATTGTAATCATGTTGGACTCATTTTCATAGTTTAATAAATTATTGGAGCCTCTATTTTTTTTAACGCTATCTAGCCTAGCTAACTATATGTGTTTCTTAGTATAGTTAGCGGCCTATAACACCTTCTTATTAGGAGTAGTTTGAGGGGCTTTACAATATGAGTCTATAAACATAATAAATTGTGAGCCCTTTAAATTGAGAGCTCTATATTGACACTCATTTGCATATGGGTTAGACAACCTTTAAAAATGGATTTATAGTGTTTTCTGAATTTTTCAAACTACACCTATTCTATAGAAATTTTTAAAACTTCCTTAGCCCATAACTTAAAAATTTGTTATGTTCAAACTTCTTACATCTTATGTCAATCAAATAGTATGAATTAAAAAAAGTAGAAATCTAAAAGTAAATTAATTTAAGATTCCAACAATTCTAAAAACTCATTTATTTTGTCAATTTCTCTAACCAGATGCATTATTAATATATTTTTATTTGTTTTTTAATTACTCCTTATGTATCAAAAAGGAAATCACTTTATTAATCTACATATTTTTTATGAAACTAATAAAAATAGTTTTAAAATTATATTTACATTATTCATTGATAAAGTGAGGTTGTTTGCATAAATAATGTTCCATCATTAAAAATAATAAAGTATGTAATGTATAAATAATGAAAACAATAAAGATAAAAATAAAAATGAGACTTTAGATTTTTTAAAATGTTTTTATATATAAAATTTTAGTTATAATAACTTGACGATGAATTACTTTATAACCAAATCGACGATATAATAGTCAATGCACTTGCTACGTTTTTTAAGATCTCGCTATATCCCCCCCCCCACCAAAAAAAATATCCCTTTATTCGAGTTCTACATCCGTAGTCCTACTCCTATGAATGGAAGGAGAAAAATAATTTCACCTGTAATATGCAGTGAGTACAACCGTATAACCGTCTGAAGGGTTTTGGTCAGGGCTGTTTTGGTTCTGACCTTTTCAGCACATATCTCTCCTTCCTGCTCGAAAATCTAAAACTAATCTTTTCAACACAAATATTCCGATAGACTGACACCCATCGACGATATAGCTTATGGTTCATGGTTTGCTAACCGATTAAACAACCATTCCTCAAGTTCTTCCTTTCCTCGACTCCCTTCACACACCCCTTTCGGAATGTACTTATCGTTAGTTAATTATAGTTTATTTTTACCAGTTCAAATTATCTTTGTATACTATCAAAATTCATACGGGTCTGATTCTGATCGTGATCCTTGGTCGTTTTCTTTTTTTCTTTTTCTGTTTTTTTCAGTTCTTTCCCCCTGTTATATTGCGTTCCTTGGAGTTTGCACGTTATTGTGAAGATGGATTCATGCGCCGCGGCACTAAACTCTACTAGGGCGCACTTGGTTCGAACTGGCAGGAACGGTGTTCTTGGCGAGTCGACGCAAATTCGGCACGGTTTTAACAATAAAGATCTCAGCGTCCAGTTCTGCAAGAAACTACAGATTCCGAGGAAAATGGCGAGAAATGTAAAGCCTGGAGTCGCTTACTCCGTCCTTACGTCTGATACCAACCACACGCCAGTCGAACATCCTGTTGTAAGTGGTTATAAACTTCCTTTTCAATTGCAGTTGTTATAGATAAATAAATAAATAAATAACACTATTTTTATGTATTTATTACAATTCCGATCTGACATTTGTGATGATATTTCTTATCGTGCTCCTGTTAAATCTTGAATTTGTGATGTGGTTAATGCGAGCTTGATATCTGATGAGAATGGGTTCTTGATTGCAGACAATGCAGCCATCCTTCATTGAGATCAGACCTGAGGCTGATCCTAAGAACGTGGTCGCTGTAATCTTGGGCGGAGGTGCCGGCACTCGCCTTTTTCCTCTCACCAGGCAACGAGCCAAGCCTGCGGTAAGTTTATTTGACAATAGAGGTAGTACGCACTAATTTGACATTTTGTTCTGAGATTCAATCATCATGTCCGTGAAATGGTCTTGGCCCTCTTGGGTAACATTCAAACCAATCGACTTGCCGACTTGCGCGTACGTGATCCAACGGCGTGTCCCTGGCTTGTGGTTTCTAGGTCCCACTTGGCGGCTCTTACAGGCTGATTGATGTTCCCATGAGCAACTGCATCAACAGTGGCATCGCAAAGATATTCATCCTCACTCAATTCAACTCCTTCTCCTTGAACCGCCACCTCGCTCGTACTTACAGGTTTGGGGATGGAATGAACTTCGAGAATGGGTTCGTCGAGGTAGAAACACGTCTTTTTCCTATCTATATTCTGATTCGGTTTGCGTTGGTTATAATATTATGCATAGCGAGGTTAATTTCTAGAGCAGTGCATGCAGGTCGTAACGAGCTGTTTGTTAGTTTTGAATAGGTTTTGGCTGCCACTCAAACACAAGGAGAGGCAGGAAATAATTGGTTTCAAGGAACAGCTGATGCAGTCAGGCAATTCTTATGGGTATTTGAGGTACAAACTTTTCAACTATGCATGTGACATCTTAAAGTGCTTAGCTTCTTTTTCGTTATTGTGTTCCCAAATCTGTTTCCATGTTTAACCGGTCCTCCTAATCACGTTGCAGGATGCCAGGCACCAAGATATTGAGCACATACTCATCTTGCCAGGGGATCATCTATACAGGATGGACTATATGGATTTGGTCCAGGTATGCACTATTTACTCCTATTCAACACCCATCACTAGCTATAGCTAGCCATGACTGAAGTGGAAAGCGAAGGGTCGGTATCCTTGAACGGTAAATAAACATGCATCATTCATAGCATAAGCAATAAACCATTTTGCAGAACCATACGGACACGGACGCTGATATTACCGTATCGTGTGTGCCGATGGATTACCGGTAAAGTATTGCTCAAGGCTTGCCATTCAAAGTTCTGTCTGATTATTAACGCCAGAATGTTTTTAGATCAACGGCAAGGGCCGTGTCTTTTCTCTTGTAGCCGTGCATGTGAATCTGAATTGATGAAGATTGATCACACCGGACGCATTATTGAATTTTCTGAAAAGCCAAAGGGTCCCGAGTTGATGCTAATGGTATACCGCTCTCCTTACTCTTAAATATCTCAACCAGAGTGATCCGATAATTCCGGTTAGCTAATGTTACGGTAATTAACCTGTCTCTTGCTCATGAAGTTGTTGCTTGCATGCGTTGCAGCGAGCTGATACCACTCTCTTCGGGCTATCCGGCGAGGAGGCCGTTGCATACCCTTACATCGGATCGATGGGTGTCTACGTTTTCAAAAAAGATGTACTGCTGCATCTTCTGAAAACGGAATATCCTTCATCCAATGACTTTGAGACTCAAGTCATTCCTTCCGCTATTGGGGAATACAATGTTCAGGTGGGGGAGATATGAGTAAGAGAGCATATATTGCCTAGCTACTGGAATCTCTACTTATTTCCTTATATATACGTCTCCATGATTTATTTTTTTTATTTTTTTTTGTTGGGGGGGGGGAGGTGGTGTTTGTTCTTCGTTGGCTCTACTGATCTCCAGTCACTGAGATTCTTTGGATCTGGCTACAGGCATCTTTATTCAATGACTACTGGGTAGATATTGGAACAATTAAGTCCTTCTTTGCTGCCAACTTGGCCCTCGCCGAACAGGTTAGTTATACTGTACTGTCGGACGTCATGTCTCTGTGATGTATTATAGAAGAAGGGAACTTAAACTTGTGATCAAATTTTGTTGGAATGCAGCCTCCGAAGTTTGATTTAAATGACCCAGAGACACCTTTCTACACAGATCCAAGTCTTCTGCCTCCAACCAAAGTAGAAAACTGCAGGGTAAGATATTTATATATATATATAAGGTGGTGAACTATGATAAAATGCGATAAAGTTCCTTTTATGCTGACTCTCAAGGATGGCGCCATTAATTTGTAGATTGTCAAATCGTTGGTATCGCACGGTTGCTTTCTGAAGGATTGCAGCATCCGACACTCAATCGTCGGAGTGCGCTCAAGACTGGAATGTGGCGTCGAGCTTCAGGTTCAGTCGTACATTTTTTTTTTTCTCTTTTGTATTGCTTGTATAGACATTCTTGACTTCCTAAATATAGCTTGCTGTAGATAGATGTCACCGAACGGTATTTCATTTTCAGGATACGGTGATGATGGGAGCAGACGACTATCAGACCGATCGAGAAATCTCCTCTCTGGTGGCCAAAGGAAAGGTTCCGGTCGGCGTCGGGCAGAACACCAAGATCAGGTGAGAATCATTGCCCACACGCTGCGCGTTAGGCGCCTGAAATCTTGTCCTGGATGATTCGTAGGAACGAAAAAACGATGAACTCCCGCAATGTTGCAGGAACTGCATAATCGACAAGAATGCCAGAATAGGAAGAGACGTCGTCATCGCCAACGGAGATGTAAGTCGAACTGGTTTATGAATCCCTCGATTTGTTTAGAAGTTCCGGCTGCCCAGACCGAGGACGGTTTAGTTGTTCTGACATTCTGCCCGCGGCACATGGATTTTCAGGGCGTCGAGGAGGCGGACAGGCCTAACGAAGGATTCTACATCAGGTCCGGCATAACCATCGTGCTAAAGAATGCTACCATAGAGGAGGGCACCGTGATATGAATATGTCCGACGCGGCGTCCGGGATCGAGTTTCGTAGACAGGTAGCCCGGTTTAGCTTTAGAAACCCGCGGAACGTCGTTTGGTTTAGCGGCCTGGACTCGTAGCGTATAGTTGGAAATAAACTCCGAAATTAAAGAGTGTACGCAATTGCTGTAAATAAATAAATAAATAACGTTCATGGCAGTATGATTATGCGCTGTTTTTGATACTGTTTGCTCTGATTAATGAATCAACGCAGATTGCTAGCTGTATGTTTTCTCCGGGATGAGATTGGAGGGAGTCAAAAGATGCTGCTGAAGTATTAGGAAATCAACGACATGAGGAGTTTTATATTCATGATGATGCTTACAACTTACAAGACTGGCGTTTGGTCTGTGTGGTCATACAGACTTCTATTTTGAAATTCGAGGGAGCCAACGGCAAGTGTATTCGTTTTGAAGGAGTAACGGAATCTGGGTTAAATGAATGACTGAAATGTGATGTTTCTTACGCAAAAAGATAATTACATGTTATTTCGCACGCTTTTCAAAATAATATTATTATTATTATTATTATTACAAGTTGAAAAATAATATTTAATCCAAAATCTAAAGGAAAGGGATAGACCCAAAATCCAACTAATGGTCCTCACAAATTTTGGGAGACATTGACATAATTTCATCACGGTTTTGGCAAAGGCCAAAGGGAGAGGCATAAATTTGTTGTTTTTGGGCTTGGAGTCATTATTATGATTTGGGGGGGGGCGTTACTTATGGTCCACTCTTTATTATGTGAAGGCGGGAACACGAGGGAAACAAACTCGGGTTTTTGTACTATTCATTCAAACTTTGAAAGAGTATGCCTTTTATATACCATCTCTCGTCAAGCCTAGGTTGACAAGCTATTCCGTTAGTTGATAAGCCTAATACAATTTTCTATCCAATATCAATTAGAGCTAGAAAAAGTATACAAGTTACCATCGAATGATTACTGCTATGACTTAACCCTATTACTCATAGGTTTCCTGTTGATAAGTACCAAAAGCTTTGAAAGACAGGATTCTCTAACCACTCTTGAACTTCACATTCTTTGCTCTACTTGTGTACATGTCTTCTCCCTCAGCCTTAAATAATATGTCAAGCTAACCTAAATGAGAAATTTCACTCAACCTTGACTTGGTTGAACTATTCTCAAGTCTTGTCTATTGACTAATCCCATCAATTAGGCTTATGCAGCTGATTCACCTTAACTAATCGACTCACTTTCTCGGTCAATGCACTATGTTTGGTTGAGTCACCTTAGATTACTAATGCACTAAGGATGGCCAACCGACCATTGCATTTTGCTTACCGACCAACTTTTTGTCTCTACATTAGTCCTAAAGACACTTTCTATGCCGAGGAGCCCCAACAATCCTCCTTTGATACATGGGAATAATTCCTTTCTTCTTCCCTCAGAAGAACTATGTAATGTGTTGAGCCCAATATTGGTGCAATATAGGCAATGCTTACCTTTGTCCAAGGACTCTGTAAGCATAACTGACATATACTTGTCGGTACAATTTTTCCCCAGACTAAGCTGCTCCTTTTTCAGCACATCTTATATCTAGTAGTACCTCACTTGGATATGCTTAGATATTAAAAGGAAGTTAGCATTCTTGCTAACATAAATGACACTCTATGATCACTAAGTACCACAAACTCGTCTTGCTTCAAGCTTATCTCCCTAACCAACCTCTTTATGCACAAAATTTTCTTACACCCCTAAATAATGGTCATATGCTATACCTTGGTTGTAGACAGAACCACACACATCTATAGTTAGGACTACCATGAGGGGACTAACCCACAAAAATTAAACAATAAAATTAATGATGACCACTATATATCTACATATTCCACCATATTCAAGTCAATACAACTGACTAAAATTAGCTTCACCCTATTAAAGCACAACCTCATTTTAGATGTATCCCGTAGATATCTTAATATCCACTTCATTTCCTCTCAATAGTCTTTGCTCAAGTCAAACATGAATTGACTAACTATAATGACAACAAATGCAATGTTGGGCCTCATACACACCATTACATACATCAGACTTTCAATAGTTGATGTATATGAGATCTAACTCATCTTTTTCCTGTCATCCTCATTCGTTAGACATGAAGTCTTGCTCAACTTGAACTAAGGAGCAAGATGATGCCTAACTAGCTTAGCTCGATCCATGTTGAGTCTCTTGAGTACCTTCTTTACACACTTATCCTAAGATAACCATAGCTTGCCTTGGCCTCAGTCATGAGCGATGTACATACCAAGGATCTGAGTAACATGACCCAACTTCTTCATTTCAAAGGACTTAGCAAAATATTGCTTCAATTGAACAATATTTTGTTGATCCTATCCCATAATCAACATGTCTATGTATAAGAGTAGAACAATGAAATAGCAACTCCCAAATCATTGTATAAAACATACAATAGTCTATTAACATCTTCTTATACCCTTATCGAGTCATTAATGCCTCAAACTTTTTGTACCACTACCTTTATTCCTACTCCATTTCATATAAGCTCTTAACTTTCTTGTACATCATACCTTCTCTTCCCTTGAACTTAAACCCCTATGGTTGTTCCATGTAGACATTGTCCTTAAGGTCACCATATAGGAATATTGTCTTGGTTCCAAGTTGTTTTTCATCTAAATCTAGAGTAGCAAATAATTCCAAAATCACACTAATGAATGTTAGAATCACCCCTAAGGAGAAACTCTTGTTATAATGAAGGCCCTATCTGTAGCCAAAACCTTTGATAGCTAATAGTGCCTTGTATCTTAGCTCATCTAGGCTAGGCTCATATTTGATCTTAAAGACCCACTTGTTCTTCAAGACCTGACTCCCCTTTGCTCTATCCATAAGCTTTTAAGTGTTATTCTTCTAAAGGGAACTCATCTCTTCATTCATTAAAACCAACCAACTCTTTTTATAAACATTTTCGAAGGCCTCATCATAACATTGGTGCTCTCCGCCATTCTAGAGCAACACTTAGTTTGTAATAGGGAACTTGATAGACGACCTCAATCCTCTAGTGGATCTTAACACTACTTGTGGAGCTTTTGGTGCATCGGCATGTTAGGGTTATACTAGCTCAAGCTCACAATCTTCATGATCCATTGCTTTTAGCTTGGTGCCTTTACATCTCTTCATTAGAGTAGGATTACACCTCAAGTGCCCCTATAGGTTCATCTCTTCTAGCCAAGCTAGCTCCCTTAGAATCATCACTGGATTCCTTAAGGTCATCAATGTAGCCCTCTAGCCTCCGATATTGCATAAAGTTTTTAATGCTTTAGTCCTCAAAAAACAAAATATATCTACTTCATATGCCCTAATTGGATATTGAGTTGTACAACATATAACTCAAATTCTCTTCATTATATCCAATAAACAAGCATTAGTAAGCCTTCTTATCCACCTTTGCTATCTTGTCTGATGGAATATAAACAAACGTATATAACCAAACATTCTCAGATGTATAGTCCAGGATCATGTCCAATCATACTCCATTGGCTACGTCTCCATTTGAAGGACTTGATGGAGATAGGTCGATAAGGTAACATACCGTTTGTACAACTTCTCCTTAAAATGATATTGGTAGCTTGGTATATAAGAGTAAGCACCTCATTTGCTTCATTCATCTGTTGTTCATTCATTTCAGCACTCCATCATGTTGCCAAGTTTTTGGAATAATCTCATCATATCTGATTTTTGAATTAGGGTATTTATCAAATGGACCAGGGTATTAACCTCTTTATTTGTTCGAATACACACCAAATTTCTTCTAGTTTCACGCTCAACTTGTAATACCCCCATTTTTTATGACTTAAAATTTTGGTTTAAAGAGTTAAATGTAGAAGCTAAAATGGTAAAAAAAAAAAAAAAACAAGATGTTACTGCTTAGCTTAAAATATTACTCTACTTAAATTAATAACATATTTATAATAACTAGATTAGAAAGAACAAGGCAAATTTATATTATTTTGCAATAAACAAATGATTAGTGGTTACAAAATTTAGTGAAAGAAAAATACAGTAGGACATAAGGGTACAAAAACATCCGAATTAGAAGATATCGAGTAGGATATATAATAATTGTAACACTCCAAAATTTTGTAACCTTTGTTTTTGGGTGTTTAACCTTTATTCAAAATCAACCCTTAAACCTTGCCTAGTTATTTTATTAATGATCTTTGATCCGTAACCTATGTAAATTCCTAAAAAAAAATTATTACTTTTACCTCTTTCTTTTTTACTAAACTTATTTTAAACCTAATTATTTTTACTCGATATCCTAATCTAGCCAAATTAAATCTAAAACTAAAATAAAATAAACCTATTTTTCTTTTACCTTACCATTTTATCCGCCTAAAATTACTCTATGCATACCCCTATTCTCCTAACCTTGTATTCCCCATATCGATCCCTCCCCCAATCACTCTTCCTGTCTTTCTCATTACCTCACTCCACTCAACCTATTAGTGTGTAAATATATTTTATATATAATTTAGTACATTGAGTAATCTTAGAATTTTATCTTGGTGTCCTATTTATATTTTATCTTAATATTGAGGTAAATTAGTTGGCGCTAAATATATTTTAGTCAATTTAAGTATTTTTAGACTAGTTGTTTGATTTGGCCTCGCATGTGGACCCTTGGTTAACATATATGTTGGTTGTTGAACCTTGTCTTAAATAATTGGAGTTAATGTGCTTTGATATCAAATTTTATTGAGTCTTTCATGGAATGGAACTTGAACTTGAATGCCTCAATAATCTTATTTCGGCTTTAATACCTTGATAATCTTCATTGGGCTTTATTGCTTCATATATTCAATTGGGCCTTAATGGCATGTTAATGGGCCCCTATGATTTAAATGGTTTGGGCTTTGATTCCTTTGTGGATCAAGTTCGTGGATAATATTAAAAATTATTAAAACAACTAGCTTATGTTTATAGAAGTGATTAAGTGATATTCTATGGGCCTTTATTTTTATTTGAACTAAATCTTTGATAAGACATTAATCACTTAAAGTGAAAGATCTTAAGTCAAGACTTGTACTACTCAATCAAGTTTGGTATTCACTTAGTACCATTCCATTATTTTCTATTCTGTGATCCTAGGCATCTTACGAGATCTGGGAAACCTTGTACTACTCAATTGGCATCTAGATGTAAGCATGTTATTATCTTATTATTATATGTTCTATTACTTTCTTCATATGGGCCTCGTACATAATGCTATCTCTTTAGGATAGTTGTGTGCTACTCGGTACTAGATGCGTACTGATATTACACATTTATAGACATTGTGCCGCCGGTATAAGATAATGATCTTGCTGACTTTGAGAAGGTTGCTCAAGTAGAGTAATGTGGGTTTATACCCTGATGATAAAGTGTAGAGTTATATCTATTTAAGGTTGCATATGTTATATGTTCTAGATTTTGGATATCTCTTTTATCCCCCTTATCTTTTTTTTATATATTGTACTATTTGTAGCATGTGTTCTGTGCTCTATTATTACATTTAAATTGTTAAAATCTTCTACTATTTATATCTATTTTTGTAAGTTTTGATTTATTTGTTGGAAGGTTTAATCTCTCACTTAGTACAAAAAAGGTATGGAATAGACTCGTGTGGCAGTAACAGCCACTATATTATGTTAATGCTTCTGCTTAATAACGAAAAAAATTAGTAGTAAATTTTAGGGTATTATAGTTACAATCAATGGTTCCCATAATCTCTAAGTGTTCCCATATTTTGTCTAATTTTTTCATTTTGTATGAAAGGTATACATTATACTAGTCTTAGAGAACTAATAGAGGAGTTATTGGTATTTGATGTTTGTGGATGGCTTATCAAATTTTGGAAAGGGTAGTGATGTAATACCCCGTATTTTTAAAATTCAAATTTATTAAGCTTAATGATTTTATTAGCGTAATTTGATGTAAATAATTAATTATTCTAATTTCGTTTCGTTTTACAGATTTATCGATGATTTCGAATTCATAATTGAATGTAATTAATCATTGTCGTTGCGAACCATTCTAGACAAATTCGTTCACGACAGTGATTTTATTATATTCTTATGATTTCGATCTTCGGTTAAAAATATATATTCCCGTTCTTTCTCGTATTTTGGGTTTTAATATTTTTAATTCGTCTGCGATTATATCTTCGTCAGGTGATTACGACCTTGTTTTGGAGTTATATTTCGTTAACGAAATATATTAATTAAATTATAGAATTTCTATTTAAATAGTTAAATTTATTTTAATGATTTTATCCGTAGAAAATATTTCCAACTTTAAATTTATTCGTTTTCGAAAATTGTTAATATCTTCGAGAAGTTTTAAATTAAAAGATTTCGGAGTTTATTGATGAATTTCTTTCCGGAATTAATTTTCTTCCATTTTACGATTTTTGGTTTACGGAAAACCGATTTCGGAAATTATTTAAATTAGTCTCGGTTTATTAGAATTTAATTTAAATATTTACTTTTATGCTTTTAAACATTATTTTGAGGTCTTATAATGTATTTCCGTAAATAATATAAATTTTTACGTACGTTGGTAAGTTTTTCCGAAAATGTTTCCGAAATTCTTTATGTAGCTTTTATATCGATTTTAAGCCTTCGGAACCTTACGAAATAATTTTCATTTAATGAATTTTAGATAAAATTCGCCAATAATAGTTTTTAAATTTTTAGTAGTTTATTTTATATGTGTATTTGTAAAAAAAAAAAAAAAAAAAAAAAAAAAAAAAAAAAACCCGGCAGCCCTACCCGATCAGGACCCCGACCCCCCTTTTCTTTTTCTTTCTCTCTTCTCTTTCCCCGCCTGTGCTCCCCGACCCCTGCGCCTTGCGTTGTCCCGCAACCCTAGCCAGCCACCACCTTCTCTTCAGCTCCTCCCTGCTCGCCGACCTCCAGCCACCGTCGACCACCACCACAGCAACCACAACAGCAGCAGCCGCGCGACAGCAGCCCACGCAGCAGCGCGTCAGCAACGGGCGACAGTAGCGGGCGACAGCAACAGCAGCAGGCCGCGCAGCCCGCGCCACCGCCCGGCCACCGGCGAGCCCTGCTGACCACCGGCGAGCCACCCTGGTTCCCCGACGAAGCTTCTCCGGCATTTTCTTGTCCCGATTGTGTTGATTTCTTTCGGTATAAATTTCCGAAAACCCTAATATATATATTTGATTAATTGAGTATGGATTAGCTTATGAAAAGCTAAATTGATTGTTGTATTATGTATATATGTGCTATGAGATTGATTTGGATATATTAATTGTATGGTTGTGTTGGAATTTTGGAAAAATTGGATTTTTAGGTCGGGTTATGCCCAAATTTTTCGGATCCGTCCGATTTAGCGATTTTGGATAAATTGATTATACAATATGTTTTTAAATGTATCTAATTTCATGTCGGAACCGTCAATTTGAGAAATTTATGCGGAATCAATCGGAATTTGATTTCTAGGTCAAAATTCGTGTGTATTGAAATTAGGTTGCGTAATTGAGTTGTTTCGCTCAATTGATTTTACAATATCGTTTGAAATGTATTTAATTTCATATCGGAAGTATTGATTTGGGAAAATTGTGCATAATTAGTCGGAATTGGATTTCTAGGTCAAAATTCTTACGGGTCCAAATTGGATTGTGTAATCGGGTCGTTTTATTCAATTGATTATACAATTTATATTAGAATATATTTAATTACATTTCCGAACCATCAATTTATATACTTTAGCAAGAATTGATCGAAATTGTGTTCCGGGCTCAAAAACCCTAATTATGCTAAATTAGGTATTTCTTTTATTGGTTTTGATCAATTGATTGTATGTTATGTTTTAAAATATGTCTAATTGCATTTCTAAATATTCAATTTAATTAAATTTATAGAATTTTACCGAATTGTATTTTCGGGCCTAAAACCTTAGATTTCAAGTAAAATTTTGGAATTTGGTCATTGTATGGTCGTTTTTCTAAAATTGAATTTATAGAAATAGTTGAAATGATCCTATACGTATTCTAATACCTTCAATCGTAATTAATTGATTTGAATTATTTGAATTTATGTCTTGGGTTGTGAAACCCTAATTTTGGAAACCGATAGTCTTAAATTGGCTACTCGAAAGATTTCTTTTGTTAAAATTGATTATCTAGATTTATTTAAAATTAGTTTAATAGTACTCTTAAGCTATCAATTTGAGATAATAAAAGTTATTTAGCTGGTTTGTAGTGTGGGCATTAAAAGCCCTAATTTTCGGAGATGGTTTTATATAATTAATTATGCTATGCTTCTTTTACCTAATCGATTTCCATATTTGACTTTAAATCATTTGAATTATGTTTTTTTATCTTATTGGGTTGGATTTGGTTCTATGCAAATGGTTGGTTGTCATTTGGATTGTAAAACCTAATGAATGAGTCATTTTTGATAAAATAGCTTATAATCTATTATTCTTTCCCGGCATTCCAAATCAATTTGAAATGTCCCAAGTGATGAGTGTTAATCCGATTTGGTTAATATTTAATTTTAAATCTTAATCGAGCTACGCTCGCAAGTCATGGGTTTTATGCACGTTTTTCAAGAAAGGTTGTTTGTGTCCGTTTGTGTTGATTTATTTATAATTGAATTGTTGATCGATAAGATAGTTCCTAACCTAGTTCCGACTTCCATCGGTGATGTAGGAAAGCTTTCTCGTGGATCCACGAGCTAGTGATCTCTCTCCCTCTGATCTCGCTTAGCTAGCTTCGGATCCAGGTAAGTCTCTACTTACCTCCACTTATGGGTGTTTCGTAAGGGTCTAGCTAAGGCCACTTGTGTGATGTGTGATCTACTTACCTTGAATGCTTCATATATATATATACCATGTCCTGTTGCGTATCACATGTTGTCCTTAACATGTTTTATGCGTAGCGCAGCTTGGAGTTAAGGTAGGTGGTATGTGTTTTTCTTATAACATGAATGTGATATCCGTATGTGGTGATTATGATGAGCTGTGACATGATGTGAATTGACTATATTTACCAGGGATCTAAAGAATGAGTTTACTCGATCGGGGCTGAGCATGTCCCTAAGTAATGCTCGGGGCTGGACATGTCCCTAAGTAATGTCCGGGGCTGAGCATGTCCCTAAGTAATGCTTGGGGCTGAGCATGTCCCTAAGTAATGCTCGGGGCTGGACATGTCCCTAAGTAATGTCCGGGGCTGAGCATGTCCCTAAGTAATGCTCGGGGCTGAGCATGTCCCTAAGTAATGCTCGGGGCTGGCCATGTCCCTAAGTAATGTCCGGGGCTGAGCATGTCCCTAAGTAATGCTCGGGGCTGGACATGTCCCTAAGTAATGTCCGCGAGGCTTAATGCCCGATTCGGCTTGGTTTGGTTCGGCATTGCCCATAAATGTCCGTTTGATAAATATTCGGTTCGGCATTGCCCATAAATGCCTGTTTGATAAATATTCGGTTCGGCATTGCCCATAAATGCCCGTTTGATAAATGCCCGATTCGGCTTGGGTTGGTTTGGCGTTGTCCAAAAATGTCTGGTTGGTTGGTTAACATTATCCATAAATGCTTGGTTGGTTTATCTGAATCTCTTATCGGTTTAAGATATTTCATATGTTTTGCATGTTATTATATATGTATGGTAGGACTTGTGATGTGGGTTTGAGTATGCGTAATATTATATCAACGTTTTGTATCATAATTTAATATGCACTTGATGCTGTAATTTACGTCTCTTCCATAAGGTAGGGTAGTGGGATTTACTCAGTATTGGACCCGTACTGATACTACCTTGATTGAATGGGTCCTGTGATGATCCACCAATGGTGGGGAGCAGACCTTTGATGCAGGTCTTGATCGTTTACTAAATTGGGGTGGAAGGCTTGGCTTGAGTGAGTAGGCGATCCGGATATTTATTCCCCGGGATTTGTTTGTTTAATTGTTTTCATCTTTCGAAATTACAAGTGTTGTATTTAAATTTGCAAGGATTGTGTAATTGACTTTTAAATTTCTCGTAACGCTATTGTGCTTTTAGAATTCGGATTTAAGGGTTGACAGGTTTTAGCCTTGCATCTAACATGAGATAGATGGTGGACATTTATCTTGTGTTAGATGTGGCGGTAACACTTCCTAAATTCGCTCCTAGTTTCCGCTCTATTCTTTCAAAAAAAAAAATTTTCCGGAGTGAAATTTGGGGGTGTTACAGTTTATATTAACCTATCACCACTATCAAAGAAATCATAACCTATATACTCCTTATGGTATGGATAACAAGTCATTTGTTTGAAAACATCCATTATTTTTAATAAATACATCCTTGTCACTCAAAAATTATATTTTTGTAACCTTCTTTATTGTCCTTGTATGCAATTGGATACCACATATAAATATCTTAGACA
Source organism: Tamarix chinensis (assembly GCA_030549775.1). Classification (NCBI taxonomy): domain Eukaryota; kingdom Viridiplantae; phylum Streptophyta; class Magnoliopsida; order Caryophyllales; family Tamaricaceae; genus Tamarix; species Tamarix chinensis. The sequence continues at coordinate 70,631,371 of CM060174.1, read as the reverse complement.
CCACCTGCTCATTCCTAAGCCATATCATTTCAAGTAGTGTGGATAGTCAGTTGGTCGGTAAATTAAGCTTCTTTCCCATGATGGTAACATTATCTTAATAAAATCAACCTTAGTTTATCTTTTTTGTTTATTATATGTCTAATTATTCACTACCTAAGAATTTTATCTATTGGGGACATATTGTTAGTCCAATAGGGACGAGAATTCTTGAAATGATCGACTAGCCACTGATTGCTAAACTAAAATGTGAAGGGGGTTGTTCTTAACCTAAAGCTACATAGACTAAATGGAATGTTAAATTTTATTGGATTGCTTCTCTAACTTAAAAATCTATTCTATAGATGAGAGACATAATCAACCTTCTTATTCATTGGCGGGATGTAAATGCACATATGATTAGTATATGGGATGATGCATGAATTCATGCTCTTCGACAATTCAAAATCGAAGGATATCCTCATCATCATAATCTGGTTATACTTCCTCAACCAAGAATAAATTGAGTTTAAGAAAAATTAAGTGACTAATTTAATCTTAGGGTATGTTTTATTTGTCTAATTTTTTATTAATTTGATTTGAATTGACTTAATTTGATTTAAAAATTTTAATATGTTACTATTGTTAGTGTGGTGAATAATTTGTTTTATTACTATTATTATCAACAAAAAATAAATTAATTTTAATCAAAATTAATTGACTAATTGAATCTTAGTGTATGTTTTAGTTGTCTAATTTTTTATTAATTTGATCTGAATTACTTTAAATATTTTAATATGTTATTATTGTTAGTGTGGTGAATAATATTTATTGTTGTTGTTGTTATTATCTTTACTTTTATTATTATTAAAAATTCACTAATTGGATCTGATTTAGTCTCTTTTTTTTAGGAAAACTTTTAAATCTTAAAAATAAATCATTGGGAAAAAACGTCGGGGCACACATTAGCTGTACTTGGATTTTGTTATGTTTCTCAACGAAGAGGTCTGGGGAAAGGGCGGGAACACGGACCAGGATATCCATATATAGAGATATTAGCGGATTGACGAAAGTCGTACAAACAAACTAACATCCGCCCCTCCTGCTATTCCTTCTCTCTAGAGTTTGTTTCGATAAGTAACAAGAGGAAACAAGAAAATGGCTTCGATGCCTATCCCAGGCCGTTTTGGGCTGAAGAAAGAACCGTCAACTCCGAACGCAAAAGAAGAAGAAGATTTTACTCCGACGCTGCAGAAAGGAAAGGAGGTAATGAGTACTGCTACTGAAAGAAGAAGATCAGAGCCGGCTCGGATAAATCTTGTCTCAAACTCCGACGACAAAAATAGAACAATCAACTTCGATGAATTAACTGAAAGAGGACTAGATGCTTTGAAACGTCCCGATTTCACTAAAGCTGTCCATTACTTCGAAAGAGCACTGAGAATTCGGTACGCGTGTGTATATATATGTGTCATCTCTGTCATTTCCCTGCTCTATTGTTATTGGCAAATCATGTTGAGTTTTATTTGGGCTGTTTGTTAGTTAAAGATTTATATGCGTATCTTGGTATGGCGAATTTCATTTATGCTTTAATTTCTGTTTACGTAAGTCGTATTAATTTTCGTGTTCCTTGCTACATTTCTGATTGCTTTCTTCTTCTGCTTCTTCTTTTGTTGTCAATTAAGTTGAGTTTCTTTAATTTCTGGTATTTGCGATTAATCATTTGATCGATTTGGTTAAAGAAATACGACATAATCATCAATATATATATATATATATTAACATGTATTTTTGTTTAATTTCTAATTACATAATTGTTCTTTGGGATTTACATTTGGGGTTTACTTTGTCTGCCCGGTTGTTCGTTGATGAAAGATTTTATATAGATATCATCATACAGTAAAATGCTATTGGTATAATTGTTGTCTAATCTCCAGATTTATCAGGTAATGATTCATAATGACCTTCTGTTGGCTGCTGCGTCACAATTTTTTTTTATTAGCACTTGGAAAAATTTTAATTAGTGTTTAATTGTTTGTGATCAATTAATTTATATAGAATTAGTGACGAAGCCAAATCGGGTACCGAATCAATCAAAACAATGCTAAAGTATGCGGATGCATGGTTCGTCAAGGGTCGAGAGATATCTGAATCCTCCGACGCATCACCCCATGCTGCTGCTGATATAGTCCAGGATTTGCGTATGATGTTGAAGAACATGACCCAGACCTTAACCACTGAAATACTTCAAAACATTCCTGATAATTCAGCAGAGAGAGACCAGATCCTTTCCATCTTAGCCGAAGCCGATGCCAAAACAAGTACTGATCGATTCATCTCTGTATGTTCAAACTTAATTCCCACGCTTTAACCTGGATTCCTATGATTAATTTGTATGTGTTTTGGAGTGTAGAAGATGAGGCAATTTCAGAGTGTTATGCTGTTGTGGACCGATTACGAAGAGCAACGAGGAGAATCTTGAATGCTCCTGTTGTTCCAGATGGTAATGACATTGTTGTCAAAAAAATCTTTCATCTCTCTGATAAGTTGGATAAGGAGGTAGTAATCCATCATCCATATCATGATACTCAGTTAATTTGCATATCTGATGTGTCGTCTTTGCATTTTCTTGATATTCATGTCTGTCATCGATCGTCTTGGAATCTTCAGCTGTCTGATATACTGGTTCTTCCTGCGGCTGGTTGTTTGTTTTGCATGCAGTTCGGTGCACTCGCTTCGTTGTATCAGGTTAATCAGGCGGCAGGTTCATCTAATCCTAGAGACCACAAGAGGTCAACCTGATCAGCTTCTTGTGCATATATGATAGAAGGTTTGTTGTTTCAAGTTTCTAGCTAGCTAGCTAGCTGTTGCCACGAGCTAGTAGTTTCGGGCCAGCTGGAAATACAGTACCACTAGCGAAGCATGTCTCCAATTACGTCCATCATTTGTAACCACGTCATGATATCATTTTTTCTTTTCCTACCGTGAGTGAATACTATTGAACTGAAACGAACATCAAATAAATCGTAGAGATTTAGCTTTATTGTCTTCGTACATTCCTAATCTCCCCACTTCCCAAACTAACTTACCGAACCAAACCACACCCACGCAGCCATGCTCATATTTGAGCTTAGCTCAAGTTCAGATATTAGGCGTAGGGTCGGTTCGAGGTCATGTCGTAATGGTGGTAGTTAGACGAGCCCGACACTAACTCGATTCGTTGAAGTAATACCTCAGTCAACCTCATGATTTAGCCTACTAACTAGCCTAGCCCAAGCCGCTAGCCTCGTTATAACAGAATCTACCTTAACTTCTATAATTAACATATATATATTTAATAGAGTAATTACTTTAGTTAGAGAATTTAGATAAGGTGGAAATCTTTATTTTCCAATATTAGGATTATATTATAATATTAATTACTTGATATTAGGTAGCTAAAAAATTCAGGTATTATAATATGATAATTTGCAAGCTTATGTTTTTCGGCTAGAATATGTTGAGGATAATAACGTAAGTCAATAGTTTTGGATATTGTCTAGGGATGGAGATTTATAATTTTATCTAGTTGAAAGTTAGGCTAACCAACTTAGATGACCTTACCCACTGTTTTGGGATGTTTTCTTTTCTTTTCGATTATTTGAACAGTTGGTTTTAGTACCCATATTTGGATTTTGTAAATATCTCTCTTAGCTATATTATTTTCATATTTGTTACCATTCCTGTTATATTATTAGAGCATGCACTCTTATGTTCATCATTTTGTTTTACCTTACATCAAACATGTGTTAGGTGATTATCACACTTCTCCCATGATTAATATAGCTATAAAATCTCCCGATTTAGTTTTTAGTACGCTTCTACATTGTCTTCAAAATGAAATTTTCTAATTCAAAATTTGAAGATATTATATTAAATATATTTTCTCTTTACCTTAGTTGATTGACAATATATACTCATTGATAAACTCTACAATATCAAGAGTTGATGCTAATATAGATCTTTTTAAAAAAATAAATATTGCCAATGATATTATCTTGTTGATAATGAAATGTGTCGGATAAATCTTTTGTAAGTGTATCATAGATGTAAAGCTAACCTGACCTTAATAACTCAGGATGAATAACCTAACCCCAACCTTATTTAAACTAGAAATTTTAAATCTAATCTCAACCAAAAAAAACCCAAAATAACCTGAATTGATATAAAATTTTATATGAATTTTTGTAACTTGATAAAGAATTGCACTTAAACTACCAAAACTGATCCAAGCTCGACCTATACCTAAACTTTAACCTGATAACGAAATAACCAATATTGACCTAACTAAAATGATCCGACTCGAACCTAACCCATGTACAAACATAAATTCAAACTAAGGTCAAATTCAATCTATAAAAGTAATATTTTATTTCATATAAATTACTAAAAAAATCAATAATAAGCCTATGGATCGGACAACACATATTCAAGAGGATTCTCAACTAACCAAGTAATTAAGCCAATTAATATATTCAGTAAACAGCACTAGACCATGTAATCCACATGTTTATTCATGTCTTCTTGAGCCTTTGGGAGCTATCACTAAGTTACTATCAATGGTTGATACTAGGACTTGAAGTACCATGAGTCTATACCCATGTGATGACCCCTAGACCACTTGGACTTGAAATGTCGTGAGTCTGCACCCTTATAATGAACTCTAGCCCTGGGCCACATATTATGTAATATCCCGTATTTTTAAAAATCCAGACTTATTGAGTTTAATGATTTTATTGGCATAATTTGATGTAAACAATTAATTATTTTAATTTCGACTCGTTTTATGGATTTATCGACGATTCGAATTCATATTTGAATTTAATTAATCGTTGTCGTTGCGAACCATTCTAGATAAATTCGTTCACGACAATAATTTTATTATATTCTTATGAATTTGATTTTCGATTAAAAATATATATTCCCATTCTTTCTCGTATTTTGAATTTTAATATTTTAGATTCGTTTTCGATTTAAACTTCGTCGTGTGATTACGACTTTATTTTGGAGTTATATTTCGTTAACGAAATATATTATTTAAATTATAGAATTTCTGTTTAAATAGTTAAATTTATTTTAATGATTTTATCCGTAGAAAATATTTCCGACTTTAAATTTATTCATTTTCGAAAATTGTTAATATTTTTGGGAAGTTTTAAATTAAAAAGATTTTCGGAGTTTATTTATGAATTTCTTTCTGGAATTAATTTTCTTTCGTTTTATGCTTTTTGGTTTGCGGAAAACCGATTTGGGAAATTATTTAAATTAATCTCGATTTATTAGAATTTGACTTAAATATTTTATTATATGCTTTTAAATAATTTTTTGAGGCATTATAATATATTTCCGTAAATAATATAAATTTTTATGTTCGTTAGTAAATTCTTCCGAAAATGTTTCCGAAATTCCTTATATAACTTTTTATTAATTTTAAGCCTTCGGATTCGTTCGAAATAAATTTTCGTTAAATCAATTTTAGATAAAATATTCCAATAATATTTTGATATTTTTAGTATTTTATTTTATGTGTATTTGTAAAATAAAAAAAATAAAAAATAAAAAAGAACCCCCGCGCCCCTGACCCGTCGGACCCCCTCTCCCTTTTCCTTTTTCCCTCTTCTTCTTCCCTTTCTTTTCTTCCCCTACTGCTCCCGACCCCCTGCCCTCTGCGCAACCCCAAACCCTAGCTAGCCGCCACCTCTCCCCAGCTCCTCCCTTCCCCTTCGTTGATTGTCGCCAGCCACGGCCGACCTCCAACCGTCACAACCAGCAGCAACAGCCGCTGCAGCAGCGGCCGAAGCAGCCACGCCCAACAGCAGTGACCACGCCAGCTGTGCCGCCACCATCCGGCCACGGTAAGCATCGCCGACCACCGGCGAGTTGTCCCTATTCCCCGATGAAGCTTCCCCGACCTTTCTTTGCCCCGATTTGTCGGTTTTTCGTTTGGTATAATTTTCTGAAAACCCTAATATGAATTTGATTAATTGAATGTGATTTAGCTTGTGAAAAGCTAAATTGATTGTTTGTTTATGTATATATGTGATGTAAGATTGGTTTGGATAGGTTAATTGTATGGTTATGTTGGAATTTTGGAAAAATTGGATTTTTGGCCGGGTTATGCCCAAATTTTCGGATTCGCCCGTTTTTGCGATTTTGGATAAATTGATTATACAATATGTTTTAAAATGAATTCAATTTTATTTTGGAACCGTCAATTTGAGAAATTTATGTAGGTTTTATTGGAATTTAATTCCTAGGTCAAAATTCGAGTGTAATGAAATTGGGTCGTATAATTGAGTCGTTCCGCTCAATTCATTTTATAATATCGTTTAAAATATATTTAATTTTATATTGGAAGTGTTGATTTGGGAAAATTGTGCGTAATTGATCGAAATTGGATTTTTAGGTCAAAACTCCTGTAGGTTTAAATTGGATTGTGTAATCAGGTTATTTTATTCAATTGACTATACAAATTACATTAGAGTATGTTTAATTACATTTTCGAACCGTTAATTGATATGTTTTGGCAAGAATTGATCGGAGTTACGTCTGGGCTCAAAAACCCTAATTGTGCTAAATTATGTAATTCTTTTATTGGTTTTGAGCAATTGATTATTTGATATGTTATAAAATGTGTTTAATTGCATTTCTAAACACCCAATTTGATTAAATTAATAGAATTCAACCAAATTATATTTTCGAGCCTAAAACCCTAGATTTCAAGTGAGATTATGAAATTGATCATGTGTATGATTGATTTTCTAAAATTAAATTTGTAGAAATAGTTGAAATGATCCTAATTGCTTTCTAATACCTTTAATTTGAATTAATTAATTTGAATTACCAGAGTTTGTGTCGTGGGCTTTAAAACCCTAATTTTGAAAATGGATTGTTTGGAATTGGTTAATCGAAGATTGTTTTGTTGAAATTGATTATCTGGATTTATCTAAAATTATTTTAATTGTGTTTTAAAACTATCAATTGGAGGTAATCGAAGTGATTTGGTCGATTCATAGTTTAGGGATTAAAAACCCTAATCTTCGGGGATTGTTTTATAAAATCGATTTTGCTATGCATCTTTTATCTAATTGATTTCTATCTTTAGGTTTTAAGTCATTTAAGTTATGTTTTAAACTAATCGGCTTGGATTTGGTTCTATGCAAATGGTTGGTTTACCTATTTAGTTGTAAAACTTAATGAATAAGTTATCTTTGATAAATTATCTTATGATCGATTATCTTCCTCGGGCTTTCCAAACTAGTTTGAAATGTCATAAGTGTAATTGTATTAATTCGTTTTGATTGATATTTAATCTTAAAACTTAATAGAGCTATGCTTTTAAGTCCTAAGTTTTAGACACGTTTTCCTAGAAAAATAGTTTGTGTCTCTTGTATCGATTAAATTATAATAGTTGAAATTATTGATCGATAGGATAGTTTCTAACTTAGTTTTCGATGTAATCTAGGAAAGCTTTATTGTGGATCCTCGAACTAGTGATCTCTCTCCCTCTTATCTCGCTTAGTTAGCTTCAGATCCAGGTAAGTCTCTACTTACCTCCACTTATGGGTGTTTCGTAAGGATGTGGCTAAGGTCCCTACGTGTTATGTGACTTAAATTCCTTGGATGCTTTGTATATATATATATATATCATGTCTTATTGTGTATCACCTGATTGTCCTTAAAGTGTTTTATGCGTAGCGCAGCTTGGAGTTAAGGTGTGTGGTATGTGTTTTTCTTATGATATGAATGTGATATCTCTATGTGGTGATTATGATGTGTTGTGGCATGATGTAACCCTCTAGGGCATGCATGCTAGGGTGATTATTATTATGACATGGATATGAAAGGATAAAAAGAAATAAATGGGAAGTGAGTTGCTAAAGAGGGGTATGAGGTTGAATAAATTGAATAAAGGACGAGAGCTATGCATGGAAAATTCTAGGGTTTGCATGGGAACTTCGAGAGTTTGCATGGGTTGGATAAAACTTGTATGAGGATGATCGTTACGTGAGAAAAGTTGTATTAAAGTGTAAATAAGCTAAGGGGAGAGTTGTGAAGTGTTTGGAGACTTGGGATGAAAAATAATACGTAGGTTGGTGTAAGGGTGTATAAGGGACCCGATTAGGGTTTTGGGAGAAAGTAGTGATTGATTTGGGATTGAACTTAAATGAGATGAGGTGTTTGACGATAAATGAATTAATGGTAGTAAGGCAAGAGGAAATTGGGCCACATAGATCCAATTAGGGTTTCAAGGGAAACCCTAGAGAGTGATAGTGGGTGGAGTGTGGTGTCACAAGGTGTTGGGCTTCAACCCACACCCTTAAGAGTTGGCTTTCATTATGTGTAAGTGTAAAGGGGAAGGGATATCGAGGTGTGATAAGGGGCGCAAGAGTCCCAAGATATGGGACGGGCCCTCCTGGGAGGATAAGTGTGGATATAGTTAGCCATGCATGTCAAAGGTAAAATTCTTTCAAATAATATATGTTAAGACACTAATCACTTAAAGAGAAAGGTGTTGAGTCGGACCCAGACCGGTCCACCGACGAATAATAGTGGCTAGGGCCGGGGTGCCCTACATGACCGGTCCACCGGCTATAATAGTGGCTAGGGTCGGGGTGCCCTACATGACCGTCCACCGACTATAATAGTGGGGGATTCCGTGCTCAACAAACCGAACGTAATAACGATAAGACATGGGAAAGACACGAAGTAATTATAGTGAAACATCATGTGAGTCGGGGCCAAACCGGTCCACCGGCGAATAATAGTGGCAGGGTATGTTACCCTCATGACCGGTCCACCGGCTAAAATAGTGGCAGGGCATGACCCTCATGACCGTTCCACCGACTATAATAGTGGGGTTCCCGCACTCACATGAATTGATAAAGACTATGATGTGAATCGACTATATTTACCAGAGATCTAAAGAATGAGTCTACTCGATCGGGGCTAAGCATGTCTCTAAGTAATGCTCGGGGGTGGACATGTCCCTAAGTAATGTCCGGGGCTGAGCATGTCCCTAAGTAATGCTCGGGGTTGGACATGTCCCTAAGTAATGTCCGCGAGGCTAAATGCCCAATTGGTTTGGTTCGGCATTGCCCATAAATACCCGTTTGATAAATGCCCAATTCGGCTTGGTTTGGTTTGGCGTTGTCCAAAATTGTCTGGTTGGTTGGTTTAACATTATCCATAAATGCCTGGTTGGTTTATTTGAATCTCTTATCGGGTTAAGATATTACATATGTTTCGCATGTTATTATATGTGTATGGTAGGACTTGTGATGTGGGTTTGAGTATGCATAATATTGTATCAACGTATTGTATCATAATTTAATATGCACTTGATGTTATAGTTTACGTCTCTTCCATAAGGTAGGGTAGTGAGATTTACTTAGTATTGGACCCGTACTGATACTACCTTGGTTGAATGGGTCCTGTGATGATCCACTGATGGTGGGGAGCAGACCTCTTGTGCAGGTTTAAGATCGGATACTCTTTTGGGGTGGAAGACTTGACTTGAGAGAGTAGGCAATCCGAAATTTAATCTATCGGGTTTTGTCTGGTCTAACTGTATTTATTTTTTTGGAAGTTTCAAGTATTGTATATAAAATGTAATGGTGTTGTAATTGTCTTTTAATTTTCTCGTACTCTGATAAGTTTTTAAAATTCAGATGTGATTGTTTGACACGTTTTAGCCTTGCATCTAACATGAGATAGATGATTGACATTTATCTTGTGTTAGATGTGGCGGTAACATTTCCCAAATTCTCTCCTAGCTTCCGCTTTATTCTTTCAAAAAAAAATTCCAGGAGTGAAATTTGGGGGTGTTACATATTAGGCTTAGGTTGGATTCGTATCAATATATAGGACCGCTTGAAATAAAAGTTCAGCATTGCAATTCGAAGGCAAGACATGATGATCTTAAATTTTGTCTAGTTATTGAAAATTGTAATAAAATGCTGGATACATTTATTTTGCGATATCTTTGTAACATGGAGTCAGAGACATTATTAGAAACAAAACAAAGGAACCTTATTATTACTACTAGAAATATACATGCATGAGGTACTAATAAACCTCAAATCTTTAACTATGTATATCCTTATAGGCCTATATGGATCGGACTAATATAAAGTATAATAGGGTGCTCTAGTTCTAACATAGCAAAACAATTATTTCAATAACTTTAATTACTTGGTCCTAACTCATGTGGTCTTCCACTTTATGTATTAATGTTATATTAATTCATTAATCAAAACTTAGCACAACACAACACATCACTTTATTTACTTAAGGTCATTGTACTTCTACTTTTCTTTCCATTGCTCATCATATGGAAAAATTGCTTATTGTCTATCACAAGAAATATTGATTAAACAACTCTATACATTAGAAACACCCAGAATTGCATCATGGTTATTAACATCAAGCATGTTAAAAATCAGATGAAGTAATGATTGACATAAGGAAGGATAACAAGTACAATAAAGGATATTACCATAGTGAAAAGACCATGACATCCTCTTAAAGCTCTAATTTCACAATTACATCATAACTCTATCTATTAGGCTCTTCATTTCACCAAATCAAACACATCACCCCAAAAAATCATTATTAGCACCATACTTGAAAAATTAAGACTTAGTTTCAACATTTTACATAGAAAATATCAATCATACCCTTAGGGTTTCTAAGCTTACTTTAATTTATATTCACATAATATTAATACTTATGTTAACCATATTGATCACACATAAAACTTATCAAATTTCTGACCTAATAACACTTACACAACCTCAATTTTCTAGAGTTAATCCAAAATGAGCATTTTGACCCTATATCACCTAAACACCTCAACAATTTGTATTAGCATAATTTATTCTATACTCCACCAAACTTTATCATATTATATACCGAATTTTATTTAAAAACCTCAAGGAACACAATGGAATACTTAGTTTCCACCAAAAACTCACTAACTAACCAAAATTCTCTTAGACTGAGAGATTCACAAGTCACACAATTTTCAACATTTTTCAAACCTCACCAAAATCACCTATAATCTTCCACACATAATTAGATTTCTCAAGAAATAATAATCTTAAATAATGATAGTACAGAAGGCGATCAAAATCTCAAAGGCCAATACCACTACTAGCCATAATTCACCTAAAAATCAATTTCTCAACTTAAATCTCAACAATAATGGCTGACCAAACTTTAATACACATAACACATGTTCAAAAGCATAAAAATAATAACATTAAACTTGAGAATTAATGAAAAAGTATACAAAGACTAAAATATATACATTTCCTACAAAAACATAAAATTTATATATATAAAAAAAATATAAACTTATCAATTAATATATGAATATAAGTTGGAAAAAAAAAACTAAACGTGATTTCTAACAATGAAACATACTAACATAAAAATTCATAAGAATAACACATAACATCAAAGCCATATCTAGAGACATGTATCCTTACCTAATACTACTATGATCTCTAAGCAAACCAAACTACCCTCTTAAGTACTTTCCTCCAAAAATGTAGGATCACTTAATAAAATAAGAAAGTAAGAGGTTAGAAGCATAAAAATTAGTAAGGAAGAGTAAGGGAAAGGAGAAGGAAATTGATAATAGAATGAAGTTAGTGACAGAGAGACTTGGATCTAAAATAAGAGATAAGAGAATGGAATGGATGTTTCCATGTGATAAGGTGGAAATATACGTAAATAATGAAGGTTGTTAAGGGTTGTATTGTAAGAGGCTTTAATGCAACTATGGATGGCTTAATGTGAGGAGTTAACACAAGATGGTTGTGTATGTATGAATGGGTGGTGATGGGTAGTGGCTGGTTGTGTGAATGGGTGGTGAATCTAGGAGTATGTGTTGTGATAGGGTGGTGCAGCTAGGGGGTTCAACATGAGGCCTTGAGGTAAGGTGTGGTAGTTTTGGTTAGGTGTGTGCAATGTGAAAGATAAATGCAAGAGGTAGTATGCAAAGTGAGAGTTGAGCACAAGTTGTAGTGGCTTGCAAAGGTGGTTGGTGCTAAATAATAGTGGTCATGAGAAGAAAGGTGAAAAAACATAGGTGCAATATGGATGTAAAATGGTGTTATCAATATACCTTCCTCCTATTGAGTAAATTACAACACATTAAAAGAGGTAGTATGCTCACATTGCACATAATCATAAATAAAAAAGAAATAAGAAAGCATGCTTAAAGCACAACACGCATGCGACAAAAAGATAACATGTGATAACATATACGACATCAAAGCCTCATTCTCAACTACTAAAATGATTAACTACTTCACTTCCATCTCAAAAGACATAATACCTATATCATAACCTAAGGCTAGTAAGGTAGGGTACAAGGTAAATACTGAATCAAAAATTTAAGACACTGATACTCAAAGGGGGATAATATCAACTAGGGGATACTAAGTGAGCCTGGTCACATTGGCTCATGAAGAAAAAATAATACCCTTGTAACTAAGAAACTAGGTACACTAACGTACACCTAGTCATGCTAGCACACATAGGTAATACAACACCCTTATACGTTTGAATCAAGGGATGTTGACTTACACCTGGTCATACTAGCACACACAAGCACCACAATACCCGTATACATCCTAGGTTACCTAATCTATAAGTATCGATACCCCCTAAGAAGTCCATATAATTAATTAGGGTAGATTTAGAGCCTTTTGGGGGCCCAACAAAACACTAGTGAAAAAAACCATACTAAACCATGGGGAAAACCTCTTCCTTAGGGTAGCTATTGTAATACCCCATCTTTGTAAGATTATAAAATGAGAAATTATTTTGTTTAATGGAAATTAGATAATGTTCGATCTTGATTTGGAACTATAGTTTGGGCTTGATGTAACAAAAAATTTAGAAAAGTTTGAAAAATAAAATAAAATAAGTTTTTATGGCAAACCAATCGACTAGTTCTATGAAACGATCAACAGGTCCATCATTTCAGCTAGGTTTTATTTCAAAATTATTGATTTACTAGTGTAGGAAAACTAATCGACTAGTCTACAGAATAGTCGACTGATCGGACCAAACCAATCACATGGTTGGAGGGTAATAATGGTTAAGATGGAATGATTATGTGGATGTGCTATTTAGATTTTGCATGGGTCTTGTGTGATAACATAACCTTAGAAAATAATAAAATAATTACTTAAAGTGAAAGATGAAAGAGCTTGGCATGGGTTTAAGTTACCTAATCCTCGATTAGCTACCGAGGGTTAGTATAACTTTGGGTGTTTATTTGTGCCTTTAAGCTTTGCCTTCGGGCAGGATCCTAGTAGGTCTTGGTGTGTTACCTACTATAGACATTGATATGTAATATGAGGTATCAATACTAAAGGGTTTGGTCACCTAGGTAGTTTTTGGCTTTAGCCAGACTTTATGTCCATTGATGGTTACTTAGCTTTGGTTGGACTTTATGTCCTACGGTTAATATAGGCTTTTGTGACATGTGAGACCACTAGGTGGTAAATGATCCATCTCTCAATAAATATAAGAATACGAATAAGAATATGGATATGGATATGGATAATGAAAAAGAAAAATAAAGGAAAAGAGGAATAATAGTTTGTAAATAGTTAATCTAATGGATCATGTAAACTTAGAAATGAACCTGATGGGATACTCTTGTAGGTGGACAATAGAAGAACCTAGTAAGATATAGAATAAATTATTATTAATTATACGTTCCTATCCATGGTATCTATATTGCATTGCTATGCATGCTGAGCCATGAATTGTCTGCATCTTTGCATGACATGAAATCCTGATGCGTTATATAATTATGATAATATATGTACGTTAAGTGCGATGTGTAAGTATGCTATTGTGTTCGGTAAGACTTGTAATGTTGCCTATGGCCTTGTATGCTTATGACTCCTATTGAGGAGGTACTTTGGCTTACTCTGTACATAGTGTAATTATGTGTCCATTTGTTTGGTCACTTGCTCAATCCCACGAGCAGGAGATCATGTGTAGGCTTTTGAGGATGGCTAGTAGTGGGTATACCTCGTTTTGAACTTAGGGGCTTAAGAGCATGGACATCTGGAGACTATTGTTTTGTCATTAGTGGATAAGGTTTGGGACCTTTGCCCTATTGTCAATTTTGTACATATTGTATCTTTTTAATTTCGATTTTACTTTCTCTCATGTATTTGGATATTTTGAGGATCTGTCGAGGTCTTATTTTGTGAACGTTTTCTTTTAGTATCTACATTTCATGTTTCTTGCACACTCTACTCTTATTTTTGGTTGGTTAGGTTTCTTAATCTTGTATCTAACATAGGATAACACAACATATGTCTATTATATGTTAGGTGTACCAGTAATACCCAAATGTTTCTAGGTGTTTGATATTTTTTCCGCTTTCACAATGTTTTATAAAGAAAATTTTTAGTAGTGAAAAATGAAGGTATTACAGCTACCCTAAGGATACATCATTATCAAACTCAAGGTCTTCTACTTAAAATATTAATGTTTTATTCAGTGATCACAAATATCACATAATGCACAAAATTTCAATTCCATACTTAACCATTTTTCCTTTATTTCAAACCTACTCAAGTCAACCCTAAGGTTAACAGTCCAAGCCAAAGTTAAAGTCAACCCTAAGGTCAATCTAAAAATCTACTAAGTTCATCTTATGCTTGATTATTTACATTTAGGCACATAAGGTTAAAATGACCAAAATGCCAGTAAAATCGTAATTGCACATTATTATCCAAGTCGGTATCAAACTTTATTATAGTGATATTTTTATGAAAATGCTAAAAGACAATAATTTAAAATACTTTAGCATGAAGGTAATTTATAAGACTCGATAAGTAACTGTTATGGGCACTAAACCCTAAGAATACATTTCTAACAAATCATACATTTCATGAAAAACATGCATAGAAATTATTATCTAATAAACACGCATTAAGGGTTGAAACTAAGGTTAAAACTAATCTCCCAAATTCTCTAATTAAATTCATATCTAATTTTTCATAATAATACATTGAATATAGAATATCCTACAATAATTATTATAATTAATTACATATAAATATCAATTTTTATAATTAGAATTTCTATAAGTGAGATATTATAATGATTGAGTGAGGGAGTAGGTAGTAATTGAGTGGGGTTTTGGGTGAGATTAGGAGTTTAGGTACGGATAACTAAATGAAAAAAAAAAAAGAGTCTAGTTAGTCATGGGAGATATCACATGAGAAAGGCATAGGGTAAAGGTTTGAAGTGAGAGAAAGAAAAGGAAAAGGGTTGGAAGGTAGAAAATAAAGGTTTAGAGGTTTGGTTAAGATGTCTAAGCAATGATTATGAATCGAGGAAGGGATTAAGATACTAAATACTTAGAAATTAAGGTTAGTAAAATTCCAAGTATGATGGTTAGGCAATATAAAATTGTTAAAGATATATATATATATATATATATATATATATATATATATATATATATATATATATATATTCCCTATTTCGGGCATAATTTTTTTTTCTAGTTGAGGATTAAAGTACGGTTTCTTCATTCTATTTTTAGGGAAAAATAGTTGGTGGTCCACTTAGATCAAAATAATTAAAGTTGTACAATCTATTTAGTGTTTAGTCTAATTTTTTTGGTACTCTAATATACATGTACATATAGAGAATATTACATGTACATTTATATATAATTAGGTGTACATATTAGTGTAATTATATGTACCTGATATTTTATACTTGTAACTAAATACTTTTAGATCATTTTAACTTTTAACTAATTAATTTCACCTAAATATACTACAAAGAAATTTTCCCCTATTTTTAAGTGGGGGAATCAAATGCTGACGTCATCCATGGCTGACAAGTGACAGGAAGAAACACCTAGTTGAGGATTTGTCTGATTTCGCGTTGGTAAGAACACAAAAAGGGTACGGCGAAGGAAATGAACCACCACGTGACAAACAACGAGCATCGGTCACACGACATACACCAAACTAGCAGAAGTCGCTAGTATCTACCCCTTTTGTGCAGCCATGCCCTCGTGCTAACTGTCACTCAAAACATATCACGTTACACGCCATTTCGATCCGAATTCTCGAGCACACCCTCTCCCTAATTCCCCTCTCTTCTCATTAGTATAAGTAGATAAAATACGAGGCTCGCTATCTGCCCTTTGGGCTATCTACCCCCTCGGGCCTTTCCGTCGCCACCCACGAATCCAAGTTTCATATCAGCTAGCGTGTTGTATATTTATATATATGCCCGCACATGTTCATATTTCACCCACAGCCATCCAATTGAAGCTCAAACCAGCAGGAGAGAAACAAAAACAAGGGAGAAAATGGTGGTTCAAGAACGAGGATCGGGAGTTGTTTGTGTTACAGGAGCAGCCGGATACATTGGATCATGGCTTATCATGAGATTGTTAGAGCGTGACTATCATGTTCGAGCGACTGTGCGTGATCCTAGTAAGATTTTTTCTTCTTTTTTTCCTCATTTATTCTTACGATTTTTTTTAATATTTTTATTGAACGATAATATATATATATATATATATATATATATATATATATATCGTGATATTTTTTTTAATTCTTTTTCTAAAAAAATAGGCTATTGATTTCGTGCAGATAATTCGAAGAAGGTGAAGCACCTGTTGGAATTACCAAATGCAAAGACCAAGCTGTCGCTGTGGAGAGCTGACCTAAACGAGCCAGGAAGTTTTGATCAAGCTATTGAAGGATGTACGGGTGTGTTTCATGTGGCTACTCCTATGGATTTTGAGTCCAAGGATCCGGAGGTAATATTCTCCCTCCCTCTCTCTCTCTCCCTCCCGTCCCCCCTACCCCTCCCTCTCTTTTTCTTTTGACAGTCATATGCATATCAGAGAAATTTAAATTTCTAAGAATATTAATAATTAATAATGTTATCTCTAAAAAAAATTAACTATAACCATATCTCTCCCTTCCTTTGCCTAAGATCCAAATTAAAATTTCATCAAATTAAACAACAAAAGCTTTAATTGATCCTCAATTTAGAGATGAAAGACGAGTCATGGCCAATTTCGTCCTTATTATAAAACAGAATTTTAATAAAGAAAAGGAGGATTTGGGAATATACATATTATCATATCATATTGTGTTATTAAATTGCGAAATAAAATAAAATAAAAATTCAACCTACAATTGCTATTAAATTCTCTTAATGAACAGTTACCTTTTTTTGGTGGCTCTTTCAAAGTATGTTACTGATTGATCGTTTCAAGTATGCGTAGTTATGTGCATTAATTTCTAGTCTTACGTATGTTTGGAGGGGGGAGTGAAATGAATTGTCCTTGAAATAATTACGTAAGTGTTGATGAGTCAAGTTATTTCACAAAGTGATCCGACTTGTCTCATTAAAGGCTTTAAATACACAAATCAAGTTCGAGCTTTAAATAATGCACATTTATTAAATGATCCAAGTTTGAGTGACGGTAGCCTTGACTTATTAGTTCACATGCCCACTCGATCGTTAGCTCATTTATACATTAAATGAGTCGTCACGCATGCCAACTACTTAGATTGGTTGATTTGGTATAACTTTCAAATAAGTTAAATAGTTGAATAAGATAAACTGTTTGACAAATTGAATTATAATAAACGTGTTAATTGGGTTCATTGAGTCAAATAACTTACAAACCCTTTTGAATTGAGTTCAAACTAGACTCGTTTTAAGTTTGAGCCCCTGTAAATAAAACTAAGAAAAAAACAAAGCTTGAGCCAAGGGGGTCCGGCTTGATTCCATCCGTTGCCGACCCTACTTGTTTGGATGTCTAGATAGACTAAATTTTAGCTTACTGAAGCTCATCTGACCAAGCAAAGCTTTGTTTGGATGATAATTTTATAATGGCTAAAAAGCTTATGCTAGTGGTCGTATGACAAGGTTCCCCCTCCTTTCAAGGTCCAAACAACTATTTTTTAGTGAGTTTGTTGGAGTAGGTGTCCATTTTATATTCATTTATTATCCTTTCAGTTTTTAACTAGCTTTTGAGCTCGTTGTTAAAGCCATGTTTGTGAAAGCTGTTTTAATTGTTGGTTGTTTACATACCATATTATTATTAGCTACTTGTATTTATGAAGAAAATATGATCACTTGGGTAAAAATCTATGAAGAGTACTTATGGTTAAAGTCAACCAGCTTTAAAGTTTATACATCTATTCGTTTAGAAATAATCCACACACACACACACACAGACACACATATATATTCATCCTTATATGTTTTAATAAAAGATATATGCCATTTGTTCTGTACAGAATGAAGTGATTAAACCGACCATAAATGGTGTGTTGGACATCATGAAAGCCTGTGCAAAGGTGAAGACCGTGCGAAGATTGGTGTTCACTTCTTCTGCGGCAGCCGTGAATTTCGAGGAGAACAAAAGGTCTGTTTACGACGAAAATTGCTGGACCGACGTGGAATTCGTCAGGTCCAAGAAAATGACGGGATGGGTTAGTAATTATTCTCCTCTGAAGTTTATCTATATATATTGGGTTTTGAACGTGGATGCAGTGGAAGGGATTTAAAGTCAAAGTGATAGCTATATCCTTATAAAATATTTGGTAATATAAATATATAAGCCGCCGAGATTGAGTTTTGGGTCCATGACGTACCTACCGTATTCGTTCGGTAAATAATATATAAAAATAGGATATTAAAATAAAATAAAATTTTTAGGTACTTAAATAAATATTTATTTATTTTGAAAACATTTTATTTTAAATGGTAATTAAAATCCAATAATTGTAAGTACTTAAAATAATAATAATAATAATAATATACATATTTTCAATGTACAGATGTATTTTGTATCCAAGACGCTGGCCGAACAAGCGGCGTGGAAGTTTGCAGCAGAAAACAACATCGATCTCGTCACCATCATCCCACCCCTGGTGGTCGGTCCGTTCATCACGCCTACGTTCCCTCCAAGCCTTATCACCGCCCTCTCGCCGCTCACCGGTAGTAATTATTGCAGGAACCAACCTCTTTCTTTATTTTTTTCTCCCCTTCCTAGCTTATAAGTACGGAAAGCGACGGCTTGCCTTGCATCAATGGAATTTAATAACAACAAATAACGTGATTACTGACATGTAGGAAACGAGGCGCATTACTCGATAGTGAAGCAGTGCCAATTCGTGCACTTGGATGATCTCTGCATGGCCCACATATACCTGTTCGAGCAGCCAAACGCCGAGGGTCGTTACATCTGCTCGTCGGATGATGCCACCATCTTTGATATCGCCAGACTGCTCAGAGAAGCATACCCCGAGTATAATGTGCCCACAAAGTAAGTGTATACTCTATGCTTGTTCTTATATATATATATATAACACGAGACCCCATCATGCTGGTCCGTTTAATTTCTACCATGTTTGGTTGAGCAGATTCAAGGACATCGACGAGAACATCCCGCTGGTCCGTTTTTCTTCCCGGAAGCTGACGGAAATGGGGTTCAAGTTCCAATACAGTCTGAAGGACATGTATGTTGGAGCCATGGACACATGCCGAGAAAAGGGACTGCTCCCCGCTTCGTCGGAGGATGAGAAGCCTAAAACCTAAATTTTCACTGCCGCTGTCTCGTCTCGAGGGGTTGGGCTTGCGTTGCGTTCGGCTACCCGATCATTCGTCTAGACTCTAGACCCGCCCCTCTGTTATCCCATCTTCGCTTTTGATGTTTGCTAGAATCCTAAGAAGCGGAAAACCCATGTTGCATCTTATTACACCTATATAAATAACTATGGCTTGGTTACAAAAACGCTTCTAATATTATCCTACGTACGAAGTCCGATTTTATATCTAAGTAATATCGATCATACTTATGTTTCATACGGAAATTAATTATAATATGTCTATAATTATGTCATACTTATGAATATAGAAGTACAATGTAATTATAGTTAAGATATACCCTAAAATATACTTAAAAGGTATAATGATATGCAAGGAGCCAAGGAGTCATCTAATAAATTTCCGTATGCTGGCTAGACCAGCAGGAGCGTCTGACGGCCCAATTCGACGGAAAGCAATGTAGCAAGCTGCTCACCTGCTTGGGCAATTTGCAATTTTCTTCATTAGGGAAAATTTGCTAGAATGACTTTGTTCTCTCCCGTATCACATGTGCACGAGGCATCGGTTGGTATCCAGAACGTCAGCATTAATGAGATCTATTCATTACGTCAGAAAACCAAAAACACGTACAATAAGCATTAAATTAACAAGCCTTAAACTCACCTTTTCAAAAAAAAAAAAAAAAGTGAATGGATTCCACAAGCATCTTAAATGTCAAACGGATTTGTACTTATCTAGTCTAACCCTTTATCGTCCCTCCAGAGTTTAAGGCTTTTTGCATAGCACATGGTATTAATTAATGAGAGGGTTCCTATATCTACTTATTCGATCAAATATTCGAAGCGATCCAATCCGATTCAAAAAGATAAATAATTGTTTCGATTTTTTTTCTAAATTAAATATTCGATTCGGTCAACGAAAAGTCAAACAAGTTAGATATCAAATTCGGCAAAAAAAAATAATATCCAATCTAAAAAAAATATTTATACATTTTTTATAATTTTTTATTTTATATATAATTATATATAAATAAATTTATATGTACGTGTGTGCATATATATATATATATATATATAGGTGAGGGTTCACATACAAACTATAACTATTATACAAACATAAGAACCAATCTCAACCATTAGATCAAAATTTAATCACATTCAAGATTTTATTAATACCAAACCAAAAAATAAATCCAAACCAAATATCCAAACCACTAAAACCATAAATTATACAAACCCTAAACCCTAAACCCTAAACCCTCCAAACCCTAAACCCTAAGCCAAAACCCTAAACCCTCTAAACCCTAACCCTAAACCCTAACCCTAAACCCTAAACCCTAAACCTTCTAAACCCTAAACCCTCTAAACCCTAAACCCTAAACCCTAAACCCTCTAAACCCTAAACCCTAAACCCTAAACCCTTTAAACCCTAAACCATCTAAACCCTAAACCCTAAACCCTCTAAACCCTCTAAACCCTAAACCCTAAACCCTAAACCCTCTAAACCCTAAACCAAAAACCCTAAACCATATAAACCCTAAACCCTAAACCATAAACCCTAAACCCTAAACCCTAAACCATCTAAACCATAAACCCTCTAAACCCCAAACCCTAAACCCTCTAAACCCTAAACCCTAAACCCTCTAAACCCTCTAAACCCTAAACCCTAAACCCTCTAAACCCTAAACCATAAGCCCTAAACCATATAAACCCTAAACCCTAAACCCTAAACCATCTAAACCATAAACCCTCTAAACCCCAAACCCTAAACCCTCTAACCCCTAAACCCTAAACCCAAACCCTAAACCTAATCCCCAAACCATACAAACCCAAACCCCAAACCCACTAAACCCTAAACCATCTAATTTCCATCCAAAGGCATGCATGTTTCAATAAAAGAAAAAAAACATACTAATTAAATATACATTCATTTAATTATACAATATGATTCGAAATTTGACAATTCCTTAAAATTAAACCTTACACAAGTCTAAAAAAACTTCCACTATCGTCTAAACTACAATGAAAATCATCAATGACCAATACCTTCATAAAGTTGAAAAAAAATTACATCCAACTCTGGCCTTCCATTCCAAAAACTGCCATTCACATATAAAAATTTACATTAGTGCTGAGAACAAATAGAGTTTCATTCCAAAGTTAACTAACAATACACTGAAGCCAAACTAAGAACATGATCTAAATGAACTACAAACAGATATGATATAAATAGATATGATTAATGAAATACCTTCAACAATCAACACTAATCAGAGTAACATTACTCTGATTATTAATCAAATAACATATAGCCATCCTATTAAGATTAATACTACTCTGATTATCACTCTGATTAGTAATCAGATTAACATACAACCACCTAACAACACAAAAATTACTCTGATTATTACTAATCAAAGTAATCATACTACCATACAGCAATCAGAATATGTACCAACATTGCCATCAAAAACAATGATAAAAAAAAACATATGTGAATCAACAGAACATAATCAAAATTGATAAACCTGAATCTATTTATCCTTGCCGAATCCAGCTGAAGGCCAATCTCATGACTCTACTACTGCACATCGACACAACAATCAGAACAAAAAATTGAGATAAAAAATGAAGAGATGCACAAAAATATGACACACACATGCCACAACTGTCGCTGTATTACCAGATTTAAGTATCGATGAAACCAATTGTTTTTAGCTGAGGTAGATCGAAAATGTAAAGAGGCAGCTTTGACGAACATATATGACGACGATGGAGCGAGCGAGGTAGAGACTAGAGCGGGTTGTGGAGAAACGGTGACGGAGAGATCCAAAGAGAGAAACAGCGATGGAGAGAGCGAGTCAGAGACGGCGCGCGATAGAAATGGAGAAAACCGAGAGGTAGAAGACGAGCGGGTAAGGGTCGGGAGGCTGGAGTGGACGACTTTCAGCAGGTCAGGGTTAGTGACTCAGGGCTGGGTAGTGGGCAGAGTGTCGGGGGAAAGCTAGAAGGAAAAGAATGTGGGCGACGGAGGGCGACAGCGGGGGCAATCGCGGGGGCGAACGGGCGACGACTGAGGGGTAAACGGGTGGCAATCGAGGGGGACCAAGGGGGCGACATGAATGACAACAGAGAAGATAAGGATGAGGCAGCAGAAAAGATAAAGACGAAGGGTAAGGGCTCAGGTTTGGGGTCAAGCAGAAGGGCGTGGTCCGCGTGGAGGCATGAAACGGGGGAAGGCTTTTGACAGTTGGATCTAATTTAGATCCAACGGTCAATATTTGTTCCTACGTTTGTACCAAAAAATTAGTACGCACGGGAGCCTTTTCCTATATATATATATATGTGTGTGTGGAATGTGGGATCCTTCTTGTTTATAGATCCTCATATCCTGGTGAGAGGAGGGTCTTGTGGGACAAGCTATGGGATGTGGGCTAACAGTGCAACAGTCCTCTGATGGTAATGGGGGACTTTAATGAAGCCAAAGTGAAAGAAAGGGAGGCTGAGTGGATCAAAGTAGCATTCGTCTTTTTAATGAATGGGTCGACAAGATGGGTCTTATTAATTTTAAACCTTTAATTTTGAAGTTCTCTTGGCATAGGGCAGGATCAACTAGCCTGCTGGACAAATTTCTGATTAGCCCTTCTTGGCTAACTATGTTATCGGGGCTCTATTATTTTGGGCTGGGTAGATCGCTCTCGGACTATAATCTAATTAGCCTATATGTTAAATCCATTGGGTTTGGGCCAAAATTGTTCAGGACTTGGGATATGTGGTTTTCCCATCCCTAGTTCCGAGGGTTTGTTCTTGATTGCTGGTCAAAACTAGAAGGGAGGTCTTATCAGAATAGATTCAAAGACATGAAGGGTATGCTGAGAAAGTGGAATAAAGAGGTATTTGGTGACTTTGATTCAAAAATCATTCGTCTTGAAGAGGAGGTGAAGAAGATTGACCGGTCAGCCAAGGATGGCTTATGCAGCGAAGTAACTACAGCTAGAAGAGCAGCCTTGCAGTCTCAACTTTGTAAATGCCATAGAAGGAAAGAAGCTTACTGGTTGCAGGTATCCAAGGTTAGAGGATTCAAAGATAGAGACAGAAATACAAAGTACTTCCGTACAGTCGCTGTCGTGAGGAAGAAAAAAACTACCATACTCAGGATAATGGAGAAGGGCAAGGTTATTGAAGAGCCGTTAGAGCTGAAAAAGGTAATTTCAGAATATTTCAAAGATATGTAAGGCAAGTGGATCTCCCAGAAGTTAGTCTTTCAGCCGATGGGTTCCATATGCTCTCTAGGAAGGAAAGAGTGGAGTTGGAGGAGATTTCTAGTAGGGAGGATGTTAGGAAAGCAGTGTGGTCATGTAACCCTTCAAAAGCACCTGGTTATGATGGGTACCACATGGGGTTTATCCGGAAGATGTGGAGAATTATTGGGAAGGACTTCACCAAGTCTATTCTAGAGTTTTTTTGATCAAGCACAATTCCAATCTCTCTTAATACAACGTTGATCACTTTGATTCCTACAGTGGATGATGCAGAGGAGGTTGGCCAGTTTCGGCCTATTAGCTTGGTAGGATGTATTTATAAGGTGATAGCAAAGATTCTCACCCTTAGGTTGAAACGGATGATTGATAAACTGGTGAGCGATTCACAGACGGCTTTTATTGGAGGAAGGAGCATAGTAGATGGAGCGTTGGTTGCTAATGAGGTTGTTCAGTGGGCAAAGGTGCGGAGTAGGTCGAAGGGAGTGATGATCAAGCTGGACTTTCAGAAGGCATATGATAGTATCAAGTGGGAATTTATAGACAACATAATTGGTATTATAGGTTTCAAACTTAGATTTAGAGGATGGGTTAAGGAGTGTATCTCTATGGCAAGAATTTTGGTTCTTGTGAATGGTTCTCCTTCAGCACCCTTTTAGATGGGCAGGGGGTTGAGACAAGGCGATCCCATTTTACCATTCCTATTTATGTTAGCATTCAAAGCGTTTAATCAACTCATTAAACAAGGAGTGGAAAAAAGTCTTTTACAAGGGATCAAAGTGGGTAAGGATAACTTGGAAGTGATCCATCTTCAGTTTGTGGATGATACGATGATTTTCTATGGAGCTTCGATTGGTAACATCAGGAACTGGAAAAGATTGATTGATTGCTTCTATTTATTATCGGATCTTCAAGTCAATTTCAGCAAATCTATTCTTATCGTGTTGGTTATGGATGAGGAATTTAAGATAGAAGCTGCAGAAATCATGGAGTGCAAAGTCGGATCATTTCCTATCAGTTACCTTGGTTTACCTTTGGGGGCTAATGTAAAAGGAAACCAGTGATCGAGAAGTTAAAGCAGAAGTTAGCTGGGTGGAAGGCGAGAGTTCTATCAAGAGCTGGAAGAGTAGTCCTTATTAAGAGTGTGCTGAATAGTCTTCCGTGTATTATATGAGTTTGTTTAAAATGCCAAGAGGGGTCGTAAAGGAAATTCTAAGTATTCAGAGAAGCTTCCTTTGAAGTGGGAGAGGGGACAGGAAGGGGTTACCATTGGTTAAATGGAGTTTGATCCAAAGGCCCAAATCATTATGGGGTTGGGTGTGGGAGATATACTCTTAAGGAGCAATGCTCTCCTTTTCAAATGGTGGTTGAGGTTTTTTCACTGTGAAAGGTGCTTTATGGAAGAGAGTTATCTCCTCTATTCATTCGGGGGATAATTCAAGGTCTCTTGAGAATACCGCTTCAAGGAGAAGGTGGTCTCCGTGGGTTGAAATTGTTAGAAATGGGAAAGGAAGCTCTACCCTAAGCGCCGGAATGAAAATCAAGATTGGGGATAGTAATAGAGTCGGATTTTGGCATGATGATTGGATGGGGAAAGGTCCTTTGAGGAACCTTTTTCCTAAACTCTTCAGTATTTTAGGGCAATAAGATAAGAAGGTGGTGGAGATGGGAAAGTGGGATGGCTCACGGTGGGACTAGAACCTTGGATGGCCAAAGCAACTTTTCGGGTGGGAAGAAAACTAGGTGGAGCAGCTGCACGTAGGGATGGAAATGGGTCTCGGACCCAACCCAGACCCGTCTTATTTTTAGCGGGTCTGGGTCCATATATCCCTTAAAGGGTATATGTCTGGGTCCAGTTCTAGACCCAAACCCGAACCGCTAGACCCGTTTAATATACATGTGTGTGTGTGTGTGTACATATATAAATACATACTAATATTATGTTTTTCATTATTGTCTTAATATTATATAAGCTCCTTATTCATTTTTTTAAAATTTTATTTTTGTATACTTACTTTATAAACAATATATATAACATTGTATTCTAAAAGCTAGGGATATAAACGGGACAGATTTTACCCGAAACCTGACGGATTTTGTCCAACGGATATGGATAAACGAATATGGATATGGATATGGATGATGGAAAAAAAATACCCGTCGGGTTCGAGTACGGATACGAGTATGGTATATCCATACCCGTACCCGTAACCATACCTGTATCCATATTCGTACCCGTTTACTCGATATATAATTACCTTTTTACTCTTAATTTTAAAATAAATATAGTATAAATTAAAGTTAGAATTATCATTTAGCTTAACTCTAAATGGGTTTATCTGTCGGATGATGGATTTATTCATCGGATAATATCCATTAACAGGTAAACGGATAATCCGTCGAGTAACGGATATCCAACGGATACGGATATGGATATGTTAGCGGATATAGATGCGGGTGCGGGTACAGATTTTCTTATTGGATATGGATATGAATATGAATATACCTGCCCCATTTATTTCCCTACTAAAAGCATTAAAATATCATTTGAAAAGTTAATATAACTATTTTAATATATTTATTTTTTCACTTAGATGATTTTTTTAACAAAAAAATACATATTAAGTTATATAAAACATAAATGTATTTGTATTAGCATAGATTATTAATTTTTTTTTTTTAAAATAACCAGACCCATTTAGGACTCGTTTACCCGCTAGAGCCAATGGATTTGGATCTGGGTCTGAACTTTTAAGAACCGACGGGTCTGAGTCTAAGTAATATAAACGGATTCGGGTCTAGGTATGGCTGGACCCGATCCAGACCCGACCCATTGCCATCCCTAGCTACAGGTAATGATCCACCAGCATTATTTGAGAAAGGATGAGCGAGATTCTGTGGTTTGGGAGCATGCAACTATTGGGGTTTTTTCAATGAGTTCCTACTGTCATGCACATTATCAGTCTTTCTATGGGAATGAGAGGACCCCTAATACAGTTAATCTAATGTGGAAAAGTTTAGCGCCCTCGAGGTTTAAGCTCATAACATGGTTCGCGGTTCAACAAAAGCTTAACATGAAGGAAAGGCTAGCTAGATTGTGAATCATTGATATGGGGGACGCCATTTGTCCTTTGTGCAATTTTGAGTATGAGACGATCAATCACCCTTTCTACATTGTTTTGTGACAGGCAAGGTTTTAGTATGAGATTTGTGATTGGGTGGGGTACTTCTGGGTGACACCTAAGATAGTTGAAGACAACGCTACAGCTTGGATATGAGCTTCTGGAAAGGGGTTGAGAGGAGAGATTTAACACTATTTGGGAGTTCAGAAATATAAAAGTGTTTGATAAGATTGATGTATGCAGAGTATGGATGCTTATCCTTATAAAGATGATAATTGGGTTCTGGATTAAAAAAGGTAAGAAAGAGTTTTCTATCGATCGGAAGAGGTAGTCCACAATGTTCAGGCCTTGCTGAGATAAGAGGTCCATCTGTTTTATTTGTTGGCTTCTATGTGTTTATTTCTATTGTGTAACACCAATTATCAATATATATATATATATATGTATGTATGTATGTATGTATATAATTTTTACTTACTTGATTTACTATTTAGGCCAACATTTAATTTAGTTGAAATTACATTTTTAATATAATTTCTTTTTGGATATAATTAAATCTTGTGATGTAGCGGCTTTAATTTTAATTTTAACATCGGATATTTATTGAACAAGTCAGATATTTGCTGAACGGATCGGATATTTGCTCAATAGATCGGATAATATCAAATGTATTTGTGATTTGATGGTTTTTTTTATATTTGAAATTTTATTCGGATAATATCGGTTATATTTGATATTCAATCCAAAAATTCGAATATCCGAAAGATTAGATATCTAAAGTTTTAAATCAAATATCAAATATTATTTTTAGATATCAGAAATTTCGGATATCCGACAATCAAATATCTAAAATATCGGATATTTAATATGTGAACGACCTTAATTAATATATAGCATAAGTACGTCCATCCAACTCTCAATAGCCTTTTTTTTCATCATTATAACAATGTGAATGGATGAGCACAGAGGAGGTTTTAGTGTTTAGTCACTTGGATTCTATTCTAAATTTTCATGTTACAACTAAAACAACACTTATTTATAACCAAAAGAAATATGCTATTGGTAAGAATCTAAACTCGAGCATCCATAATCTTCGAACAGTATTTAACATGACTTATTTGCAAAAGAGAGAGAAATCATAAAATATAACGAGGATCATTAAATATTGGTGCAGACAATTTGACGATGGCGAAACACCTGTTGGATTTGCAAGACGCAGAGGCCAGGGTGACACTAAGGAAAGCCGACCTCAATGAAGAAGGAAGCTGTGACGACTGACGAGGCCATTCAAGGATGCGTGGGTGTGTTTCATGTTGCTACTCCGATGGATTTTGAGTCCAATGATCCTCAGGTACTTTTCTCGAAAGTAAATTATCATAGAAATTGGATTAATTTTGACGGAGGGGAAGAGGGGAAATTTCTTTTTAAATGTCTACTACTTCAGTACAAAATTGGTTTCCCTCTAGCTAATATCTATCATGATTTATTTTTTATTTTAATAAATAAATTAGCAAAAACCAATATTATCTCTTCATATTCATTTACGATAAACAAGTTGTGAAGATGTTATTCTATTTTTCCAGAGTAGGTGAATTAAGTTTGGAACATGAGGGTCATTGTTTCAATTTCCATTTCATATTTTCTTATCATGTGTGTCATATTGCAACGGAAAATAAAAGAGGGAGTACTGTACTTGGCGATAGTAAAGGCTATTGTTGTGTTGGTGTCTGGCTCGGATACTGACCAATCAGCCGTGACCTATTGTCCAGTGTATAATAGTTATGTTGAAGCTCCGAGGGCAAGCATTCATTGTATTTCCGGGCTTACTCCGATAATTAATATATATATATGTAGAATATCATATACAAACTTTTTTACTGTACAAATGTAGGAACCATTTGTACCCGTTGGATCAAGAACATATGGACCGTTGATCTCATATACAAATACCGTGACCCGTGAGGCCCGTGCGCTTCCTTTCTCCCGTCTATCTGGTTCGTTCGTGCCGTTCCGAAGCCCATCTTCTTCCCCCTGCTCGTGTTTCTACTGTTCGTCGCTCAATCGATACTTACACTGCACTGTCTGCCTCACTCTCTCTGGTCGTCGTCACTTGCTCTCCTTCACCAAATTTAGCTCTGCACATCTCCATCGCCGTCGATCTATCACTTGGAGTCGCGTCTCAGCATCTTCGTTCCTCCTCCTCTCTTTATTCATCACAATCTCTCCCTGTCCATCACCAGTTGTCGATGTGCATAAATCCATCGTTCCTTCTCCGTCCGCATCTCTCTTTCGCTTCCTTCCTTTTTCTTCAAAGTGCCTTGCCTTTTCTCTATATGACGCCTATATCTGTGCGTCACTATTCCTGTCTCCATTGTCGTGCGAAGAAATTTCGCGTTGTGGGCGAACAGATCTGGTAGACAACGACAATTGCGGTAAGCGAATTTCTTATTTTTGTGCCGGTCTTCATTTTTGTTTTCTGATTGTTCTATCGATGTGCAGCAGCAAAGGGACGGGTTGACCTTCAGCTGGATTCGACATGGATCAGCAGATTAAGGTTTGTGAATTTTGATTCTGTTTTTTTGGTTCTTATATGTTTTTTGTAATCAATTTTTTGATGGTAATGTTGATACTCTGATTATCAATGCTGATTATGTGTCGGGAATGTTGTATTCTGTTGTGGATGGATTAATTATCAATGCTGATTGTTTGGTGGCTGTAGGTTAGTCTGATTAATTATATGGATGGATTAATGCTACTGTGATTAGTAATAATGATTGTAATGTTACTAAAATTAGTCTGTAATTAATGAAATTTCAGGCTTTGAATCTGGCTTGGAGGATAAGAAAATCATAAGCAAATGCACTGAAGATTTGTGGTGATGGTGGTGCAGGGCAGGGCAGGGGTGTCCTATTTTGGGAGAGAGGGTTAGGGAGGTTAGTTTGAGGCAGGCAAATTTTGCGGGTTAGTTTGAGATGGCTGGAACCATTTTTTTTTAATTCCTTACATCAAATTGTTACTAATGTCAATTTTTTATATTTGAATGACAGATTTTGAAATGAAAGATCGGAGTTGGATGTAATTTTTTGTTCAACTTCATGAAGGTATTGGTTAATGATGATTTTCATTATAGTTTAGATGATAGTGGAAGGTTTCATTTCAAACTTGTGTAAGGTTCAATTTAAGGAATTGTCAAATTTCAAATCATGGAGGATTTTTTTTTTGTTCATTCTCATATTGTATAACTAAATTGATGTATATTTGATTAGTATGCTTTTTTCTTTTGTTGAAACATGCATGCCTTTAGATAGAAATTAGATGGTTTAGGGTTTAGTAGGTTTAGGTTTGTAGGGTTTGGGGTTTAGGGTTAGGGTTTAGGGTTTAGGGTTTAGAGGGTTTGGGGTTTAGGGTTTAGGGTTTAGAGGGTTTAGGGTTTAGGGTTTAGGGTTTAGGGTTTATAGGGTTTAGAGTTTAGGGTTTATGGTTTATAGTTTAGGGTTTAGGGTGTAGAGGGTTTAGGGTTTAGAGGGTTTAAAGGGTTTAGGGTTTAGGGTGTAAGGTTTAGAAGGTTTAGGGTTTAGAGGGTGTAGAGGGTTTTGGGTTTTGGGTTTTGGGTTTAGTGTTTAGGGGTTAGAGGGTTTAGAGTTTAGGGTTTAGCGGGTGTAGGGTTTAGGGTTTAGGGTTTAGAGGGTGTAGAGGGTTTAGGGTTTAGAGGGTTTAAGGTTTAGAGGGTGTAGAGGGTTTAGGGTTTAGATGATGAAAGGTTTAGGGTTTAGGGTTTAGGGGTTATAGGGTTTAGGGCTTAGGGTTTGTATAGTTTATGGTTTTAGAGGTTTGGATATTTGGTTTGAATATGGGTTTGGTTTAGTTTTTGCTTTGGTATTAATAAAATCTTAAATGTTGATTAAGTTTTGATCTAATGGATGATATTGGTTATTATGTTTGTATGTTAATAAAAGTTTGTATGTGAACCTCACGCTATATATATATATATATATTCATATTCAGGTATTAGGATTAACTAGACCCTATTAAATTAGAAGAAATCGACTTAGAGTCGATTTTTGAACTCTAGATGTTGTCCCCACACGATGTTCGTATTATTTAATATTTAATGATTTGATTTTAATTAAAAAAATTAAAATGATCTGATTTTTTTTCAAGTCAAATAAACAATCTGATAAATAAAAAATTTAAATAAATCGGATATTCAATCCAACAAATATAAATAATATTCGATCCGATAAATTATATACACATATATTCTAAATATTATTTATTTTTTATAAAATTTTATTATAAATAAGCATGCATGTGTGTATGCCTTCAAATGAGAGTGTTTATTGTAAGTAAATTTTATATTTTTTAATTATTATTTTGATAAAAATAGGATTTCAATTCTCTTTGTTCAGTTTTGAGTCTAAAAACTACAGATCAAGTGGCGTAGAAATTCTATCGCGGGAGGAAAACGAGTTGGACCTCATAAGCAGAGTGCCTCCCCTAGTGGTTGCATTATTCATCATGCCAATACTAACTCCTAGCTCCATCATCGCCCTCTCACCTATCACTGTTAAGAGATTTGAAAAAAAATAAAAAAATAACACCGAGTTATATTGCTTTGAAGCGTGTAAGACACTATCTTAAATGTAATATTGCTGCAACAATTTACCTAGGATACAATAAAGCATTTACACGAGACTCTCCTAATACTTGTATCAATATGCTTCAACCAAATATCTTAAATTCAAATTTTTTGTCCCACGATTATTAGGTATTTATACAGTCGAAAAGTTAGAATAAAGATGTATGTCCCTTTTTAAAGTTCACGACTCTTCATTCAAGACAACACAACTCTTCAATTAAATTAATTAACTCACAATATTTTGGATTATTTGAAGAGTTAAAATGAAAAGGTATGCTCCTTTTCAAAGTTCATAACTCTTCATTTAAGTCATCTTAACTTTTCAATTAAATTATATACTCACATATATTATATTATAGTCTACTACAGTAATTTCCCACTAGACTATAATATATATTTGTCTATTTAACAACATGGTATTATGCTTAAGAAAAAGGTATCTTTTGATTTAAACTAATTCGTAGTTTTAGTATTTTAAAATTTTAATGAAGTTAATGATGTCCAAAGATTAAACCAAAACTTCTATTAAATTCGAAAATACTATGCACATAATATCATCAAATATCTTAAGATATCTATGACTGTTGTAGTACTATTATAGCCATGTGCTAACACAATTTATGGATATTTATAAGAGTTAAATTCTACAAACCTCTTATTGAAGTGGCACTACTTCTATATCTAAATAGGTGGAGTTCCTTTATTTGCAGATACATAAATGTAAAGCAATTTTTCTCCATTAAGAGTTATAACTCATCCTAAGTACAAATGCAACAATTACGAATATTAAATTAATGTTTCATAAAGCATTTATCAGTGAATTGTTATTACCTATTAAACCTTTAATGAGTTTCACTAAACAAGATCGGGTTCCTATTACCGATGCTTTAATAGAATTTCAATCCCATTCCACTTGATGTCTTTCTTACCATATCTTTTGGTAATTCTTTTGTAAAGGGATCTGCTAAATTATTATCCATGTTGACCTAAACAATAGTAATAATACCATGTGAGATCAATTCTCTCACATACTCAAGTCTTACATTTATATGTATAGATTTTCCATTATAAACATGACTATATGCTCTAGATATATATAGTTGCTTCACTATCACAATATATTAAAATAGTTGGCATAGGTTGAGGCCACAACTTTATTTCTGTTAACCAAATGTGTAATACATGTATGTTTCTATGAGGCCCAAATACTAGCACCTCTTGCTAATGTGAAAATCCATCCTATTGTGGATTTATTATCATTTTAATTTGTTATCAAACTAGCATCAGAATAACCTTCTAGTACATCAGGAAAAAAGGATTAAGTTAATGCTAACTTAGATGTTCTTTTAAGATATCCCAATATCATACTTATTCCTTTCCAGTGTTCATTACTAGGATTACTTGTATACCTTGAAAGTTTGCATATAGAAAATGTAATATCTGGTCTTGTACAATGCATGGCATACATAAGACTTCCAATCCCACTATCATATTCAAATTGTGTAACCTTTCGACCATCATTGGTTGAAATCTTTATACTTGAATCATATGGATTATTTGCTTTACTTTTGAAGTGGCTTATCTATATAGTGAGACTAAATTAAATTGAAACCTTTATCGTGTTTTTTTTCTTTAATCCCCAAAATAGTATCAACTTCATTAAGATCCTTTTTCTTAAACTTAGAAGTTAGATATATCTTAGTATCAAATACAACCATGCCATCTATATAAAAACAAATTAAACTCCATAGTCTCTAGTGAATATAGAATATATACATTTGTCTACACTATTATGTTTGAAGCCATTTGAAAATATTGTTGCATCAAACTTATCATGCCATTGTTTTAGAGCTTATTTCAAACCATAAAATGACTTCACTAGTTTACAAACTTTCTTTTTGTTAACTAGAAGAACAAATCCTTCTGGTTGCTCCATATAAACTTCTTCCTTAAAATCTCCATTCAAAAATATAGTTTTGACATCCATTTGATACATATGGAACTTATATATGGATGCTAATGCCAAAAGAAATTTAATAGAAAGTATCCTTGCTACCGGTGCATAAGTGTCAAAATAATCTACACCTCTCTTTTTTGTAAATCCTTTGGATACCAATATTTCCTTAAATGTTTTCATATACTCACATATATTATATTATAGTATTCTCCATGATATTAAGCTTTAAAAAAAAGGTATCTTTTGATTTAAACTAATTTGTATTTTTAGTATTTTAAAATCTTAATGAAGCTAGTGGAGCTCAAAGATTAAACAAAAACTTCTTCTATAAAAAATGAAAATACTATACATATAATATCATCCAATATCTTGAAATATCTCTGACTATTGTAGCACTATTATGGCCATATACTAACCTGATTCATAGATATTTATAAGAGTTGAATTCTATAAACCTCTTATTGAAGCATCACCACTTCTATATCCATATAGGTGGAGTTACTTTATTTTCATGTACATAAATGTAAAGAAATTTTCTCTATTAAAAGTTATAACTCATCCTAAGTACAAATACAACACTTATGAACACCGAATTAATGCTTCATGAAGCACTTATTAGTAACGTGTTATTACCTATTAAAACTTTAGCTAGTTTCACTAAGCAAGGTTGGGTTCCTATTTTCGGTGCTTTCAAAGAATTTCAATCTCATTCCTAAAATACCCCAAAACCCTAATTTAGAAAATCATGTTAAAATAGGATTTTATTAGGAAAATTAATTAAATAAATTATTTTATTAAAATAAGGGGGAATATTTAAGGCAAAATCAAGAGAAAAATAATAAAGATTTTAATTAAGGAAAAATTAGGGTATTTTACTAATTAAAATATAATTTAGGAAAAAATTACCCAAAATATCCTAAATTAATATAAAAAGGAAATTTAATTACTATTTTACTAATTTTTATTATTTTAAAATATTTAAAAATACTAAAATATTCTAAATACCCCAACCAACCCATCTTTTTCCCTTTTCCTCTTCCTTTTTCCTTTTTTTTTCTTTTTCCTTTTTCTTTTCTTTTCTCCTCATTCCTCCTTTTCTATTTTTTTCCTTTCCTTCCCAGTTTGGGTCTGCTCCCCTCACGGCCCAATCTTCCCCCCTCTTCTTTCCTTGCGTGGCCCAACCTGCATCTCTTTTTTTGTCCTTCGCTCAACCTGCCCGGTTCCTTCCTTTTTCTTTCTTTTCTTTTTCCAGACCGGTCATCCTAACCCTATCATCTTCTTCCTCCTACTCCTTTCCCATGCGTTGTAGGTTGAGACTTGCAACCTTACCATCACCACCCAACCAACCACTGTAATGCCAGTCTGCCACCTCTCGTCTCTTCCTCGTCCCCTTCCTTACCAATTCCAGCCTCAACCTACCATGTACCCCTCTCACGCGTGCCTCTCTTCCTTTCCTTTTTCTCCTCCTCGACCCAACCAAACCTGCAAATCGCAGGCTTGTACTGACCTGCCACTGTTAGTCGGCGAGCCCTACCTATTGCCATACTTTCTCCCTTTTCCTCTTCCTTCTTTGTCTTATCCTCCCACTAATGGCCTATAAATACCTCCTACCCGACCTCAATCAACCTTCTTTTCCCTCCCTAGAAAATCAACCCTCTTTGCGCCACCGCCACTTCAGACACCTCCACCACCGCTGTTGCCTAGCGCTGCCGGCCAAAACAATTGTCAAACTCCTCCCTACATCACCCTCCACCAAACCACACCACTCACCACCTCTAATTCCCCCTATATGAGCCAACCCAGCTGTGCCAAGTAGGATACCAAATCTGCCAATCTTCCTCCATCATCACCCTTCTTGCCATCATGCATCACCATCCTCGCCATAACCACCACCTCTCCTGCCACCCAACACACTAAAAAAAGTCTCCCTACCTTCCTTTCTCCCTGCCTCCCTCCTCCTCCACCACCTTTGGCCACCACAGCAACCACCACTTGTGCCCCCACTTTCGTTGTGCCACCACCACCATTCCAACCCTCTTAACCCAGAGGATCCACCTCCACCATCTCACTCCCTCTCTTCTAGCCTAGAAATCCACCTCTCCAACTCTACTTCCTCCTCCACCGCCGCCGTCGTCGCCGCCTAGCCACCACCATCCCTAGGTTGTGCCCTAACCTCCCTGATCTTTAAATATAATCAATGTAATTGTTATTTATTTTATTAGCGTTAATATCATCATCATCATCATCATCATCATCATCATCATCATCATCATCATCATCATCATCATCATCATTATTATTATTATTATTATTATTATTATTATTATTATCATTTTTATTGTTACTATTATTATTGTTGTTGTTATTGTTGCTAGTATTATTATTATTATTATTATTATTATTATTATTATTATTAT
Source organism: Tamarix chinensis (assembly GCA_030549775.1). Lineage (NCBI taxonomy): Eukaryota > Viridiplantae > Streptophyta > Magnoliopsida > Caryophyllales > Tamaricaceae > Tamarix > Tamarix chinensis. The sequence goes on along the minus strand of CM060174.1, from coordinate 70,595,319 downwards.
TTTAACCATTATTATTATTATTATTAACTTTGGCACTATTATTACTTATATTATTATTATTATTATTATTATTATTATTATTATTATTATTATTATTCGAACTATTATTATTATTATTACTAAGATTCTAACTATTATTATTATTATTACTATTTGGGTTATTATTATTATTATTATTATTATTACTATTATCATTATTAGTATTATTATTAATAATAATATTAAAGTTATTATCTTGAGTAATATAAATATTGCTAATAATACTTTAATATGGACCAATATAACTACCAAGACCTGTTTTGATTAGTAATAGCATGATTAGCTATTTTAAGGATAATACCCTTAATTTTACTTATAAAACTACTATTGTTGTTAATAACCCCAATACTAGGTTATGATAAAGGTAAAGTAAGAAATAATAATAATGTTAGTAAGAGGAAAGTTAACCCTATTATTTCCCTCTTATAGGTGAACCAAGTCAAAACCCTAAGGAGGCGTAGGAACGTACTTTATCATAGTATGTCATAGATTAACTATATAATAAAAAAATATGGAAAGATAAACATATATTGATTGGATCTATGTTCACATATTTTTTCTTGAATATATGATCCATTGAAAAACAAACATAGTATCCACAATCATTACCGTTTTGTTATTGTGGACACTGTAAAAATAAATTTAGTTAACTTGTTGTATTAGATATTAATTGGAATTGAAATAAAATACAAAATGTCGATCTTCTTACCTACCATTACAGACTCATACTCAAAATTCTTTAGATCTATAACACCATTTCTACCCTTCCTCATATACGTCGTTCGTAATACCTTGTACAATAAATAAAGGTCATACACAATAGTGCAACTTTATTTACTTAAAAGTTATATAAGAGGATATACGCATTAATACATTAATGTAAGTAAGAAGTATACTAACAAATCAATTAAATGTTTCCCTTCATAATGAACGATAACAAAAGGAACGTGATAATTTCAGAGGGAATAAAAAACATATACTTTGTTTTGATCGGACAAAAACAGCTTGTTGTTGTACCCTTCGCTTAAGATGTAATCCTCTACATAGTTTATGTGCCTACCCTTGTTGATTGTAGTACGATCAGATATGTAGTATGGACACACAAACATAGTAGAGGACACCATCCCCTCTACCACAACCCCGCTAGCCTCCAACCTATGGATAATAATTATAGTGCATATTTATTAATAACTGATAACTTATAAAATTATACAAATCAATGAAAATTATTAAAATATATGATATGAAATAATACTTACTTAACATATACGACCACGCTCGTTGTTGACATCCATTCAGACTTATAAATTTTGCTAATAACCTTCGTTGATACCATTTATATATCATCATCCCTCCCAACATACTTAGTAGGACAATTAATTATAATTAGATTGCTACCGAGGTAGTTTTGGGTGTAGAAATACAACATTGCCAAAGTAGGTGGTGGTCAATGGAGTTCTTATATACATTGGTTATTCTCTGAAGATAGAATCTTCTGTGGGGCAACCGAATTTTCTGATTTGGCTTGCTTTCCTTTCTCGATGTCCTTTTCTATTTTGCTCCTTCCACTAGTATTTCGCTTTCCCTTTAACTTAGGAGCCTTCTTATTTTTCAACCCCTTAATTCTTTGTAATAAACACAATGCAATTTTCATATATATATTAACAAGGTATAAATGTGTTTATGTTAACATGGATAGAGGAAGTCATTATCTCTTCTGTTGTAAATGAATCTGTGGGCCAAAGCACAAAGCTTCCATGAGCTTCCAACACTATTGCTGCCTCATCGCCTTTTTGTAACATGGCAAGTGTGCATCTCCAATTATTGGAATGTCAATACATATGTGCCTGCAATTTGCAGCCAAGATAGACCCATGGACCGTTAGCGTTTTAGTACCATGGGAGATGCTTACCCTTCCTTTCACAAAAAGAATTGAGGGGTCATTATCTACCAAATCACATTTATGTAAACCCTACAAGATAAGTATATCGTTATTGTTAATTATTGAGTTAACAATTGATGCATTGTATATATATCATTTCATAGTTTCATATGATTACCTCAAGAAGATAAGAAAAACGTGTGTCATCTTCATAACTATCTCTAACACTCTTTGCATTGGGTATGTGAAACGAATCATGTACATTTGAATCAGATGGCTTAAAACCTTGAGATTTGATGGATGTCAACTCTTTCTCCATTGTGGACATCCGTTTAAATACTTGATTTAACTTTTTTGTTAGGAGAACCACTTGGTCATAGGTGTTTGGGGGTCCACAGGATTGATCCCGAATGCTTGTTCTCGTAACCCCTATCCCAAGACCCCTGTGTCTTCCTGTGTATTCTTCAATTCATATCACTTGAGACACGATGATATATTGATCTAAACCCTCTACAGGTTTGATGTTTCAAGTTCATCCTGTAATATATAAATAAACATAATATCATGACCTGTTTGCTTTAAAAAAAATAACTATGGTTAGGGATAACTTCAAAATTACAATTATTTTGGCAGTGTTATATACATTTTCATTAATATATACTTATTTTGTTGCTCTAGCCTTCTTCCATAATGTACCAATATTTATGGATGAGGTACATGGATCCTTGTCCTGGGCTAGGAGCTATACTTCCAAAAGGATACGCAATTATATTAGCAATACGATTATAACACTCTAAACATAATAATGTGAACACATTAATCAAAAGATCATACCAAATATTCTTCGAGGTCTGCATAGCCTTTTTGAGCCATATTATGGTGGTAAATATTATCCTTTGTGATTTCTTTTGTAACACCCCCAAAATTCACTACTGAAAAATTTTGTTTTATTTAAAACAAATAGCAGAAGCAAAATATAAAACGGTGAATTTCGGGGATATTACTGCCACACGTAGTACCAGACCGGTTCACTCATACAGTTTCAGTACCAAGTGCTAAGGCTAAAGGAATGAGATACATTTTGCTAGATTTCCAAAACATGTTTAAATCAGAGTAGCGCAATACACTTTACAAATTAGATGTGGTTACAAGAACAAGAAATACATTTAAACCAGAAAGTAAAAGTAAAGGGAGAACCCTAACAGTCCGGATAATCCTTACTCTCTTTCCCGTTGCCCGCTTGAGTAGCACCTGAAATTGAACCTGTAAGGGACACTGCCCATTGAATAGGCAGGGGCCCCACGAATGGAACCCTTCAGTACTATGGTACTGAGTAACCCTTTAAAGTCACACTTAAAGGCAGGCCCGCAATATAATACATGATATAAAGCTATATATATATATATATATATATATAACAAGATGTGTACATATAACATTCACATAATTAACAAACACATCAGATATCAATAGGTCGTTATGAACAATCGATACTTTCGGCCCTTAAGCTATGTCATAGTGCAAAATCAATACATTCCGGCCTTAAGCCATTAGTCCATCATTATTCAATCAATCTCATATCTTATATCCATGTGAGTGCGAGAACCCCACTATTATAGCCGGTGGATCGGTCACTTATAGGGCATAACACACCTAACCACTATTATATGCCGGTGGATCGGTCTCCAGGGCAAAACGCTCCTGGCCACTATTATTCGCCGGTGGACCGGTCTAGCCCCGACTCACATGGTATTCCACTGTAAGTTATTAGTATTTTTTCATAACTTTATTCACATACATGACTGATTTTATTGAGCTCGGGACCCCCACTATTATTGTCCGGTGGATCGAAATATATATATCAACATCATCCAAGGCAACACGCTCCTGGGCCACTATTATGTCCGGTGGATCGGTACTCATAATCACTTGCCAGGGCTCCTGGGCCACTATTATATCCGGTGAATCGATACTCATAATCACTTGCCAGGGCAACACACTCCTGGGCCACTATTATAACCGGTGGATCAGTAATCAATATCATAATCCATATGGGCCCGGCTCATAATCTTCCACTTTCATGATTAGTATTTTTCCTTTCTTTAATCAGCACAACAAATCCATTTATTTGCCTCGGATGGGAGATCAAGAACTTGGGACACAAAGGTACACCGGTCGTATCGGTGCATACAAGCTACTCAGTACCCTTCAACCACAAACCCAGGGACGCAAAGGTACCCTGGTCTTACTGGTGCATAAAGCTACTCAGTACCCTACCGACAAGGACACCTAATCCATAAGTATGCATACCCCCTAAATAGGTCCGTAGAGCTAGATAGAGTAAGATATAGGGTCTGGCTGGGGCACAAAGGCACACCAGCAAATACCAGAATAATCGTGGGCTAAACCACGTCTTTAGGGTAGCGACCCCTAAAGAGCCACCATTCCCGATCTCGAGGTCTTTCACTTTAAGTATTAGTATCTTAATTAAATTGATCACGAAAAGCACAATAATCAAATACTTATTCACTTTCAATCGTTCTGATATCATTAGTCGTTTCTTATTCAAGCTGTTATCCAAGATAACACAGAGCAATCATTAAGGCCATCATAATCTCATATAATTCCGAATTAGGATTCGTTCTCGTAATACTTACTAATTATCAAATACTCTTACATTGCTAATCAGTGTTATTTGAGTCATATTATAAAATTCCACAATCACAACGACATGTTAGGTGCAAATTACTGATTTACCCCTTACTTATATAATTGCTAAGTCATCCCTTCCTTACTTAACGAATTACCATATTACCTTTAAGGTTGCATAATTATCGAATTACCCCTTACTCGGTTTATGTTACTAAGTTATTCCCTATGCTTTTTAGATCACCATTCACCCCTTCATAATTGTTAACCTTAACATATTTCCCTTTTTGGTTGGTTAGATCACCAAATTGCCCTTCTCCTTTGTTATTATTACTAAATTGCCCTTGAGTTGGATAAGTTACCAAATTACCCTCCTTCATTATCATGATTAATATTTTGCCCCGTTAGTTGGTTAAATAATTGCCAGTTTACCCTTTAGTCGGTTAAATTACCAAATTGCCCCTTTAGTTGGATAAATTACCAAATTGCCCTTCTCCTTTATCATACCATTTTACCCCTCTCAATTATTATACTTGCCATTTTACCCTTTCCAATTATTATAAATCCCAAATTACCCTTCTCCATAATTACAATTATTAATTTACCCTTTTTCATAATTATAATTACCGATTTACCCTTCTCCATATTTATAATTATTAATTTACACTTCTCCATATTTATAATTATTAATTTACCCTTCTCCATATTTATAATTGATAATTTACCCTTCTCCATTCTTATAATTACTATATTGCCCTTCTCCATTATTAAAACTACCATAATGCCCTTTTATTGATTAATTTACAAAATTACCCTTCTCTATTATCATAATTATCCAATTACCCTTTTATAATCATAATTTAATTACCAACGTATCCTTCGTTGTTATCATTATTACCAAGTTACCCCTTACTCCCAAGTGTGCCATAAATATCCTTTTAATCTACAAAATTACCCTTCTACCCCTTACTTCCAGATTACCATAATATCCTTCTATTTACAAAATTACCACAATACCCTTTTACTTATAAAATTACTTTAACACTCCTTTTACTTTACAAATTACTATTTTACCTTGTTACATCCAAAATTACCATTTTTATCTTTCCTTACAAAATTATCCTTTTGCCCTTCTTTTCCAAAATTACCATATTACCCCTTTACTCCCAAAATTACCATAATACCCCTTACTTATAAAATTACCATTTCGCCATTCACTTATAAAATTACCATATTGCCATTTACTTATAAATTACTATTTTACCCCTCTACCTCCAAAATTACCATAATGCCCCTTTACTTGAAAAATTACCATCTTTTCCTTTACTCATAAAATTACATAATACCCCTAACTTCCATAATTACCACAATACCCCTTTTTACTTGTAAAATTACCATATTGCCCTTTTCCTTCAAAATTACTACTTTACCCCCTTTATTACACCACTTTTATTAAATTAACATTACCACATGGAATAATAATATTACTAATCCATTAAAAAATGTCCAACTCCACCAACCATTATATTTTAATATAATACTTATTATCACCCACACATATTAGGCCATAATCTAGCACAAGGAATACTACTAAAATGCCCCTAAGGCTCATAATAACGTCATTCATGCATAAATGGTCACAATAACATAAAATAACATAGATTATTGATTAGCACTTTCATTAATAATCAAATTCTTCTCTTAGGCAACATTTCCATACATATCACATAAAAGAGCATACTTTCCTTTTTATTAAAGAATACAAGCAAACATATAATTTATAATAACAACCATATATCAATCATAATAACATATTAAAATTCCTAATGTGTAAACATACGTTTATCATGATTTTAAGTGGGGTTTAACGATTACCTTAATTTTCCGCAAAATTGAATCTTACCGGTATTCTGGTTAAAGATTCAAGCATTAAATAGAAAAATCAACACTTAAAAATAATATCAACAATTATTATATTAGAATAAGAAAAGAAAAGCATACAACTTTATAAATTTTACTTAATGAAATAATTAATTTAAATATTATCATACCTTAAATTTATTAATAAAAATGGGCTAATAACTGCAGCAACTTATACTGCATATGCAGCATGAGCTGCATGTAAACATAACTAGAGAAAGGCTTGAAGGGGAGGGTGGAGGAAGAAAAATTGGTTATTTTCGGTTGGGGTCTTTAGGCTAGAAAAGAAGGTAGATGAGGGAGGTTTCAAGGCAAGGAAATGGTGCAGGAGTGAAGAGGGGTGTAGGTGGATGCTGGGGATGGGTTGTTGGCAGCCAAGGGCGGCTGAGGAGGCGGCGGCGAGGTGGAGAAGGTGGTTGTTGAAGTGGGTTGAGGTGGAAGGGCTGGGAAGGAAGGAAAAGAGGAGGGAAAAATGGAGGGGTGCAAGGGTTGTTTTTGACCAATTAAGGCATGGTGGTGGTAGAGGGGGTTGCAGGGAGGAGATTGGTGGTCTGTGTGGCAGAAGAGGCGGTCAGACGGCGTCGTAAGGAGGGGTTGCAGGTGGGCTGTCGAGAAGTGTGAAAAATAGGGAGAAAAAGAAGAGGGGAGGAAGAGGGCTGCGGGATGGCTTGAGAGGGACGTTGTGGTGGCGTAAAGCTGAGGTGGAGGGTGGCAGGGAGCGGTGCAGGGGGTTGGTGAGGCGGTAGGAGCGGTGGACGACGGTGGCGACGCAAAAATAGGGGTGGAAATGGGAGAGGAAGAAAATGAAAGAGAAGGGGAGATCGGGGGTAAGGCGCTCAAAGATATGGGCAGAAAGAGGGTGGAGTGGAGAAGAAAAAGAAGAGGCAAGGTAGGGGAAATAGGTGGCAGTCGATGGCAGGGTTTAGGGTCGCAAGGCGTCATAGGGTGGCAGGGAGAAGGTGATGATGGGGAGGAAAGGGGAGCCATGCGGGATGGGGTGCATGGCTGCCTGGTTTCCTAAACAATGAAAAAAAGGGGCAGAGGAGAGAGAGAGAGAAGGATGCAGGTGGTGGCAGAAGGTGGCAACGAGGCGGTGGCCTGCGTCTCGGTGGTCGGGCATGGCGAAGGGGACTGATCATGGCTGTTGTGTCGAGGCAGGTGGAGAAGAAAGAAATAAGGGAGCAGGCCGGTCGGGGAAGGGAAAAAGAAAGGCTGGCCGGCCGGTCCAGGGGAGAAATGAGGGATGGGTCGGCTGTGCGTGTGGGGGGGGAGAATGGGTCGCTGGCCCAGGCGCAAGGAGGGGAGCAAGCCTGGCAGCCCGAGCTAGGGAAAGAAAAAAAAGGAAAAGAAAGGAAGGAGGAAAAGGAGAAAATGAGAAGGAAAAGAAAAATAAAAGAAAGAGAAGGAAAAGGGGAAATAGGGAGAAATAATTTAATTTAATTTAGAGCATAATAAAATATAATATTTTTGATAAATTATTTAATTTAATAATTTAATTCAATATAAATTAATATATTGGTTTAAAAATGCTAATTTTAGTAAAATATTAGTTTGAAAAATTATTTATATGAAAATAATATGATAAAATAATAAAATATTTATTTTTAATTTATTAATTACTCCTATCCACATTTATATACTTGAAATTCCATATAATAATTAAACTAAATAATTTTAAAAGCTAATTTATTTCAAATAAAACTATTTATTAAATTATAAGTTTTCTAAAATTTCGGGGGATTACATCTTTATTCTTGGCACTTTTCTCCTATATTACAAGGCAAGTATGTATGATAGGTTATTTAAATATCAATTTGTATATTCTTAATCAAAAAGCACAACTGTTAGTTAACAAATACATTAAACCCCTATGAATAACGATATGCAATGAATTAGTCCCAATTTTATTGATCAATAAGCCCATAACACTTGGGGGGGCTTTGTGCTTAAAGCACCATCCCTCTTTTTGTACATTTTTTTTTATTCTCCAAATATGCAATAAAGGTTCTTAGATGTTCACCATAATGTCTAAAAATCCACTCTTTTTCTTTTCCATCCTTTTTTATCGGTTTCATGATCAAATATATATATATATTTCTTCATGATGATCATCCCTTACATAGATTTCCTCCTCAGTAATTTCATTGTTATTATCTTTCAATGATTGAGTTTCTTGCACTACTTCGGCACACTCTTTATCCTAATTGGCAAAATTTTCATCATCACAAATATTGATAATTTTTTTATGGCTAAAACCATATACCATCTTGTACTGGTAGGATCGGTGACAGAAAAAAAAAACTTGTATTGTTTGAGAAGCCAGGATAAATGGGTCTTGTTTATGCCCTACCCTATTGAAATCTATTAATGTAAACATATATTCATATCTAACCCTATAACTATTATTAACCCATCTGCACCTAGAAAACATGCACTTTTAACATAGTGTAATCTAGGTCCCAAATCCATTCAATGACACCATTGCATATGTTAGATTCTTATCCATCACACTAGCAATATGCATTGTCTTAGCCACTAAAGTCACCCTATTGTTCTACATTGTACTCCTTTCATCTTGTTGCTTCATGTAAATAGTATATCCAATTATAGCATAGCTGGCATATAAAAAGACTTCAAATCGGGGCATTTGGGACAACCAATGTAGGGTTGGAGAAATAGATGTCAGGGAATTTCCGATGAGTGGAATGATGTGATCTCTTAGCCAATGTATGAAAAATTGATTATGTTTATCAATTACTCACTTCTTAGTCTTTTGATGGATTTTCAATCCTTAAAGAATGCATATGTTATTCAATATGTGGCCAAATATCATCACTGTTATGTAATACATAGAGATATACTTTATAGAGCATGTTAGGGTCTACTTGCCCAAATTTTTTACCCCCAATACCTTATCCCTTGACTTTTCGTGCATGCCAAGACTTAGAAATACCGATAGCTTCAGCATTGGACAAGTAATTTGTGCAAAATTTAATTATCTCTTCTACTAGGTAACTCTCAACAATGCATCATTCTAGCCGATATGGATTATTCATGTAATCTTTTATCAATTTCATAAACTATTCAAAGGGGTACATCTAGTGCCCATGAATAGGTCCTAAAATTTTTACCTCATAAATCAAGTGAACGGTTAGATGCACCATAATGTCAAATGATGAGGGAGGAAAATACATTTCAAGATGGCACAAAGTGATCACAATCCCTTTTTGTAAGACATCCAAGCTATCAGGGTGTCTGACTTTGGAGCATAGTATGTTAAAGAATCAGCAAACCCTAGTGATTGCATTTCAAACACGCTTTAGAAAAATTCCATGTATGGCTATTGACATCAAAAGTTGGATCAACATATGGCAATCATGAGACTTCATGTTGATTATTTTAAACTCTTTCATTGATACTGGCCTTCTAACATTTGAATAATACCCTTCTAAAACCTTGACACTATTAAAGAATTCACAAAATGCACTTTTCTCCTTTCTAGATAGAGTATGGAAAGCTGGTGGTAAATACGTTCTTCTTCCATTGTCTCATGGTGCTAATTCATGCTTAATGTCCATTTCCTCCATATCCAATCAAGAATTTATACCATATTTAGTCTTTTTTAGAATATTACGTAATGTACCAACATGGCTATTATAAATATATTTATCGATATGCATCACATCAAGGGAATACCTCTCATATAGGGACTTCTAATATGGAAGATTGAAGAATATAGACATTTTCTTCCACCTAACCAATAGATGCTTATCTTTATTAATCTTCCCAAAAAACACCTTAAAATGTTTCATCTTCATATATACTTGTCTGACCATCATTCGGATTGGGGCATGCCCTCCTTCTAGTTTCCCATTGAATGCATTCATTTTCCTACGATAATGATGATCGCTCAGTAAAAATCTATGATGCCCGAGAAAAACTGTCTTCCAGCCATGTGTTAGTTGAACAAATGTAGTATTATCCTCACATATCTAACATGCATAATGGCCTTTTACACTATAACTTGACAAGTTATCATATGTTGGAAAATTACTTATAGTACAAAATAGCATTGATCTTAAAGTGAGAATTTCCTCACCATAAGCATCAAACACTTTAACACCCGTGTCCCATAATAACTTTAAATCATCAATAAAAGGCTCCAAATAAACTTCAATATCATTCTCCGGTTAGTTTCACCCCAAAATAAGTAAAGGCAACATCATATACTTGTGTTTCATGTAGATCCATAGTGGTAAATTATATATAACCAAAATCACTGGCCAAATACTATGTGTGCCTTGTTTATGTGGATTCATACCATCCGTAGAGAGATTAAGACACAAGTTTATTGGTTCATCACCAAATTTAGGAAACAAATCATCATTCATTGTGGAAAGGGAGATGAATGTCTCAAAAGCCCGTCATTTATCTTCTCATCAACATGCCATCTCAAGTTCTTCACATCTTGGACATCATTAAACATCCTCCTGAATGTTGGTATTATATGGAAATACTATAACACCTTTGTTGATACCTTATTCTTCTTGTATCGTGGTGCTTTACATTCTTCATTAGGACAATAATCTAAACATGCATATTATTTTCTAAATAATAAACAATCATTAGGGCTTGCATATATCTTCTCATAACTCATACCCATAGATGAAAGGATCTTCTTTACTTCATAGGTACAATCGGGTAGAATGTTATCATTGGAAAGCATTTCTTTCACAAGTGATAATAAATTCTGTGAAACTCTTATTACTCCATTAGTTACATGCCCTTAAGTTGTACAACCTTAAACTAGCAGATGATCTAGTAAACTTCCTACAAACACCATACAAAGGTTTTTTTTTTGAGTCACTCAATAACAGGTCAAACATTTTTGGATAATCTCAAACACATCCTCAACCATCTAAGTCATCTCTTCTAACAAATCACCCTCATTATTATCAAATGATCCATTAAATGATCCATTACTATCCCTCCTACCTTCATCATTATTATATTCAGACTCTATCTAACCATACCATATCCAACGAGTGTAACTTGTATCAATTATGTAGACAAACAAATGATCTCTCAAATCACTAGCATTAACATACTGAATATAAGCACAGTTCAAGCAAGGACAAACTATTATACTAGTGTCCCAAGCATGTTCTATCACAAACTTGATGAAAAATTAAACTCCTTTATCATATTCTCTAGAAAAATGATTCACAAACATTCATTTCCAATCCATATTATCCCACAAAAAATATTATTACAAATCAATTCATTTCTACAAACTAATTCACATATTGCTAATACTTAGAAAAAAGTGTATATTTGTATAATGTATATCATGCTATTTTAAAATTATATATATATAAACAAGGGCATAAAAATATACCAATACACAAATTGCTCTTGATTAGAAAAAGTTCATATGTATATACATATCAAATATTTATATAAGGGTTGTAAATTCAAAAGTGAATACATACTACACGTTTAAAATAATACCCAAAAACTAAGAAAAAACCTAGGGTAATAGAAACAATATATACATTAAAAGGTTGTTACAACCCAAATAGCTAACTAAAAACACCCCATAACCATTCTATGAAATCCATCGGTAGCCTAGTCTACACCGACTAGAATCCATCACTCTCAACATCCACTCATCTCGATATATCATCTGCTCCCTAATATCATCAACAGAGAGTTCACTAACAGATACTCTAGGGTAACTAGGGCAGATACTCAGGGGTAAGCTATGGTGAAACCTCCACTCATCATCTATGACCATCAGCTTTCTAGTAATCCGATCATAATCCCTCACAAAAACCTCACCCTCAACAAATCACGAGTGTAGTGCATTGGTAAGGTTGACAAACATATCAAAATAACTAGTTAATACCCTTGACTATGGCTCAATCTATGGATATGTCAAAATCAAATGCTACGATTTGAAATGGAATAGATCATATTACAACCCCCTGAAGAATAACCGACAAAGCTCCTCATATAACCATGTGACATGACTCTAGAAATCTAAATCAAGTGTCATGCACAAATATGCTGGAGGATTGTACATAATAGGCAAATATATCATCTCACTAGTCCTCTACCTATAAAAGAGAACAACCACCAATTATGTTACTAATATTGTTGTCTAACTTTTTAAATTATAAAATATATGTCTCTAACGCTAGCAAAACTAGTTTTTTCATTAATATCAAAGTTGTCAATATTGTCATGCATGCATAAACATATTGAGAGGCAAAAAAAAACCCATAACAACACAGGAACAAACATATATCATAGAGATAATAATACACATAATACCTACTAAATAGTTAACATGCATATATATATATATATATATATATATATATATATATATATATATATATATAAGAAAAAAAAGAAAAAAATTATACCAAGCAAGGTTCTCGAGCAAGTAGCTAGGATGCAAGGTCAAAGGGTATGGCGATTTTAGAAGCCACAAACTATGGGGAAGAATTATGGAAGAGAGGCAGGAGGCTAGACAGGGCGAACAAATGGTTTGAAGGGCTATGGGAGGTTGGATAGATAAGACGTGTGAACCAGGATAAGAAATACAGAAAAAAGATGACAACGATGAGGGGAGATAGAAATCATTCATTGACAAGCAAGAGGAAGGCACGACAGACGTAAATGAGCGAGCACTAAGAGTAAGAGAGAGCAAGTATGTAATAACCAAGACGAGCACAGAGAGCAAGAGAGAGTAAGCCAGTTTTCAAGTTTCTGTAAGAGACGTAAATGAATGAGAGGAAAGGGAGGGGTGTTTAATGTGCAAGTTTTAATAACTGTTTTGGATATAACTATTATCAAAACATGTTTTAATAATGGTTCTAGAAATAACCTTTATTAAAACTTTATAGCATTTCCGTTTTGATAATGGTTAATTTAAAACCGTTATCAAATCAAACGTTGCTTTACTTTTAATAATAGTTAATATCCAGAACCATTTATTAAAACTTCCACCGCATTTCAGCCTCAAAATTTTCACGTTTTTATCAATGGTTATGATCAAACCATCATTTATGTGGCGTAATTAATGCTTGGTTTCGTAGTAGTGTCATATCTGAAGAAGTAATCAAGTTGGCCATAGATGATGTATTAAATGTCATAACAGCATGTGTGAAGACATAGATTGTGCTAAGGATCATATTCACCTCGCCTGCGAGAACCATGAATGTGGAGAGGATTCGAAAGCCCGTGTATGACAAAATTTGCCAAAGTAATATGGAATGGATTCAATCTAATAAAATGATGGGATGTGTTAGAAATTTTAGTTTTTAATAGCAGTAAACTATTAATCAAATATATTAGTATTTTGCAACGTCCTTCGATGCACGCCCCATTTTCATAAAAATAAGATTTCAATTTTCCTTGTTCAATTTTGGCAGATGTATTTTGTGTCCAAAACACTGGCAGAGCAAGCAACATGGAAGTTCGTGCGTAGGAGGGAAACAAGATGGACCTCATAAGCAGAGTGCCTCCCCTAGTGGTTGGCCTATTCATCATGCCAACACTAACTCATATCCCCATCACCGTCCTCTCACTTATCACTATTAGGAGATTTGAAAAAAAAAATATGGAGTTATATTACTTTAAGGCATGTAGGATACTATCTTAAAGATAATATTGTCGCAAAAATTTATCCCCAAAATACAATAAAGAATTTACATGATACTCTCTCAATAATTGTATCAATAGGCTTCAACTGAATATCTCAAAATTCATATCTTGTTTATCCTAGTGGGGCATTTAAACTAGTTGAAGAGTTACAATGAAGAGCTATGTCCCTTTTCGAAGTTCATGACTCTTCATTCGAGTTAACACAACTCTTCAACTGAATTAATTAATTCTAAGATTTTGGGTTATTTGAAGAGTTACAATAAAAATGTATGTTCCTTTTCTAAGTTCATAACTCTTCATTCAAGTCATCTTAACTTTTTAATTAAATTATATACTCACATATATTATATTATAGTCTACTACAGTACATCTGATGACTTACTCACAGTGGTCATATAAAGTTACATTTGAATCATGGCACCAATCCGATGACTTACTCACAGTGGCCATATAAAGTTTTGTCACCATGCTAATTTGCATTTTGGATGTCATTGCCAAAAGCTCTTTGACTTCATTTTCCACAACATTGGCCTTCTCAAATTTTATAGCATCTGCCTTCTTCTTGATTCTACATTTACGAATGTAATGCCCTTTTTTTCCACCATGGTGACAATGCCTATTTTTCTTCATATTAGTGGAATTCTTCAAAGAATTTCCTTTCTTGTCAACTTTTAGGTTTCCCTGAGATTTCCCATTTTGATTTCTTCCAATTCCATTCTCACTAACATAATTTTATTTATAATTCAATAACAAGAAATTAAATGAACAAGATTCCGCCTCAATTTGAAGATGCATTTGAATTTGTTCTATAGTCATGGTTTTAAGGGAATGAAGAAATTTCTTCCTGTAATCCTTCCAACTAGGAGGCAACTTAGATAATAGTGATCCTACTTGATGTGAATCAGGAATCTTAACTTCAAGGTCACTAAGTTTGGATACTAGAATTTGGAGTTCATGTACTTGATCTATAATAGGTAAATCATCAGACATCTAAAACTCACAATATTTCAAAGCCAAAAACTTATCTGTACATTTTTTTTAGTTTTTATATTTGACTTCGAGGGCATCCTATATCTACTTTGGTGTCTTTGAATTCAAATATAAATTATATAATCGATCGGTAAAGTAGTTGAGTATATGGCCGTGACACACTAATTCATCTTCTTCACACATTTTTCTTTGTGCTTTAGCTTCATCACTATCATCTGACTTTGGTTCCAGTAGCATAGGTACACTTATATTGAGCACATAGAAAATAAGTAAGTACAAACACCATTTTATCTTTCCATTTCATAAAATTGTTTCCATCAAATCGACTCAATTTGATCAAATCCTAATTTTCCATTTTGAACGTTGAAGTAGAATCTGTCTCCATAATATTACCTTTAAATTGTTAGAGGATTTGTAACAAAATAAGATGGAGTTATATTACTTTGAGGAATGTAGGACACTATATTAAATGTAGTATTGCCGCAATAATTTAACCCTAGGATACAATAAAGCATTTACACGAGACTCTCTCAGTAATTGTATCAATAGACTTCAACCAAATATCTCAAATTTATATTTTTTTATCCCACAATTATGGGGTATTTCTACTAGTTGAAGAGTTACAATGAAGAGGTATGTCCATTTTCAAAGTTCATGACTCTTCATTCGATTCAACACAACTCTTCAATTAAATTAATTAATTTTCAAGATTTTGGGTTATCTAAAGAGTTACAATGAAAAGGTATGTCCCTTTTCAAAGTTCATGACTCTTCTTTTAAATCATCATAACCTTTCAATTAAATTATATGCTCACATATATTATATTATAGTCTACTCCAATAATCACCGGTAAGGTTAATATCATCCTTGTATGCATAATTGAACCAAAACATGTTGATAATAAAATAGTCGTGTAATTTGTTTACTGCGAACCTGCAATTCATTGATAGGAAATGAGGCTCATTTCTCAATAATCAACCAGTGGCAATTCATACATACACTTGGGGTGATCTTTATACATCACACACATACTTGTTTGGGCATCTAAAAGCTAAGGGTAACTACATTTGTTTCCCTCATGATGTTGCACTCTTTGATATTGTGAAATTACTCAGGTAAAAATACCCCAACTATAATGTACCTACAAAGTAAGTTCTTCTAATACTACTAGTTTCTACTTTATTTCTAATTGGTTGCCCTAAAATCGCTTGCCCTTGATCCCCTAGATCATTCCCATAGCCAAAGAGGCAATAATAGGATAACCATTAGAAGAAATATATGTTCCTTTAATTCTCTTCTCCATGTGTAACAAATGGGTTGGTTAGGAAAGTAATTGAATGAGGGCATGTTTAGACATTTTAGGATAATTGTTTTTTATATAGTAATTATTTATTTTTCTAGTAGTAGTTATGTTTCTTAGCTATATCTAGGCTTAACAAAGTTGATCCGGTTCGAATAATTTGACTCAAATAACTCGAACGTGAACCCCATAACAACTCAAAAAAAATTAACCTTATCTCAACTCAAAACCCAACATAACCCAATATGATCTAAAAATAAACTTAAAGTTAGCTCATCTAATAATAATCTATATATAAATTTTGAACACAGACATCCCAAAATGAACATACCCAAAACAAACATGACCTTAACCCAACCCGAACTTAGTAATAAATCTGATAATGATTCGTACCCGAGCTGATCTAACTTAAGATGACTTGGCTCAAACTTGAAAACACCCTAGAGGGGGATGAATAGGGTATAATGAAAGATAATGAGAAATTTAAAAATTTGCTCAATGATTTATAGTGGTTTAAGGACCTAATGCGACTCTACATCCACTACCAAAAGATTTTTCCATTCGGATTTTGAAATCTTCCTTTATTGTGTGTTGATGACGACCATGCTTCTAGGTTTATAAGTCTATATTCTCAATAATTTCTTTAAGAGATATATTTCAACTTTGACTAGTTAACCTCTATAGGTTTATGGATATAAAAATTCAATAACCTCTCTAGGATTTCTAGACATACGCACAACCACTTGATAATGGGTTTTGAAGAGTTTTATGGTGTTTACAATCGATTCTTCACAAAATACATAAATAAAGGTCTATAATCAAATGTGAGGGAAGTAAAAAAAAGATATATGAATTAGTATTACAAGTGTAAGAATAATACAACTAAATTTAAAGATGAAATTGAGCACTAGAGAAGTTTGATTTAGATGAAAAGGTGTAAAATCAAAACTCTCCTTGATAATTTATAAGATGTGAGAATGATGATTTTAGAAAAAAATTGCCAGCTTTATTAATGTGTATTAAAGTCATACAACTATTATTTACAGTGATAAAATATGATATAATTTTGCACTAGACATTGGGTGTAAAAAGTACTATAATGGGCAGACAATCTCATTAGTGTCCTGACTAGTTGATCATTATTCAAATCTGTTAACTAGTTTGATTAACCAGCCAATACATTGAAGGCGAGACTCAAACACATTTATTTAGAGAGTAAACTAGTTAATGAGTTTCAAACCAATCGATTGGTAGAACAATTATTTTAAGCTTTCCACACCTTTACAAAAAATATCATAACTTGAGGTACATAGTTTAAAAGTAAGTGTTGTCTTTTTTTTTTTAATGTAAATTAGAAATCTTAAGCTTTCTAAAGAATTATTACTCACCCAAAAATAGTGTCCATAGAACTTATGGTGAATTTTGCAATTCAACTAAGACTTTTTGTGTAAACACGTATGTAATATTTTTTATTAAGAAAAGATTGGTTTGAACATCCTTTTGTGTAAACACTTATAAATATTTTTTTGATACATGATATCATTTTAAGGTCTTTAAAATTTAATTTTAAATATAATTAGAAACAACAAAACATTTAAAATTCTAGGTGTTCAATATGTAAATCATATGCACATAAAACCTAAGACTATAACACACTCCTTGAAGCTTGAATCTAGGTTTATTAAGCACACTTGTTTAATTTTCCCTTTATGATTTGTATATTCCAAATATAAAATTAAAGATAATACATGAAGTGAACAAATTAGACAACAAAATTCATTTGTTATCATCAAAATAAGGCTGCCTAACTACCTTGAACGAAGTGGCGAGGGGCTTCTTCCTGTTTAACAAGGTGTTAGGTTTAAGCCCTAAAAATACATCATGTTGAAAATGGTTGAGTGAGAGCTTTACCTCTTATCATGGTCCCACTCGACTCAAACAAGTGGTCCTATAGGGCCACTTTTTTTTATTAAAAAAAAAAGTAAATAAAGTTGATTAACTTTTGAGTTCAATAGAACCCAACCCTTACTAAATATAAAACCAAACTAAAGTCAAAATCAAATTATAAAGGTAACATTTTACTTCATATAATTCGATACATAAACAAAATAAACTATCTTATTAACCAAATTTTACTTCATATAATTGGAAACTGTTACTACTATCTTATTAACCAAATTTTAATAATAATAATAATAATAATAATAATAATAATAATAATAATATGTTATTATCATTATACACATTACGATCATGATTATAATTGTTATAATAAGCATAACATAGTAAATTATAGTTAAATTCAACATATTTATTATAATAAATTAATAGAAACCAATGTTAATACGAATTTTGAACCAAAATGACCATACAAAATCTTGATTTAACCTACTATATACTCAAATCAAAGTCAATCAAAAGAAATTGATGAATTAGAAAACGATCCTTCATTGGACCCAGCCCAACCCCATTCAAACTCAAATAATTACAACATGAATCAAATTGAATATTAAGTAGGCTTTATCCAACCTAAATCTAAACTCAATCGTATAACAAATCCAATGTTATTCTAATCCAAAATTATCCAACCCAAATTTGACCCATGTATCCCATTTGACTCGGCTGGTTATATTAGACATAGTTATGGTATTGACCATAAAGGCTGTAGTGGTAATGCTAGCAACAACAATTAGGTATGATAATTTTTTTCTTTAATTCGGGGTCCTATTGGAGATTTTTTGTTTGGATTTAGGTTCAGATATTCTTATCGGGGATTTTTTGGGTATGGATTTAGAGTTTTCATCCCCAAACCTGCCCAAAATATTTTTTTATATGCTTCTTGTATAATTATATATAAAAATTAAAATTATATAATAAAAAAGGATTAGAGGTCAGATTTTGGGGATCGGGTTAGGTTTCAAGACTGGAGAATAAATCGAGAATAGGAAATAGGTCAAGAATCAGAATGGAACTTTTTGAGCAAAAAGAAATCGAGGATTAAGACAAGTTAGGTTATTATTTTTATTGGGTTTAGGAATGGGGGTTTTGTCCTCGATTCACCCCGTTGTCATCTTTAGCCGCAAGCAATGCATACCTTGATTTAACCAGCTACGTACAATTAGTTATGGCTAGCTACAACTTCTCCATTCAAAGCAATAATCATACCACTGCTAATATGATCAGCATCCTTCTTCATAAAATGAATCTATAATTTGAGCCAATTAATAACAATATAACATTGCCAATAACAAAAATAAATAACATCATGTAAATGGAAAAGAATCACTATATATTCTAATTTTTACTAACTATTATTCTTCCTTAGCCAATAAAAACAAGTTTCTCAAAGAGTATAAGCTAACTTGTTATATTTTGCTTTATTTTTACAATAAATAAAATTTGAATACATATAAATGTTGATATAAGTATATCCTCTTTTCCTTTTTTTGTTATATTGTTCTTTCTTCACATTAATTGAGAAATTTTGCCAAAATCTATTAGTTATAAGCTCCCACTTAATTACAACTAGTTTTGAATGTTCATTCACAGACTTTTCATTTATAAGTTAGATTATTAGTTATTTGTGTCAAAAAAGAACATATAATTTTACTAATGCATACAAGATCCAACTTAGGTCTTGCTAGGAGTTGGTGTTCTAAGGATTTAGAACAACTAAAAATGCAAGAGATAAATGAGGGAGGTTTGAGAGGATAAAAATTAATTATTGGTAATCCTTGAATAAATACTTGTAAGAACCACCTAAAGTATAAAATCTTAGGCTAAATCATGTACGATTTTTGTAAGATCTTCAAACTCTTACACCTAGAGAATGAAGGAGACACACTCTTGGTTTTGGGAGAAAATAATGCATCCAAAGGTTGTCTTTCTCTATTTCATTTTATCCTTGACACTTACAGAAAAAGTGTAAGATTAAATGTTACAACTTAGCCAACTAATACATGTGATTTTAGCTAAAATAAAGGAGAAAATCTACTTAAATTCCAACCATGAGTTTTGGTCATGAAGAGGAAGATTTGAGTAGATTTTCGAACATGCTTCTCCCACTTAGCAACAACCATATTACTCAAAAGGAAATAGATAAAGGCCCTTTTAATCTTATAAGCAATAAAAAAAAAGTAAGAAATATCTTCTAGCCTTCCTTGTTCTTCTCCAAATCTGTATTTTTCTTCCCGAGTGCTAAAAATGACTTACATCCAACTTGAGAGGGACTTGTTGCTGTTTTGTATGGCTTTCAAGAGTACAAAAACAGTGGAGTTTTTGTGGAGTTTTTAGGGCTAAAATATTAAGGGAAATGGGTTAAAAAGATGGAAAAAACTTGAGAAAAGAAAAACATAGCTTATAGTGGCCCTTTTTGGGGTATTTTGTGGATGTTACAAAAGGGTGGTTGACAAGGTTTACATGGCTTGTATGACTAGCATGGATAAGTTTTGTTGGATGGTTAATTTGTACAAGTAAATAGAGTTTTATGGCTCTCAAACTTGGAAAATTTAATGACAATATTATTATCATCAAATGAGGATGCTCTTGTATCATTTACACTAAAAGAAAATACTTTATGGAGTTTTACAATATTTATTATAATTAAATATAGACGATTTACTATATATCAAATTATAAATATTTATTTAATTTTATAAATCATAAACCTAAACATGAAAGTAAGTTTTTAGATTATAAATCCAATCAAAATGTAAAATTGTGATTTAGTCGACTTTAGTTCAGGTTTGATCCATATCATGTACATCAATATTTAAGAGTATAGATTGGTTTAAAATAGGGTAGTGTTGGGCTATAATCCAAAAAAAAACCTAAGAGGAATATAGTAGTATCTTTATTTGTTTATATCGGCATCTTTATTTTTAATTTTATATAGTAGTATCTTTAAAATGTTTTTGATGTGTTGTTTGTATAAATACTATTAATAGTTTATTAGGACATTTTTATCTGCATGTGGTATTATATAGGATTGTGTAAAAACAATTGGAATCTAAAAATCTAATCTAGTATCCGATAAATCCAATTCGATATTTAAAATATCTTATTTGATTTTGGTCAAAAGGATATTCAATAATCCAATCAAAAACCTGATATTCAAAGTTAAGAATATCAAGTTTTTGATTGGATAATTCGATCCAAAAAAATATCCGATATTTTAATGGTTATTTCAATAATACATCATAATATAGTATTTTTTTAGTTTTAAGATTTATTTATTTTTATATTTTAAACTTTTAAAATAATATTTTAAGACCTTTTTGATAAAAATTAGATGCTCATATGAATATAAATATAAATATTAACTGATATACGGTATTTATTATTTAAAATTGTCTTGTAAAAGTTATTAAAATTGATAAAATAGTATTTTTATACTGATATTGGATATATCTAAACCCAATTCATATTTCATCTGTATTTTTAAGATATTAAAAAAATGGATATTTGATCTGAAATATACATAGTAGATATAAGAGAGAAAAAAATATCCAAACGGATATGAATATCTAATGTTATACACCCTTATTAGGATTACTATCTTTATCTTGATTTGTCTTTGTTATCATCATTAGATAAAAATATTTTCATGGTCAATGTTATACAACTTGTTCCATAATGCATGTTTACTATTTTTTTCTAGTTGATTGAATGTCGGTAGAGAGAATATATACTAGAATTTTCTGATTTGTCTTTTAAAAAGTATATTTGACACTTATTTATAACAATATGTATAACTCTTATTTTTTCAGCGCCCATTTCAATATTGAAATGAACTAATTTATAACAAAATAAATTGATATAAGTTGTATGAAATATTTAACCTAAACCAAAGTTACTTATATACTTTATATATATATATATATATATATTGAAAGTTAACCCCCTTAAATTTATATATTGAAAGGTTGAGTTATGGCGATGTGTAGACAGATTCAAGGACATTAACGAGAATCTCAAGGTGGACCATTTCTCATCAAAAAACTTGATGAAAATGGGTTAGCTTGGAAGATATGTATGTTGGAGGTACTAAGACATGTTGAGAGAAAGGATTGCTTTCGGGTTTAGCCAATAAAGATTAAAATAAAATTTATGGTTGCTAGCTTGAGATTTATTGTTACTTAGAGGCTTGAAGGTAGAAATTATCCATAGGATTGTGTTATATATATATAAATGTCAACTTGATATGAAATTAAAATATGACCGTACATGTATACTATCACTAGTTTTTTCACCCACGTTGCATGCGGATTTTTACTATGATTTTACAATAATTCTTTTTTGGTAATAAAATAAATTTCTTTGACCCTAACTACAAGAGGGGCCGGGCCATGATAATTGATATGCAACCCTTGGCTCAAAGCCCAACCCATAGGCATAGCTACGACCGCGGGGCCGATGCATCCGTACCATTTCCTTAAAAGGTCGGGTGGGTGCGACCGCTCCTCATTAGATGTCCAGCTCCTGCTCTCCGCTTCACTCTCATTAGTCATTACGTTCTACTGTTTGAGGCTCTGATCAGAAACACTTTCAATGGCGGCGATCACTTCTCCTCACAGTTCAATGCGATCGCGTGCAATTTCTCTTACTTCCAGAACTTCATCGTTCTCCGGCCAAGCGATTCAGGGTTCTGTTCGACTGTCCAGCTACTTAACGTCTTCATCGTCTGCTTATTGTCGGAGGTTCTCATGTCAAGCCATATCTGCTTCTCCAATATCTCCCGTCGCCGATGAAGGTATTTTTCTTTAATGAAGTATTTAAGTTGTGGCTATCTGGTTTGTTTATCTCATGTGTTTATTTTTATGATCGGGCTAGTACTTCGTTGCCATATTGCTGCTGATTTGGGTTAATGAACAACTAGTTTAGGGTTTATTTGTGATTCTCATCTCGGAAGTGACTGAGGGGGTGCGGCATTTGAGACTCAGGTGCTGCATGAGTAATATGGCATCATTTAGTTAGGTATCTTGCTGTTTTAGCTTCAAGCATGTTGTTTCATCGGTTGCGACATGCGCATTTATTTTAAATTATTCTGTTGACTGACTATTGAGGAATAACCATTAGCTTAATGTCACTAATATCGTATTTCGTTTGGGTTTTCTGTTTTCATCTTTAGAGTATCGAGTTGATTGAATTGATGCAAATGGTTCGTTTATTCTGAACTTTTATTTATTTATTTATTAACACGGTTCCTGTTTTTGACAAATGCTGAGGAGGCGGGCTCTATTTAGATATATGTGTTTACTTTGTGTTTTGGCGAGCCAAAGACGACGTGCCTCGAATTGCATGTTCAATTTTCCTGCGAGGATGGCGTGACAAAACATGATGCCCCAAGTGAGAACGTCTCTGAAGCTCATCGTACCATTATTATTTTTCTACTCAGCGCTTAAAGTAGATTGAAATGGTGTAAGGTCCTGTCTTTCATTATTGGATTTTGTGGCACGATAATGAAATTTCTATGACAGGAATATCTGGCAGCAATGCTGCCGTACACCACGTAATAGATACATCTGTTTTTATCTCTCCTTCTCACCTTTGGACAATAGGGCTTTAGAGAGGCCGAGCCACTCCTTGTTCAATCATGGCTCATTTGATAAATGAGTATAGCCGTCTACTAATGAGCCTAATATTGATGTTAAATGAGCTGCTGAATTGTGCTGACTCATGAGCCGCCTAAGTAATCGAAACAATTTGAGTCAAGTGGGGTTGAGCTACTCTATTCTTCAATTCTGAGCTTGTTTATTCACTGATATGCACTCAAATACTCATAACATGGCCCAAATCTTCTTCCAAACCAGATCAAACCATAATTTTTTGGTTTGACTTGGTTTCGTTTACAGCTTGAAGTCTTAAGGAAAAATAGTTTGCTTATTATTTTAAAAATTATATCATGTTTATATATCATAAACTGTATATTATTGACATTAAACAATTTGATTATTTTAAAGGAGTGTTAATGGCTGTATAGATCGTTGGCCTTAATTGGCTGCAACGCCATCTACGTATCTATGCAATAAAGTATAGTTTCTTTAAATAAAAACATATTTTAAATGAAAAATAATGTATAGCTGCAACCTCTTCTCCTAAATGTTATCGAATTAATGTGATTGGTTTTTATCGTAGTAGATGTTATTATTTGAACATTGCATTGGTTGTAATTTGTGAGAACTTTTACTACTGCATTAGACCATGTACAACCTTGGTCTACCCTATGTTCACGGACAATACTTTCTGCCATTGCTTTTGTTTTGTATTTGGTAAATTTTTTCATTGTCTTTCTTGTATTGATGTTTATGGACATCAAGTCCCATATTCTGTTTCTTTGTTCGTCTACTTTTCTTTTGGTCTCCGCTTTAACTTGTAAATTCAGTTTGTGACCCTTTTTCTCTCACTTTTTTTTGGTTGGGGTTTCCTTCTAATCATAGTACTACTGCAATTCCGGAAATGAATTGAACAACTCATAGCTCAAGAGTCATGATGATTATTGCTTTATTCAGAATGTTATGTGTGTTATGCATTGTCTGCTTAATTGCTAGCTTTTTCTCATTTGATAAAATGTTCTCTTCGTCAACAGTTTCCCAAAATTGTTTCTTTTCTCTTTATTTTCTTTGTCCCCTATTTGTAGGACAAAAGTGTTCTTAGTATGATTCTTCCCTCACTCTTCCACCCCCATTCATCTCTCACAGCAAGCAGCATATAGAACCATTCAAGCTTTAGACAGAATAGTTTTGGATAGAACCATTCAAGTTGTGCGCATAACCAATGGTTCACACTCTAAGGTTGTTGGAATAGGATCCATATGTGTCTCAAACATGTTTATTCTCTACTCTTGTCTCTAATATAGATTGTAATCTTATCTCTGTGAGAAGATTAAATAAGATCTTCAGCTTTGGTCTAAATTTTATGCTAAATCTTGTGTTTTCGGAACTTGAGCCTGGGAAAGATGATTGGTAATGCTGAATAATATGTAGGCCTATACATCCCCAAAACAGATGTGTCTCCGGTCCTTCCCATCAATAATAAGTTTTGTGTCAACCCCTGATGTTGGTCAGTTAATTGTCACGAGTCCATTAACTAGTCCAATAAGAATAGTGCAATCATGTTGTGGCACTATCGCCTAGGTCGTTCAAATTACTTGTACTTAAATGTTTATTCCCATCATTATTTGTCAATAAAAATATAAATTGATTTCACTTTGATGTTTGCCAACTTTCTAAGCATACTTGAAGCACATATTCACCTCCATAATAAAAACCAAGTCAATCATCCATTATAACATCTGTGGCCCAACCAAAATATCCAATATCTTTGGAGTTAAATTGTTTCTCTTCCTAGATGATGATCATACCCGATTAACTTTGTTATTTTTCAAGAAAGAAAAATTAGAAACTAATCAATTATTCAAAAATTTCATACTATGATTAAGATCCGGTTTCACACTAATAGTCAGGTCCTCAAAACTGTAAATGTTTGAGATTTTTTCAATTCCTCTCATGGTTCCTATCTCCAATCTAATGGAATGATCCATCAAAGCTCTTGCGTTGATACACCTCAACAAAATAGTGTGGTTGAACGCAAAAATCGCAAAGTTGCCTACTCTTTACTCATCCAGTTCAATATTCCTAAAAGATTCCAGGGAGAAGCTATTCTCATTGCCATTTATTTAATAAATGCCCTCTTGTGGCCTCAAATATAAATCTCCAATACAAACACTCCTTGAATACTTTCTTAATTCCCATATGATATCACATGTTTCCTTTATAATTTTTTGGATCCAATGCATTCATTTATATCTATCCTCATAGTAGGGGAAAACTTGATGAGCGTGCATTTAAGTGTATATTCAGAGGGTACTCACCAAACAAGAAAGGGTATAAATGTTTTTCTCCTTATACCAAAATTCTATTAGACCATGGACATCACTTTCTTTGAAAAACAATTGTTTTTCTCCAATTCTAAAATTCGTGGGAGACTAACCCACATGAATTGTTGAATTGGGAGTGTAGTTCTCTTATTGATCCCGTCCTTACATGTCCCTCTAGCTCAATACAATACATGTCTTGTTATCCATTGTTGTGAATCAAGATAGGCCATTGTTCCAACTTGACGTGAAGAATGCATTCCTAAATGGAGATTTAGTGGAGGAAGTGTATATGGATATTCCACCTGGATTCCAAACTAATTACACAAGAGGCAAATTGTCTAGACTATACAAGGCTCTGTACTAACTCAAACAATTTGTGCATGGTTTGGTAGATTCACAAAGTTACTAAAGGGAGATGACTACATGCAGTCTCAAGCTAATCACGCGCTCTTCATCAAATACTTAATTGATGGTAGAGTTATTATATTGGTAGTGTATGTGGATGACATAGTCCTCACATGATATCATCCAGAAGAAATGAGAAGGCTCAAGATTTAGCTATCTAAAGAGTTTGAAATCAAAGAACTGGGAGATCTAAGGTACTTTTTGCGAATGGAGTTAGCTAGATCGAAGAAAGGAATCTCATTTTCTCAACCTCCTTCAAGAAACCAGTGTGACTGGGTGTGGGCCAGCAAACACTCCCATGGACCTTAACACAAAGTTGAAGGCTCAAAATGATGAAATGGCTATAGATAAGGGATGAATATTATGCAGTGAAAACACGAATAATATTTTATATGTTGTAGTTGTTGTGACATGAATTTTTTTTAACAATAAATATTAGCAAATATTAGTAAAATTTTGGCAAATATTGACTGATAATTGATCTGTTGCCAATAAATATGTAAAATTTAAAAACTGCCGCGTATTTCCAATTTTGTGTATTGGCACTGATAGTTAATTGTATGAGATGATGCCAAATCTTGGGGGGGGGGAATTGATCTATTTAATTCATACTCACCTAGATATAAGCTTTGTTGTGAGCATTGTGAGTCAATTTCTAAGCAATCCCTCTGAAGCTTACTTGGACCAAAAGTACCTACGTTGTCCTCATGTTTGCTCAACACATTTGTTAATTTGTTAGTTATCATTTCCAACAACAGTGTTATGGTATTTTAGAAAGAATATCACTCTAATATCTTATCAATGCTACCATTAACCTTTCGTACCTAAAACATAATATTGACATTTGCAGCCATCAACAATTAGGGTGTTGATAAGCCACTGGTTGGGTTCCACTTATGCGAGGCATGGGAAGGTTAAGAGTGGGGTGTTTGGAGGCAGCTTGGTTGCGACTTAGCTAGCTACCGAGTCCTTATAGGCTGGAGCTATTATGTCATTTTTATTATGGCTCAACTAGGTGTTTTGGCACATTAAGGGAGTGGTATTACTTGGTCTGTATTATTAATTTTGTTAGGATCATTATGCTTTTCTAGCAGTCTAGTTGGGTGAGGGGTGAGGAAGGGGAGCAATTTCGTTAGAGAATGATTGAGGATTAAATAGAGGGAGGAGTGTTAGGAGTAGAGGGGGGTAAGGAGAATTTGGTGGTCAGGGGAGGAACTAGGTCCTCAAATTCCTAGCTTGTAACTATCCAAATCTCGCAATACACTATATTCTTTCTCTATGTCTTGCTGGTAATACTTGTTATGTGTTGTGATTCCCTTCAACTCCTATCAATGTGGTATCAAAGTTGTGACAACCGGGAAGAAAATTAACCCAGCAAGATCTAGAAGAGAGAGTAGGGATTATTTAAGAGGAATGGCAACGGGAAGTAGGAGCACTACAATCGGACACTTAGAGGCTGGATAGGATCATTGGAGAGTTGGTTGGGAAGTTGGATGTGTTGATCAGTTGTGGTGACTTTTGTGTCTCGGCGAAGGAGAATGGAAAGGAAAAAATAGGGGAGGCTAGGATGATGGCCCAAATAATCAAAATAGAGACTCGAGAATTAGAAGTTGAGTACAATGGTGAACCTCGTGTTGTGCATCAAATGGAGCTTCCTCTCTTCAATGGCAGTGACCCTGATGGGTGGATTTTTAGGGCTGAGCGCTGCTTTAACCTAAACAGACCAATGGAGGAGAAACTAGAGGAAACAACAACAATGATGGAGGGTCTTGCTGTGTTGTAGTTTCAATATACATAGGAGACCCATAAATTCACTTCTTGGGCTAGAGTGAAAGAGGTGTTGTAGCTTCGATTTAGAGTAAGTCAAGAAGGAACTCCTTGTAATTAGGCAGGGAGAAGTTTGAAGCCATGGCAGCCAAGCGATAAAACAAAGGTTGTGGTCTTGATGTCAAAGTATTGGGGTATTCCGAACAATATTTTATATGTTGCGGTTGTTGCGGCGTGATTATTTAATTCTTTTTTGCAACAAATATTGGTAAATATCGGTAAAATATCGCCCGATATCCAAAATTTCACCGATACCACGATGATCAATATGTGAGATTCTGGAACGGCCACATTTTATAATCTTGTGTCGCGATTGGCTCAAAAACTGTAAAATTGTGGCCAATATGCAATTGCACTATCGAGATTTCTTTGTATGATGGCATCACCGTTGTAGGGAAGATTAACGGGGGAGAAGCTAGAGAGTACATTCCTCAACGGATTCAAGCTAGCAATTTGAGGGGAGGTGCGATTGTTGAAACCAGGCAATCTCTTGGAGATGGAGGCCGCCCACCTTATTGAGGAAAAGAATTAAATGGTTCAAATGGGTCATTCTGATATTGAGAATAATATGGGCAAGGCTACTAGTGCCCAAAATAATATTTTGGGCCCAAAAGTTTCCAGCCCATTTTACTTGTCTATGTCGACACCCTCAAGCCTTGTGATTAGCAAGGCAACTGAGGGCTATAGCATTGGTCAAGCTTTAAACTACATTAGCGGCACCAACTCTAAAGGAAATTCCAACAACCGATGAGCCCCTAGGTTCCAGTGACTCACTGATGTCGAGTACCCAACAAAGGAAGGATAGGTTTATGTTTTTGCTGCAATGAAATGTTCTCGCTAGTGCACGTGTGCAAAAATTGCTTGTTGCAAGTATTATTATTGGATGACTCTTATCATTTGGAAGAATCGGAGCTCTGGTGGAAGATGAAGGAGTTGGCAAACTTAAGGAGGGAGTGGATGACAAGGTGGAAGGCCGGATCAAGTTATCCATGAATTCGGTAGTCGGTTTCACCTCACCTACAACTATGAAGTTTGCGGGAGAGATGAAGGGCTCCTAGGTCACAACACTTATTGATAGTGGTGTGACTCATAACTTCATTGCATTGGATGTAGTCAGGAAATTACAGCTACCACTTACTCCCACTAGTGCATATGGGGTTGTTATGGGGACAAGCGGGTCAGTCCAAACTCAAGGATCATGTAAGTCAAACTCTATCTACAAGGATTAAGGTATGTGAAGATTTATTAGCTCTTGAATTAGGAAGCGCGAATGTTATTTTGGTGAAGCAGTGGCTAGAGAAACTTGGGATGATGCAAGTAAACTAGAAGGCACTGGTGATGAAGTTTACTATGGGGCAGAAAATTGTAGAGCTAAGAGGGGAACTGGGTTTAGGCAAAACATTATGGCGACCTTCCGAAGAGAGGGAAATGGGGTCCTCTTGGAGTGTTATGCTATAGATGCTACAGAGGACACCAATCGAAAGACAAGTGGCTAAGGAGGTGCATCAGGTGTTGGACAGGTTCCAAGGTGTGTTGGATGCTCTAATGGGTCTTCCCCCTCAACGGGCCTTGGATCACTACATTGAATTGAAGTAGGGGCAGCAGCCAGGGAGTATCAGATCTTACAGATATGCCCAATCTTAGAAAGATGAGATAGAAAGGCTAGTGCAAGAAATGTTGGCAGTAGGTATCATTCAATCAAGTCACAACCCTTTCTCTAGTCCCGTGCTCCTAGTAAGGAAGAAAGACAGCGGTTGGGGCTTCTGTGTTGATTATTGTGCCCAAAATAGAGCAACAGTTTCGAATAAGTTCCCAATATTGCAATTGATGAGTTACTAGATGAGTTCCATGGCGCAAGGGTATTTTCTAAGCTTGACCTAAAGTCCGTGTACCATTAGATTAGGTTGTGACCGAAAGATGTGCCTAAAACAACCTTTAGAACTCAAATGCCCAGGCCACATTTTAGGCATTAATGAACAACATCTTCAAGCCTTACTTGAGGAAATTCATTCTTGTGTTCTTTGATGACATATTGGTGTATAGTCTTTTAGTATGGAGGACCACGCGAAGCATCTGGACTTAGTGTTTGACTTGTTGCATGCTCGCTCACTATTTGTTAATTGAACAAAATGCTCATTTGGCCAAAAAGAGTTAGAATATATGGGTCATATGGATTCAGGATATTGGCTGATAAAGGCCATGGTTGAATGGTCAACACCTATGATCTTACGAGAGCCGTGGAGTTTTCTTGGGCTCATAGGATAGTACCGGAATTTTGTGCACCGATGCGAGCATATAGTGACGCCCCTAACTGCTCAGCTTAAAACAAATAGCTTTGGTTTGATTAAGGAAACCTAATAGGCATTCGAGGAGCGCAAACAAGAAATGATAAAAGTATCCATCCTTGCCTTACCAAATTTTCAGCAACCATTTTTGGTAGAGACTGATGCATTGAGTTTGGGAATTGGGGTTACTTTAATGCACCATCAGCGACTGATTGCTTACTTTAGTCAAGTGTTGGGACCTTGATCCCGAATGAAGTCGGTGTATGAAAGGGGAGTTGATGGTCATAGTTTTGGTTGTAAAGTGTTGGAGGCCATATCTTTTGGGGCATACATTTGTCATGCGCACGGATCAAAAAAGCTTAAATTTTTTGTTGGACTAGCAGGTCATCTCTAAAGAGCATTAATGTTGGATTTCCAAATTATGGGGTTGCAACTTTGACATTGAATGCTTGCCAGGTTGCGAGAATAAAGTGGCGGATGCCTTATCTAGGCACCATGGGGAAATCTTTAGCTGCCCTGATTGTAACTTGGGTTCACAACTGGAAAGCCCTCCAAAATTAGGTGGATGCTGACTTGGAGCTAGGACTTGTAAAAAGGACTCTTCACTCATCTCTAGGGACGACGCCGACTATAGCTTGAACTAAGGGACCTTGTTCTACAAAGGTAGGCTAGTATTTTCTCATAATTTTATATTTATTCCTCGTATTTTGGTTGAATACCATGGGGGTAGATTTTTGGACATTCAGGAGTGTTGAAGACTTGCATGAGCTTGGCTCGAGATGCATATTGGATAGGTATGCGCCAAAGGGTCCAGGATTATGTAGTTGTCCCTAGGCCTTATCTTTTAGCTTGTTGCAGCCATTGCCCATACCAGAGCAAGTTTGGGAGGATGTCTTGATGGACTTTATCGAAGGGTTGGCTAAGTCCAAAGGGCATGATTTTATAATGGTAGTAGTGGATTGTCTCACAAATATGCTCAATTTGTACCCCTTAGGCACCCATTCACAACCCCTAATGTTGCTGAGAAATTCATTAAGGAGGTGTTGTGCTTACATGGCATTCTCTGGTCCATTGTATCCACTGTGACAAAGTCTTCTTGAGCCATTTTGGAGGGAGATATTTTGGTTGTAGGGAGCAACACTTAAGTATAGCATTGCATATCCCCCTAAATCCGATAGTCAATCTAAGGTGGTTAATTGTTGCTCGAAGCACAGCTGAGATGTTTTATCGAAGGCAAGCTTGAGCAGTGGATGTGTTGGTTACCATGGGCCTAGTACTGGTATAATACCTCCCATCACACAGATTTGAAGCTGTGCCTGGATCGCTTATAGAAAGTGACGAAGGTTGTGGACGATAAGAAGCTGCTGGATGTGAACTTTGAGGTTGGTGATTGGGTGTGCGTGAAACTCAGACCCTATAGGCAGTGATCACTAGCTAAACGTGTGAATGAGAAACTCTCTCCACATTACTTTGGCCCATATTAGGTACCGAGTCGTTTGGGTAAGGTGGCATACAAGCTGGATCTTTCAGACAGTATTCGAAT
Source organism: Tamarix chinensis (assembly GCA_030549775.1). NCBI lineage: Eukaryota > Viridiplantae > Streptophyta > Magnoliopsida > Caryophyllales > Tamaricaceae > Tamarix > Tamarix chinensis. The sequence goes on along the minus strand of CM060174.1, from coordinate 70,562,928 downwards.
TCACCTTGTGTTTCATGCCTCAATGCTTAGATTGGTAGTGGGAGATGTACATCAGTTGCAGCCCTTCCCAATGGGGCTCACGTTAGAATTGGATTAGGTGGTGGAGCCCGAGTAAGTGTAAGACATGCATTATAGCCCCACTAGAGTTCTGGAGGTGTGGATCAGTTGGAGGTGAATTTCGAACTTTGAATCCTCTTGGGAGGAGTTTGATCTTATTAACACTCATCTTCCTGCCTTACACCTTGAGGACAAGATGAAAGTGTTAACAAGGGGTATTGATAAGCCATTGGTAAGGTTCACTCATGCAAAGCATGGGAAGTTTAAGAGTGGGGGCTCAAAAGACGGCTCACCTGTGACTTAGCCTAAGTCCTTGTAAGCTAGAGCTATTATGTCATATTTATTATGGCTTAGCTAGGTGCTTTGGCACATTGAGGGGTATTATTGGGTCTATATTATTAATTATGTTAGGTTCATTATGCTTTGCTGGCAGTCCAAGCGGGTGAGGGGTGGGGAAGGGGAGCAATTTCGTTAGAGAATGATCAGGGATTAAATAGAGGGGGTAAGGAGAATTTGGTGGTCAGTGGAGGAATGAGGTTCTCAAATTTTTGGGTTGTGATTAAATAGAGGGGTATACTTGTTACGTATTGTGATTCCCTTCAGTTCCTATCAAGAGTATCTATATTCACATGGCTTATTCGATAGATGCTTGGGGAAAGTAATAGGTCGTGGCAATAGGGACATGAAAAGTAGAAGTTAAAGTGATTTAAAATTCATAGACTAAGCAAGGAAAGTGGGATGTGCAGGTAATAGGAGGGATAAAAATTAGAATTTAGGAGTCTGGTGGGTTATGGTGGGTGGGAGAGGGACGGGGAAGGGGAAGGGGAAGCGGTGTAGTGACAACAAGGGTATATGTTGGGGGGCAATAGGTTTTTTTATATCATGTTATTTAGGGTTGTAAGGTTGAGTTTAGTTTCATTTAGTTGGGCTTGGGCCTAAAGTTATACAATTTACCAATTAAATTAAATTTTATACTACCTATTTTACATATCTTATTTAAATATAAATTTATCTATATTTTATAATATATTTATTAAATTAATACAAACTAATTATTTGACTGGTTAAAACCACCGGTTAGACCATTAAACTAGTAGAGAGACCAGTTTGATAACCGTTCCGACTTTAAAACCTATGGCTATAGCTATTGCCAAGAACCCTGTCCACCGTGATAGGACAAAACATGTTGAAATTGACTGACATCTCATTTGTGAATAGATAGAAGACACTGTTATATCTCTGTGTCATGTTTCATCAAGATTTCAAGCAGCAAATATCCTCACAAAGGCTATTTTTGGTCCTAACTCAACTGGACCAAGTTCCAGACTTTGCTAGATGAGCATACCGACTAGTTTGAGGGGGATTGTAGAAAATCAATATTATTTCCGTATTTTTAATATCTTGATTTAAGGAAAGGATTCTATAGTATATCTGATTTATGGAATAGATTCTGTTGTATATCTAGTTCCTTGATTTAAGGAACACATTGTTGTAGTTTAGGCATGACTCTTTCTTATTTTTACTGCTGCCTTTATTTACTTAGGAAAAGATATTTATTTCCCTACGATAAAATCATTTCCTAGATCCTAGAATCTAGGATTCTACCGTGTGTATTTTCGGCTCTTCCCTGTATATATATTTATGCTTCGTGCCTAGTAAAAATTAAATTTTCTGCTCTAATCAACGACGGTCCTTTCATTTTTTTAAATTTATTTATTTTTACCTGATCCTCCAGTTAAATCAGCTGGAAAGGATTTTCTGCACATCAATGATTTTGATAAAGCCACACTTTTGAAGATCTTAGATCGTGCCAAAGAGGTGAAAGCTCTACTGAAATCTGGGGATAGGTCTTTTCAACCTTTCAAAGGAAAGACAATGGCTATGATCTTTGCAAAGCCATCCATGAGAACTCGGGTTTCTTTTGAGACAGGGTTTTCCTTGTTAGGAGGTCATGCCATATACCTGGGGCCAAATGACATTCAAATGGGCAAGCGGGAGGAAACGCGAGATGTTGCTCGTGTATTATGTCGCTATAATGACATCCTCATGGCACGTGTTTTTGCTCATCAGGTACACATCTCAATTGCATTTATGTTAAAGTATTCAGTGTTTGTTGAAAGTAAGGAGAGATGTTGTTTCTTCTGTCCCCTACCAATTCTTTTTCTTTTGATTCCAAAAATATTTTTACCAAACAATAAATCTCATTAGAAGTTGAGTTGTTGGAACAAGTCATCTGCCATGGATTTAGCATAAAATGTATTTGGTAATGTGGACTAATTTTCGTGTCATGACCTACCCATCACCTGGATGAGCAAGCTGCTGTGGCATAAGCCCCTCCTGCTACTTTGCAAGAGTTGCAACCCGTGTAAGAGACATTCATTGTCAGCTTTAAAGCAAATGTTAAGAATGGACGAATGTCCGTTGCTTGAAGGTGCATATGGTTCTTTGGGCTGGTACATTTTTTCCAAGTACAGGAGGGCTAAGATGAGGAAAATGCAAAAAATTATTTTGGCGAGGCTCCTTACGGATGTTCATTTCTCCTTTTTGTTAAGGTGCTTATACCCTAGCTGAATAACTGACCCAAAATTCTGGTTTTCATTCTGATGCTAATTTGACGCTTACAGATTCCATTAAAATGCTTTGAAGATGTAGTCATGGAATTGTATTCCCCTCCTCTCTCTCTCTCTCACTCTCCTTTTGACAAATACAGTCACAAACATGTTTGTATAAATCTGCAAAAAACCTTTAAAATTTATCGCCGAAAGCCTTCCCCAACCTCACCCATCAAGGCCCATATAAACTGGGTAAAGTGCAATGAATGCAAAGGGGTAAGAATCAAGTTGGGCGGATGCCAATCCGCTAACCAGCACATTAGTAAACTTTATGTTTGCTTTAGTGGGAGACCATAAATAGACGGGTTGAAGAAGTTCTTCAATAGAATCTGTTCCCTCCTGTGGATTGAGTGTAATTAACTTGTCTTGTAAACTTGTGATTTTCATTTCAAGTCTCCCAATGCCAGCTTCATTTTCATCCAAAATTTGTTTCCTTGTTCAAATATATATCGGTCTTATGTATATATTTTCCTATATTGTGTATGTATTTTTGACAGGACATTCTTGATCTAGCTCATTATGCATCAGTACCTGTTGTAAATGGCCTGACAGATTACAACCATCCATGTCAAATTATGGCTGATGCACTCACAATGATAGAGCACATTGGTCAAATGGAAGGAACCAAGGTTTGCAGTGGGTTAACTCTGTTGATTGTGTTTGTTGGAAGAGATGTTAATTCCATGTGGAATATTAAATTGTGTATTTTGCACAGGTGGTGTATGTTGGAGATGGCAACAATATTGTGCATTCTTGGTTAGCATTGGCATCAGTTGTTTCTTTCCATTTTGTTTGCGCCTGTCCAAAGGGCTACGAACCAGATCAGAAGGCAGTGGAGAAAGCCCAGAAGGCTGGAGTCAGCAAGATTGAGATATCCAATGAGCCAGAAGAAGCTGTTAGGGGAGCCGATGTTGTGTACTCTGATGTTTGGGCCAGCATGGGACAGAAAGATGAGGCAGAAAAACGTCGTAAAGCTTTCCAGGGTTTCCAGGTACTCTGATTACTATTATTTCTGAGTTGCATATTACCAATTTTTTCTTTACTTTTAGGTCGCTAATAGCTTAGGTTCTCAAGGTTTTCTTGTGCACCTTAGGCTTCAAATACTATACTAGGAAAAAAAAATCAAATTTGAAAGCTCGCGAGGAAATCCAGTTTTTAAAAAAGAAGGGGGAAATCAAAGGAAGATAACAGAGGACTAGACATGTAAGCTGAAGCAGGTGACGAATGGAGAATGCTCCGTGTCCAACTCTGATAAGATTTTTGATTAGCTTAGGTTGTAATAGTTGCCATGCTTGTCCAACAGAGGAGTTTACCTAATTACCTATCACATTTCTCCACTTTCCTATTAGGTGAGATCACAGATATTTGACCCTTTTTGAGTCTTTTTGGGTTAGTGAACTTCTGCTTCTAGATGCTTTTCAAAATTTAGCGTACTATGAAACGGAAAGGCCTCACGTGCTTAATATGCAATAATTTGCAGGTCGATGAGGCCCTTATGAAATTAGCAGGTCCCAGAGCCTACTTCATGCATTGTTTGCCAGCTGAAAGGGGTGTTGAAGTGACTGATGGGGTTGTTGAAGCTCCAAATTCAATCGTGTTTCCTCAGGCCGAGAATCGCATGCACGCGCAAAATGCTATAATGCTTCACCTATTACACTCATAATGTAAGGTACTTGGATCACTATGGTAGGCATACCACGGTCTGAGTTGAGGGTTCCTGTAGTGTTTGTGCGACTGTAGTTTTGGTTGAGTGGAGACTCCTTTTGCTATCCGACTGTTGCCAATATTTACTGATGAATCATTCAAGAAAAATGTAGAAGAATTTAATGAATGGATTTCATTTGACCCAATATGAGCAAATTGTTCAAAAATATGGACGTGTGCTCTACAACGACGACATATTTGCTACAGTTACGGTCATAAACTATAAAGAGTGCCTACAAAATATGGAAGGGACTCCCATCATGTTCCTCATCGTTCATCTGGGTTAAATTTATGCCAAGCTTCCTGCACAAAGCAAATTTAATATGATAACAACCACAACACAGAGATGCAATGAATACTAAAAACAAAGATGCAACGAATGAGAATGTGACCTACTTTCAAAAGATCAAACACTTTCTCGCATATGTACTTCTGCTGGATGGTTGCAGCCCGTTGCTGCAATTTGTCAGGGTGCACGCAGAGCGTGGCTCTCTTATAAGCTTTTCTTACAGCAGTAGCTGTAATAAGATCTGTCAGCGAAATAGGCTGCCAACCACAATCAGGACCAAGAACCTGGCCAGAACCCAAAAACAGGGGCAGTGTTAGGATGATGAAGACTTTGCGGTAATAGAGGGAAAGGAAGAACAGTACGAAAAAGTCGAACTTTGGGCAATGGTCGCACAAAAGATGCAACTTGATAGAATAATACTATCCAGCTTTAAGGTCAACGAGAGCCCTCTGGGTTTAAAAACTGCCAACCCTACTAAGCTTCACTTAGGTATTTGACATAATTTCACTGTTTATGCATCATGTTTTAAACAATCTCACCTCAATATAATCATTAGTTTTATCATCTTATAAGTTTTTTTTAAAAATTTTTAATATCATCTTATTAATATTTTTAGTTTTATAACTAAACTAATAAATTTCTAATATTGAATATTTTTTAAATTTGAATTAAAAAATTATTAATATTTGAATATGTTTTTCAAAATTTTTACAACTTTCTAGATTGTTTTTTGAATTTTATATCATTTCCATGCTGTTACTTTAAACAAAAAAAATCTTGAAAGTAGCAAATAAAATATATTGAGAATATTCTATTTTTTCAATATATATTTAAAAAATATAAATATTTAAAAATTCATCACTTGAGTTGTATAAAACTAATAACATTAAGAGTCTGTTTGGTTTTAGGAAACTGTCTGGGAAAGAAAACAAAAATAAAAGAAAACTATTTTAGGATTGTTTGGTTGATCGGAAAATATTAAGGAAAAAAAATCAAGTAGAAACTAATAAAGAAAGTTATACTAATCAATTTTCCTCTTATAAATTAGAGGAAAGTTGGATCTTTCTGTGGAAAAATAATCGGAAGTCCAACCCGACATTTTTCTTTTCTTCCGTTGTCATCTTCTTCGTTGCAACCTATGACATTTTCGCCTCTACTTCGTCTCTCTTACTCATTCCTCATTATTTTTGTTTATATACCTTATTTTGTGCTTCAGATCTGAATTTTGGAGGATGTCGGGAGAGGATATGAAAGTTTAAAATCCTAGATCTGCTATCCATAAAATGTTTCAAAGATTATTCACCTTAAAAGACAATTGCGGTGCTTAAATTTGGAATTCCATTGCTTCTCAGACATGTTGGTGGTGGAGGTGGTCATCGCCCAGCTCACTGGAAATGGAGGAAGGGATGAGGAGGATGAAGGGAAGAAGAGTGGCAGCGGTAGGTGGAGCATAACAATCTTGTTGCTCGAGCCTCGCTGCTTTGTCCAACTCGTCCATTGGAGTTCACTAGAGGGTAAAATGACTAGATTTGAAGGGCAAAGGTGGGGAGAGGAGGATGGAGTGGTGGTGTGGTGCTGCCATTCGAAGAGAAGGGAAGGTAAGAGCAGGTTGGGGCACTCAACGGGAAATAAAAGGAGAGAGAGGGTGATGGAAAAAAAAATACGTGATTATATTATAGGCATTATTTTTCTTTTTTTTTTCTATACATACTAATATAAATAAGAGTTTATAAAATATTTAATTATAAATAATAATTTTATTAGAAATTTTTTTAATAGAAATCATTTCATAAATTGTAATTACCAACCAGTGGTATACCTAGTTACCTACCACTTAAAATTAATCCGAGTATGCTAAGAAATTTTTTAGTTAGATGTATATATGAGAAATATTTTAATTTCATATAATTTATATTTATATTTGTGTACTAGTGTCAAACTAATCATCTAGACGGTATATGTGAATTATTATTATTACCTTTTTATTTAAAAATAAATATAGTTTTTATATATTTTGATAAATAAATTATAGTAAAAAAGTGGACATAAGAGTGTTAAGAATCTTAATAAAATATAATTTTTTTTAATTTTAATTAAATATATAAAAGTAGTCAAATAATAACATTCAAGTTTCTTTAGAATTTTCTTTCTATAAATCAAACACCAAAAATACTTTCCAAGAATTTATTTTTCCAAATTTTCTCAAACAACCAAACAAAGGAAATAAAATTAATTTCTTTCATTTTCTTTCCTTAAATTTTCTTTCCTCTACATTTTCCTTTCTACTTAATTTTCTTCAAATCAAACAGGGCCTAAGAAGATAGTACCAAAGTAAAATGAAAAATTAAAACACATGTTATAAATGAGGTTGTTTAAAACATATGGATATCTAAGTGGAATTAAAGTAGAATTAAGTCAAATGTCAGCATTCCTAAGTAAAATTAAATCAAATGTCATAATACCTAAATAAAATTTATCCTAAATAAATTCCTCTAATCAAATTCATTGTAAGACTAGATGTGCCTGAAACTACTACAAATATGCCATAATGTTCTTCCTGGGTTACTGGTAAATATTTCCTTCTTGGCTACTCGATCCATCTATAAAAACAGGTCTCTTCTGATATTATACTTCATAAGCCATAACTTGTTAAAAAAGGATTTAAAACTGGATGGTAGTTTAAATCATACTACTTCCTTGACGTGAGAATATTTTTATTTTTTTTAAAAGGAATTGTTTAGGATGGAAAGCAGCAAACAAAAGACATAGTTAAGAGGGGTTACTATTTGCATACATAGTGAAGTGTTGAAAGTAATGCACGCAGATTTCCTTCCTTCCCACTGCACCACCTCTTGACCTCACCGTCCAAAGCATCAGCATATCGCTGCAGTAAAAAAGTGAATCATTTAATCATTTAAATTACAGCTTAAGACTTGCAAAACAAGAAAAGCTATCCTAACATTAAAATGAGCTCACATTTCTCTCAGTTTGCTCCTTCTGTGCAAGAAGATCACGCATATTCTTCTCTTCAAGTGCCTTCGCCTGGAGAAGGATTATTGATCATCTAGTGATCACAGAAAAAAACAAAGTGGATATTTAACTCTGAAGTAGTTACAAAAGCAGAAAACATACTGCCCGTTCCATAGTTCGTCTGTTCCTTTCCAATACAGCTTTACGCCTCTGAGCTGTTTCACCATAGGCTCCATCAGATCTCTCAGTACCTAGAGAGACTTAATAGCATACATAAGAGAGAACGCATGAGACAATTCAGAAAAATAATAATTGCAACATGGATCAGTCACTGCTATATGGGTCAAATTTGCTAATAGAATACATACCATCTGCATGTGAAGAATATCTAGTATTGACATTTGAGCTATGATGTCTAGTATCCTGCAGTAGAATCTAGTAGTCAGCTCTAGAACTACATTGAGAAAACATGCTTCATTGGGAGGATAAAGAAAGCCATACCGATGCATTTGTGTGAAGAGCAATGCTAAGAAGGCATAAGATGTATAAGCGTACAAAAACATAAGATTCTATTATGCTTACCATTGATGAACTCCTCTCATTATTATATCTCCCTCCCATTTCTTTTGACTTAGAGAAAGTCTTTTCAGACATTGCTTTTTGCAGAGTAGAGAAAGTCTTTTCAGCCATTGCTTTTTGCAGAGCACGCTCTCGAGCCTCTGCAGTTGCCCTTTCTACTGCAGCACGCTCTATTCTGAGTTTCGCTTCCACAAAGGCTTTATCCACTTGTGAAGCAGTCTCACCAGAACCCTTTTCTTGTGTGTCCTGAACTGCAGCTGCTCCTTTCTGAAGCATTTCTGCAGTTACTCTCTCCATAGCAGCCCTTTCTGCCTTCTCTCGAGCTTCAGCAAAAGCCCTTTCCCGGGCTTCACGGATTGCCCTCTCAACAGCTATTTTCTCCCTTTCTCTCTTGTTAAATTCATCTGAGTATTTACAGGATCCATTTGATTGATTTACCTCACATTTTGCGCCAACCTTCTCCTCATCCATGGAAGCTTCATCATGTTTTTCAGGTTCCATTGCATTTTCTCTTGTTTCAGGTACCTCACTGCTTCCAGAAGCAAGCCCACTGTTTTCAAAGATGCTTGGTCGTGGAGATGGTCCTCCTTTCTCTCCATTTTCAAACCATCTTTTTCTTCTAGTAGCAGCACCAGGATTCTGACGGACCTCCTGACTATGAGCATCATTCACATTCCCATCCTCTCTGGGTTTACTAGAAAAGTTCCCAATGCAATCTTCCAAATTGTCATCTAATTCAGTTCCGTTTTCAGAAACATTACCCGCTAAGTTTGTCTGATTTCTGGCAAACAGAGTAGGCTGCTGGGTCACTCCTTCCCCTTCATTCTCAAACCATCTTTTTCTCTTGTGTGCTGCCTCAACCCTCTTCTTCCCTCCCTCATGATCAACGCCTCCGGTATCAGCCTCTTTACTATTTGTTTCCTCTCCAGATCCATCGACTAATTCATCAGCTGATGCTAGAATGGTATGCATGGATTTCCTTTTTTCTTCAATATTCTGGCCTATCTCTGAAGCTATGCTAGTCCCTTTAAAAAGGCTAGGCATTTCCGCTGCTTTTGCCTCCTCTCTGCTTCCGAACCATCTCCTTCTCCTGTGAGCAGCTTCAGCATTCTGTTTCTGTTTAAGCTGGGTCAGAGCTTCATCAGAATCCCTTACATTTTCTTTCTCTGAAGATTCATGCTTTTCTTCTCCCTGGTCAAGAACTACACCAGCATCCTCCAACTCCGGTTCCTCTACAGGATCATGCTTCTCTTCTCCCTGATTATGAGCTGCATCAGCATCACTGGCATTTGTTTCCTCTACAGATTCATTAACAAATTTTTGAACTTGCTTTTCCATGCTAACATCAACTTTTGACCCTCTTGTATGCTCATCATGATCACACTGACCAAACATCACTTCAGTTTCCTTCTGAAACTGGTAGAGGTCCATTGCATCTGGAGCCTGTGTAGAAGTTCTCAGCAGCTCTTCTCTCATTAATTCTTTCACCAACTGACCAGATACCGGCTCTTGCCTCTTTTCTTTAGGTTCAGAAGGAGTCAATATTGCATCCATTTTACTTCTATTTTCACCAGAAAATTTTTCAATGGGTTGATTGCTTTCATCATGTGCGCAGCCTTCCGCATGTGTGCTTTCATATGCCTTCTCATCTTCCACAGACACATTCTCAGATGCTCCAGTATAACCATCCAGCACAAAAGCATCATTCTCGATATATAGATTGCTTCCATCATGCCCACCAACTTCGTTTGAGCTCTGAGATGCAACCTCATCAAGTTCACATATATCATCAGCGGCTGCCATAGGTCTGGCATTCTCAACAGCCTCTTCAGTGACGATGAACATATCCACCGTTCCTTCATTGTTCTGATCGTTCTGTCTATTAATCTTCTCATCATCTTCAGATATATCACTGACACTACCAGTGCTAGGAATTTTTGACAATTCATCTGCCTCTTTATTGCCTTCTTTCTGTTCGAAGTTATCTTCCACCAGATGAACCACATCTTTCAACTCTTTCAAATTCACTTGCTGCTGCCCCTCTTCTTCAATCTTATTATGTTGTATCCATTCATTATCATTTGTTAGAGATTCTATACTAGCTGCACTGCTACAAGAATCAACACTTAACTTTTTTATGTCTCCCACCTCCGGTACTTCATTCATCCATCCACCCTCATCTTTCCCATTCACCACCTCTATTCCTTCATGTGCAATAAAGGAGTCAACCTTTTCTAATCTTTTGTCATCTTCTTCAGAAGTATCTAATATGCTGTTATGGCTTCCCAGCTTCACGCAATCGCTATCTGTAGTGAAGTTACCTGAGATCTTCAGGCATTGCTCGAAAACCTCTTCCTGTTGAGTATCATCCTGCACACTACTAAACATCTCTTTATTTTCGTCAATCTCCTGGTCACACAATTGCTGTACTCCTACTTCATCTTCTTCTATTTCACACTCTGAATGATCATTCATCCTCACATCCTTATCAACATCCGATGCTGGTCCTAATTCTTCCATATGTCTTTCCAGTTTTGAAGCAACACTCTTAGGTAACATATTCTCCACTGGCTCATTGACCTCTGGTACCGATCCTATCTTAAATGAAGCCCGTTCTCTGTTACTCAGCCAAGATGGTGTATAGCTCTTCCTCTGAATTTCTGTCTCATAATCATCCCCGGCTTTCATATTCAAGGCACTTTCTCCAGACTGTTCCAGGCATTCCCCATGGATTGTTTCCTTCTGCATCACATTCTTTTCACTATCAGTCTGTTTGGACATAAAACTTACCAGTCTGTTCTTCACTCCATAGAAAAGTTGACTGAGGTGCTTAGAAGCTTCCCATTCTCTTCCTGCTCCTTCTCTTTCATGCTCCCTGTTAATTTCCATGGCATCCAAATTGCACATAGGTCCTGCACCATCAGTTTTTGCTCGATCTTCAAAGCCCAAAGTCGCTTTGCCATTTCTGATACCATTGTCTGGTTTTGGAGATATTTGGGTGGCAGTGCCCAATTGTGCGTAATCTTTGCAGTTCTCCTTCTCTCTAAATCTGTCATCCATTTTAGCAAGCTTGATTTTACTAGTTGGCTTCACCTTCAGTGTGTCCTTGAAACTCAACTCGGTTGAGCCAGCACTCATGTTTCTTTTCAATATTTCTTTTGCCAAACGAATTTGTGTTTCAGCCTCCTCTATCGCCTTCTTCATGGCTGCAGCTGAGACTGCAGCAGCTGAATTGATATCAAACTCCTCATCAAGAAAAGGTGGTGAAGAATCATCGTTATCCCCTCTATCTGTGTCATTGTCACACCCCTTGAATTTTTGACTATTGGACCTGTAAGGATTACCATTATCAACAACAGAGTGTGTCACAGTAGCAGGGTGCTCAAGACTAGAAGTCTGCGCTTTAACATCAGCATCAGTTACATTCTCCTTATGAAGTGACCTCGGGTTCTTTCCAGCACAATAATCTACTCTGGTAATAATATCATTCATCATGGTTCTCGGATTTTTCCCTCTGTCTACATCATTGTCTAACCCATTCAAGCTTGGATTCACAGGTTTAGTAGAATCACCATCACTGAAAATAGACTCAGGTGAGATAGATGCAGTCACACTGAAAGGCTGTGTTTTTTCGTTTGTATCACATATGTTCTCCCCAGAAGGCCTTCTCTGCTTCTTCCCTGTATCAAGATCTATTCTGCCATTACCATTGTCCATCCTGGCAGCTGCAGGCTCAAGAAATTTGTTCCTCCTCGCTGGACCGACTTCCCCAGATAAAGACCGTGTTTTGAAGTTGGAGCGAAATATGTTATCCCTTGAAAGATTTCTGTGCTCTTCTCCTGTACCAGGATTGACGTTGCCTTCACCATTGTCCATCTCAGAAACTGATGGACCAACTTCACCAGAAAAAGACCGTGTTTTGAATTTGGAGTGAAATATGTTTTCCCTTGAAAGATTTTTGTGCTTCTCCCCTGTACCACGATTGATGTTGCCTTTACCATCGTCTGTCCCAGCAGCTGATGGACCAACTTCACCAGATAAAGACCGTGTTTTGAAGTTGGAGCGAAATATGTTTTCCCTTGGAAGATTTCTGTGCTTCTCTCCTGTACTCGGATTGATGTTGCCTTTACCAACATCCATCCCAGCAGCTGATGTTTGAGCAGATTCACTCTTGCTGGGCGGAACAACATCATCAACTAAATAAGTAAATCCAGGAACAGCATGAAGATGTGCTATGTGTATTGTTCCATCAGAACCATGTTTGCTCGTTTGGTTGGCCTTATTGTACAACACATTGATCTGGTTCACAGTATCAAGTGACTGAAGGGATGGCCCATTCATGGTTGCTTGATCTTGTCCAGCATGATTAGAAACGTTTGGAACATCAGAAGGTGACATTCTTTCGGCTCCATTCCTACGAACATCAGAAATTTGGAACTGAGAAAAAGTAACTAACTGTCAAAACATAACCACTACATCTCATTTTAACTTATGAAGCAAACTCATTAGAAGTTGAACAGAAGGCCCGATGAACTCCCCTGTTGAAACAAACTATCTTTGAAAAACAAAATTATTCTCTTTCATGATTGGCCATCTTTGTCGAAGGAAAAAAAGGGAACGAAAGCCAAGTAAACCGTGTGTAATTATGACAACTGTTGAGATTAGTCACAAGACCAGATGCGATTATGACATGCTATAAAGAATAGCCACAAGTCTAGAACGGAAGTACAGGAAACACAACCAGAGAAACTCATGAGTCGTGATACGTATTTCGCCAGCTGAAAGTCGATACCTTTACGGGTAAAGCTGATAAAAGCAAATTCATCAGTCACAGAATCAGAATAATAAAAAACCAATAACACTTCAGCAGACATGCCACTACTCCCAGACGGAAAATAGCAGCAGGATACTGAGAATGGAGTGCTTGATAGCTGTCTTTTAGAGTTTAATATGCACATTTCTCATGGTATTCGTTAATTAGCAGCCAGAACCAGTAAAAAAAAAAAACAATCGCCAAAAAACATAGAAATACACCAAAATATCAAAGATCTCTCTCCATATCATATGAGGATATTACGCCTGTGCTCAATTAAAGGGAAAAACAACTCGCACAATTTAAATAAGTTGATTGAGTAAGTTAAGATATGTGACAGGAATTTTATAATTTTAAAGCACTACTCCATACCGCGGTTTCTGAGACGAATTCTTCCTCGTCTTCTTCTTTGATTGATCAATCAAATCATCAAACGAAACTCCAACAGAATCATCTCCAAATCCAGCGAATATTCCGGCATAATCGACGCCGCCGGAGTTCCGAGCTTTCCTGAACTCCTCCGCTCGTCCACCAGAATCAGGAAGGTCAAGTACAGGAATCGAAGAGGCCGAAGAAGCACCAAAAATCTCGCCGTAATCCTCGACAGGTAAGGAGAATGACGAGGATTTATGCTTAGCGGGAGCGGCAGAATAGAAAACGTCGTCGTATATGTGCTTCGAGCTGACTCCTCCATTGACGTTGGAGAGTTTCCTCGAGAGAGACATGGAAGGGGAAGGAGAAGGAGAGACGTCTGCCATGGAACGGACAGAGAGAGAGAGAGATGAGGCTCCCTTCTGCTTACCCGGCTGTCAGCAGCAAATCAATCAACACGAGGAGGGGAGAAACGGAGCAGGAAGAAGAAAATACGAGGAAATGTTTGTGTATGGTGAGGTGTTAACTGGCAAAACGAAGAATAGTTGGGTACGGAGGAGCGATCGACGGCGAAGATTAAACGGATGTCGGTGTGGTCACGCGTCACGGGGAGAACTTGAGAAGGATTGAACGTTAGAAAACAGGGAAGGTCAAAGTAAAAAAAAACTAAAAGGAGTTTTGGAATTTATTATGATTACTACGGGGAATCTAATAGGCCTTTCTTGTCTTCTTGTTTTTAGACCAACCTAATTGTTAATTGAAAACGACCTTAATGCGTCATGCCTTATGATATGATTCGTATAACCCGCTATTAGATATGGTCACACACATTTCATTGTTTTGCACTCAAAACGTTTAAGGGTTTTGTTATTCATAGAAAATATTTTTATTCAATGAAAAAGATTTTTATTATTATTCCACACACCACCGATAATAAATGTCGCAGCACTATATTCCACTGACAACAAATGTTGAAGCCCCACCTTTCCCTTCATCGATATAAAATGTTGCAGCTCTACCACTTCTACGGATATAAATATGACGTCTATGTAACTACTAGAATCGTAAATGAATTTAACTAGTTCGATATTCGATTTGGTTTATTAAAAGTTCGGTTGAATTTATTCGTTTAATTAAATTAGTCAAACTCAAACCTTATTTTTGGACTTATTTATTAAACGAGGCTAGCCGGAGGTCGAAAAAGTAATATTTGGTTTATTTTATACTTTTGACTTTTGAAATTAGTTCGGGTTGACTTGATTTTTTAGGTAAACAAACCGAACACAAGTTTTATTTTAGATTCATTTAGTTAAATGAACTGAACCCAAGTTCAGGGATATTCAGTTCGACTCGACTTATTTACAACCCTAGTCCTCATCACCAACTGATTTTTCTGCTACGAATATATATACCCAGACACAATTATATCTGCACGTATGTGGTTTTGCACAACTATTACACGCAATGACAAAAACTTATCCGCAAGTATGTTTTGGCCAAAATATGAGTAGAAAAAAAAGTCAGAAATATAGGGTATAAGCAAGGACCGGCATAGGCATAGGTAGGAAAAAAAATTTGTCAGGTACAAATGTCTTGTTTTGTTTATATTGTTTGAACGTTTATATATAAGCGAACACCTTTATCATTTTTCTTCTTCATCGTAGAGAAATCAACTAAACGTTTCAATATAAATTTTTCATTGAAGAAAGTCTTTGTTCAATCTTCCGATAAAATTTCACATTCTTTTTTTTTAACACTCACAATGAATATGAATTTAAAATCCTTTTAAACTAAGACAAGTTTGGAATTCCGACAAGATACGACAAGTTCAGAACTCCGATGAACTACGAAGATGGGGTCATAACCCCAATGTACTATGATGATGGATTTAGAATATCGACAAGCTATAAATATATAGTAGAAATATAAATGAATTTTCCAAATATTAATTACAACTTAGACGAATAGGTAAATTTTTTTTCTAAAGTATTGTAAGTTGTGTCAACGAATTTGATTTGATGAAATGAATACTTCTTTTTATTATATATTATGGTCAACTCTTTTTTTTTTTCAGGATATGGAGAATATGTGTTACGACCCAAATTTACAAGAGATTTTTTATAACAGAGTAAATATTTTTTAATCGTGAAGAACTTATAACACGGGTTAAACAAATAGATAGAATGCATAAGATGATTTTGATCATTAAAGGTTCTAGAAAAGGAAATGATATGGGGGCTGTTAGAGTCTCAATAAAATAACAAAGAAGTGGAATGTATGTCTGTACTAGACCTATAAATATCGAAGGTGTATGTAATATAATTTCTAAAAAGAATGATTATCTTTTTTTTTATTAGTTGTGTTGAAAATAATAATAGTAGATGACAAGTGGTAGTTAAGAACGTAAAATATAATCACGAATTGACAAATTATAAACAAGAGCATGTTGTTCTAGGTAATTTGATAGAAAATTAAGTTCAATTTATTGATGAACTTATCACAGCTAACGTAAAGCCCCAACAAATCATATTTATTCTTAAAAAATAATTTGAAGAAAATGTAAGTATAAGAAGGCATATTTATAATGTCCAACGGAAGCTTAGGTCAAAAGAAATGGACGGTTAAATAATGTTACAGCATGTTATGCATATGTTAGCTGAGAATCATTATTTTCAGTAGCATTGAAGTGATTCAAAATCAAATATAACAAGCAAACATCTATTTGTATATCCTGTATCTGTTAATATTTTACATGTGTTTTCTTTTATTTTACATATGAATTGCACGTATAAGACAAAAATAGATATGAAATGCCTTTACTTGAAATTATTGAATTAACACCAACACAATTGAATTTCAACATTGCATGTACATACATGTCATCTGAAAAGGAGAAAAATTATTTGTAGGTACTTAAGAGGTCGAATACCTTAATGGATTCATCTATGGTTCCAACCACCATTATTTCCGACTAGGAACTTACTCTTCTTTTAGCTGTGGAGCGTATTTTTCCTACTTCAAAATATTTATTATATAGGTTTCTTATTAATAAGAATGCAGAGAAAATGTGCAAGAAAGTATCTGGCCGTTCATCATTTACATGTGGTTTTATGTCACGATAAAAAAAAATGTGATAGATGACACGGATGAACAAACATACGAGGAATGACTCTTGTCATTGAAGGAAGATTATAGAAACATGTCTAACCTAATTTCATGTCTAAAGACAAATTAGCTACAATTATATAAACACAAAATCATTTCTGCTTTGTTCGATGTAGTTTTTCATATCCATCAGATTATAACGAATAGGTATGATTTATATTTTATCTCCCAGTATAGTTACTTTTACTTCTTTTTGGCGATAAATTAACATACTGATTTTTTTTTATCAACAAGGTTGAAGGTGCTCACGGATCTTTGAGAATATTTCTAAAAACATCATGAGGCGGCTTCAACATAGTGTTCAAATAAACGCACACATTCCTAGAATTGCAACATAATGAGGTAAAATCATCACTAGACATGTCTCACTTCAATGCTTCTCATTTTGCTACAAGTGCCCTTTACTCCAATTTCAGAGGTCATGTTGTTTTATACGCAATGAAATTGATCAACAAAGAGTGCCAAAGATTTAATTATGTATGTACCGATGATGATTATGCGAATGTTACATACAGCATATGCATGGGATACCATGTACGCATAAGATTAATACATATATTTATAACTATATGTCAATCCTCCTATCAACTATTCATTTATTCTTGAAGAAACTCAACATAAATAGGCCAATTAATCTACTAACTTATTGACAAACAGCAATAGGTTGATCAACCATAATAGATACCCTATCATTTTTTTCTCATCCCCTAACTAGTATGATTCGCATACTTCTTGTATCTATTTAAATGGAATCACACCCTTTCGAGTGACTTCATTCATTTGCATTTCCTCCATCCCAAATAAAGCACCTAATGCACCAATCAATTGCCCACGTGTTTCAGTTATTATCTCCCAATATTATGGATGACCATCAACTCGTAGCCCTAATATACAATGTACATCTGAAATGATGATTATCATCACACCCCATGGCATATGAAAGCTATTAGTGTTTGGTTGTCATCTCTCAATAAATGCTTAAATAAGTGACACATTGGCATGCTCAAATGTGTAAGCTGGAAGGTGTGATAATCATGTGTTTATGTATTAGAGTGAACATCATTTCATTAATGCTTCCTACAAATTTTTTTAAAACCTCTAATCTCGTGTGGGTTATAGGACAGCCACGATCCTAAAAATAAAAGAAATAAAAATATATGATTGGTTATACATAAAATAAGAAATAATGAATATGATAAATTTGTCTTTCCTAACCATAAATCTAAAGTCGTGTGACTGCCAAAGCTTAGAATCAAATTAGGGATCATTGGGCCTCCGGGACATGACCCAAGCAAGTATCATCCATCTTTTAATTATATATCTTTTTCATCTTCATTAGCATCACCAACATCCCTATCATCATCATCTCTATCATTGTCATCGCCGTCATCATCTTCATCATCATTGTCATCATCATGACGTACATCATCATCATGATGCACGCATGTTGATGACGATGGTTGATTAGTAACGTGGGATAATGACGCTAACAAATCCAATGATGATATAGAACCATCAATAATAGGTGAGTGATCTGAGAATGATGGTACTCTCATGTCACACTATGTCAGTGATGTAAGGAAATCCACATATTTTGTAGATAATGGAAAACATTTATGCCTAGAACCTACCGACCCCCAAACCTTCGTACCCTGAACCTCCAGCCCTTGAACCTTCGTACCTTGAACCCTCTACCCCTGAACCTCCATACCCCGCAACTTTGAACCCCGAACATTGGTATCCTAAACCTCCAAACCCCAAACCCCATGTCCTCAAACCTCCATAACCAGAACCTCTAAATCCCCAACCTCAAACCCTAAACCTCCATTTCCTAAAATCCCAACATCAACCATAAATGACAGACGACCTACATATTCTCAAATGTTGGAATGGTAAGAGCTTGATGACTAGACTTGGTTGTTCGGGAGCTTTTGCATATTCTTGTTGTTCTGACACTTTTTCTAATTCTTGTTGGCTAGCTTGTTTGCCTCATCGTAATCCTTTAGGAAGAATTTTTTTCAAACTTATCAAATGAGACATCGGAGTAGGTTATTCAGAATCATTTCTGTTATGTAGCATTTCTATGAAGATGTAGTAACAAGACAACATTCGGTTCTATATACTAATTTATCTTATCTGTGACTTATTTGGATTTCAATAATAAAACTAAGTTAATTAAAATTAAGTAAATAAATTGTAGGTAATAAGTCATCACATAAATAAAACATAAACACATAGGTGATAGTAATTAAATTGTTAAATAATATAATATCAACCCATATAATATATATATCAACCTTATAACTAAAATGCAATATCTTAAACTAATCATCTACTTTATTAATTAAATACATCAACAATAATTTTATTAATTACTAGTAGTAGCTTAGTGTAATATAACAACTAAATTACACTTAATTATGGCATCATATAAAACTAATCCCATTGATAATCCCATACCCATACCCTAGTATATTTTTTTTGATAATTCAACCAAATTTATCCAAAGATATTCTATAAAAAGTAGCAAACTAAATAAATATAATATAAATATAAACATATTTAATCTATTATAAATATATTTATTAAAAAAATAAACTAATCTAATCAATTATTTAATCAATATAATTAAAAACATTCACCAATAACCCCAACCATATGATAATATTTAACATATTTAATGAAAATATAACAAAATCTAATAAACATCAAATCATATATAATTAATACAATAACGTAATTTTAGACTTTTATTCCCATCGGCTTAAATTACTGATTTAAAATTCAAAAGAATCCAACAAATAAGTACAATTAATAGAGTATAACAAATTTAAAAACATAATTAATAAATTTAACATAATAAACCATAATTAAAAAAACATAATTAATACAAATATAATTAATCAATATAATTACCGCTCACAACGATAACCAAAAACCCTAGAATATCATCAGATTTTGTCAAACCCATATATAATGAAAATAACATAGCATAATTAACATTGTATAATAGATTTAAAAATATAATGAACAAATTTAACTGAATTGTCCATAATTAAAAACATAATTAAGAAACCATAATTATAAGCATAATTAATACAACATATAATTAAAAAAAACATGATTACATAATTAATATAAATATATTTAATAAAATCTACCCACCCAACCAAAACCATCTCCCCCTAATGCCACAACATTTCGTTCTTTTCCTTCACCCTCACCAAAACCTGTCGATATTTCACCCTCCACCAGCATAGTCTGACAATCTCCTCCTCTTAAACGGCGAAATATGTTGATTTTTTCCCTCCAAATGACCGATCACATCCCTCCCACCACCGTATCCGACCTTTACCCTCGACAAAATTTGCCTAAATCCCATCATCTCTCAAAATCTACTAAGTAAAAACTCGGTTTCTAAATAATAGGTACAATATTTAATCATAACTATACAAACCCCCTCCCTCCCCCTTAAGAAATCATATTATTTAAATATATATATATATATATATATAATTTTTTTTAAATAATTATTATATATATATATATTTTTAATAGATCCAAACAATATGGTCAAATATCATAGCTTTGATTTCTATTAATAAGTGTCACTTGGTTTCATCCACACCAATTAAGAGCTAAAAATAAACTATTAACATATCCCTAATACTTATTAAATACTTAATAAAAAAATGTTAGGGAATGCAAATACCTAAAGAGAAACATTTAATGATGATGTAATGTAAATTAGAAAAAATAACCAATATCTTGTATTGAAATTCTAAATAAAAAAAACCCATAATGTTAAAATTGTTATTGATTTAGTAATATAAAGCTAAAAATAATAATAGGATAATATTCAAATAAAAATAAAATTTAAAACATACTATACCTTAACGAAATTATTCGGAAACCCTTGCTCCTAATTAAAAGAAGGCAAAAACATACAGTACATAAGTGGAGATACTGTCAGGTCAACTTTGTACGTAAGAGAATGATTCTTAAACAAGCTAATTCTCGCCGATTTTCATTGGGTAGCTCCCCAAGATCTGCACATCCGCATGAAAATATGAAATTATTATTATTGTATTAGTCATCAATAAGAGATTCTACATACAAAAGTTCATCAAGAATATTTGGGGAATCTCTCTCCTCTCCCCGCTCTCTTCACTTTGCCGTCCGTCAATGGACGTATTCTTCTTCTTTTCTTTTTTTCCTTTTTTCCCCCCAAACTTTCGTTTTCACATGCTAATTTTCCTCCCATTTTCTTTGATTCATACACATATTTCTTTGTCTAGTTCATTATCGGGTAAAGTCCAAGAAATGGTGCACAGGAATAAGCGATGAACGGCATTGATTAAAGTGTTGAAAAAACGTTGAGAATAGTCTGAAATTATTGCGGGTCTTAAATAAAAAACAATTGTTAGAAAATTTAAACATGAAAATTTACATCGTATCTCTACTTTTTAATAAGTTCCATAAATTGATAATTAAGACTTTTAAAAATAATACTATTACTTGTCCATCTTCTTTACTCATGACTCAACAGATGTCACTCTAGACGAGTGTGTAAAAAGACAAAAAAAAAAAGACAAGAAGAAGATGGTTATAACTACCTTGTAGGTGGACTTTTTGGTATGAAGTTGATTTTGAAGTTATATTGATTTTCAAAAACTCTTGTTTCTATGTTCTCTAAGAAACACTTTCTCCAAACCCTTGTCTGTCTTATATGATTGTATCATCTCCAACCTTATCTTTCATCCTCCTTAATCCCTCTTCATCTTCTTCCTTTAATCTTTTCTTGAATTCCTCAACTTATTAAATTTCTTTTCTATTATACTTCTTTTATTATCACATCTCTTATCCCCCCCCATCTTTATATTTTTCCTTCCTTGAGGCTTGCCTTATGTATCGAGATGGAATTCACAATGCAGATGGGAGGCATTTCTTTTCTATTCTATGTGTTTGGAGGAGATCGGCAATGGAGACAACAACAAAGGATATATTAATATTTAGTGACAATGGTGATAAATCAAAAGTGCTATAGTGTTGAGCAAAACTTGAGTGGAATCCTAAAATTAAACATTATGCTATAATGGCTAACATTTTAACCTATTTATAAGGAATGGATAAAGTATTACAATAAGTGTTTATCGAATGGTATAACTTCAGGTGGTCAAATTGATTAATTATCATGTTTTGGAGATGAACAAACAATTTGGAGATCTTCATCACAATAATCTTCCTAACACTTATATGCTGTGTTACCTCAATATGTTGCAAGTTGTTTAATTAAGAATGCAACATTAATCTTTTCTTACTATTTCTAGATTGTTTCTTCTCCAGATTTTACATCCAACCTCTTGTGAATATTTTTTCAATCATTAATGAAATCATGCCATGAGAATTCAAAAATAATTACAAATTTCATGAGTATGTATACATCAACTAATACCTCATTTGATCTATCGACTAACATATACTGATTATTCTTACATGGCAATGTGATGTCACATATAATATAGATTGCATAGTTTCGAAACATATGACTTTTTACTTTTTTATTATATAGTATAAATCATTTTAGGAAAATATTAAGAATAATAATGAGGTGGATGGTACTTAAAAATCAATATTAACTTATCCCATGGAGGCAGATACTTGAACAAATCTATTATGCCTTTTGTTAACTTTTTGATGAAATTTTATGATTGGTTTCTTACTAGAGAAATTAGACATAGAACATGTTTGATAGCTTGATCATATATACTTATAAATTGTAGGATTAATAGTTTCAATTTCTTATTATAAAATGTATGATTATAATTAAAATAAAGTGATAATATACAAAGGATTTAATATTAGTACTTAATTTCTAACCGGTCAGTAGATTTGATAATTTTATATTTTATTAGAATTCTACTTATTTTACGAAACAAAAAAAAAAACCCTACTCGCATGGGTAGAAAATATATTTTATGGGTTTATTATAAAGTTAAAATTTGAGTTCATAAATTAATATATATGTATATAAATACAATTATCACCTCTACATTGATTATTGAACTTGAACTCTAATGTCCTATTCAACGTGGATGATAACGGGGCCACAATAACTTTTCAAGATATATATTTTAATAACTTTTTCGTACAATTTTTTTTTTTTTACTTAAAAGTATTGTTCTTCTTAGTGTAATGTAAACTTTGTTGAAAGAATAAAAAAAAACTTTAATTATGGAGCTCCTAAAATCTGAGGGTCATATGCAACGAATCCTACGGCCCAGGGAAACTTACACGGATGGGAAGCAGCAGTGGTGGAGGCCCCACCCGGCAGGCTATTGCCCAAATCGTATCCGTGTGATTAATGGAAATCGTGCGACTCATCTGTTTCTAAACTCGACGCTCTGCTAATAGCCTAATAATGCAACTTTAAACTAACGGTACTTGTTTACTAGAATCTTCATCATTAGGCGACAGATACCACCTCTCTCTTCGTCCCATTAATCTATAATACCTTTAATTTATATTTAATTCGTTTCGAAAAAAAAGTTAGTGTATATTTTAAAGGTAAAGTTTGATCATTATTATTTTTAAATATAATAAATTATATTATATTTAAAAATTATTTTTATTAAAAATCATATTATTTTTATTTATATATACTAAAAAATATTAATAATTAAAATGTATTTTTAAATTATGCAGTCACTTTCTTCTTAGAATAGATAATTTTTTTAATAAGATATAGTAATTTATTTTATCCTAAATAATTTTTATTTTAGAGTTTCAAAAGTTAAAAAGTAAACTTTGTTGTTCTTAAATTATCTTTACTCATTAAAAGTTTTTCAATTTAAATATTACTCCATCAATTTTATAATAGAAGAACTATTTTTTTTATAATATAAGTTCTTTACTAAAATTTAACAAATATTTATTATTATATTTTCTAGTTTAATTTATCTTATATTATTAATATATCCTAACATAATTAAAGTATTCAAATTCTAATATGAACATTTACTCAATTTATATATAATTTATTCTTAACTATAATAATTTTTAATATGTGTATTAAAAAATTATAGAAAATTTATTACACTACGGATGAAGTATTTGATAAGATATATTGATTGGAATAATAACTTGCCTATTTTTTATTATAAGCTGCCACATATTTTTTTATTAAAAAATAACTGTTAATATCTTTTAATATATATAGATAAAAAAATTATAGAATTAATTTTTAATATAAATATAATAATGATATTATTATTATGATAATGTATTATAAGCTGAAATAATTGAATAATTAAAATTTGTCTTTAAAATATATGATAATATTTATTAAAAAACAGACGGGGCATTTTTTAAATATCTGCATAAAAGTATAAAATGACAGTGGTTTTATATTTTAATTTGGATGTAGTACTACTTAATTAGTGATGACAAAGAACTGCGTCTTTTCTTTTCTCTATCTTTAATTATTTACTTTAATATATCGAACCTAAGCTCTCTCAATTGACGACCACTGGTCCACTGCGTATCTAAGCTAGGCTGTCTACACTCTAGAGGAGGTGGATGACCACTACCGGCCATCCTTTTTCTAAGGGCATCCACAACAAAGGAACAAGAAAAAAAATCAATACATCTTTTAAAATTAAAAAGTAATTTTTTTGCTTCTTTTAAACTTTAACTATACAACAAAGGATCAATAATATAATATTAAAATATATTATCTTATCAATCTACATCCTAATATTAAACAACTAAAATATTTATTTAATTAATAATATTATTAATTAAATGTTAATTTCTATTATTAAAAACATAATTTTTTTAATTTAATAAAATGATATAATTTTTTTTTACACATATTAATATATTTTTATCATTTTAATTAATTACAAAATTAATTATCTTCTTGATAATATTTATATAATACTAATATTAAATATTAAAATAAAAATTAATATTTTAATAATTTTATTTATATTTTTATTGATCAAATAATTGTTGTAAAAAATTTATTATTTATTATTAAAATATTAATAAAATATGGTATGAATTATTTTTGCATCGGCGCACAAAATTGCGTCCGACGCATATTATTGCTCCGTTGCCGTCCTGTTGCCCCGTTGTTGTAGCGTGTTGCGCCGAAGCAACGGGCGCAACAAAATTTTTCACCCTCCGTTGTGGGGGCTCTAAAGAGCATAGATGTCCGGTTAGTGTCGGTAGGGGCCCTCGGCGATATACTTTGTCAGAACTCAGAATAATATTAACCGACTTTAATGCTATTGAATATTGATAATTATTTAATTTTATTTAAAAAACAATATTAATTTTAAAAATTCATATTAAATATACAAATTGCCATATTATTGTTAGCATTTTCTAACAACACACACACACACATATGTTTAAATAGATAATTTAGTATTTCTAATTATTAAAAGATTTAATGACATATTATAAAATAATTATCCTAAGAAACACATACCATTCTTTAATCATCTAAGATATAATGGATTACATCACGTTAATAAAATAATAATTAGAAATAATTCAATACAATTTTTATTTAAGCGCTCTGGTATTTCCTCTAATATTATATGATTATCTCTTTTCTTAAACAATTTTATTTAAGAATCCTTGAATTTCTAAATGGATATCTTTTTCTTTTTCTTATTAGTAAATCTAAATTAATATCTACATAAATTTAGAAACGTGATTGACTAGCACCTATTAAGGAATCAAGTTAAAAATAAAGATACACATAAAAATAAAATTTTCAAAATACAGGATATCTATACAATAATAATTTGAATACCGTAATGCTTAAATTAATTCTCTACAATAATTTAATTATTAGATATTCAAGGCAAAGTCAACCCAAGGCGAGAGGAATACCAACACCTATATGCTAAGACCGGTTTCACAAGAGGAAATTGTAATAGGTTAATTTCAGCAATTATATTTTTAATTAAAATGTCTTTCATGAAGTTATTAGAAAATAAAATTATAACATAATGCTTCAAAAACTTGTGTCTACAAATCAACATCTATATTGATATAATTTTGATTTAAAAAATAATTTACATATATCTCTTACCATTATTGTATTTATCTTTTATTGCATGTTAGTTCTACTAAATCTTTCACTCACTACAGGAATGAGGACAAATAGCGATGATATGCATTAGTGGTAATAAGGAGATGTTCACCGGTATTAAATTGTCGGTATAAGGGGGATGGTAATAAATTTATTATCGATGATGCAAAATGACAGGTTAAAAGAAAAAAATGGCCCTTAATATTGACGATACATCATAAGTATTAAGTGCTTTAAATTTGAAAAATATTTTGAATTAAAAAAAAACAAATTACCAACAATTACGACTTATTACCAATGATAAATCGTTGGTATTTAGTTTTATTACTAATGATAATTAATTTTTAATTTGGGCAATGTTTTGTATTAAAACCTTATAACCGACGAATAAGCCTTGGTAATTCACCTTTGAAAATATTAAATAAAATATAAAATAAGGTTTTGAAAACATTTCCTAAATAACATTTTAAAGACGAATATTGTTATAAAAATATAATTTACATAACAAATATATTGTTATTACATTTCACTTGTTAATGCTAGCATAAAACCTAAAAATCATTTTTATCATCTTCGTCTTGATCTTTATTAGATGGCAGAGGTGGAGATGGAGGACCTTGAGGCGATGTAGCCATAAAAGCTCTTATTTGTCTTAATTCTTCATCCTGACACTCAAATACTGCTTGTTGTCTGGCTATATCTCACTCATTTATTTTTGGTTTGGCTCTACTTGAGATTTTCATTGTTGTTCTTGTAGTAGATTAATGTGCATCCAACTCATGCAAGAATTAGCATGACTTGAGCCCTCCCCTGAAAGCCTTTGTCCCACACCTTTTCTATTCCCTGGACGACTATGTAACACCCCCAAATTTACTACTGAAAAATTTCGTTTAACTCAAAAGTTTTAGCGGAAGCAAGAGAATTAAAAACCGTAAACTCGGGGTATTACCGCCACACTTAGTACCAGATCGATCCATAGCTACCGACCCGATACTAAGTGCTAAGGCTAGAAAGAATAAAACCAGGACAAAACATTCATAAAACACGGGTTCTACAAAATTAGAGTGCGAAGGTAAAAAGTTACATTCCGAAATACAATTTAAAAGGTCTATATATCAGAATACTTAAATAACGGAATAACAAGTATGATAAAACCCTTGAAGATTTAAGTACAACACTTGTGACTTTCAAGACGAATGCGATTACACAAAACAAATTCCGAAGGTAAATGTCCGGTCCACTTACTCCCTCAAGTCAACCTTCCACCCCAATAGCAACCGATCAAAACCTGCATCAAAGGTCTGCTCCCCACCATTGGTGGATCATCACAGGACCCATTCAACCAGTGTAGCATCAGTACGGGTCCAGTACTGAGTAAGGGCGTAGGTGCCAAGGCCCACACACAAAGATACATAACATAGCAGACATAGCATAGATACATAGATCGAATGCAATAACACATATAAACCACACAGATTACAGACCAAACGTCACTTTTCTTTTATCAGGTCTCTGAATATAATCGATCATCATCTTGTCCAGACCCTGTGAGTGCGGGAACCCCACTATTATAGCCGGTGGAACGGTCGCGAGGGCCATGCCCTGCCACTATTATAGCCGGTGGAACGGTCGCGAGGGTAAGATACCCTGCCACTATTATAGCCGGTGGACCGGTCTGGCTCCGACTCACAAGGTATTCCACTGTAACCATTTATATCTTTCCCATGACTTATCACTTTTACGTTTAGTTTGTTGAGCACGAAATCCCCCACTATTATAGCCGGTGGAACGGTCGCGAGGGCTTATGCCCTGCCACTATTATAGCCGGTGGAACGGTCGCGAGGGTAAGATACCCTGCCACTATTATAGCCGGTGGACCGGTCTGGGTTCGGCTCAACCTCTTTCTCTGTAAGTCGTTAGTGTCTTAAAGTATTTTATTCGAGGGCATATCTTTGTCATGCATGGCCAGAGTTCTCAACACATCACATCAAAACTGACGACATAATCGTACTATCACATGTTAATAAAATATAAGTACACGTCTTGTTTCCAAGCCACATTACCCACGAAACAAGTAAGATAACGACATTTAGAATACAACACAGCATTCATATAAGGCATCCACAGCACATAGGACACAGGTCACACATCCAATCTTATCTATATCCTCACTCGGTTTAGGTCACCGAGTTGTCTCCTACGCTTATATTAAGCCACTAACACCCTTTGTATTTAATATACTTCTCGCATCGGGAACCCAAATCATGACCCTCAACTCAACTCCCCCACATACTTCACTCTTCTTCATAAATTCTGATTATTTTCCTTTTCCTTTCCACCTCCTCAAATTAGGGTTTCCATCCCAAACCCTAGTGTTCCCCAAGTAACTTTACTTTCTTCTACTCTCCTATTTATTAAATCCCCCCTTTTCCCATTCATTCATTAATCATAACTTGCCTAGGTCATTCTTACCTGCGTTAGCCAACATACTTCCCTTTGGTTTTCCTATTTGCTTATTTTTCTCTTTCAAAGCCCCCACTCCACAACTCCTCATCAAAACATTCTAACGTGCATGTCACATCACACCATATCATCCTTGTATCATGCCATACTAGTACATATAAGCCAGAGTACGGAAACGTACCTCGGTTCCATGTTGCGCTACACAGTAGAACAGATAACATACACGTAATGTAGCATATAAACCACACGAGGCATCCAAGGCAAATAAAACATGTAATACACACAAGCGGCCTTAGTTACGTCCTTACCTAAATCGGCGCCGGCTTGGAGCACGCTCCTATACCTCCGGTGGTTTGACCCGGTTTACCTATAAGAGGGAATACTTAGGGTTAATCTCCCTCTAACAGAATTATCAAAATTCCCATCTTACCCCTATCATGGCCTAATACCAAGGCTACTATTAATAATGGGGTTTATAAATAAAAAGGGTTTGGTTATTACTACTCTTACGATAGCTTACACGGATTATCACTAATTAAGTAGGTTTTAGCAATCCAAATGCTAAGGTGAGGGCTTTAACAGCATTAATAATGATTACCAGTAATACCTACCATAATAAGAATACTATTTATAATAACAGTGCTCCTAATAAAAATAATAATAGCTATAATGATAATAGTAATAATTGAAATCATATTAGCATTAGTAATAGTGTATTATCGATAATAATAATAATACTAATAATAAAGTATTTGTACAACCATAGTCGCTTAGGTGACAAAAACAATGATAATGTTAATAATAATAATAGTGATAATAATAATAATGATAGGAATGAAGACAATAATAATACAAATAATAATAATAAATACAATGAAAGTATTAGTAATAATATCAACGATCATAAAAATAATATTAATAAGGATAATAAGAATAACAGTAATAATCGATAAAATAATAGATGCGATAAACACAATAATGATAAAGCAATGATAAGAATAATAATGATAATGATAATAACCATACTAATGATATTAATGAAAATAATAATAATATTATTACAATAATAATAGTAATATGGGTAATAATGGTAATGATAATAATACTAATAATAGTACTAATAATACTAATAACAACGGCCATAATAACGTTGATAATAAAATAGTAAAGACAATAATAATAATGACATTAACAATAATACTACTACTAATAATAATAGTCATAGTAATAGCAATAATAATAATAATAATAATAATAATAATAACAACAACAATAGTAAAATAACAATAACAATATTAATTAAAATAATGACCATGATAATAATAATAGTAATAATAATAACAATGACACAACTCTAAGAATAATAGCAATAATAATAATAATAATATCAATAATAATAATATTAATATCAATAATAATAATAATAATAACAATAATAGTACTAACACTAACAGTAGTAAAAATAACAACAATAATAATGTTAATAATAACAATAATAACACTAATAGTAAAATAATAACAATAATAATAATAATGGTAATAATAGTGATAATAATAATACTAATAGTAACAATAATAATAATAACAGTACTAATAATAATAATAATAATAATAATAATGATAATAATAATAATAATAATAATACTAATAATAATAACATAGCCATAAGAGTAGCAACAGTAACGATAATGATAATAATAATAAAAATAATAATAAAAATAATAATAATAGTAATAATAATCATACTAATAATACTATTAGTAGTAATAACAATCATAATATTAATATTAATATTAATACTAATAACAATAATAGTAATAACACTAATGGTAATGTTAGTAATAATAATGCTTAATAATAATAATGATAATAATAATAATAATAATAACAATAATAATAATAATAATAATAATAATGATAATGTTAATATTAATCATAATAATACTAATAATAGTAGTTAATAATATTAAACCACTAATCACTTTTATTTATTTATTTATTTATTCATTATTATTATTTACTTATGTTATTTATTTATTTATTTATTTATTTTATTTTTATTTATTTATTTATTTTTTTTTAAGACTTAGGGTTCAGGGTGTTGGCAACCTGACAAAGGTGGTGGCGGCGGCGGCGGCGCGGCGGCAACAGTGGCGGCGGCGGTGGAGGAAGGGAGAGAGGGGAAAAAATGGTGGTGGAGGCTAGGGGAGGGAGAACCAGAGGGAAAGGGAGGTACGGGGTGGTAGGGCAGGAGCTGCTGGTCGTTTTGGGGGGTGGTGGTGGCGCTGCAAGCGGCGGTGTGGCCGGCGGTGGCGGCGCGAAGGTGGCGCAGGGGCTGGGAGGTCGAGGTTGAGGAGGGATTTTCGCACGGCCAGGGCGGCACGTGCGGCGCGAGGCAGGGAGAGCTAGCAGTTTGGTTGTGTAGAGGGAGGTGCAGGGAGGACGTTGGTGGCACGGGCAGGCGGAAACGGCGGCCGAAGGCGGAGGAAACGGCGACTGAAGGTGGGCGGTGCGGCGGCGTTGGATTTCTGGGTTTCAAATCTCCAACCCGATTCAGGCCATCTCCGGGGCTATTTATAGGCTAAACGGGACGGGAAAACGACAAGGATGCGAGGGGGGTCAGAGGTTAGGTGGATGCGTGTCCGGCGAGGCTGACCGGAGCAGGTCTGCAATTGCAGACCGAGACTCGCCGGGGAGAGAGAGAGAGGGGTTTCGTGCGGGAAAAATAAATGGATCGATTAGTCAAATCTATAGGGGAGACAACGAGGTGGAGAAGGACGAAAAGACGGGAGCAATGGCGTGCCGTAGAAGCTTCCTTCTCCGGCGAAAATCTTGGGTTGCAGGTGGCTGGAGGTTGAAGACGACGCGGGGCGGGAGAGAAAGAAGGCTGGACCGGCGGTCCAGCGGAAGAGAAAAGAAAGGAGGAGACGGGGCGGGCCGAACCGGCCGGGGGAAAAAAGGAAGAGGGGCGCAGGAGGGGGAACGGGCCGCGAGGGGGAAAAGGGTGCTGGGCCTGGCAGGCCGGCCCAGGCCGGGAAAAATAAGGGGGAGAAGGGGAAGAAAGAAAAAGGAAAAAGAGGGAGAAAAAAAGGAAAAAGGGAAAAAGGGGAAAAAGAGGGAAAATTAGGGGTTGGCTTAATTAGTATAATCTGGGTAATTTGGGGTATTTAATAAAATATAATTATCAAAACAATAATTAAATTCTATTTTTAGGTTAGTTTAGGGAGTTATGGAAGAATTTTCCTAAATTCATTTTAATTAACAAAACCCCTTTAATTTCTCTAATTAAATTATTTATAAATTTTATATTAATTTGAAACTATTTTATTCTTCCTATTTCAAATAATTTAAGGTATTTAATAAATTTCTAAAAATGAAAACCTTAATTAGCTTAAATACCATAATTCCTCCTACTTACACACTTATAAATTCCTTCTTGATTTATTCTAATTAATTCCCATTTATTTCACTAAAAGTAGTTTATTTTAATTAATTTCCTAATGATTCCCTATTCGGCCAGGATTTCCTAAATTAGGGTTTTTGGGGTATTTCATCACTACCCCCTTAAAGAAAAACCTCGTCCCCGAGGTTTACGCCTAGCACTAGGGTTTACCAAGAGGAATTTCTAAGATACCTGGGGGGTAACTACCCCCTTAAAGAAAAACTTCCTGAGAAAAGGATTATGGGTAATCTTTACTTTGTCTATGACTAAGGCTACCAGGAATTCTACCCCGCCTAGGGCTAAGGCCACCTTAAGATCAATTAGTTACAACCCAGTTTAATACCGAAGAGAAGTATTGCCAATAATCTATACTAGCAGCAAGTGACTGACTAGCCTAAGCATCACAATTAGAAGAATACAGGATATCGTAGCTTTCGATTCCTCAAAACGTACACCTTTAAAGAATAGAAGGTGAGCATACCCGTGATGACGTCTAGCTGGTGATCCATCTCTGCTTGGCCAATCGCATTCAGGTGCCCGTCTGACTGGCCTCCTTTCTGAAGGAATGATCTGGGTCCTTGAGGCCTTTCCTGAGCCTCTCTAGCTGGGGCAGGTGCTTGCTGGTAGTGCTGTGGGGGCGCCATCTGAAGATACTGCTGGTTACGTGTCGGTCCTCGACACTCGAACGCTCTATGGCCCCGTTTGCCACAATTCAAGCATGTGATAAGTCTTCCTCCACAATCTCGGCCGGGGTGGCTACGACCGCAACGTCTGCATGAGAATCCTCCTGGGGAGCCATGACTCCTACTATGGTCTCTCGGTGGGGGTCTCCTCAGCTTCTCTGTCTGTGGGTGGGCTCTGCTCCCCGAACTACGTCCATCAAGTTTCCTTTTTCCTAGGATGTCGGTCTGCTCCTGGACCAAGGTGGCGGCAAGGCAGGCGCGTTCGTAGAGTGTAGCGAGATCGGTGAACGGTACGGCGCCCATCATTCTTCGGATGCCAAAGTTCAGCCCTTGCTCGAACTGAAACACCACCGTCGACTCATTAGCGGCAATCCCGGGGGCGAAACGTAGTAGCTCGGTGAAACGGGCATAATATTGTCGCACCGTCAACGACCCTTGGGTGAGTTGCATGAATTCGCGAAGCTTGTCCCTCTTCAGGCTCTCCGGGTAGAATCTGGAACGAAGAGCATCCTTGAACGCCTCCCAATCTGCCGGGGGACCGACTCGGGCTCGGTGCTCTACCCACCAGGCGTCTGCCACGCCTCTCAAGAAGAAAGCAGCTATGCTGGGTTGCCGAGCTGCAGGGCAACCTACCGCCTCAAAAGTACGGTCTAAGTCTCTGATCCATCCCTCGAGGATCACAGGGTCTTCCTCGCCGGAGTACGTAGGAGGGTGATGCCCGGTAACCCTCCGAAGCCAGTCTTCGCCGACACCCTCTTGGTGGTGGGCACGCTGAACAAATTGCATGAAGGCCTCAAAGGCCTCCTCCAAACGGGCTACTCGGCTATTCGCCGTCATGGGAAGCTGTAAGAGAGAAACAAGGTTAGAAGCGAACCACTAGTCCGCATTAATCATGCTATGCTACCCTCATCCTTTATGAAGGATTCCTAGTCTACCCATACGTTCCTCACTGTGGCTCGGACTCCTAACGCTTCGGAATAAAAATTCATTTCTCTTCAAACAGTTCAAATTCAAGGAAAAATTTTCCTGTTAGAACCAAATACAATTCTCAAAAATAGGCTTTAATTTCAAAAACGAGCGTGGCCGAAAGGACCAACCGCTCTGATACCAACTTGTAACACCCCCAAATTTACTACTGAAAAATTTCGTTTAACTCAAAAGTTTTAGCGGAAGCAAGAGAATTAAAAACCGTAAACTCGGGGTATTACCGCCACACTTAGTACCAGATCGATCCATAGCTACCGACCCGATACTAAGTGCTAAGGCTAGAAAGAATAAAACCAGGACAAAACATTCATAAAACACGGGTTCTACAAAATTAGAGTGCGAAGGTAAAAAGTTACATTCCGAAATACAATTTAAAAGGTCTATATATCAGAATACTTAAATAACGGAATAACAAGTATGATAAAACCCTTGAAGATTTAAGTACAACACTTGTGACTTTCAAGACGAATGCGATTACACAAAACAAATTCCGAAGGTAAATGTCCGGTCCACTTACTCCCTCAAGTCAACCTTCCACCCCAATAGCAACCGATCAAAACCTGCATCAAAGGTCTGCTCCCCACCATTGGTGGATCATCACAGGACCCATTCAACCAGTGTAGCATCAGTACGGGTCCAGTACTGAGTAAGGGCGTAGGTGCCAAGGCCCACACACAAAGATACATAACATAGCAGACATAGCATAGATACATAGATCGAATGCAATAACACATATAAACCACACAGATTACAGACCAAACGTCACTTTTCTTTTATCAGGTCTCTGAATATAATCGATCATCATCTTGTCCAGACCCTGTGAGTGCGGGAACCCCACTATTATAGCCGGTGGAACGGTCGCGAGGGCCATGCCCTGCCACTATTATAGCCGGTGGAACGGTCGCGAGGGTAAGATACCCTGCCACTATTATAGCCGGTGGACCGGTCTGGCTCCGACTCACAAGGTATTCCACTGTAACCATTTATATCTTTCCCATGACTTATCACTTTTACGTTTAGTTTGTTGAGCACGAAATCCCCCACTATTATAGCCGGTGGAACGGTCGCGAGGGCTTATGCCCTGCCACTATTATAGCCGGTGGAACGGTCGCGAGGGTAAGATACCCTGCCACTATTATAGCCGGTGGACCGGTCTGGGTTCGGCTCAACCTCTTTCTCTGTAAGTCGTTAGTGTCTTAAAGTATTTTATTCGAGGGCATATCTTTGTCATGCATGGCCAGAGTTCTCAACACATCACATCAAAACTGACGACATAATCGTACTATCACATGTTAATAAAATATAAGTACACGTCTTGTTTCCAAGCCACATTACCCACGAAACAAGTAAGATAACGACATTTAGAATACAACACAGCATTCATATAAGGCATCCACAGCACATAGGACACAGGTCACACATCCAATCTTATCTATATCCTCACTCGGTTTAGGTCACCGAGTTATCTCCTACGCTTATATTAAGCCACTAACACCCTTTGTATTTAATATACTTCTCGCATCGGGAACCCAAATCATGACCCTCAACTCAACTCCCCCACATACTTCACTCTTCTTCATAAATTCTGATTATTTTCCTTTTCCTTTCCACCTCCTCAAATTAGGGTTTCCATCCCAAACCCTAGTGTTCCCCAAGTAACTTTACTTTCTTCTACTCTCCTATTTATTAAATCCCCCCCTTTTCCCATTCATTCATTAATCATAACTTGCCTAGGTCATTCTTACCTGCGTTAGCCAACATACTTCCCTTTGGTTTTCCTATTTGCTTATTTTTCTCTTTCAAAGCCCCCACTCCACAACTCCTCATCAAAACATTCTAACGTGCATGTCACATCACACCATATCATCCTTGTATCATGCCATACTAGTACATATAAGCCAGAGTACGGAAACGTACCTCGGTTCCATGTTGCGCTACACAGTAGAACAGATAACATACACGTAATGTAGCATATAAACCACACGAGGCATCCAAGGCAAATAAAACATGTAATACACACAAGCGGCCTTAGTTACGTCCTTACCTAAATCGGCGCCGGGCTTGGAGCACGCTCCTATACCTCCGGTGGTTTGACCCGGTTTACCTATAAGAGGGAATACTTAGGGTTAATCTCCCTCTAACAGAATTATCAAAATTCCCATCTTACCCCTATCATGGCCTAATACCAAGGCTACTATTAATAATGGGGTTTATAAATAAAAAGGGTTTGGTTATTACTACTCTTACGATAGCTTACACGGATTATCACTAATTAAGTAGGTTTTAGCAATCCAAATGCTAAGGTGAGGGCTTTAACAGCATTAATAATGATTACCAGTAATACCTACCATAATAAGAATACTATTTATAATAACAGTGCTCCTAATAAAAATAATAATAGCTATAATGATAATAGTAATAATTGAAATCATATTAGCATTAGTAATAGTGTATTATCGATAATAATAATAATACTAATAATAAAGTATTTGTACAACCATAGTCGCTTAGGTGACAAAAACAATGATAATGTTAATAATAATAATAGTGATAATAATAATAATGATAGGAATGAAGACAATAATAATACAAATAATAATAATAAATACAATGAAAGTATTAGTAATAATATCAACGATCATAAAAATAATATTAATAAGGATAATAAGAATAACAGTAATAATCGATAAAATAATAGATGCGATAAACACAATAATGATAAAGCAATGATAAGAATAATAATGATAATGATAATAACCATACTAATGATATTAATGAAAATAATAATAATATTATTACAATAATAATAGTAATATGGGTAATAATGGTAATGATAATAATACTAATAATAGTACTAATAATACTAATAACAACGGCCATAATAACGTTGATAATAAAATAGTAAAGACAATAATAATAATGACATTAACAATAATACTACTACTAATAATAATAGTCATAGTAATAGCAATAATAATAATAATAATAATAATAATAATAATAACAACAACAATAGTAAAATAACAATAACAATATTAATTAAAATAATGACCATGATAATAATAATAGTAATAATAATAACAATGACACAACTCTAAGAATAATAGCAATAATAATAATAATAATATCAATAATAATAATATTAATATCAATAATAATAATAATAATAACAATAATAGTACTAACACTAACAGTAGTAAAAATAACAACAATAATAATGTTAATAATAACAATAATAACACTAATAGTAAAATAATAACAATAATAATAATAATGGTAATAATAGTGATAATAATAATACTAATAGTAACAATAATAATAATAACAGTACTAATAATAATAATAATAATAATAATAATAATGATAATAATAATAATAATAATAATAATACTAATAATAATAACATAGCCATAAGAGTAGCAACAGTAACGATAATGATAATAATAATAAAAATAATAATAATAGTAATAATAATCATACTAATAATACTATTAGTAGTAATAACAATCATAATATTAATATTAATATTAATACTAATAACAATAATAGTAATAACACTAATGGTAATGTTAGTAATAATAATGCTTAATAATAATAATGATAATAATAATAATAATAATAACAATAATAATAATAATAATAATAATAATAATGATAATGTTAATATTAATCATAATAATACTAATAATAGTAGTTAATAATATTAAACCACTAATCACTTTTATTTATTTATTTATTTATTCATTATTATTATTTACTTATGTTATTTATTTATTTATTTATTTATTTTATTTTTATTTATTTATTTATTTATTTTTAAGACTTAGGGTTCAGGGTGTTGGCAACCTGACAAAGGTGGTGGCGGCGGCGGCGGCGCGGCGGCAACAGTGGCGGCGGCGGTGGAGGAAGGGAGAGAGGGGAAAAAATGGTGGTGGAGGCTAGGGGAGGGAGAACCAGAGGGAAAGGGAGGTACGGGGTGGTAGGGCAGGAGCTGCTGGTCGTTTTGGGGGGGTGGTGGTGGCGCTGCAAGCGGCGGTGTGGCCGGCGGTGGCGGCGCGAAGGTGGCGCAGGGGCTGGGAGGTCGAGGTTGAGGAGGGATTTTCGCACGGCCAGGGCGGCACGTGCGGCGCGAGGCAGGGAGAGCTAGCAGTTTGGTTGTGTAGAGGGAGGTGCAAGGAGGACGTTGGTGGCACGGGCAGGCGGAAACGGCGGCCGAAGGCGGAGGAAACGGCGACTGAAGGTGGGCGGTGCGGCGGCGTTGGATTTCTGGGTTTCAAATCTCCAACCCGATTCAGGCCATCTCCGGGGCTATTTATAGGCTAAACGGGACGGGAAAACGACAAGGATGCGAGGGGGGTCAGAGGTTAGGTGGATGCGTGTCCGGCGAGGCTGACCGGAGCAGGTCTGCAATTGCAGACCGAGACTCGCCGGGGAGAGAGAGAGAGGGGTTTCGTGCGGGAAAAATAAATGGATCGATTAGTCAAATCTATAGGGGAGACAACGAGGTGGAGAAGGACGAAAAGACGGGAGCAATGGCGTGCCGTAGAAGCTTCCTTCTCCGGCGAAAATCTTGGGTTGCAGGTGGCTGGAGGTTGAAGACGACGCGGGGCGGGAGAGAAAGAAGGCTGGACCGGCGGTCCAGCGGAAGAGAAAAGAAAGGAGGAGACGGGGCGGGCCGAACCGGCCGGGGGAAAAAAAGGAAGAGGGGCGCAGGAGGGGGAACGGGCCGCGAGGGGGAAAAGGGTGCTGGGCCTGGCAGGCCGGCCCAGGCCGGGAAAAATAAGGGGGAGAAGGGGAAGAAAGAAAAAGGAAAAAGAGGGAGAAAAAAAGGAAAAAGGGAAAAAGGGGAAAAAGAGGGAAAATTAGGGGTTGGCTTAATTAGTATAATCTGGGTAATTTGGGGTATTTAATAAAATATAATTATCAAAACAATAATTAAATTCTATTTTTAGGTTAGTTTAGGGAGTTATGGAAGAATTTTCCTAAATTCATTTTAATTAACAAAACCCCTTTAATTTCTCTAATTAAATTATTTATAAATTTTATATTAATTTGAAACTATTTTATTCTTCCTATTTCAAATAATTTAAGGTATTTAATAAATTTCTAAAAATGAAAACCTTAATTAGCTTAAATACCATAATTCCTCCTACTTACACACTTATAAATTCCTTCTTGATTTATTCTAATTAATTCCCATTTATTTCACTAAAAGTAGTTTATTTTAATTAATTTCCTAATGATTCCCTATTCGGCCAGGATTTCCTAAATTAGGGTTTTTGGGGTATTTCAGACTACCTATGACATCATCAAGTATTGGTTCTTCATCAATTTTAAAAGGTATGGGATTATCGGCACTACAAGAAAGCGATTTGTGACAATGTCTTCTCTCGTTTTCTTAATATATTTTTTTCTATACATATAAGTAAAAGTTAGATATATTATAAGAAATGTTGATAATATATATTATAATTAATTAAATATAACTAAGTTACACAATTCTCCTTAGCTTGGAGAGCGACCCATTTATTATTCTTAAAATACATTTCTCTATAGGTCTCACTGGTAGGTAAAATTTTACTTATCTCAAGATTGACCTATATATAAGAGAAAACTTAATACATTGCATGGTAAAAAAAAAAGAATAAAAAACCCAAAAATACATTCTTGTAGAGATATTGTGATAATGACTGTGTATCATGATAAAAAGGAGCGGTTTGTTTTGCCTTATTAGCAGTATGTTTTTCTATCAAAGCCTTCACCAACAGAGTAGTAATGTGTCCATGTTATTTATATGTAACTTTATTCAATTTGCATACTAAAATTTAATATTACCTTTACATCTTCTATATTCCATATATTGATAAATCTTTGCCGCACATCTAGCTCGAAAAAAGAAGGCATATAATTATTGCCTTCTTGTCAATTATTTTTATGATCCTATTTATGATTTTTGTATCGATTATTCATCATTTGATCAAGACCTAATTCAATCCTATGCCATGAAGAATTTTCTCTCCATGGAACAAAATTAAAATATGTCTACATATATACACAATCATAAGTTAGAAATTATGTAATTTTCATTTGATTATTTAATTAAAAAAGGTAATAAATAAACTTTACTTCAACTTCAAGTTAACATTAATTCTATTTTATTTCTTTTAATTTCATAAGGGTTCAACTATATAAAATTAAACAATATCAAATATCTGAGTTTTTTTATATCATTTCATTAATTACTTGATAAGGTTAAAGATTGAATATTTACCTAAAATATTTAACTATTATAGATTAATCATTAAATAGATTCGTGCATTTGCCAAGTTCATTATTATAAAATTTTTTAACTTTAATTTTTCAATAACTAGGTTCAATCAATCAATCATACCTATCAATTACTCTCTATGGCCAATAACTTACCAATAAATTCGTTTTATATTCGATGAACACAAATATATTAGTTGTATAATTTCACAAGAGTCTAACTATATAGAATTCATAAATATTAAACAAGTCAACACAATTTTATTTATCTTCATTAATTACTCTCTAAGGTCATGAACATTTCTATATTTTAGTATTTGTTTGAAGTATCAGCTTCATTAATTATTATTATTAGAGAAAAACGTTGCATTGTATGAAATTATAACTAGAAATAAACACCCTTAGGCCTCTTTTTTTTCTTCTGTTGCAAGTAATATCACATTCGGAGTTCACATGTTACCCTCTTTTTTCTTAATAGCTTTTTCAGGAAATATATATTTTTTTTATATATACAAATCTTACATATTCGGTAAGAGAGTTATAAATAGATTATAACATTTTAATTAAAAAATTAGTATCTACTTCTCAAACACTAAGCCACATGGACCGAGCGAGAACGCTGAGAACCCTGGGAGGTGAGGAGTCGACGGCTTTCCTCACTTTCGTACAGTACTTTTGTTCGGTCGTCGGTGTTACTTTCTTTAGCAACGGCTTTCCTTTTCTTTGTTTCTTCTGGTCGGCTATTTACTTACTTTGTATCTCCTCAATAGAGAAAGCAAAATGTACATAATTAATTGGAGGTTATAGGAACGTTGCATTTTCGCCTGTACGTAATTCACTGTTATGAAATGTTTGTCACAGGGAAGAGGAGAAAGTAGCTATCAAATATCAGCCCAGAGCTACGAGTAAAGCGGAGCGAAAAGTAAAAACCTTAATCACTTGGGCCAGGTGTTTGTTCCAAAGCAATAATTATTCTTTCGTGCGGAGCCTTGATTACGACTACAGAGAGTATTTGACCGTTGGGAGAAGGATTAAACATTTTAGGGCATGATCCGCTGGATTCCGTATTCCTTCTTTCCTAAAATTGACCTTCTCGTATTTTATAGTCGCTGCTTGCATTCCTCAACTACCATGAAAAAGGAAGAATCAGTAGACACTTGATCTTCTATCCCGAATTCACAAAAGGAAAATTCAGTACCCATGCTTCATTCTATTTTGAGATCACTAATAACCACATGGATGCAGAGTAAAGCAGGATTTTGATTATCGGAGACACTGGATTTATTGGCGAGTACGTAGCTGATGCAAGTGTGAAACCAGAGCATCCAACTTTGTATCGGTCAGGTACAGCAAAGTTTCTGGTCCTGCCAAGTCTAAGTTTCTGAGGGGTACAAGAATATTGGTGTCCAACTGATCCGT
The DNA here is from genome assembly GCA_030549775.1 of Tamarix chinensis. Classification (NCBI taxonomy): domain Eukaryota; kingdom Viridiplantae; phylum Streptophyta; class Magnoliopsida; order Caryophyllales; family Tamaricaceae; genus Tamarix; species Tamarix chinensis. The sequence goes on along the minus strand of CM060174.1, from coordinate 70,521,997 downwards.
GTTAGGTATTTAATTGTTTAAAACAACTGATTGCAGCAAAAAATATTGGATTTAATTCATGGGTAGGGTATGGATGCCGATCGTCCAACCTGCAATGCAGGACGTTTCAACAATGCATTTGAGTTTTCAATATAATCTGCATCATCTAAGTAATCGTTTTTGCTGGGTGATCTCGTTGATCATGAGGGCTTATTAAAAGCTGTCAAGCAAGTTGAACGTACTCATCTCTGCAATTCTGCATGGACAAAACATTTCTGAGCAAGTTAACATTTGTGTTGCAGGCAAAAGAGAATCAAAGAAACGTAAAGGCAAGTTAACTAGTGAATTAATTGTCTCCACCCACCACAAAAAAAAAAAATTAAGAAAAAAGAAAAATAAAGGAAAGAAAAAAAAAACTGAGGATTTCTTTGCACAAATTAAGAATGTATACATGTTCTGGATAACGGTATGTATGTGTTGCATGCAGAAAATCAATCCTTCTGAATTTGGATTTAGTGTGGACCGTGCTAATACTGTCTAACCTGCTTTTTTGTTTTTGGAGTAAAATAGTAAAAATAAGGAGGGCTATAAGCGAAGGGGCGATCCCATGTACTCTGCAACGGATTTGCTGAGTATTACTTTGGTTAATCAAGCCTAGGAAAATTCCACTGTGATATTTGCATTCAGTCACTCTTTTTCCTTTTTCTATGTTTTTTGAGGGCTGTGTTTTCTTCCTTATCATGCCTGATATCAGGATTCCCACGTACCAGTTCTCCCTCCCTGATATTGTTAGCGAGAAGCTCATCATTCAGGGCTACTTTCCCTTTCTTTCTGCCGTTGAGACCCCCTTTCGTGCCTCATTCTGAGGAACTCCACCCTACCCCCCCCCCACCCACTCAACAAAAAAAGAAGGAAAAGACAAAAAAGAAGACAAAACTATTATTACTTAAAGTTTTGAAGATCCTTGTCTAATCTATGAGTGCTGAATACAACTAGCCAATTGATTATTATTACGTCACTAATGACTTGGTATTGTAAAGACGTATTTGTCATATGCGAGTCATGCTTGCATCCGGTGAAAATAACATAAACCATTAGAAAAGGGATTGAGGCTGCAGTGTTTACAGGATATTGGCTGAGTATATTTCAAAGACCAAATTAGGTACGTACTTCATGCTTTCCACGGTTGAGTTAATGGTGATCAATTTCAGCTCTGGATTATATATAGTAAATTAATTCTAATAATTGACTTTTAAAGCTATCACATCGTGGTTATACATAGGCGGGTAATTTATTACCTAATAGTTCATGTAATACTGTTGGCTTAAAACTAATGCCTATGTCGTTCATAGTTGACTATATATATTTAGCGTTCACATGTCGTGATCATCCGACAATTAAAAATTCCTGGAGAACCTTACTATACTGCTGGTATATAATTACATTTATATCATCAAATATCTCACCCAAAATCCCTTCTCTATTTTTATTAAGCTAACCAGCTTCTTCAGTTCCTAAAATTACCAACCTGTAGAAAGAAGAAAATGTCTACTGTGAAAAGCAAGATCTTGGTTATTGGAGGTACTGGATACATCGGCAAGTATGTGGTTGGAGCAAGCGCTAAACTTGGGCATCCGACGTTTGTACTGGTCAGAGAAAGCACTGTTTCTAACGGTTCCAAGTCTAGTATCATTGATGATTTCAAGAATCAGGGAGTCCAATTGATCTATGTATGTGCTTGAGACAACAATCTCAATTCTTTCTTCTTCATCTTTATTTATTTCCCGACTCCTTTTGGTCTTTTTTTGGGGGGGGGGGGTTGATATTTCAGAATTTGTTTTGTTAACGATCTTGCTTGTGCCCGCAGGGAGATTTGTCTGACCATGAAAGTATGGTCAGCGCAATAAAACAAGTTGATGTAGTCATCTCTACTGTTGGAGGAGAACAACTTCTCGATCAGGTTAAGATTATAGCAGCTATCAGAGAAGCCGGAAATGTTAAGGCAAGTCATCCGCTTGAAAGGAAACTTGAACAAAATCTTATACCATCGATAGATCTTATGATTTGTGCCTAATGATACTATTTGTCTTCGAAAAAAAAAAAAAATGAATCAAAGTAGCTAACACGGTTTTTAACAAACCGTGTTATTATTGTTATTTTTTGCAGAGATTCATTCCTTCTGAATTTGGATATGATATAGACCGTGTCCGAATTATTGAGCCAGCAGAAAGTTTCTTCCAAAATGTAGCAAAGATCAGGAGAGCTATTGAGGCTGAAGGAATACCTCATACTTATATTTGCAGCTACGGCTTTGCTGGGTACCATTTGGCCAATTTTGGCCAGGAAAATGCTACTGCTCCTCCAAGAGAAAAATTAGTCATACTTGGGAACGGAAATGCCAAGTGTAAGTACCACTTCTGGTCTTCTCTCGAAATAATTCAGCCGATTAGATCATTAGATGTACTCATCTGGCTCATTGCATTGTTGCTGATATATATGTATATACGTAAAAATGCAATCACAGCTATTTATGTTGAAGAGCAAGATATAGCAACGTATACCATTAAAGCAGCCGATGATCCTAGAACCATGAATAAGGTCCTTGAGTTGAAACCTGCTGCAAATATCTTGTCCTTCAACGAGCTTATAGCCTTGTGGGAAAAGAAGATTGGCAAGACCCTTGAAAAGATCTTTGTCTCTGACGATGAAGTTCTTAAAACCATCCAAGGTCTTGTTTCTTTATCTGCAGAGTCTAGTTTCATCTTAAAACAAAGGACTTTTGTTGATGCCTCAAAAATCTAACTTCTTGCTATTTATCTTGTCTTAATCTGCAGAGTCTAGTTTCCCCAAGAATTTCCTATTGTCGCTTCAGTACTCTATTGTTGGTATCGGCACGATACCCAACTCTGAGGAGGAGAAGGATTCTGTTGCAGTAGAGGCTACTGATCTATATCCAGAAGTGAAGTATACCACTGTGGATGATTACCTTGATCGCTTTGTTTAAGGCTGATTAGCATGGAGTATTAATTGATCAGCCAACTTGTTAATAAACATCGTATTGCCTTTTTAACTAGTAAGATCGCATATGACTCCATGCATATTTACCTCAAATAAACATAATAGCATGTGAGTTTCTTCTTAGAATTATCCCATCCAAACGAAGCCTAAATGAATTTGACGTCAACTTCCTTCACATGCTGAACGAGACACTAAATCATAAAACTTCAACTTCATATTGATATTTGTTTTAATTTCCCGTGTTTCTTGTGCTGAAGCTTAGAGTGAGGTTATGTAACAACTTATCTATACAGAATTGTATACATGTCTCAACACGATGAACCCAAAAACGGAGATGCCCACAAGGCCTGAATTCTTCAATACAATCTTCTCCGAATTAAAACAAGTATTTCTACGGTGCGTCTTAATATGAGTGGATGGCGCTCTCCGTTTGGTAAATTAATGTTTAAAATGAATTTGATTTAAAGTAATGTATATTGACAATTTTTGGCGTATACTGTAAAACAAATTTTAATTATTTGAACATATTTTAGAGTAAGTTTTGATAAATTAAAGTATAGGGATACAATTTTGTAACAAGGTGTCATGTAGGCAATAACATAGAAATAAGATGAATGTCAAACATGCCTTCAAGGTTTGGTTTTGTTTTACCCATATTTTAACTGTATAATAGTTAAGTTCATTGATTTGAGCTTTGCAGATCTCTCATTATTTTGTTTAGGATATTATACTTTAGCCAAACTATTTCCCACCCTTTTTTGGAGAAAAAAACGCAAATGACTTTGCTAGGTATCAAGTTTGAAAGCTAACCCACTAAACATCTATATTTTTTGGGTCACTATATGAAAAAAGGCTATCTTTTTATTTTTTTAGTCTAAAAAAGATGATCATTGATAAGTGGTTTTAAGAAGAAAGTGTCCATTTCAATAACCAGGTGGTCCATTGAACCCCTCCCGACCCATAGAAGCCCAATATTAGGCCTTGATTGAAAGAATTATTAGTAAGGCACTGTCTTGAACACTTGAGTTCTTAAGCTATGCTGGAAGAGCTCAACGTTTTATCATCTAATACACATACTTTTTAATGTAATTTTTTATGATCACCAAAATTGTTTGGAGAAAATGTAATATGTATTTAATCATCTTTTAGGAAACTTGTCATTGTGCCGGTGTATGAAAGAATAACAATGTACACAACAATAGTAAATGAGATAGATAGTAAGAAAAGAGCACTTATCAATTGGTTTGTTGTGTCATGAAAATCTTCACTACCTTGAAACAAATTATAATATGAACTTGGTGTTAATAAGATATTCTAGTTTTCCCCCATGGTTTAGATAACAACCCCCAATCTTGTACATTCAAAATAGAAGGCAGTGGGATTTTGTAAAAATAGTTCCCAACATTTTTAATGTGAAAAATAAGAGATGCTTATTAAGACTAAATACAACAATAAGGACAAAAAATGGTCAAACAATCTTTGAAAGAGTAACCCCAAGCTAGAAATTTATATGAAAAAAAGATTATTAAAAACGTAATGGAAAAACACCACTACACCTAGAGGACCATACGTTAAGAAAATTAACAAAAAGACTCTATTACTCCCCAAAGACTAACTCCTTCACCCGTTCACCATGAAATTGTTCAAAAAGACTGCAAAAAAAAAATGAGGAAATTGACTAGATAATTTTTTTTTAATTCAGCTTGCTTGAATAAAGATGGGCTAGAATCTAATCACAATCAATGATCCAAAACCATCTAGTATTAAACAAGAAATCGATGTGTGCATACGTGTGTTGTCCAAATCCTAATCCAAGGTCTTTCACAAAAGGTGAAGAATTTAATTCAAACATTGTTGTACATGGGAGGTATAAAAACAGAACAAAAATCGAGTGACCCACTAGAGTAGGACACAAAAAAAAGCAACAACAACTTTAGCAACACCATTGTTGTTCTACCATTGCTCTAAAAATCCCCCATCATTAGCAAAAAATAAAATAAAATAAAATAATAGTTGGAAAAAGAAGAAATAACACTTAAGTAGTAATATCACAATGATTGAATTGATGCATACTAGAGTGATACAACAATCGTGTCTAGGGAGCGAACGGATCTTGAACTATCTAGACTTTGATTGATACCCCTGCAATATATGTCCTACCTTAAATTCTGAATATTTTGTGATAACAAAACAAGCATTACTAATAGCTATACGTATACCTTGGGTACTTATAAAAGCTCTAGAAAGACAACCTTACCCTTTCGTAGAAGGTGACCCACCTTCACACTCACTCAATTAAATTCATCAAGTGTGTCTCATTAGCACCACCATGAAAGGTTAGAAGTTACCATTCAAAATGTCATTTTCATATTCGTTTGATGGATTGCAAATCCATAGATAACTACCAAGGTAACCACAATATGTATAGTGGTTGTAATGCCTAATTTATCAAAAACCAAAGTTATTTATGATTTGTTTTGATTAAAACAAAACTACCTACCTTGTACATTTAGTACATCCTTTTATGAAATAGAAACCTTTGTTTCATTTTTAAAATGTTTCATTTATGATTTCTAACCCTTTTTATAAGTTCATTTTTATGAGGTCTTTTAAGCCACTTTTGGCTATCTAAATTCTTCTAGAACATTTGTTTTTTGATTCCTTGTATTTTCTTGAGTCTTATAGATTATTTCAAATATTAATTAGAGGTCTCCATAAAAAAAATACTATTTATATTTTAGTTATCTCTATTCTAGTTTTTTTTTGCCTAGAAAGGACCCTCTTATCTCTATAAAATTTATGAAACTTTATGGGTCATCATATTTTTTCATATTTGATAAAGGAATGCTTTTTAATTGTTTTAGAATTTTTAGGATTTATTTCACCGTTTTTGGGTGTAAATTGATACCAAAATTCCCATTGAAGCTCCTATACTTATTCTAATCTTATGTGACTCTTTCCTAGTCCTTGGAGTTACTTTAATAAAGAAAGATATATGGCTAAGAAACCATGTGACTGCCAATGGATTATTGGCTACAAAATTAGTTATACTTTCAATTAATTAAATTACACTCCATGTTAAGTAAACTAAATGTATCTATCAACTTTACCCTTGATCTTATCTTATGCCTACAAATCTTATTCAACTCTAAAGAGATCCCTTAGATGCCCCTATAACTAACTCACCACCACCAGCAAGGCACCACCTTGTGCCACCACTAAACACCACCAAAAGTATTTATTTTTCTTTCTTTTATTCTCTTTTTCCCTAAAGATTAATCCATTAGTGTTTTTAATTAAATAAAAGTATATTAATATTTTTCAAATAGGAGAAATAATTATTTCTACAATGTTTTGGATTTCCTTCTTTTCTCGGAGCTTTAAGCTCAAGTAAACACAATATTTACTAAAAGTAGATAGATTTTGTTGTTATCATGCTTTGACCTTGATGTTGATCCTTTATTATTATTATTATTATTATTATTATTATTATTATTATTATTATTTTTACTTAATTTAATGTTACCATGTTAATCCCTACAATTTTTGATGAATTTTGATGTTTGGCATGTCTTGATTTGAAATCATTTTTAGGGTTTAATTTAAGCATGAAATATTTGCAAGTTTAGATATTCTTGAGTGTTTCTTGACGATGTTTTGGATTTTTCTTAATTATATGATACCATGTTATCCAATATAATTTAGATAAACTTTGATATACAAAATGTTAGCTAAAAATCACATTTAAGGGCTCTTAATTTTAGATGAAAGTTTGAATACATTCAGCCATGTTATTGGTGTTGTTGATGCTCTTCAAGTGTTTATATGTGTTCTTGAGATAATTACCCTAAAATTACCCTATGTTGGGTTAGAGGAAGATTAATCACATTTATAGCAAATATTTTTACCCAAGAGAATAATTAATCCTAAATATCTTTTTAGTGTGCAGTTAGAGGTCAATGGTTAACTTTTAACATTAACCTCAGAATAGTATTCAAGTGTAAATAGTGTTTTTCTATAAATAGTAATTATTGGAAGTAACTTTTTAATGGTTTTTGAATTTAATCTTCTTAGTATAAAACAAAATTTCCTGTAGATTGTGGATTGTGTTTTTAGGGGAAATTTCTCATTTGACTTATCCATCAATGGTTTGGTCTTTTGTAGCCTTAAATGTATTTTTTTTATGTTTTAATGTATTTTCAAGATTTAAAATCAAATTGGTTTTACTTTATTTTCTTGGTTGGATTTTATGCTTTTAGGTTTTAATGATTTGGGATTTTCCTTTGAGTTTTTACCTTTGCTTGTACACCTTTGCTAAGGCTTTGTTTGTTTTGGGTTCTAGGCCTCGTAACATTTTTATTATGATTTTTTTTGTTTTTAGATGACTCCTTTTTCCTTGAAAGTTATGTTGATTCAATGCCTTTGATAATTTTTGTGGCTTCATGCCTTGGTTTTGCCTTGATGACTTTAGGTTGATTTTGGATCCTTAGGATCCTTTTGAGTGTTTTGGTATCCGATGAGCTATGAATTATCTTATGTTACTATACATTATGTGGTATGAATTAGACATAACATGTTGAGTTTGTTTGACTATATATCTCTAACTCTCAAAAGTTGCTAAGCCAAGGGTTAGTGAGTTATATAGAAGCTCTTTTTATTGGGCGTACTATGCTTGTATATGTTACCTCTAGGAAAGAACTTGAGTTGATTCATGTCTTCTTCCTACTTCATAGGACTGTTTCTTTGGGGGGTGTTGACACTTAAGAAATTAGTACCTAGGTCGTGCTTGGTTTTAGAGGCCAAATCTCGTACCCATTGTTTAACTTTTCCCTATTATCTATTACAAATGGGAGCAGAAGTTATTATCTCTGAATGTTTGATGTCCTTTTTATGGTTACTACTATATCATATATACATGGTGGAGATATAGGGTTTTTACTTGTATCCTTATCTTAATTTGCCTAATTCATGCCTCATAAGTGCCCTGCTTGGTGTTATATGAACATGTTGTGGTATATATGTATTTCCTAGTTCATATCACGTTTGATATTGTACATAAGCACAATAATGTGTTTGTATGAAAACATGAGTTAATATTGCATGTATGTGTATTCTATTCATTTATCTATTTAACTTCAAATTCTAAGGGTTCAGATGCTTTTGAGTGTTTCATATGATTTTAGGATTTGGTATAATATTTCTAGTGGATGTGACCATGAATCTCCCATTATCATGTTTTATGGCACTTATTAGCTTGAGCATCATCCTATGTGCCTTTTATGTTCATATGCTATTTATTTTTGTAGATTATGTTTACTTATAATATTTATCATACAAATGCTATGATTTTCTTTAGGTTTCTATGTTATAGGATTAGTTGTGGAAGTCTTCATTGGGACAAGGGCTTGTAAGTTTATATTAGGCTTTCAATTACATTTTCTTTACTATATATATTATCTTGTTACTTATTACTTGATTATGTTTGTTACTTCTTTTAGTTCTATTTTGTACCCTTTTATATTTGGGATTAAGTGTTATCTACATGTGATCTCTGAATGTGAGTTACTTTTATTCTTGCATCTAGTATGGGTTGGGTAAAAGATGTATCTTCCATGTGTTGGATGTGCTAGTAGCATTCTATTTTCTTCTTATTTCACTTTTGTAATTATTTTTGTGAAAATAAAATTTTCTAATGTGAAAATGGGAGTGTTACAATGCCAATCATAGTCAAAGAAGAATAAGTATTAAAAATGGTAGCATCTTTCTTCAACTTTTAGCCCACAACATCTGATCTAGCCTTAATTGTATCCATAGTTCCATTAGTCCTCAGTTTCTTTCTAAAACCTGTGTGCATCTAAGTGGTCTACATCCTCTAGGTAATTCAGCTAAATTCCATGTATGATTAGGCATAATTAAATCAAATTCATTATTAATTTTTTCTTTCCAAAAACTATCATCAATATAAGTCACACCCTCACTATAGGATTTAGTATCCTCATCTATTAAATAAGAACACTAAAGGGAAAACATTCACCAAACAAGATTTTTCAGACCTAATTTAATAAGAAATTAGGAACATTCCAAGATTTAATTGAGAGAACAATCATAACACAATGACAATTGAGAAAACAATAATGATATTTATTGCATACAATACTAGTGATTACAATGATAACCAAACAATCCTCATAATATGATAAGTTCATATTTTGACACATTTTATACCCTTATAATCTTAGTTTTTAGTATTTTATTTAACTAATATAGGTGAATAATTATGGTTTTATGCTTAAGTGGTAATAATTGCATAAATATTATTATTTAAGCTAAAATGATATAAATTAAGTAAATTTAGAGTATAACATTATTTATTAATATTTATTTAATTTTATTTTGTAGGTTTTATTTTTAAATAAAAGAAAAAAAAATAATTTCGACATTTGGACCAACGGCCAAAGGCCGAAGGCCCAAATGCCACGAAATAAAGCTTGGCACAAAGAAAGTAACGAACGAAAAAAAAAAAAGAGAACAGGGACGTGCAAGGCTAACGTGGCAGAGAAAAGTCAAGAGCGCCGCACGAAACAAGGAAAAAAGAAGGCAGTCAGCCGCACAAGAATAAAAAGAGAGGCGACATGAAGATAAGAGATCAGTGTTGCACGGGGACGGGACGAAACGCGGAAACGACATTTCTTAAAAATCTAGGAAACGGGGACGGCAGGAAACGTCAAAAAAATTATATATATATATACATATTATATATATATTTTTTTAAAAATAGATTAAATATATTAAAATTAAGAGAGAAAAATATAAAATTTCTAAAATTAGTTCTTATATAAGTTAATTTTAATTATTAATAATTATTTTTAATAAAAATATTAATTAAATAATATTTTTTTTAATAAAAATAGTAATTAAATAATTTTAATATAATTTTTAATCAGGAAACGTTTCCGAGGAGTTTCCGGGACGGGGACGTTTCCGGGACGAGGGGACGGCACCTGACTGCCGTCCCCGTGCATCACAGTAAGAGATATAGGGCGACAGAGTCGCAGGATAGAAGAAGAGAGAGCGTGAGGAGAGGGAGAGGAGCCATGAGAGGAACGAGCCTTCAAAAGCTCGGACGATGAAGGACAATGCAGCAGCGGCGCATGGAAAAAGAAAAAGGACAGAATAATTGCACAGAAATCAAGGCTACGAGAAGGAAGAAAATTAGAGGAAGTTTAATACCGATAGAATTTATTTCAGATAAAATTAATTTTTATCTAAATAAATTCTTGATCTTTTATTTAAAATTAATTCCGGTTATTTCTTTCTCTTATTTTAATTTATATTTTAGATATATATTTCTGTGTAATTAATTCTAGAATTATGGTTGGCTAAATATTTGTTGCTAGGTAATAAGTTGAAACCCTGGATTAGGGTTTGAGATATAATTTTATTTTCTTTGTTTCATGAGATTGTTTCTTGATTCTATTTTAATTACTATCATTTATATATATAATTCTGTCAAGTATAATTTATTTGGTGCATGCCTTGTTCTGGTTTTCTTATAAGTGACAGTATGTAGGATTATTTACCTACTAAATGGCCATATAAATATACTATAATTTATATGTATAAATTGTAGCTAGGTTAGATAAAAATTCACCTAATAGTTTTGTGGTTCTAACTGAAGTAGTAAAACGTTTAGATACGTGTGGGTCAAGGAAAGGAAATACAGTTAGGCATGCTTTGTGTACTAGTTTGGGTACTTAGATTGACAGCCTTCCAATTACACTTAATGCATTAAATCTAGTTAAATATAGGAGCCTCTTGTTGCTGCTATACTGCTAGTATTTAATAGGGTTAATATTGACGCTTTATAGTATTAATTAATTAAGGGGAGTAATAAAAGGTGTATGGACCTGCTTCTGGTATACAACTTGGTCGATCTCTTTCTCATGATTAAAATATGACTTAGAAATAAATATTATATTTTGACCTAATCTAGTAGTGGATTTTGATTTTCCTAACATCTTTATCATATTTGCAGTTTCCCATTATTTTTATTAGTTTATTTATTCCTTTTATTATTTTTATTTTTATAAACCCCCATTAGTATTTTTCTTATTTATTTATTTATTTTGTGTTATTTAGGAATTTTATTTTTATTTATTCTTAAGCTTGTTAAATAGAGGTGAGCCCTCTCAATCCCCGGCTTAGAACGATACCCTTATTTACCAGTGTTACAATTGACAACAAGATGGTTTAAATTGCATGCCGGCTATGGCCACACCACAATATCACTCAATACATAATTCTCTCAAACCCTAAGAGAATACAAGAAGAGAGGGTTTGGACAGGTTTTGACATCGTAACACTCTCATTAGGGTTTCATACGCATCTATTTATAGAATTATGTAACTAACACAAGCAAACGGTATAAAACAAGAAAAACATGGTTCGTGTTTACAAACATGCCCCTTAGTATTTTTCCCATAACTCTCCATTTTTGCCTCAATAGCATAGGACCAAGTATACTAATAAAGTATTTGTCGTGTTCACAAACAAGGGGCCATTATGTTTTCTCACTTGATCTCTTTTTGGATCCAAACTTTTCCAAATACTTGTATGCATCAATCCATGCTAGAATACATACACAAATATAAGCCATGATCTCCCACAAACACAAAGTCTAGGTCAATCTTATAAAGATCATCATTTTAAAAAATGAAGATAGTAATAAAATTTGGTCCAAATCTAGTTTCTACCATTCATCTTTTACTTCTTTTAGGCCCATTCATATTATCATTCACAAGCACTTGAATAAGAAGACAAAGACAAGGGAATAAAAGAAACATTAGAAGAGCTAGTAACATCACATGCATTCTTTCTTATAGGGAGCACATTATCAAATTATTTTACATTTCTAAAATCACATATAGAGTTATCACTCAAATAAAATAATTCATATGTAATATTGTTTTGAGCATAACTAATAAATGCACCATCAAAAGTATTTATTCCCACATTAGTCATCTTGAAATTAGGTAAGCCAACTTAAAAAAAAAACACCTCCACACTTTCAAAATTATCAAGTTAGGCTCAAAGCCTTTCCATGATTTATAAGGTGCTTTATCTATACTCTTATAAGGGAATTAATTTAAAATATAAAAATCAGCTAGTATAGCTTCCTTCACATTTGATTAGATATGTGATAAGTCCATAACATAACATTCACCATTTCTTTTAAATTTTGATTTTTTTCTTTTAGCTACAATATTTTGTTGAGGAGTATAAATGAAATGCCCCAAAGTCTAATTCTTAAGAATTTTAGTTAAATAAGGATTTATTAGGGAAATTAATTAAATAAATTTTTTTTATTAAAATAAAAGGGAAATTAATTAGGGAAAATTGAGAAGAAATTTATAAATATTTTAATGAGAAAAAATTAGGGTGTTTTTCTAATTAAAATGGAATTTAGGAAAAATCTTTCAAAAATCCTAAATTAGCCTAAAAAGGAAATTAAATATTATTTTATTTAAATATTATTCTTTTTAAATATCTCAAATATCTTAATTAATTTAATTAACCCAACCCATTATTTTTCTTTTCCCCTTTTCCTTCTCTTTCTTCCTTTTTCTTTCCTTTTTCTTTCTTTCCTTCCTTTTTCCTTTTCTGTTCCTCTTCTTTCTCCGATTTGGGCCTGGTTTCCACGGCCCGTCACTTTCTTTTTCTTCCTTTGGCACGACCCAGGGATGAAACGCCGTGTTTCAATTATTTTTCCCCCCATCACCGTGCCGACCGGTCTGGTTCTTCCCTTTTCTTTTCCCTAGCTACCCGATCCACGCCATCCCTTCCTTCTTCTTCTTCCTTCCTCCTTTCCCTCCGTTGACCTGTAACTCCGCCGCCTCCGAGAATAACGCCGCCGGTTATGTCCGTTTTGAACGGCCATTTTCCTTTCTTTCTCTTCCCCTTGACTCGTGAGTCAGCGTGACCCAACCCACCTCCCTTCCTTCTCGCGCACGATCCTCCTTTTCCTACGCGACTGGCTTGCCACGATTTGAATTTTGCCGGCCAAATGGCATCATCGGCAAACCCTAACCCTACCTGCCCTACTCCCTCGTCGTCCTACCGACCTTACCCTCTCCTCTAAGCTCTATAAATACCCCTCACTTGTTTGAACTCGAAGCTTTTTACCGAGACCCTGAATTTCACTCTCGTGCACCACCGCCACTTTAAACACTTTGTCCGTTGCCGTCGGCCAACTTCGCCACCTGCTCTACCCACCTAAGTCCTCCCTGCACTGCCCTCTAACTAACTACGTTGCCCTTCTCCCTCGATTCTCCCTGCACAAGCCACCCTAGCTGAGCAAAGTAGTCCCCTCGATCAACCCCTTCTTCTTCATCCGCCGCCCTTCGCACCACCTTTGACCACCAATCCCGCCGCTATCACTGCCTCCTACACCTCCCAAAACCACCTACAGACCCTCCCCTATCTGCCCCTACTCTTATTTTCCTCTTCCTCCCTCTCCTCCTCTCTCTCTTTTCTTCTTTCCTATTCGGCCACCACCACTGCCGCTGTGCGCCGCCACCCTCATTCTACTTCTCTCCCTCTAGGCAATCACAAACACCCCTACTTCCACCCTCATTCTCCCTCTCTTTTTCTCAGCCGTTAACTTTTTCCCTTTTCTTCTCTTTTTCCGGCCACCGTCTCCACCGTCGGTAAGGTGGAACCCTGAACCCTCACAACTCTTTTCCACTATTTTTACAAGCCATATTTATGTTATTTTAATTTATTTCAATTATTTTGAATTTCTTCTTCTTATTATTATTATTGATAGTATTATTATTTTAAAGTAGGGTCGAAACCCTACTTTACCTTATTCTCGGTTTATGATATTGTTAGTATTATTATTATTATTATTATTATTATTATTATTATTATTATTATTATTATTATTATTACTTCACCATTATTATTATTATTATTTCATTATTAATGTTACTAATATCATTAGTAGTATTATTTTGGTGAAGGGTCGAAGCCCTTATGCCACCAATTATTTCAAATCATATTATTATTATTATTAGCATTATCATCATCATCATTATTATTATTATTATTGTTATTATTATTATTATTATTATTATTATTATTATTATTTTTACTATTATTAATATCATTATTATTATTATTATTTTAAGTATCACTATTATTATTATTATTAGGGTAAAGTCTTCAAACCTTATATTATTAACTTTTATGATATTACTATTATTTCTTATATCTTTAGCAAAATTAGTAATTAGTTAATGTCATTATTATTAATATGTTATTATTTTATCAAAAACCTAGTCTTAGAATAAATTAGTAAATAATAGTATTTTTGGTAAGAGGGAATCTAATCTTTAGCTTTTCCCTTATATAGGTAAGACCAATCAAAGTCCTAAGGAGGCGTAGGAGCGTGCTCCAAGACTGATGTCATTTTAGGTAAGGGTGTAGCTAAGGCTGCTTGTATGTAATGTGTTTTTACATGCCTTGTATGCAGGGACGAAGCCAGGATATAAAACGCATGGGGTCCCAATAAATAACAAACATATATCTAAATATAAAATAATAACAAAAATTATAATTATAATAATAATATATTTAATATTATCCAAAATCATACATAGATATTCGTTTACAATTGTACTCGTCGAGGTTTCATATTTTGAAACCGAGCTATAATAGTCTCATTAATAATGGTATCGGATACATCTTTTTCTATATATGACATTAGACAATTATGTACCCATTCATCACACATACGATTTCGTAACTTGTTTTTGATAAAACTCATTGCTGAAAAAGCTCTTTCAACAGTTGCAGTAGCTACCGGTAAAATCAAAGCCAGCTTCACAAGCATATAAACCAAAGGATATGTAGTGTGCCTTTTTGTTTCCACTAACTTCCTTGAGAGATCACCAAGTCCTTTTAATTCTGAAAATCTTTCATCAGATCGAACATCCAAAATATAATTCTCAAGCTGATTATCCAGTATCACAACATCAACATCAGAAAAATCCTCAGGATAAAACTTTGTTAACCTAATCAATGAAGCTTTGTCAAAAGCAGAAAATAGCTCTGATGGATTCAAGCATGCTACACATGACAACAACGTAGTGCCTATCACATCAAAACATGATTCAAGCTCCTCTAATTGCAAGTCTAATATGCTGTAGAAGCAATCAAACTTGTAATGATGCATATTTGTAAGAAATGGAGCCAACCGTTGTGATTTGTTTTCCTTAACATACCAATCATCCATATTTGCAATCACAATATTCTTATCGTGGCAAAATAAAGAAACTTCAACAATAAGATCTTCCCATCCTTCATCCCTCATTGTTTGGAGGCGTTGTTTAGCAAGTTGAACAAGTCTCATGACATTTACAATGTCTTGATCACGCTTCTGCAACATCTGAGATAAATCATTTGTGATACCTAGAACCCTTCTCATCAAATGTAACATGAAAACACACTCAAAGGACATTAGTAGATCTTTGAAAGCTCTAGCCTCACCTTTCTGTCTAATTTTTGAATCTTTTTTCAAAAAATCAAGTACTTTAATAATCGGAGAAAATAACTTAACCAAACTTGAAAGAGACTTAAGATGTGACCCCCAACGAGTATCTCCGGCCCTTTAAATGGCTGATTCTTGATTCAATCCACACCCATGTTCGATCTTGCCTAGATCAAATGCTTCTTCTAATTCAATAGCATGTTTATCTTGAAGCATATCTCGACATTTTTTAGATGATCCAATTACATTAACAACACCGGTAACGATTAAAAACAACCAATCAACATCTTCATGAGACCTTGCAACTGCAACGAGTGCCAACTGAAGCTGATGAGCAAAACAATGAATATAATATGCTGAATTATTTTCATTATGAACCAAAGTTTTTAAACCACCATATTCTCCTCTCATATTGCTTGCTCCATCATAGCCTTGTCCTCGTATTCTTGATATGCATAATTTATATTTCACTAACATTGTCTCAAGTGTTGATTTGAGTGACACGGTAGTTGTATCAGCTACATGTGCAATACCAATAAATTTTTCCATCACAAAACCCTTATGATCCACATAACGTACAACAACAACCATTTGTTCTTTCCCAGATATATCACCAGATTCATCAATTAATATGCCAAAAACAACATCCCCTAGCTCCTTAATAATCTCATTACTTATTTTAGTTGCACAAGCACAAGCAATATCTTTTTGAACATCAGGAGAAGTCATCTGGCTATTTCTCGGAGCATTTTTCATTATAAAAGTAGCAGAGATGGATTAACTTCTTGTAATATTTTTAGGAGCTCATAAAAATTACCTCAGTTTTTGAACCATCCGATTCATCATTCCCCCGAAATGCTAGTCCTTGTCGAAGAAGATATCTAATAGCAATGACTGATGCTTCTAGACAAATATGATACTCAGATTTCACTATTTCAGATTATTTTGACAAAGCAGCTTGAATGCCATACTTTTGATTCATCAAAGTATCACATTTTTTCACAGCCTTGTTATGAGGACTATCACAATTACCAACATGAACTTCAAGCCTATCCTTTTTATTCCAGCCCCCAAAACCTTGACCCACAAAATGATCTCCACTGGCTTCAAATTCTTGTTTAAACAAGTAACATGGTAGGCAAAAAACAACATCTTTTGCTATACTATATTCTAACCAGTCATACTGATCAAACTAAGATGCAACAAATCTTCAAATTTTTCCGACAATAAGTTTAATTGGAAAATTGTGTGCACGAGGTTGGAAAGGACCAAGACGAATATAAGCTCTCCTTACCTCATCTTGCTTATTTGGATGGAAATTTAAATTTTTTTTCCTCAGACGTGGATCAAGTTCCAGAGAATTTAAATCCACCCAATTGCGTTGTGTAGCTTGAGATTGATGAAGATATGAAGAAACTTGTTCATGAATTACAGGACTAGGAAATTGGATTAGAATTATTCCCATTAGCTCGTTCTTTGTTTTTAGGCCGCTTTTAAAGATATTTCCACATGCTAATTTGATAAAATCAAATCTGCAATTATGAATACAACAATACAATTATACAAGATGTAGTGAACAAATACTCAACTAATTCATACCATACTAATTCAAAATTAACATAACCTAATTAAAAAATATACAATAATCAACTAATTAACAAATAACATACAAACTATTCCAATTTCACAAATTCACAATAAAATTAGAAATAAAAATACAAACTAATTCAATTAACAAAAATACTCAAACTCAAGTAAATCAAAATTACACAATAATAATTCATACCATACTAATTCAAAATTAACATAACCTAATTCAAAAATATACAATAATCAACTAATTAACAAATAACATACAAACTATTCCAATTTCACATATTCACAATAAAATTAGAAATAGAAATACAAACTAATTCAATTAACAAAAATACTCAAACTCAAGTAAATCAAAATTACGCAATAATAATTCATACCATACTAATTCAAAATTAACATAACCTAATTCAAAAAAATATAATAATCAACTAATTAACAAATAACATACAAACTATTCCAATTTCACATATTCACAATAAAATTAGAAATAAAAATACAAACTAATTCAATTAACAAAAAAGGATATTATATTTCATCTTAAATAAAATTAAAAAAAAACCTCACCCTCTCAAATCTCAATCTCTCTGGCTCTCGGGGCGGGTTGTTGCCTGTTGGCTAATTCGTCCCAGGCTCAGGCTGCCTCTGTTGAGAGTTGAGATAGACAACAGAGCAGCAGATAGAGACAGACAACAGATGAAGTTCGAACAGCCGGCGACAGCGAGGCAAGACAGCAGGTTAGCAGCGTCGCAGTCATCGTGTGTTGTGTGCGACTGGGCGATGGGTACCTGGCGCTTGACGGCCAGCAATCCTGAGCAGGCGACGGCTGGCGGGTCAGGGTTAGCGGCGCCTGTCTGTTGGAGCCTGGGGTCGAGACTCGAGCGGGAGAGAGTGGGAGTCAGGGAGACAGACAAAAATCAAAAGGAAGATGAACGAACCAGGGAGCAAGTCAGCCAACGAGTCAACGACCCTATGAAATTAGAAAAAAAAATAGGGTAATTTTTTTGGCAAAACTGGGGTTCGAACCCAGGACCCCAGACCATACTTAAATTTTTTTACAACTCTTTAACCATTGGTCTAGAAATGTTTTCCGTCTCTTATATTGTATATAAAATATATATGGTTTGCATAAAATCCATGGGGTCAGGTGACCCCATGTGCTCTGAATTGGCTCCGTCCCTGCTTGTATGCCATGTGCCATGATATATGATATATTTTATGTGTATTGTTATAACTAATTTACGTGCAACATGACTTGAAGTGGAGGTATGTCCTTGTGATATTTTATGGCGTGTGTTTAATATGTATAAGTTGTATTTTTAATGTATAATGATGTGGCCCATAAGACATGCATGCTAGGTTATGGTAATATGTTGATATGGAGTGAAATGAGGTGGAGTTGACCTAAGGGTTGCATGGAGGAATCTAGGGTTTACATGGAGGAATCTAGGGTTGCATGAAGGAATCTAGGGTTTGCATGGGAAATTTAGGGTTTCACGTGGGAGTTTTAGGGTTTGCATGAAAATTTTGAAGGGTTGCATGTGGTGTGTAAAGTCTGCATGGGGGTGAATTTTACGTATGGAAAGTTGATTTGAGATGTGAGGAAGGTGATAGAAGTGTTGTTTAGGTGATTGACTGCCTTAAATGAAAAATAGTACGTGGGACAGTATAAGGGTACATAGGAGACTAATCTAGGGTTTTGTGTGGACAGCTAGGGTTTGGTGTGCCTATTTAGGATTTCGTAGTCATGCTTGTACTTGGTGATTAAAGTGTGATGATGAGGGTGAAGTCTATGGGTTGTGATGAGTGGAGTATAAAAAAATGAATTGGGTTGTGTGAGATGGAGTAGGATGGGCCACTTAGGCCTAAATTAGGGTTTCTAGGGAAAATCCTAAAGTAGGGTAATGAGTGGACTTGGAGGTGTATAAAAGTGGGCCTTAACCCACATATATGGGAGATAGGTTCTAATGTGAGTTAAAGAAAGGAGGGAAGGATGTAAGTTCGAGTTAGGAGGTGTTTGAGTCTCATGATGTGGGATGGGGCTTTTGGAAGATAAGAGTAGAGGTAGTTAGTCATGCATGTCTAGGGTGAAATTTCTGAATAAGACACTTAAGACATTAATCATTTAAAGAGAAAGATTATTGAGCTTATTCAAGCCGATCCATCGATTAGGAATAGTGGTTAGGGTTTTTACCCTATATGTGACCGATCCACAGACTATAATAGTGAGAGCTTTATGCCCTGTGTATTTCCAACCCTCCGGCTATAAAAGTGGGGGATCCTGAGCTCAATAAACTAAAACTTGAGTTTGCTAAGACACTTAAAAGATACTAATTACTTACTGTGGAATACCATGCGAGTAGGAACTAAATCGATCCATCGGTAAGGAATAGTGGTTAGGGTTTTACCCTATAAGTGACCGATCCACCGACTATAATAGTTGTTAGAGTATGATGCCCTATATGTGATCGAGCCACCGGCTAAAATAGTGGGAGGTTCCTGTACTTGCATGGATTTGATAAAGAGTATAGTGTGGAATGAGTATCCATAAGAGATTAATTAAGTAATTAATCTGGACTATAAATGGCATTCGATTATTATTTTCTCCTAAGTGATCATATGTTATTTTATTATTATCTGGTTTGAATTATGTGCTTATATGTGTTGGCCTTAGTGCACTGTTACCTTACTCAGTATGTAGTGTACTGATCACCCTTGTTATGGATGCTGCTCATTCCCACGAGCAGGCGGCCCATCTGAGGTGTTGCAGGTAGGTGATGCCTATTTTGATGCCATTGATTTTAATGAGGCATCAGGCGGGATTGAGTGATGATCATGGGCTGGATTGATTATCGGAGTGGCATGGTGTGGCCGATTTATCTTCTTATGATATTACTATACCTTTCTATCATTTCTCCTAAGTATTAAATTTTCCAGATTCAAACTTTAACGTTTGTAGACATTATTTCCTTTCCATGAACTTTGATTTTATACTTCGGATTATGTATACTTTTATGCGTACTCTGATTACTGTGTTATGAACTTTAGTTTTAAGTATTAATATGAGTTTGATGAAAATATTTTCTTAGCCTTAGCACTTAGTATTGGAACGGTAGAAGTGAACCGGTCTGGTACTAAGTGTGGCAGTAACATCCCCAAAATTCACGAGTTTTAATTTAAGTATTGCTGTAAAAAAATAGTGAATTTTGGGGTGTTACAATAAATGACAGTATTTTCATGTGTAATACCATTCCTATCACAAAATATTTCAGGAAACTAGTTCCATGCTTACCACCTCTATTGACCTAAGGCTCTTGATCTTTTGGTTTTTCACTTCCACATTATATTTTAAGAACATCCCTTCAGCCTTATCTTTAAACCTAATGAAGTAAACTTTAGTATATCTTGAATATTCATCTATAAAAGTCATATAATACTATTTTCCTCTATTCACAATGTTCTTAAAATCATCTAAATATGAATGCACTAATTCAAGTAATTCAAATGATCTTTTGGTGATAGGTGTAAATGTCTTTTAGCATATTTGTCTTCCATACATATAGGGCACTTCTCAAATTCATTAGCATCCAACACATTAAACAAATTTATATGTTTTAATTTATCAATGGAAGCCACATTCATATGACCTAGCCTACCATTCTATAAGTTAACAAACTCAGTAATATAAGTAGAATAAGAAACAAATTCATTAATTAGAGCAAGAATAGCATTAAGAATAAAAATTCTATCAGCTAGATATCCTTTATCCACAAAGTACCAATTTTGTTAAATACAACCTTACCAAAAAAAAAAAAAATTAGCCTAACTCTATTACAAAAAGCTATCTAAAACTAAGTTCCTATATAGGGAGGGGGTAAAATAAAAAAATCACTTAAAAATAAAGACTTATTAGGGGTGTATTTTAGAAGGACCTTTCCTTTTTGGTCAGTGGATCCTAGTGTAGTTCATATTCTACATCCAATGTGGCAATTTTTTAGCTTAAAAATTCTATCCCTTAGTCTATGGTGTAACACTTGCATGTACCATAAGGAAACATGCCCTAATGCCTTATATGTCCACCTTACCAAATAAAAAATAAAAAAAACCCCTACAATAATACAAATTGAAAGGGAAGAAGTGCCAAACATCTTAGTTAAGGGAACCTATCCATCCTCCATTTGCTAATAGAATCTATAATAAATAGCCTTAACCCCCATAGAAGTAATTTTAAAGGTTGGCATGAAAATTGCAATCAAATGAATCATTCTTTTAGAACTCTGCCTTGACAATTTCTACTATTACTAGTAAGGAAAATAACACTTGATGCTAGTAGTATATGTAATAGATCAAAATTTCAAGTAGGAAAAAAAAAACTCAAACATAATACTTGATCAGTATAGTACAATAAAAAAATTAGAGTAGTTTTGAGTCTCAAAAATAAAATCTAGAGAACCAAACTTAGTAGAGATTCAATATCCACATTTGAGAAAGAAGTTGGCTAAGTTAATTTAATATAACACATCATTGAGCACAATAAAGCACTAAACACCTAAAAAATTTGGTGTGTAACACCAACAAACACATTTTACTACTAAAGTGAACTAAATGATTGACTACAACAAGTATATAGAACCAAAGTAGTGTCAAACAAAAAAAATCAACAAAAGTCAGTAACAATAATTTGTCATAGCAACAATAACATACAACAACTCTTATTAACCCAAATAATGATACACATACTACTAATAATTCACTTCATATTGTAATAAATAACATCAATATATGCAAGAATAGTAATTGAAATAAACAATAAGAAAAGAACACTTATCAATTGGTTTGTTTTACCATGAGAATTTCACTACCTTAAAGTGAATTATGGAATAACCTTACTAATTAGCTATTTCATTTCACCCCCATGGTTTACAAAATGGCCCCTAATATTGTGCACTCAAGATAACAAGTAATGGATTTTTACAGAAATAATGCCTAATAATTATAATGTGAAAAATGAGAGATGTTTATCAAGAATAAGAAAAGCAATAGGGAAAATGGTCAGATGATCTATGAAATAATGACCCCAAGCTAGGAATTTATAGGAAAAAAATATTGGTAAAAATATATAAAAAATACTCCATTACTCCATGAATACTATACATTAAGGAAAATAATAGAAAACCTCCATTACTCTTTGAAGTTTGGCTTCTTCAATCGTTCAATTTGAAAAAGTTCAAAAAGACCAAAAAAATTGTAATGGAAAAACTTGACCAAATGGAAAGTTTTCATTTAAATCGTTGGAACAAAGATGAGCTGAAGTATAGTCACAATCAATGACCTCTACCTAGCTCAGATAGGAGGGTATTGTGCATGTGTGTGTGTTGCATAGATCCTAGTCCATTGTCTTCCAAACAAGTCAAGATTTTAATTCAAGTAATGTTGCACTTCGGGGTATCAAAACTAATAAAAATGGTAACCCACAAACATGGGATGTAAGAAAGATAATGAGAGCTTCAGCAACACCATTGTTGTTCTTCTATTACTCGAGCAACTAGTAGGAAATCACATGCCTATGAGGATTTTTTTTCCTTAATGATGAATGGGGTTTAGGAATTAAGCAATTGGGAATTTGGAATATTACTTGCATCTAAAAAATACATAAATTATACTATGCAATAGGTGGCACATTAGTACAACAAAAATCAAAATAAAACTTACCAAACATGAGGAGAAGAACATATTTATTTTCCTTGCACATTTTTTTCTCTCCTTTACCTTGTAACTCTTGATTTCCCACCTCCTCACTTATTTTTCTAGTATTTTTTTCTTCATTCCTTCTCAATGAATTTTGATCTCTATTGTTTGATTATGCTAAAATTTCATCCTCTTTAATACTCTTTCAATGAATTTCCTTTTTTCTTTTATTTAACTCTGCTAAAATTTCATCCTCCATCAAATTTTTTGTTCAACTTTGTTGATTCTATGATGATGCGATGACATAGTTTGTTTACTTAGTTTTTATTTTATTTTATGTTTTTGATCTCTCTGTCTTTAAATTACACTAAAAAATGGTGAAGTATGTAAAAGAATATGTGAACTTTGATGAAATATATATTTGTATATGGTAAAATATATGAACTATATTTGTGAAATTAAATTAGATCAATGTGGAAAAATTATTGGGAAATAATGGAGAAAGGCGTGTTAAAATTTAGTAAAATATACATCTATTTGTGATGAAAAATATAAAGAAAATTAGCAAATATTAAATAGAGAAATGTTAGCAAATTATAAGGAAATATTGGTCAAATATGAGTTAAACTTTGGCAAAATATATGCATGAATGTAATGAAAAATATGTAAAGAGATGTTAAAATTTAATTAGATCAATGTTGAAAAATTCTAGGGAGTTAATGTTGAAAGGTGTTAAAGTTTAGTGTAATTTTAGGTATACAATGGTAAAAGATATGAAGAGCTATGGTGAAATATTGGATTCTACAAAGGAATGGTTATATTTAAAGTATATATAATGGAGAAATATATATGAAATAATTTTTTAAAAATATGGTTGAATAAGATGAAAGATATGTGGAGTAGTGAAATATACTCATATTTATGATGAAATATTAGCTTAATATTGGTGAAATATCACTTTAAGTATAATGAAAGATCAATGTAAAAGCAATTAGACATCATTAAATCACAATAATGAAATTGAGAACAATAATGGTGAATTATAAGTTTATGGAAGTGAAAGCAAGTAAGATACTAATGAAAAGTTAAATGAAATATATTATTGATCTTCATTCATTTTTTTTATTTCTTCTCTATATGGGTTTAAGTTAAAATTTATTCCATATTTGAAATTGATCCCATAATTGAAATTTATCTAGTTTGAAATTGATTATATCTTTGAAATCAGGAAGAAGATGAATAATTAATTAAAAATGATTTTAGATATGAATCAAGTGGGAAAAAAAGTCATTTCCCAAATTGACCAAGAAGCATCATTTTTCAATCATTCTTGATGAAAATGAAGTGTCATAACGACAAGATCTAGGTAGAGCAATGATATTAATGAACTCAATGATGATGAAAGTGGCACATGAGTGAGGAAGAAGGTGTGAAAATAGATGTAAAAAAATAGGGAACTAGATGAATTGTCTAACACACCAAGTACTGTGCAACCGGTCAGACAGTAGAGTAACTATCAAAAATATGTGCAGAAGTTAGTGGAATCTATGATAATCTTATGGTTCAAATGGGTTCACCTTTAATTATATTGTTGAATTCATATTTGATGATATCTTTGTTAAAATATAATGACTTTTTCTTTCAAGTAGATAAGTTTTCCACCAATAAGTATAAGAATTAGCTAAGCAACGTACATATGTGTCTGGTAGCTAAGACATTCTATAGTATAAACCATCTATGCTAAGGAAGTTTAACATGATGTGTGTCAGTTGATAACAAAAATTTCTTAAAAGGACGTTTGCTGATTTGGTTGGTCAGTTATTAATTCTAAAGCACTCTAAGTAAGTACCTATGAGCAATGTAAGGTTGGAGTATTATAAATAATATCAAAGTAAAAACATGATTACTAGTGAAACTTGGATGAACTAGTCATCTATTTAGCAGAAAGAATTCTAGGGATGAACTATAGTGAGGCCACCAATCGTCAAGGCACAAGAAGAAATTAGGTTCTTTGAGTGGGGATGTATGAATACCCCCAAGTTATGTTGTATATGGTGAAGACTTAAAATGATTGATATGACTACCTATATCAATAAGGTGTATCTTTTTTTTAGGAAGTCTATCATTGGAGTACTTCAACATTAAGCATTATTGGCTTAGGGTAGTTCAAGGATAGGTGATCTCCTAGAAAGTTTTGTGACATGTTTATGAGTTGAAAAAGGGCACGTTCAAAAGTTTTCAGGTTGTTTTATGTGTCCATTCATTAATCTTAAAAATACTCACTCATAATATGATAAAATTCAACCATAAAGTAATAACTCTTCAACCGTGAAACTTCTACTATTCAAATGGGTGTTTATTGTTTAAAACAATTAGGTTAACATAGTCTTTATTGATAACACCAAGCAATTAAATTCTTACCAACCCTATTCTAATTATTCAAAAGGTGCCATGGTGGCTTTCTAATCTAATTTGGTTCAAGTGATTTCAAATCTTGAGTGGAATGTAATCCCATAATCTAAAACAATAACCACAAGGGATAACAAGAAATCATCCATTATATTTTTGACATCATGTAAAATAAGCCACATGACCTAAGCCGTGTATACACAACCTCAATCTCCAACCTCCGACAAATGATCCCTGACCCTTATATGTTTTTATCAATTTTTTAGGTTTAAAATCTTTGAAATATTTTTATCAATTAGCTTTACAAAATACTTTATAATATGATTAATTATATTTATATTTTGTCAATTTGAATAATTTAGCAAGATTTGACCAGATTTATATTTTAAGCTAAGAAATCCTAATTTTGGAATTTTATTTGATAAAATTGATTAAGTCTTTGATAGAATTTTCTTAAATTTATTGATTGGAATGCTTTCATATATGTTAAGTTGAAGTTATATCTTTTCAAATTAAGTTAATTCCCCAAAATTGGTTGGTTTATGATTTAGTTGTTAAACCTAACTATTTAAGGTCATTTTTATGGAATTGATCTACTTTATATAAATATTGTCTTCTATTAGTCTTAAATTTATTTATAATGTTTTGAAAGAATTATTAGTAAAATTAAGTTGGTTGAGGACCAATTTCCTCAAAATCCAATAGGTGCATCCTGAAGCCTTGAATTATGGATTTGTTTTCTAGAAAATCATTTCGTGCTTCTCATTATTAATTGATTAACATTATGTGAATTTAGGATAGTTAAGATAGCTTGATAAAATTAGTCTTTTGATTTTTGAACATAATCTAGGAAAGTATTTTTTTTTCAGCCCTAAAGCTAGATTTTTTTCTTTTTTCTTTTAATCTAGCTAGCTATGAAGTAAGGTAAGTGTCTAATGCTCCTTGTGTAACACTCCTAAAATTTACTACTAAAAAAAAAAATTATTTTTAAAAGTTATATGCATAAGCAAATATCGTAAATTTTGAGGTGTTACCGCTATATTTAGTACTAGACCGGTTTTCCTACACCATTATGCTAAAAACTTACACTACTTAAATTCAAAATACAGTTCCAAAATAGAGTAGCACAATAGTTAGAATACTGGAAATACAAACCACTAATTGTGGTTATAGAATAAAGTCAGTGAAAAGAGAATACAAGAGATTATAAGGAAAATACATAAACTTTTTTCGGATAGTCTTATGCTCTTAGCCCTATAAATATTCTTGAATATCGCTTGTGATCTAACCTACAAATGCCACTACCTATTGAATAAGTAAGGGCCTAAAAAATGAACCCTTTAGTACTATGGTACCGAGTAACCCATTATATGAGACTAATATGTATGGCCCGCATGCAACACATCAAACATATGAACATGGAATAATACATGTATTAACTGAAATGCAATAATCATTTAGATAGCCATATACATCAAGATCATATGCCATCCATTTAACTCATAGGTAGGCCATAGGCCCATCAATACAATGCCATACACCATCCATCATAGTAGACACAAAAGCTGCTACCAAATCATAGGTAGGCTCAAAGGCTACTACTAAAACTCAGGTAGACTCAAAGACTGCTACCAATATAAAGATAGACTCAAAGGATGCTACTGATACATAGGTAGGCTCAAAGGCTGCTACTAAAACTTAGGTAGGCTCAAAGTATGCTACCAATACTTAGGTAGGCTCAAAGAATACTACCAATACATAGATAGGCTCAAATATTGTTATCGAAACTTAGGTAGGCTCAAACACTACTACCGATACCTAGGTAGACTCAAAGGTTGCTACCGATATACACCAATAATCATTTCCATTTCATTATCATACAATTTCATTTTATTTACTCGAGGGGGAGATCACGATCCCGAAGACACTAAGGTACACCCATTATATTGGTGCATAACAACAACATAGTATCATACCAACTATCAACCCAAGGATGCAAAGATACCTGGGTTACACTGGCACACAAAGGCATATAATATCCTATCGACAAGGAAACCTAATCCATAAGTATGTATACCCTCTATTTAGGTCCGTAGAGCTAAATAGAATAAGATGTAGGGCCTGGCTAGGGCACTATGGCACACCATCAAAATCTAGAATAATTGTGGGCTAAAATAGGTCTTTAGGATAGCGACCCCTAAAGAGACACCATTCCCAATCTTGAGGTCTTTCACTTTAAGTAGTAGTATTTTAATTAAGGTAACTACAAGAAGCTGAAACACCCCAAAATTCACTAATTTTTTTTGAAAACGGAAGTGATTAAAATACTTAATTTAAAACTTGTGAGTTCTGAGGATGTTACTGCCACGCTTAGTACCAGACCGGTTCTCTCCGACCGTTCTAGTACTAAGTGCTAAGGCTAAAGAAAAGATTTACATTAAACTCAAACCAACAGTTTATAAAAGAACTCGGAAGATCATACATTAAAATTAGAGTGCGCGTAAAGAATCATGAATCAAATAGAAATCAGAGTGCGGAATTAAAATTCTTCGAAAGGAATATTATTACAATCGATAAAAGGTTTCCTTTACATATTTAATACAAGGTAATAGATCAAACAGAATAAATCCGATACAAGAAGAAATAATAGAAATAAATAAGATATCAAGAAGAGGGAATCCGGCCACACTACTCTCGAACTTTAAGCCAAAACAAGCTCAACACACATTCCGGCTCCAATACTCACACTTAGGCACCTTAGGTCAAAATGACCAAAATGCCCCTAAGGCTAACACTACCTCTTTACCATCCATTTCCATCACAAACTCCATTTTATTTCACCAACAAGACATAAAAAGAGCAACAAACCATAATTAAACTATTAATCATGAAGTTAAGTTACCCAACACACCAAATGACCATTTACATGTAAACCCTAACATGCACTTCTAGAACAACCAAACACACATTCTCATACTTAATCAATAATCAATGCACTTAATGCATGTTCATGGGAATAACAACACAACATACTCCAATTCACCAAGTTACCCCTAAACCATGGATATTCATTATCATATTCGTCATGGTACACTCCAAATTACTAAAATACCCTATTATCTTATTTAACATCATTTAATACTTAGCATGTAGGCTTATTAGTCTAAATGCCATATTACATGCAGAATCACCAAAATGCCCCTAGAGCATATATTATTGATTATTATGCTCAAATAAGTAGTACTAAGATAGTAGACCTCGATTATCATCTTTATCATCAATTTATACCTATTATGCATGTTTATTAGTCTAATCACCATTTCACATGTAAAATTACAAAAATGCTCCTAGACCATATATTATTAATGATTATGTTTGAATAAGTGGTAGTAAGATAATAAACCCCTATTATCATATTTACATTACTTTATACTTATCATACATGTTTATTAGACTAATCACCATATTACATACAAAATTACCAAAATGCCTCTAGGTCATTTAATATTAATAATCATACCTAACATACATTACTAACACCATAAACCCCTATTATCATTATTAGCACCAATTATTACTTACCATGCATAACTCCCATTGTATATGTAAAATTATGAAAATGCCTCTAAGTTATATAATACTAATATTCATACCCAAACATGCATCACTAGCTCCACAAACCCCTATTATCATTTTCAACACCACATAACACTTAGTATGCACATATATTAGGATGATCACCACCATACATTAAACTTATCAAAATACCCCTAGACCATAAAATATTAATATTCCTATGAACATGTATTTATAATACACCAAAATCCTATCTCCATTCTTGACAATATTTATAACACATTAGCCATATTGGTTAGGGTTAAATATCATGATGGGTCCAAAAGACCAAAATTTCCCTAGGACTCATAGTAATATTTTTACTATAAGTGTCCATCCATACTCCACCTAGCATTTTATATACACATAACATCCACCATCAACCATTAGGCCACTTCTTAATCACCCTTTCATGCCCTTCACATTATACACAAGAAAGGAGAAGAATAGAAAGAGAAAAGGGAAAGGCAGGGTGGCTTGGGTAAGGTGGTGCAGGGGGAGGCCGAGGCCGAGGATGAGGAGGAGGAGGAGGAAGAAGAAGAAGAAGAAGAAGAAGAAGAAGAAGAAGAAGAAGAAGAAGAAGAAGAAGAAGAAGAAGAAGCAGAAGAAGAAGAGGAGGAGGAGGAGGAGACAGAGGCGTGTAGGGTTAGGTGGGTGCAGGGAGGGAGGTCACAGTTAGAGGGCAAGCATGGAAGATAGGGTAACGAGGGTAGGGATGAAAACAGAAGGAATAGGGGCACGTGGGGAAGGGAAGTTTAAGGAGTGCAGGTTAAAAATGGAAAAGAAAAGGACAATAGGGAAAGAGGGTGGTACAGAGCATTTGGTCGGGTAGGGGCGGAGGTGTAGGCCGACATGGTGTAGGTGTGTAGGGGAAGAAGTCATGCGAGGGGGAAGGGGGTTGTTTGGGTCGAGTGATGCAGACAGGGAAGAAGGATATGGGAGATGGGCTGAGTAGGATGGGAATAAAAGGAGAGGAGGTGGGTGGGCCCTCGTGGGAGAGAAAAAAGAAGAAAGGGAAGGAGGAGACTAGGCTAGCCTAAGGGGAGAAGAAGAGAAAGGAAAAAAGAAAGAAAGGCTTAGGTTGGCCAGAGCGGAAGAAGAAGAGAAGGTAAAGGGAGGGTTGGGATGACCCAAGGAAGAAGGAAGAAAAGAAAAGAAAGAAAAAGGAAAAAAAGGAAGAAAAAAGAAAAAAGAACAAAGAAAAAAGAAAAAGGAAAAAGGGAAAAGGAAAAGGAGAAAAAGAAAAAGGAATTATTTTTAGAGTTAGGATTATAATTTAGATTCAAATTGGTTATTGGAAAAATATTAAATTAATTTATCCGATAGTTAGGGTTTCAAATTTAAGAAAATAATTTTGATAAAATTATGGGTTTGGGGATTCATTTAAATAAAAAGAGTAAGATAAAATAATAAAAATAATTATATTAATTTATTAAATAATTATATCTATTTTTGTAAATTAAAGGTCCACAAAATAATTAAATTGATTATTTAAGATTAAAGTATTCCATATAAAAGGTTCAATATTTAAATTTTAGGTTTTAAAAATTCAGGGTGTTACACTTCTATTATGGTTTGTTCACGAGGATGGATCATTGTATATGTGTTTTATAGATGAAAGTGATATGATTTTCATGAGTTGGTATATAAAACAAGTAATATGCCTCGATAGGTACTTTATATATTGTTCATGAGTTTTCTGTTTTGAAATATAAGCATGGAAATATGGATCTTGAGCATACAGATAGTGTAATATATATTTTAGAATATTGTTGAAAATACTAGAGGTAAGAATATGCATGATGGGGTTATTTTGATTCTTTTGAAGATGATGAATGTCAAAGTGTGTGTTTGTGTGTGTTGAAATTGAATGATATTTTATGCTTAAGCATATGATTAAGTAAAGAGCTTGTTGCAAATATATGATGAAGAAAAAAAGGATATTAAGATTATCCTTTCTTCAAGCATCGTTGTGTGGATAACACATAAAGTTTCCATGTATATTCTAATGAAGTAATTATAAAGTTTGTGAACTTTTTTGGAAATAGTTTATCATGAATTAGGTATCATTTGGTATAGGTAAATCTAATTTGGGGTTTTGGAGATTATAATAATAGAATGACCATTTTACCTATTGTTGGAAATATTTTGATTTTCAAGGTCATGTTAGATCCTAAAATTATTTGGAGAATACAATCTAGAGCAAATCAAAGGAATAGCGATGGCTCATGAGCAAAAGAATTAGAGTATTTGATTTGCCTTTGAAATGGATATTATGAATTGATCCTTGGTTTAGGGTTTTAAGTTCTTTTATGGTTTTTTAGGATTCAAGGGCATTTTGGTTATTCTCATGACTGAATAAGTGAATCCTATATTAGGTTGGACTTTAGGGATTAGATTTTACTTTTACCTAATTTCATAGTTGACTTTTAACTCATTTTTTTGGCAAAAAACTCTTATATGATTATTATTTGTTTTCAAAGTGGCTAAAGGCCTACTGTTTTATCTTTCAAAGCTTGATGTTGGCTTTTTTGAAAGACTTGGACATGGTAAGATTTGTTTTACACTTTCATGTTAACAAATGTTCCTTAAAGGTTTTTTCTTCAATTGAGCATTCTATCTTATCTTTAAACCCTTGTGTGGTATATGTTATGTGATCAATGTTTCATGTTATCGATATAAACATTATATATGTTTAGTTTTAGCATATGAAACACCCATGGTTATGGTGTTCCATTTGTATTGTATGCGATTTCATGATTATGGTATACTATTTGTATTGTATGTGATTTCATGATTATCTTAATAAAATACTAATACTAATAATTTATTGTAGTTATGGAAGCTAAAAATTATGATGCTAGCAATCTTCCGGATCCTAATTTGCAAGAAGCTAATAACAAAAGGAGCTCAGTTTGGAAAGAATTTCTGAGACTTAAAGGAACCGAGACCAAGGATGGAAAAGAGATAGCACTTTGCAGCCATTGTAAGGTGGCTTCTTTCATTGCTAGTTCACATTATGGGACAACAAATCTAAAAAGACATCTTGATAAATGTCCATCATATCAACAAATTGTGAAAGTAGAATCTAATGTTTATAACCAAAAGATCTACAGAGATCTATTAGCAAGGGCTATCATCAAACATGGGTATGCATTCTCTTGGATTGAACACGAAGGCAATAGAGAAATTCATGCAT
Source organism: Tamarix chinensis (assembly GCA_030549775.1). Taxonomy (NCBI): domain Eukaryota; kingdom Viridiplantae; phylum Streptophyta; class Magnoliopsida; order Caryophyllales; family Tamaricaceae; genus Tamarix; species Tamarix chinensis. The sequence goes on along the minus strand of CM060174.1, from coordinate 70,489,946 downwards.
ACTTGAATAATCAAGTTAGAACCATTTGTAGAATTACTACAAAATCGGATGTATTGAAATTGCAATCAAACTTGAAAATCGAGCTTAAGAACTATCTTCGTAGCATCCCTGGTCGTATTTGTCTAACTTCTGATATGTGGACTTCTTGTCAAACTGAGAGATATATGTGTTTGACCGCTCATTTTGTGGATGCTAATTGGAAGTTGAATAGTAGAGTGCTGAATTTTCATCATATAGAAACACCACATACGGGACAAATCTTACATAATTCGGTGTTAAGTTTGCTTCAAAACTGGGGTATTGAGGATAAGATTTTCTCTATCACATTAGACAATGCCTCAAGCAATGATAGAATGCAAGATCGTTTGCGAAATACACTAAATGATCAAAAAATTTTGTTGCATGATGGCATTTACTTACATTTTCGGTGTGGTGCTCATGTTTTGAATCTCATTGTTAGGGACGGGCTTAAGGTAATAGAGGATATTGTTGTTAAGATTAGAGATAGTGTAAAATACATCAAGTGGTTAGAATCGAGGAAGACTACATTTCGAAATTGTGTGAAATTAGCTCGGATATCAGATACTAAAGCATTATGGCTTGATGTTCCCACAAGGTGGAACTCTACTTATTTGATGATTGATAGAGCTATTATTTATCGTAATGGATTTAAGGAGATGGTGGTTGTTGACCCTTTGTACAAGAATTTTCCAAGACCTCAAGAGTGGGACATGCTTGAAAAAATTCGTGATGTCTTAGAACCATTTTATGATATTACTGAGTTATTTTTTGGTAGTCAGTATCCTACGGCAAATTTGTATTTTGAGAATGTATGGAAGATCGAAATGCTTTTAAATGAGTTGATAAAGGGGGATGATGAAGTGTTAAGGAAAATAGCTATAGAAATGAAGATTAAATTTGACAAGTATTGGGCCAACTTAGATGGGAATGAATATGGTACATTATTTGCTTTTGCTGTGATTCTTGATCCTCGTTGTAAGTTGGATTTTCTAAAGTATTGCTATAAAAAATTATTTGAGGATGGAACAAGGGCTTCTTTGAAAGTCAATGATATGCGGTTTAAGTTAGGGATGCTTCTAGTGGAGTATCCTTCCGTTAATTATGGAGGAGGTACTTGTTATAACTCTTGTGGAACATCATCAACATTAGACACTAACACCCTTGGTTCTACTCGCAAGCGCAAATTTGATTTCTCTACCGTAAGTTTACATTTCTCACCTTCCCTTAATCTTTTATATCTTTCCATTGATTTTGATTTGTTATTATATTTATATTCAATTGACTATTATATATATATATATATATATATATATATATATTATCATTCTTGATTTATTATATATATATATCCATTTGCTTTTGTAATTTTTAGGGTTTTGATGAAAATGAGACTGCATTAACCTATAATGAAAAGACAAAGCTGGATAAGTATCTAGATGATCCAAGAATGGACCACAAAATCAAGCTGAACATTCTTGACTTTTGGAGAGAGAACGAGTCTCAATATGGAGAGCTTGCACATCTAGCTAGGGATATTTTAAGTGTGCCCCTTACAACTGTTGCATCAGAATCGACTTTTAGCATTGGAGGTAGAGTTTTAAGTAAGTGGAGAAGCTCGTGCTTGCCTGAAAATATTGAAGCGTTGATAACTACTCGTAGTTGGTTGTATGGTTTTGAAGGTAATGTTTTTAAGGCTTTTATTTAGTTCTTTGTTTCTACATCATAGTAAATTTCTAATGTGTTATTGTTTCTCTAGCAACTAAGGAAGATGAATACGTTGGTTGCAATGTGGGGTGGGATGGAGCTAACCCCCCTACTAGACATCCTTAATAAGGTCCATAGGTACTATTTTAATTCTTTATATAATTGATAGTTAAGTATGTAGCTTTTATCCAAATGGAGTGTATTTAACTACATGTTATTTTACTACAGGGAGGACTACACTGATATTTTTGAAGAGGTTGTAGGGAGGAATATCCAAATGGGGTGATATTTTTTTTTCTCATTGTTATATAAGCCTCAGATTAAGGTGTGTGACTTGTTGGTGTGGTGTTTTTGTAACAACATATGGTGATGGTTAGGTGATGTCTTTCTCTTAGCATTATAAGTTTATAACTATCCTATAGGATATCTTTTGCCTTTTGGATTGTAAATTTCTTCCTTTCTAGTTAGTATTTTTTGGTTACTTACCTCAAGGTCAGGGCTTCAATCAAAGAGAGGTATTCACCTTCATCCATTAAAGAGAAGATCAAGTATTCATTATAGGTGTGTTATCAATGCTCTAGTTTTCTTATTTACACTTGTTTGGACTTTTATTGTATTTATTTGTTAGTAATTATCAGTATATTTGATATTATTGTGTATTGTGTATCATACAATGAGTGTATGATGAAATGCTAAATTTTATTGTCAGGTCCTCATGAATCATTAATACAATGAGTGTATTATTATTATGGTCCAAAGTGTAGAGTTTAAGTTGTAGGAAATTATCAAACAAAGTGAAGCAAAAATATAAATTTATGCTTATATATGTTTGCATTTATTTACATGGTTTCAAAAATTAATAAGAGTATGGAGTTAAAAATATCATATATGACTAAGAATAATCAATTATCGGTTCAAGTCTGCTTCGGGTCGGGTCGGGTTAGAGTTCGGGTTAGTTCGGGTTAAAGTTAAAGTTCGGGTCGGTTCGGGTTCGGATTAGAGTTCGGGTCGGTTTGGGTTCGGGTTGGAGTTCGGGTTGGGTCGGGTTTGAGGTGTGCTCAGTTCGGGTTATCATTGATTTTGGTCACTTCGGTTCGGGTCAATTTAGGTTCGGGTCTTTATCGGGTTAGCTAAATTCGGGTCGGGTCCAAATTGAATCGGGTTGTTTCGGGCTTTCGGGTTATGAACGGGTTTTATTTTTCGGGTTACTATCGGATTTCAAGTCGGGTTATTCGGGTTGGGTCGATCGGGTTGGGTCAACTTTGCCAGGTCTAAACTAGATTGACAAATATATATAAAATGACTAAAGGAGTTCCAGAGTAAGAGTGACCTAAATTATATATTTAGGTTAAAAAAGGAAATATATGACTTGAATTAGGCACCAAGTGATGGAAACCTGTTAGGGTTTCACGAAGGATCGAAAGATTAATCGAGCGCAAAGTTTGATTTCGCCGGCACAGCCTAAGGAACAATTCCAAAGGAAGACCAAAGATTCAGAAGCGCAATTTGTACAACGGCAACTGAAATTTGAAGGTGAATGATCAAGATCGATCAAGGAGAGAGCGAGAGCAGAATCAGAGAAGACAAGCGAACGAGAGAATCGCCGAGAGAGAGAGAAAAGAAGTCGCGAGAAAGCTCAAGAAATCAGCTGGTATATTTCTGTCAAAAGTTATCCGTATTACATGTATTCTGTCTATTTATATGTACACAATAGACCGTATATGTCGACACATAACATACGAAACAGATACAAGCCTGGAATAGAACGGCATTGAAACTTTGGGCCACAATAAGTCGACCAGCCCACTTCAACCCAACATAAAAAAATGTCCCAAATACAATTAAGCTTAAGGCTTAATTTCCCATCAGCTATAATGACTTTAGCTAATCATGGTTATTAAGGATTGATTAATCCGCAATCCATCTAGTCCCAATTAAAGACCGGGTGGCGGATTATACAACCGTCCTAATTTCCATTAGCCCATTTCGACCGGCGAATGCATCATATGGGATTACAAGTTATTAACAAAAATTACATAATCTGTACAACTCCAATACATATTCTGCACTTCCCAGCAACTGTATCCAAAGTTCCACAGAATCCATATGCTGCATTACACTCCTATTAATTCATCAAATAAGACAAACAATTATAAGTAATTAATTCACAGCAATTTTCAAAATTAATTAAATATAAATTCATAAGATTCACATCATTCCCCTCTTCTTGGAAAGGTTTCGCCTCTGAAACCTGAATAAGTCCCAGAAATGGACTAAGATCAGCCACATTGAAAGAGTTACTCACATTTCCAAATTTAACAGGTAAATCAATTTTATAAGCATTATCATTAATTTTCTCTAATACAGTAAATGGTCCATCCCCTCTAGGGTCCAACTTTGACTTTCTAAAATTTGGAAACCTTTCTTTCCTTAGGTGACCCAGACTAAATCTCTAGGTTTAAAAATCACTTTTCTCCTTCTTTTATTAGCATGTTCAGCCATCTGTTGTACCTTTTTGTTAATCTGTTGGCTTACAGTCTCATGTAATCTTTTTATACTATCAGCTCTAGATTCAGCATCAAAATTTTGCAAGTCAGCATGAGGTAAAGGACTCAAATCTAATGGAGTTAATGGATTAAAACCATATATAATCTCAAATGGAGTTTTATTAGTTGTAGAATGTAAAGTCCTATTATAAGCAAATTCCACTTGAGGTAAAAAATATTCCCATTGTTTAAGATTCTTTCCAATGACAGCTGTCAACATGTTTCCCAAAGTTCTATTGACTACCTCAGTTTGTCCATCAGTTTGAGGGTGACAAGTTGTAGAAAACAATAACTTAGTCCCTAATTTTCCCCACAAAACCTTCCAAAAATGACTTAGAAACTTAACATCTCTGTCTGAAACTATAGTCTTAGGAATTCCATGTAACTTAACCACATTAGAAAAAAATAATTCAGCCACTGCTACAGCATCATTTGTTTTATTACAAGGTATAAAATGAGCCATCTTACTGAACCTATCTACTACAACCATTATTGAATCTTTAGCTCTATTAGTCCTAGGTAATCCTAAAACAAAATCCAAAGATACATCAACCCAAGGATGGTTAGATACAGATAAGGGGGTATATAAACCAAAAGGTTTTGAAGTAGTTTTTGCCTGCCTACAATTAATACAATTGACACAATGTTTCAAAACATCTTTTTTCATGTGTGGCCAGTAAAAATGTTCAATTAAAACATCTAAAGTTTTCTGAGATCCTAGATGTGCCATTAACCCACCACTATGGGCTTCTTGAATTAATAATCCTCTATAAGAGCATGCAGGAATACACAACCTATTTTCCCTAAACAAGTATCCTTCATTAATAAAATACTTTCCTTGTGAAGAAACTTCACACTTTTTATAGATTTCTTTAAAATCAATGTCTTCTAAGTATAATAGTTTAATACTAGAAAAACCTAATAAAGTAGTATCAGCAGCATTTAATAAGGCATATCTCCTAGATAAAGCATCTGCAACTATATTATCAATACCTTTCTTATATTTAATTATGTAAGGAAAACTCTCAATGAATTCTATCCATCTACATTGTCTCCTATTTAACTTTGATTGACTCTTTAAATACTTAATAGCTTCCTGATCAGTATTAATTACAAATTCTCTATGCCACAAATAATGTTGCCATACCTCCAAAGCCCTTACTAAAGCATACAGTTCTTTTTCATAAGTAGAATAATTCAATGTACTACCATTTAATTTCTCACTAAAATAAGCTATTGGTTTTCCTTCTTGAAAAAGTACAACCCCTATTCCTAACCCTGAAGCATCACAATCTAATTCAAACATTTTTTCAAAGTCAGGAAGACTCAATACAGGTGCTTGGGTTAATTTAGTCTTAAGTGTCTCAAAAGATTGCTGTTGTTCTAATCCCCAAATAAACCCATTATCCTTCTTTGTTATGGCAGTCAAGGGAGCAGCTATAGTACTAAAGTTTCTCACAAATCTCCTGTAAAAAGAACACAGTCCATGAAAACTTCTTACCTCAGTTACACTCTTTGGCACAGGCCATTCCTGAATAGCCCTAACCTTTTCTTCATCTACAGATACACCCTCTTTTCCTACCACAAATCCTAAGAAAACCACACTTTCCAAACAAAATCTAGACTTAGTTAGATTAGCATAAAGCTGTTCTGTTTTAAACACATTCAAAATAATCCTGAAGTGTTTCAAGTGTTCCTCTAAAGATTTACTATATATAAGTATATCATCAAAATAAACAACCACAAATTTTCCAATAAATTCCCCTAACACATAGTTCATAAGTCTCATAAAAGTACTAGGAGCATTTGACAACCCAAAAGGCATTACTAACCACTCATATAATCCAAAATTAGTCTTAAAAGCTGTCTTCCACTCATCTCCTGGTTTCATTCTAATTTGATGATACCCACTTTTTAAATCTATTTTAGAAAATATAACAGCACCACGCAATTGATCCAACATTTCATCCAGCCTAGGAATTGGATATCTATACTTAATAGTTACCTTATTTACTGCCCTGCTATCCACACACATTCTCCAACTACCATCCTTTTTAGGTACTAATAACACTGGTACTGCACAAGGACTCATAGACTCCTTAATATATCCTTTACTTAACATTTCAGAAACCTGCCTTTTTAATTCCTTAACCTCTTCAGGATTGGCTCTATAAGCAGGTCTGTTTGGTATAACAGCTCCTGGAATAAAATCTATTTGATGTTCTATTCCCCTTAATGGAGGTAGTCCACTAGGTATATCCTCAGGAAACAACTCACTATATTCCTCTAATAATAGTTTCACTGTACTAGGTACTTCTTCAATTATTCCTCTCTGACACTCATAACAGTCCTTAAAAATCATCAAGTACACATTGGCATTTCTTTTTATTGCCTTTCCTACATCCTTACCTTTAGCATAAAATCCAAAAGTTCCTTTCATGTCCTTTGTACTAAGATCATTTCCCAAATTAGACTTAGATAACTCCTTATAATCAGATTTAATTTTGGTTTGATCCTCAAATATTTCTTTTGGGGTCATAGGTGCTAAGACAATCTTCTTATCATCCTTCTGTACTATATACCTATTCTTATAGCCGTCATGTGTTACCCTCCTATCATATTGTCAAGGCCTACCTAACAACAGGTGAGCAGCATGCATAGGAACTATGTCACATAAAACAGAATTCTCATATTTTCCTAACTTTAAATTTACTAAAACTTGTTGACTAACCTTAACATCTCCCAATTCATTAAGCCATTGCAATCTATATGGTTTTGGATGTTTAGTAGTGGTTAATCCTAATTTAGACACCAATAGGGTACTAGTAGCATTAATACAACTACCACTATCTATGGCCATGTTAAAGCACTTGTCATCAATTAAACATCGAGTATGAAATATATTTTCTCTCTATATAGCATTGGAATCAGGTAATTTATTACTATTTAAAGCTCTTCGAACCACAAAAAGATCCCTACTCACTGGTAATTCTACTTCCTCTTCTAGGTCACTATCATCCTTTCCAACTATATTGACCTCTTCTTCTTCTTCTTCTTCTTCTTCTTCTTCTTCAGATTCAGAGTCTATATCTCCAGACTCTCTAATCAAAATGTTTCTCTTGTTCGGGCATTCAGAAGCTATATGTCCTAAGCCTCCACACCTAAAACATTTAATATCTCTAGTCCTGTTTGATCCATTTACAGGATTTGTCATCACATTCTTGCCCTTTTCAAACTTCTTTCCTGCCTTAACTTCATTGTTTCTTCCCTTAAATTCCACCTTGCTATTATTCTTCCAGTTTCCAGAAGTATTTCCCCAAAATTTCTCCTTATAGTAGTCTTAAACCCAATCCCAGGGGGTTTATATTGCCTAGATTTCCTTAATTGAATCTCTATCTTAGTAGCTATATCCACCATTTCATTTAAGGTTCCACAAGGATACAGTTCTACTTTATCAGCTATCTCTGAATTTAACCCACTCAGAAACCTAGCCATGGTAGCATCATCATCCTCAATAACTCCTGTCTTAATAATCAAAACTTCTAATTCCTTATAATAGTCATCCACTGTTCTCACTCCTTGACTAATAGTTTGCAACCTCTTATGCAACTCCCTATAATAGTAACTTGGCACAAATCTCTTTCTCATTAAGATTTTAAACTCTGCCCAAGTCTGTATAGATGGTTCCCCACACCTTCGTCTAGTTAACACCAAATTATGATACCAAGAGGACGCATACTCAGTAAACTCTACTACAGCCACCTTAATTTTCTTTTCTTCAGAGTAATTATGACACTCAAATACTAGTTCTATTTTCCTTTTCCATTCAAAATAATAATCAGGATCATTCCTGCCATTAAACCCTGGTATACTAAGCTTAAGATTATTCAAATTCTTATCAATGAATTCTAATTCCCTATCCTGCCTATTGTTCTGTCTAGGCATCCTATCACTATTGTGGGATACTTGGTCTTCCAGTTCCTCTAGATTAGCTATGGGTGGAACTCTAATCCTAGGATCCATTGGAGCCCTTCCTAAAACTCCTGCCTGATTAGTTTCAACTCTGTTATGTTGCAATTCATTGAGTCTTACTTCCTGTTCCCCTAGTCTTTGTTCTAGGTTAGCAAATAAAACAGCAAATTGTGCAGTCATTTGTTCTTGAAAAGTTCTAAGGGTTTCTAAAAGATCATTACTAGACACAGATTGATTCACTGACTGGCCATTGTTAGACATAATGAAATTCAACAGCAGTTTAAACAACTAACACAACAGCAATTTAACTAACAGAAGCAACTTATTCAAGAATTTCAGATAACAGAACACACAGTATAGCCACAAGAAATATTATCGCATCAAATATTAACAGTAGTAGCAATAGTAAAGTTTACTCAGAGTGATTCAATGTCTATAATAATTCGACAATACTAATTAAGTAGGAGGGAACGATATTACCGCATTTGCTTAAGCAATCAATTCACTTATCTAGGGTGCCCCTCTTCTTGGAGGTCTATCCCTTTTCTTGAAACCAAAATGGTTCGCCGGTTATGTTATTAACCTGTATACTTGTTAACAAACAGGTAATTGGCGAAGAAATGGAAATTAAGTATAGCAGATAGTAGTATTAAACACAAATTTTTCGAATCGAAGGTTACCAACAACAATCTATCGCACTGTCAGTCAAGATTCAAATTCTTGATCAAACCCTAGGTCGATTAGGGTTTCTCTTCAGACTTTCGAAATAGCGGACCAAAACACTTTAACCGCCGGTTTTAGAACGACGAGAATCGAAACAGACTTCGTCGCTGTAAACCCTAAAATTTCACACCTCAAAATAGGGTTAGCGAAATACAGAATCGAATCAACAAAAAAAATGGAAGAAAACTTAATCAGTAACAAAGAAACTACGATCACTCTAATAATCGAGGCTCTGATACCAAATGATGGAAACCTGTTAGGGTTTCACGAAGGATCGAAAGATTAATCGAGCGCAAAGTTCGATTTCGCCGGCACAGCCTAAGGAACAATTCCAAAGGAAGACCAAAGATTCAGAAGCGCAATTTGTACAACGACAACTGAAATTTGAAGGTGAATGATCAATATCGATCAAGGAGAGAGCGAGAGCAGAATCAGAGAAGACAAGCGAACGAGAGAATCGCCGAGAGAGAGAGAAAAGAAGTCGCGAGAAAGCTCATGAAATCAACTGGTATATTTCTGTTAAAAGTTATCCGTATTACATGTATTCTGTCTATTTATATGTACACAATAGACCGTATATGTCGATACATAACATACGGAACATATACAAGCCTGGAATAGAACGGCATTGAAACTTTGGGCCACAATAAGTCGACCAGCCCACTTCAACCCAACATAAAAAAATGTCCCAAATACAATTAAGCTTAAGGCTTAATTTCCCATAAGCTATAATAACTTTAGCTAATCATGGTTATTAAGGATTGATTAATCCGCAATCCATCTACTCCCAATTAAAGACCGGGTGGCGGATTATACAACCGTCCTAATTTCCATTAGCCCATTTCGACCGGCGAATGCATCATATGGGATTACAAGTTATTAACAAAAATTACATAATCTGTACAACTCCAATACATATTCTGCACTTCCCAGCAACTGTATCCAAAGTTCCACAGAATCCATATGCTGCATTACACTCCTATTAATTCATCAAATAAGACAAACAATTATAAGTAATTAATTCACAGCAATTTTCAAAATTAATTAAATATAAATTCATAAGATTCACATCACCAAGAGCATGGTATAAGAACATTATTGTTTTTCTTTTTACAAAGTGGCTACTCGATTCTATGAACTAATTCAAGCTTTTATGTCAAAATTTAAGATGGTAAGGTAGTTATAATGATAGTATATGTGGATGGTCTCATCCTCATAGGATATGACAAATAATAGATTCAATGAAAAATATAAACTTATTTATGTATTTTAAGAAGAAGAAAATCATAGAGTTAAAACATTCTTAGAGACTTGAATTTGGTAAAACTAAAGAATAATTATTTTGTGTCAACACAAAACTTATCAGAGAAATATATCATGTTAGGTTGCAAGCCAATCTCTACACCATTGGAGCTTAATGCTAAATTTTTTTAATAGAAACTTAGAAGAAGCCACCATTTATAAATATTTTGTAGGTAATATAATATATCTAACTATGACATAACCTAACATACCACATATAGATGGCGTAATATGTTCATTCATGCAAACACTGAAGAAACAAAATCTAGAATCATTATTTCAAATTTTGAGGTATATTAAGAGTACATTTGATTATGGTATACTATAGAAGAAAGGTGAACCATGTGAAGTTATATGGTATTGTTATGTTGATTATTAATATATTTGTAGTCGGTAATCATTCAAATCGTCTTGTCATCAATTGTAGTATTAGTAAGAATAGTATTATTCTAAAATAATGATTGATAGGGCTCACCTAAGTCAAGATAACATACAAATGAAAAAATAAAGGACTCTATATAACACAAAAACAAATAATAAGAATAACACAATTATGGGGGTTCAAAATAGAAAACAATAAAAATCAAATCAAATCAGATAAAAATAAATAAATATGGGTGCATGAAAATAAGACAACCATGCTACATAATCAATTTTTTCCTTTAGATTAGGTTAAGATGAAAAATATAATTCCTATGTAACCTATTAGTCATGAAAAAGAGATCGACTATGTTATACATTAGAAACATGTCTATACACATTATATTACCTTCCTAAATTAATTTAATACAATAAAATGCTAATATTAAATCCTATTAAATTTCGTAATATAGTCACAAAAAGTGGATCCTATATTCAACTAGATCCAATGCATTAAGAATGAGTAGAAGGATTTCAATTTAAGGACCCAATCTAGTACCGCCTATTTGTCTAGTTGTATTTTCCTCCTTTTACCCTCATATAACTAAATATTACACTAGTCCAGTTAGAACTACAAAACTATTAGATGCATTGTTATCTAATCTAGCTACAATTTATACTCAAGAATTCAAGAATGTTTGTATAGCCACCTAACAAGAATATGATTCTTCATATTGTAACTATGAGATAGTCAAATGAGGCATGCACCATATTAATCATACATGAAAAAATCACACATATAAACAATATCAATTACAATAGAGTTAAAGGATAATATCATGAAAATTAGGAAAACATATAAATTATTATTAAAATCTCAAATCATAGTATAGGTTTTCAATCTCATCCCTAATAAAAAATAATTTATCCACTCATCATGTATAAATTCATTATAAAAGGCATATAATGAGTGTAACATCCTGGAATTTCATAACCTTTGTTTTCGAGTGTTTAACCTTTTTATTCAAAACTAACCCTTAAACCTTAGCCTAATTATTTTTTTTATAACCTTAACCCGTAACCCGAAAAAAATCCCTGATTATTTTATCATTTTCTGTTATATTGAGCATAACCTAATTCGGATTATTTTTTTCAAATTATTTTTCTAACCGTACTTTAATCTATCCAAATTAAACCTAAAACTAACTAAATAAAATTCTACCCTACCCTACCATTTTTACCCCGTATTTTACCCCTCTACCGTGCCCTAATCTTCTCCCCCACACTCTTCCATTCTCCTGCCTCAACCCCATCACCTCACCCCTTTTGTTTATGTATGTTTACATACACATGCAAACCTAGCCCATGTGCATCCAACTCCCTGTCACCTCACCTCCCTCACTCATTTGAACTCTATTTGCATATATGCATACATACATACATATATACATACGCCACCTTCTCAACCAAAAAAAAAATATCCCAGTACCCGAACTCACACACACAACCAAACAACCCCCTTCCCTCCTTGTTCTTATTTGACACCAGGCCCCCCCGAGAACCAAACACACCACCAACTTCCTCCCTTGTACCTTTTCCTTTACCTTCCCCTCTATGTGCACCTTCCCCCATGCACAATACCACACCTCCCTTCCATTTCCAGCACTATCAACCAGCTCGCCACCCTCCACCGTTGGCTACCAACCACCCAGCACACTTCCTACACAACCTCCCTTCCACCTTCTTCTCCTTCTTACCTGTGTACCCCAACTCCAACCGTGCCCCTACGCGTTGCCATAACTAGCCGCAACCTTTCCACAGACATCTGCCCTAGCCACAACCTTTCCACAGACCCCTACCCTAGCCACATCCCTACCTATGCATGCATCCACCACCACAACCTCCTCCTAACTCTCTTCTTGCACCACCGAGCACTACCACCATCCTAGTAGCCACAACCTTCTTCTTCTTCTCCCCCCATTGGTCATTCATTTTTTCCAGCCTCTCCCATGCATGCTTCATCATTTTGAGCCATCATTAGCTCACTAAGCACCAAACAATCCTTCCCTCTCTTTTCTCTCTTTGACACCATCCTTACCACCGCCACCCTCACCCTCAACCTAACACCACCTCGTTGCCACCACCAGCCTTCCCATAACATACCCCACCAACCACCTTCTCTTCCACAGCTCCAACTTCCATCCACTAAGACCCTACCACCACTACCTCACCCTACCTCCTCAACCCATCCAGTCACCGATCCACTCCTCTCCCCAGTACATGCACCTTTGGCTCACGCTACGCACATGCAGCGTGGGTGAGTTGTGTTTTGGTTTTAAAATATTTTGGTACCCATTTTAAATGTAAGGGTATTTTGGTAATTTTATAAAAAATAAATATTTTACTATTATTACTATTTTACCTAATAGATATTTATTCAATAATTGTGGTATTATTTTTAGGTACAAAAGTTTGAGTAGTGAGACCTTATAATTTTAGTAGGATGCCGCTATTTTTATGGTTTTGCCAAAATTTAGGTATTCAATATACCTTACTAAAATGTTAAATATTGCATGATAGCACATTAGAATTTTTATATATGAAATATGTTAAGTATGATTCATTACGTTATAATTATGTATTGTTTATTGTTGACATGAAAATTAGAAAAATGAGCATGTTATCTGATATAAAATATATCGGGTACAAGAGTGTGATTAAAATGATTATTATGTTAGGAAAATATTCTATATAATATGTATGTATAAAATTATAGGTTGAGCATTCTTGAACATACTTCTACAATAATTATTATGGATAAGTGACCTAGGGACAATTTGGTCATTTTGAGTGTGTTATGATTTTTATCCTAAAAAGCATGTCTCATATGTATTTTCTATTGTTAATTATGTGAGCATGCGTTTTGGATGGATTAAAAGTGCATAATAAGATTTTATGTGTAGGATTATGTATAAGGGCAAAATAGTCATTTGGCATATCTAATAATTAAATCTCATAATAAATAATTTATTTATGGTGTTTTAGCCTTTTTATGACAAATTAATAAATAAAATAAAATTTGTATTTAAATAGATTATAATCTGAAAATTTTGGTCTTAGGGGTATTTTGGTCATTTTTAGCCTAAAATACCCATATGTGAATAATTGAGCCTAGGATGGCCTTAGTATTATTTTAATATTGGCCTCAGTATTGAAATTGATTATGGTTGTCTCATATAATTTGAAATAAGCAAAAATAGTTAAGTATGAACATTGGATCTATCTGCATTTTATGTGATATCGTTACGATAATGCCTTACGGGGAAAACCCTAAATGGTTTGATGTGATATATGGTTGTAATATGGGATTAGTATAGTATGATGAGTGGATAATAATTATATTTAATATTTATGTTGAGAAATGGAGGATTTGGAAATAATGATATTGAAAATATAGTTTTTTTGTAAGAAAAGAGCTATCGGCTATCTTTAAGGGCATTTTGGTCAATATAGGTTAATATATAAATTTTAGTATTTTAATGTTTTAGGTGGATTAAAAATATTCTAATAAGATCATGTGGAGTGATTGGATAAATTATGAATGCCATAAGTTTCTTATATGAGAAAATGGTCTAATTTGGGAATAGTAACCTTAAAACGGTAATATTTTTATCACATGTGTAAAATGTTGGATTTAAGCCATGAATTTTGGATATGTTGTTAATATTGGTATTTTGGGTATGTATATTTAATTTGGTAATTATATAAGCCTTAGGGAAAAAGTTATAATTTACCTATGATATTAAGGTTTTGGGAACCTTGGGAATTATAGCTTTTGAAGTAAGGTTATTATCATAGGTATAAGATGTGGGAGTTAGACCTTAAATTTTGGTTATATTAATAATAATATTAATTTAGGAATATATACTAAATATAGTAGATAAATGATCAATATAGGGGAAGTTTTGTCTAAGTTGTGAATATAAGATTTCTAGGGGAAAATAAGATTAACCTTAGAGAACAACCTTGTTATATGTATGTTGATGTCTCACTTTCCTTAATTATGTTTTGTACTCATAAATCAATCATGAATAAGATACTAATCATTTAAAGTGAAAGATCATATGAGTTGGGCGAAAGTGTTTATAAGTTTGTTCTAATGGACGATAATAGTGGCTTAGGAGCATTTTGTCCTAAGAGGTGTTGGGTCCAATCCACTGGATGATAATAGTAACTCAAGTGTCATATCCTTGAGAGATGATTCAATCTTTTCCATGTTGTGCTATTTCCGCAAGCGCACAGATTCGTTATAGCATATTGAGGTCGTATCCCACAGGGACTTCGTAATTGAATACATCGATTTACTATTTTAACTATCTAAATCTATATAAAACAGGGGTATGCATTCGGATAAAAAGAATAATTATGAAAATCTTTCTAACTTGCAGATACTAAACAATAAGAGTGAAATTTAGGATTGAACTTTAGTCTCCGAATTAATAATCAATAACAAAACAACGTTTATGCCGTAGATTTATTCGTTAACTGTGCACAATTGGTCATATTATATTCATTAGCCTCTTTCAAGGTCTAATAACGTATTTAATCTAATTTCCCAACCAATTATGTGACTCACAAATTAAGAGAAACCCATTAAGCGTCACCAATTCTAAAGTCTCTAAGAATTAAAACATCTACTTTCGTGATTGCTTAAATTCCCGTACATATGCTAATTTCTGATAATAATATTAGCCTTTCAGTTGTAGATTACATCTAAGGAGGTCAGATTTCATTAAATATACTTTACAACAATTAAATCTAGCATATATAACAGTATAAACGAATTAATCATACGAAATAATACTTTAATTCATCATATTGATCACTAAAATGGTACCTAGTCCAATCCTAGAAAGGAGACTACTCACTCATATTTTCAAATGAAATAAATGAAATAAATAGCATGATAATCATAATAACAATGTAAAGATACGAAGAAGAAGAATTATATTGAAATAACCATAATCCGGAAGAGAGCAATGTTGATTCTGAGTCGACCGTACACGAATTACAAAAGGGAATCTCTGGAAAAAATCAAAACTAGAGGAATAATCAATTACATGAAGCTCAAGCTCGATAATGAGGGGTCTAATAATGCCCTAAAACCTCCTCTCTCTCTCCTTAAGAAGTCCCTGAGGCGTGCCAAGAAAATCCCCATCATGCTGGCCATGTCACACACGTAAATAATGGGAAAGACCGTCCCTGCACAGCTGTGCAGCCTTTGCATAGCCTGGCCATGCAATTTCTCAGCTCTTGGCATTTTAGAATTTTTGACCTTGCACAATTGTGCAAGTCTGGCATAGCCTAGCTGTGTAATATTTTTAGCCTCGACTTTTCAGCTCATAATTCCGCACGGTTGTGCGATTCTATTTTCTTCCATAATAATAGGGGAGTGATGCACGACTTTATAGTTGGGTGTGCAGCCGACCATGCAGCCCCCTTTTCATGCTTCTTAGGGATATCTTGGCATATATTTGGCTCTCTTAGCTTTAATACACTTCTATAAACATGTTGGGTCGATGTACTTTCCTCCTAAGCTTTCCATGCTAGGTCCTTTGCTCCAAAAATAAGTAATTCTTTCTCAAAATTGGTGTTTTTGCAGGAATTCCTACAACACAAAGCTCAAGAAAGTGGTAGTGCAAATAATAGAGCAGAACCATAGCAAAATATGTAAAAGAGATTAAATAAAGTCCTAAAGTGAAGGTAACGTAAAAATTATGGAAATTATTCACTTTATCATTCCATTAGAGACCCTATGTTCTATGCGAATGAGATTTTATTTGAGATAAGAACTAGTGGATATAATATTAATTATTTAAAGTGGAAGATTACGTAAGTTAGAATCAGGTGTTGGGTCTATTCCATTGGATGATAATAGTGGTTCAAGTGTGTTGTGCCTACGAGGTGATTAAAATCGTTCCACCGGTTAAGAATAGTGGCTCAGGAGCATTTTACCTTTAGAGTGTTGGGTCTATTTCATTAGACAATAATAGTAGCTCGGGTGTGCTGTCCCTAATAGGTGCTTCAGACCGTTCTACTGGTTTAAAAATAGTGGGGTCCCTAAACTCAATGTAAATAAATAAAATTGGTTATAATAATGATTATTATTAAATTATTTGATTGGTTGGTGGTAGCATTTATGCCTACCTATGGTTTAGTAGTAGCCTTTGTGCCTACTTATTGTTTCGATAGTAGCCTTTGTGTCTACCTGTGGTTTTGGTAGTAGCCTTTGTGCCTACCTATAGTTTGATAGTAGCCATCGTGCCTACCTGTGTGGGTATTATGCCGTATTCCTTACCTGTGATATTCTGCATTTTGTTAGGATTGATGTTGAGATATGAGTTATGATGTGAAGGTTATGGTTGTTGTGTTGGAGTTTGTTTCTAATAATACTTCAGGGAGCATATCTCGTATGCTTGTTTGGTAAGTTCAATTGTTCCAGATGAATGAATATTAATAGTATGTGAACTTGGTGGTAATTGATTATCTAAAAGATTATTGTATATCAATTCTCATAGGTATATATATATATATATGTATATGTCTTATCCCATGTTGATTATTATGCATTGTGTGTGTTTCATGTTAGTTTTTCCTACTCGTTTAGTATAAATGGTTGCTCAGTACCGTTGTACTGAAAGCTTCATTATCGTGGACCCCTACCTATTCAATGTGCAATGGACCTTGCAGGTCAGTTTCCGAGTTCAGTTAAAAGCCTGTAGTTTAGATTTGAGAGTGTAGGACTACCTGACGTCTCTTTTACTATCTTATTTATGGTTGTATTTGGATCTTTATGTCCTCTTATAATTTCTTTCTTGAGTTTTGTAAACTGCTGATGTTGTTTTTAATTAGCATAATATTTATCGAATGTTTTGTCTATTTTGATTTATGTAATAATGTTATTAATCTAAGTGGAGTAATGATTTAGCCTTAACACTTGGTATGACAAGGGTAGAGGAAATAGAACTTATAACAATTGTGGCAGTAACACCCTTCTTTTTTATTATTTTAGCTTCCATGCTTAACTCTGCAAATGAAAATTTTAAGTTTGTAAAAAATGAGGTGTTATAATAAGGTAGGAAAAGAAAAGATCAAAATTGAAATGAAAATAAGTGAAACTAGGAGGGAAAACCACCCTAATTAAGCCTCAGCCGACTAAAGGTGGTAAATTTTGTCTTCTTCCTCTCATAAACATCCCTTTTCTTCTGCTTGAATGTTGGGTTGATTTGGATGCTCCTTTATATAAACTGAGGCATGATATTAATAGATTAAGGGTTTATGGACATACAATTAATGATTTCATGGATCAATTAAAGAAATTAAACCACAAATTGGAATTATTATAAAGGTGCCTAATATTTGAATAAGGTGTAACCCTAAATTACAAATCTTATGGTGGAAACTACGTTGTTAGAAGAGAATAAAAAAATTATAGGTAGATGATAAAAAAAATTGAATAAATTGTGAATGAATTAATTTATTAGAAGCACAAATTTGTGAAATTAATAAAGGTGGAGGGGAGAATGTTGAAGATGAAGAAACCCTAACTCTTAATCTCAAACCTGGAGGCTAATGATCTATTAATTGATTTGCAATATGAGTTAGAAAGGTTTATATAGGTGTTCATAAGGATAAAATCATACATTAGGTTAGTGATAAGATAGAATTTTAACAATATTTGGAAAAGATTTGTACTCAGGTTGAGACTACCATGGTAATTCCCGGTGCTTTGGATGAGCCCTAGTCAACTGACAATCAATTGCCCATCACTGCGTGAATTTCAGTATCTTTTAATTGAAAACTTTAATTTCTGATTCAACTTTAACCATGATTTCATCTAATTTAGAAAAAGTAATAATCATAAATATTGTAGCTCATGGTCTTATATTTTCAATGCAACTTGAATCACATCAATCAAAGCTTTGATGAAACAATTATGTTCAAAATATAAAAGGTTATTTTTGTTATATCATAGATAAATTATGATTGACCTTGTTAGTTGTAAAACTCTTCAAAACACTTCATTTTTTCTCTTTTTATTCATAATTGATCCCAAATATGTACCTATGGTTTAAGAGAGGTTACATTAACCTCTTTCATGGAAAATTAATGCAGGTTAAATTAACCTCTTTCATGGAAAATTAATGCAAAGCATGAGGATTAATAATGTAAAAATAGGACACAAAATGTACTTATTAATTATGTCGATGACCACACTGCACGACGTTAAAAAACTGGATACTTATTTACTATAGGATTAGGAGTTAAATATTAATATGGTAAGTACCATCCCATAATATCGTTATCAATGAAAGGCTAAGTGTAGAGTGGCAGGTATAACAACACATGAGCATATAAATGTGATGCAACTTTTACAAGATCTAGATCAACCAGTGGATTGCTTGGTAAAACTATGTTGTAATAATCAATCAACAATTAAGATAGAAGAAAATCCCATGTTTCATGCTCGAGCAAAACACATGAAGTACATTACCACTTTATAAAAGAAATTTTTTTGCAAGATGAAATTGAGATAAAGCACATTAAAATTGAAGACCAAATTGTAGATACCTTCAAAAAGGGGCTTAGTGTCACACCCCTAATTTTTTTCAAATCAAAATTTTCATTTAAGATAATGTAGAAGCATTTGAAAACAAATTAAGGAATATTACCACCACACCAAACATGGGAGAGGTGTGATCATTCACTTAGTTCATGTTTGATGCATGTAAAAATATAACGAAACAAGCAAATAAATGAATGATATAGCATAAAAATAACAATAATATGGACAATGATGACAATATGATAAAAGGTGAAATGATACAAGATTTGCAATATAGGAATCAAATTTAAGAGTTTAAATAACCTAAAAGAAATAAAAATATCCTAAAACAATTGGAAAAACTATTTATACCAGTTATCCTAACTCTCAACTATACAAACATATGATCATAATTCCCATGCAATTTCCACTAAAGACCCACATCATCATCTTTGGTATGCTGTAACTATCTTATGCTTATGGGAATAGGCAATGACTGTTAGATGGTAGTATTAGTAAAATGACTTATTGAGTAAAAATAATCTATCCTATTATAAGATAAGGGCTCATGATACACATAAAAGGTCATACAATAACAAGGCATACAATCATGCTTAGAATTCATATCATGGCATAATGATAATGACATAGTGTAACTCATGCAACTAAAATAAGATATCACTTATTATTATCCTTCCAAAATATGACCACACAATTCCAATTTTTAAGATATTCAAGCGATCACACTTATTCCTCCACCATAAACAAAAATCATGGTTGAATAACACATAAAAATTGTGATAACACAGTCATCATATTTGATCAGCATATATTAAGGGGAATTTATAAGGAGATGCTACACCCACCACACCTTGAGTATATAATTGGCTCATGGACTAAAATGTATTGGGATGCCACACCTTCCTAACATAGGCATATAAAGCATTGGATGGCTTGAGATACCACATCTATCTAAATTGGATATTTTCACCATGTTGGCCTACCACTGTATTAATCTTAACTCTTACAATATGAGCATACCTCCTACCAACCTCAATCTAGTAGAGTAAGAGAGGTACTAAGTGAAAAGATAAAACATAAGAGACACCCCCTCTCTAACTTTTGGCTACATATCTTAAGAGTTGAAACAAAAGGCTCGAATGAACTCTTAACTACCATTATTAGTGCTTTATAAGTAATGACAATAAACATATTCAATTACTAATTATTAATCCAAATTTTATGGTTTAGAGGTATCACCAAACTCAAAACAAGTAAGGCATCCATGGCTTAAGGCCATCACTAACCATTCATTTTAACCCATTTAATCAAGGCCAGTATCATAATATGGTTAAGGAAAAGGAAAATTTAGTGTAGAAGCCTCAAGGAAACACCACTAAAGAATAAAAAATAAAGTCAAAATTGGAGGTATCAGTTGATTGCTCTCTAGTACTACTCAGCCAGTATGGGTAAACCAAATCCAAAAAATTGAAAAACATGCCGCAACTAACAGACTAGTTTGTTCAACTAATCGATGATCCTTTTAAACTAGTCAATGTGCTTGTCCAAACCAACAGATGTGTTTACGATATAACCCAAAAAAATGTTGATTGGTAAAACTAATTGATCAATTAGTCTAGGAAAAACAAAAACCACACATTTTCCATACTTAATAAAAAATACTTGTTATCATTATGATTCATGATTTAGAATCACCAACATGGAAGTAACACCAAAAACATGATATCCATAATACATGTTCAAAATAATAAGGAATGCATGCTGACTATGTCTTACCATATTCTTGAAGAAAAGCATGTTATCACAATAACTACTACAACTCATACTTAACATAAAACACAAGAAACACATTTCATGCACCGTCCATGTTGAGAATAATATTGATTTACTTTAATTAAAATTATTAAAGAACAAGAAATAAATCCTAGCTAGGTAGCATCACTATCACAGCTTTTTGAAAACCTTAAAACCAAAGAAAAAATTGGATTAAACTAGCCTAAAAAAAAAGAGGAAGAAGAGAACAAAAGAACAAGGAAAGCTACAATTCAACCTCATCCCAAGGTGGATTGAGCCAAAAGGGAAAAGTGAATAGAAATTATTAACCCTTTTCAATCCTTAACCTTTCTTTGTTTAAAGAAAAAATAAAGGAGAGTTGAAAAGAAAGGCTCAAAAATCAAGGATAGAGGAAGTAAGGCCTCGATTTCAAGGAAATAAAAAGGATATCTCACCATTAGAGAAAAATGCTATGAGAAGAGATAATGAGGGCATGGAAGTGTAAGGGAATGAATTGAAGTTGAGTATTGAGAAATTACTAGGCCCTCTTGGTTGAAAAAAAATGATGAGGGAGAGGGATAGAGAGAGTTGAGTTGTAAGGTTGAGTGTGGGCAACAAAGGTGTAAGAGTTAACATGATGGGGTATCGATAGGAAGCATGGAAGTGAGTATGGTCTGAACAAGTATTTCAATCAACTGCCATATTGTTGTAACTCCTTATTTTCATGGCACAGGAAATAATGAAGGAGAGAGGGAAAGAAAGTTGTTGGGAGCTAAAAGATGAAAATTGTGCATTTTGGAAGATTTAGGCTAAATAAAATGAAATAACGACCTAAACTTTAATAATATAATACCATAACATAGAAACATGATTACTAGCAAAAGAATATAATCCACAAAAAGGTTTTATGATCAATTGATCAAGTTTTGAAATCATTCAAGCTAAGAAATGAAAATAAGAGCTAAACAAGTAAATTGGTTTGAAAACTAGTCTATTGGTTGTTCACACTAGTCGAGTGGTGTGATCACCATTTTAACACCATATGTACACATTTAGACATACTTTATATAAAAAAAATCATTTAACACACCTCTATGGACAAGTTAAAAACATTGTAAATGGGGTATTACACTTAGTGGACCAACGTTTAAAGAATTCATTAAGTAACTTGGCATGGCCAAAATATATCAGTTGATCGAGGGAATAATAATTGGGGGGGACTATTAAAATACAATATTTATTCTCTTGAAAAGAATAACATGCTTGGCCATGCCTTTTACATTGATCAACAAAAATTTGCTAACATAAACCTCAATAATTTTTAGCTAAAACTGAGCACAATATATGAAGCCAAAACCAAAACCGATATAAAACTAACTTAAACAAAAATACCCACTAAAATACCAATGACAAACTAATATAGAGAGATTGAAAGCAAATATCCATCGTTCATAACCAATAATAATGTCCTAGAAAGCGTGGGACAAAAATTCAGAAAGATTCAATGGTGAACAACTTCGAATATTTGAATTGTTCAAACGTATGTTGAAGAAAATAATGGCAGAATTTTTGCATTTCTCTCTCTCTCCCCCTACAGGATTTAGATATCATTTTTTCTCATAATTACTCACCTTCAAACATCAACTTTTCATATTATATTTAGCATTTCCAAATTTCCAAATTTAGGTCATTAATAAAAATTCAAAAGTAAACTTGGCTTAAAAATGGGCTTCACCATATAGGAGGGATCCCAAATGCCCAAACAAATTCTTTCCCTCCCGACTATGTGGAGGTGATTGCCATCCTAACAATCATGCAAAAAACCTCAAAATTCCATCTTAGTAAGGATTTTTTAATATATTAGCTCCATTTCATCGCTGTATACCTTATCAATGTCTATTAACTTAGCATCCAAAACATCACACATCCAATGATATCATATATCAATGTATTTTTATCTAGAATTGAAGGTATGATTCTTACCAAGATATATAGTGATTTAATTTTCAAAAAGGAGCACATATCTTTCCTGAACAAAGAAAAATCTCTTAAAGAAATTTCTTTAACCATAGGAAATCCTTGCTAGCTTCGGTTATAGCAATGATATCAGCTTTGGTAGTTGATAAAGTGACATGTTTCTGAAGTCTATAATGCCATAACACTACTTGTAATAACCCTAAATTGAGTGGAGTGCTATAAGGATTAATCTAGATACTTATATCAATATGGTATACCATCCTTTTGGTGATTTCATCCTTAGAACTCCATAGTTAAGCATGTTGTACATGGGGTAATATTTAGGATGGGTGACCCTCTTGAGAAGTTTCAAGAATTTTTTGAAAATTTCTCAAGAAGGTGTGGGTGGGAAAAACCGTGTGGTCGTATTGACTCGGAATGTTACAAATGGTATCAAAGCAAAACCACAACCACGATATGAACTTAGATGAGTCAGTCAACCACTAAGCAAGATGATTTTTAGAATAAATTGTTTTGAGATAGCTAGTGGTCAAGCATAATGAGAATGTTGCATTCCTTGAGTGGGGGTGAATGTAATACCCCTAAATTAAGTGGAGTGCTATAAGGATTGATCTAGTTACGTATATCAACATCGTATACTATCCTTTTGGTGATTCCATTTTAAGAATTCCATAATTAAGCATGCTGGCTATGGAGTAATTTTTGGGATGGGTGATACTCTTGGGAAGTTTAGAAAATTTTCTAAAAAATTCTCAATAAGTGTGTGAGTGGGAAAAATCTTGCTGAAGTAACTTGTGTTGATCTGTGGAGCCACTCGATCAATCTGAAAGTGCTCCAAGGTATCCCCAGTGTGGTTATACTGACTTGGGATATTACACTACTCCCTATATAAAAGTGATCAAATAACCTAAATTAGATTTCCTTGAGTTAACATCCTCATCCATATCTAAATCAATATATCCCTTAATGTCTAACTCCTCACTTCCAAGATGAAGTCTCAAATAAGAAGTGCCATTAAGATATCTAAAGATCCACTTCACTACATTCCAATGCACTCTACCAGGGTTACAAAGGAACTTGCTAACAAATCCAACTGCATAAGTAGTATCATGTATCGTACATACCATAGCATACATTAGACTACCTACAATAGATGAATAAGGAATGCTCTTCATCTCTTACTTCTCTACTTTATAGAGGGGATATTTCTTAGACTTCAAATTCAAGTGAAGAGCAAGTGGGGTGCCTACGACCTTGGTATTCTCCATCTTGAATCTTTGAAGTACCTTCTCAATGAATTTCTCTTGAGATAGACACAACTTCTTAGCTCCTCTATCTCGAATGAATCTAACTCCGAGAATTTGCTTTGCTGGAATCAATTCTTTCATGAAAAAAAAATACTTTCTTGACTCTTACTTTAGATTCTCGATCCTAGAAGGGTTCTTACCAACAATGAGCATATCATCGACATAAGGCAATAAAATGATGAAATCCCCATCACCAAATTTTTGCATAAAAGCATAGTGATCTAAAGTAGTATTCTTATAGTGATGTTGTTTGATGATTGACTCAAACTTCTTGTACCACTTCCTTGGTGCCTATTTCAATCCATATAGACTATTCTTAAGCTTGCAAACATGGTCTTCTTTACCTTTCACCTACAAACCTTATAGTTTCCCTATGTATATCTCTTCTTCTAATTCACCATACAATAAAGTAGTCTTCAAATCCATTTGCTTAACCTCTAAATCAATATTAGCAACCAAGCATAATATTACTCGGATCGAAGATATTTTTACAATAGGAGAAAAGATTTTTCTAAAATCAATACCTTTCTTTTTCTTGAAGCCTTTTACCACCAACCTAGCTTTATATTGTGGGACTGGAGAATACTCCTCTTGCTTTAATTTGTAGACCCACTAATTCTTTAAATCTTTCTTACCCTTAGGTAACTTCACTAGCTCAAATATACAGTTATCATACAAAAAATACATATCATCTAATATTGCTTCAAGGTATCTATCTTTGTCTCCACTTTCAACAACTTCTTTATAAGACTCAGGATCTCCCCCATCAACTAAAAGCACGTACTCTTGTGAATAGTATCTAGAAGAAAATCTATGACCTCCTAAGTGGACCTACTAGTTCATCTATAGGAACTTATTAGCGATCACCTAAAACATCATCTGTTGGAGATCAATGTCGCCACCATGATACTACTCATCATAAGCTAAATGTTCATCCATGTTATCCTATACTCCACAATCAATAAGTCCATGTGCCTATTGCATCTTCACTAGATCCATTATTTATTAGTTGATCATCATTCTCAACTCTGCTCATCTCAACTTTATCAATGTTAGTAATGCTCTGGCCTTCAATGAACACTAAATCCCTACTTCCCACTAGCTTTAGATCAAATTTGACCTCTCATCATAGGGACATGAACATATACCTTGCTACCAAACACAAGCAAGTGATTATATGAGAAATATCTGCCAAACCAAACTCTATTGGGTACATCACTATTCAAAGAAACTACAAGACTTAAATTAATTACATTTGTAGTTGTAAGTAAAGATTTAACCCAAAAATACTTAGGTAACTTTGTAACACCTCAAAATTTACTATTAAAAACTTTTATTTTATAGCGGAACCATATAACCTAAATGACCTAGTGTCACTATCGTAATTAACATAAGTTTGGCTTACCATACCGTCCTTACATCAATCACAAGGAAAAATCCATTAAAAGTAAAAAAGAATAAATAGAAAACAAGAGAAACTTCATTAATGTAAATACCAGTTTAGCTTGATACATAATATCACCCAACTCCATACAAAGCATCATAAGTTGCATAATCATCCACTTAGTCTTCATCCACTTGCACATAGACATCCTGGTCATCTGCTCGTGGGAATGAGCAACACCCATATGAATGATGATCAATACACGACGTACTTAGTAAAGTAATGATACACTCGTGTCAGGGATATCGTTAATTACATGAATTCATGATAGGAAGTCAAAACTCATGTGTAAACCATAGAGTAATACAACTATTTAATGATCTAGATCTCATTATTCCAAGTAACATAAGACATTCCTTTATTTACGATGAGTTTAGAGACCCCACTATTCTCAACCGGTGAAACGGTTATCAATATATACGGCCCTGGGAAAAAATGCTCCTAGCTATTATTCTCTATTGGTGGAACAATTATCAATAATATACAACCCTAGGGAAAAATACTCTTGACTACTATTCTCGTCTAGTGGAATGAACAGGTAAAATCGATCCTAACTCAAGTAGTCTTCTACTTTAATTGATTAATATCTTATTAACGATTATGATCGTTCTCCTAATATATTTAGATTAAGTTCAAAGACCCCACTATTTTCAACCAATGGAACAGTTATACCACCCTAAGAAAAGATGCTCCTGGCCACTATTCTCACTAGTAGAATGGTAATAATATACAACCCTAGGATAAAACGCTCTTGGCCACTATTCTTATAGGTAGAATGGTATCAATACTATATAACCCTTGGGAAAAACATGCTTAGTCACTATTCTCGTGCTATGGAATGGATAGATACAATTTATAACACCTCAAATCGATACAACTACATTGGGGCTACATAGGAGCGCTTTTGATTTGATCGGCTAACCCCACAAATCCACATGAGTCTTTTCAACATACTTTATCTTCACTCATGTGCTTCTCAAGAAATTTTTAAAAACTTCCCAAGAGGGTCATCCATCCTAAAAATTGCTCCATGGCCAACACGCTTAACTATGGAGTTCTTAAGATGGAATCACTAAAAGAAAGGTATACTATGTTTATATAAGTAGCTAGATCAATCCGTATAACACTCCAGTCAATTAGAGTATTAGATATGTAATACCTCGAGTTGATATGACCATGTGGGGGATATGCTGGAGTGCTTTTGCATTCATCAGCTAGCCTGACAAATCAACACAAGAGCATGCTTTTTCCTCACGCACACACTTCCCAAGAAATTTTTACAAAATTTCTAAAAAATTTCTAGGAGGTTCACCCATCCTTAAAAATGTCATGGAATATGACCACATGAGGGATACCCTAGAATACTTTTGGATTGATCAGCTAGCCACACAAATCAATACAAGTCTTTTGATTGCTCTTCGTCCTCACTCAAGCAATTCTCGAGAAATTTTCAAAAACCTTTCAAAAACTTCCTAGAAGGGTCTCCCATCCTAAATATTGCTCCATGTCTAGCATTCTTAACTATGGAGATATTAGGAAATAATTACTAAAAGGATAGTATATCATGTTAATATAAGTAGCCTGATCTATCCTCATAGTACTCCACTTAATTCGAGATATTACACAATTGGTCCTAACTCATGTGATCTTTTACTTTAAATTATTAATATCATATTAAAGATTGGTTTGAAATTAAAACCACATAATTGAAACACATAAATCATAACCACATTGTTATCAAGGCCATCCTCAAGGTATAGGTCCATAATTTTCCTCATAAACCCTAATTTCACATTTTAGGCATAACCTTCCCCATATTGATCATTTACCCACTAAATTTAGTAACTTATCCTCAAATATTATTATTATTATTATTATCATTATTATCATATTCAAAATTTAAGGCCTAATTCTCACATCTTAAACTTACAATAATAGCTCTATCTCAAAAGTTCTATTCACAATGCTTACAAAATCTTAATTTCATAGGTATGCCATAACTTTTCCCTTAAGGATCATATAATGACCAAATTCAATATACATCCCTAAAATACCAATACAAACAAAATATCCAAAAATTGTATTATAATTCTAATATTTTCATACATGTTATAATAACATCCCCCCTTTTAAGGTTACTATTCCCAAATTAGGCATTTTTCTCATTTTGTGGAACTTATTACTTTATAATTAGTCCCAACATCCCACCTGATATTATTATAATAATATAAACCCACTAATACATTAAAATATTAAAATTTTTATATTAAACCCATATTGAAAAAAATGCCCTTAAGAATAACCAAATGCTCTTTATTCCACAAAAAACCTTATATTTTTAGTATCTTTATTTCCAAATCCTCCATTTCTCACCATACATAATACATACAATCATTTTCCATACTTATTATACTTTATTAATCCCATAGTATGACTATATATATATTGTAATGATATCACAAGCTTTCTGAGGGTATTCCACATAAACTATTATTGTAACGATATCACAAGCTTTTCCACTTACTCATTTCTTAACACGTAATATCTTCTTATCAAACCACAACATTAACAACATGTTTTAATAAACCTATTAACAATAATATAATAATGCACAAAATCATACAAAGCATTTAATATAAAACCCTAAATAATGACTAATATTATTACAGAAAAGGATTCTAGTCTCTAAGCATGCTTATCCTATCCCAACTCCTCTAGAAATTTTGGTAAATCACTTAAGAAAAAAACTAGCAAAACCACATTATCATGTAATGATATACTTAAGGAAAATCTAAGGTAAATGAAAGTGAAGTAAATGGAAAAAATCAAACCAAGACTCGAAGGAAGTCTCTACCGCAACAAGGAGGGGATTAGTTGGGATTACTGAGCAAGGGAGCTAGCAATGGCATAACCTACCATTGCTAGGGGTGGTTTTCTAGACAGAAAAGTTGGAGGGAGAAGGAGGTAGGTCCGGGGCATTAAATGTGCACACGTCCATGCATGTAGGAAAAGGGAACGATTGGCCAAAATTTCAATCTCAACCCACAAATGTAGGAGGTAGGAGTTGATGGAGGCAGTGGTAGGCTTGGTGGGGAAAAATGTTGGTGCGCACAAAGGAAATAAGAAGGGTAAAAAGAAATGGCTAGCAAAAAGGAATAGGAGAAGGAGAATAAAAAAACATAAAAAGAAAATGAAATGTGTGGGTTTATAATTAGGTTTCGGTTAAGATAATTTAGGTTAGGATATTATAATAAACTAATTAAAGATCATCTAGAATTAGGTTTATATTAGAAAATATATTAATAACCTGGAATAAAAATTAAGGTTAGGATAAGATTTAAGACTAAGGAGTCAGGGTATGATAGGAATGTTAAGTTTCCAATAATAGAATTATGCTACAATATTAATTACTCGGGATTAAGTTTAGCTAAAAATTTGAGGTATTACAAACTTTTCCTATGAAAGCATACATCTAACTCTTTCAATAAGATATCTATTCATCCTCTCTGCCAAACTATTCATCTGAGGAGTCTTTGGAGGAGTCTTCTAGTGCCTAGTATCCTACTGAATGCAATACCTATCAAATTGGCTACAATACTTACCACCATTATCAATTTGAATGCATTTCAGCTTATTACTGGTCTCTCTTTCAATAGAGGCATGAAAGTGTTTAAACTTCTCAAACACTTTGTCTTTAGATTTCAAGGTATAAACCTAAAGTTTCTACAATGATCATCAATAAAAGTGATAAAGTAAAGTGCACCACTAAGAGATTTTACCTTAATGGGACTATAAAAATATGAATGCACTAATTCAAGAACCTTGGCTCTTCTTGAATGATGATGCTTCTAGAAATAAACCCTACATTGTTTGCCTACCATATAATGAGAAAAATTATCCAATTTGGAACACTGCAAACCGAAGAACAGATTCTTCTTTTACAAGTAGTTAAGTCCTTTCTCACTTATGTGGCTAAGCCTTTTGTGCCACAACTCAGATAAATCATTGTTTTTCACTACATTCACATGATCACTAGAAATCAAAGCTTGTATAAAATACAAGCTAGAACATTTGTTACCTCGAGCCACAACCATATTACCTCTAGTGATCTTCTATTAGCCTAAACAAAAATTATTATAGAAACCCTCATCATCAAGTTTTCCAACTGAAATCAAATTTAGGCAAACATCTAGTGCGTATCGAAAACCCTTGAGAATACGATTTTTTCAAGCTTAGTCTCCAAGCATACATCTCCTATGTCAATCACCTTAGAAAAGCCATCATTGCCCATCTTCAAAACTCCAAAATTACCAGGATTGTAAGAAGTGAAGAATTTCTTCCTATAGGTAACATGTTGTGAAGCGCTACTATCAGTAACCCAACTCATATCATGATTCACAACATTCTCATCAACAAAAATAAGAAGATCATCAAATGCGATAAAAAAACATGATCATCATTATCATTTTTTTTCTTGCTTGAAATTATTGTTATCTCTCTTCCACTTGTATCAGTACTTCTTGATATGCCTCATTTAGTCACAATAATGGCATTCAAGATTCTTATACTTGCCTCTTGACTTACCTTAGATCTTATGATTACCTTATAAATTTTCCCTTGCTTCTCCTCCTATTTTCAGTAAACAAAACATCTAACTGTGAGGATGACCCTTGCTTTTTTCTCATCTCCTCATTCATAACACCGCTCTTAACAAGCTCCATGGTCACCTCACCATTTGGGGCATAGTTAGTGAGTGAAAAACCCAAAATATTTCTCAAGAATCCAATAGAATATTATAAGGAGCCACAATACTTGAACCTCATCTTCAAACTTAACGCCCATACCTGAAAGCTAATTTAACACACCTTAGAAGTCATTCAAATGATTAGAATTAAAAAAAATGATCTTTGTATCTCAAATTCATCAATTACTTCAAGTGAGGCAATTTATTGATCCCGATCTTTAAGGCATACATATTGTATAGTGTATCCCATAGTGTCTTTGCTTTTGTTTTATTCACAATATGGTTGTAAACATTTTTCTCTACTCATTGCCAAACAAAACCACACATTTTTTTATGATCAAATTGTCAATCTTTATCAGTTTATCCCTAACAAAAATTGGTAGATGCAATCTTTTCACATACAAGAAGTCATCTTAATTTTATTAGCCTCCATCTTATGCTCCAATACCACTTTAATAGCGTAAAGGGAGAATGTTTCAACAACATCAACGGCAAAATAGAAACAATAACAAGTCAATGATACACGATTTACGTGGAAATCCTCTTCCAATGCAAAAGGAAAATGGCGACAGGACACTTCAGTTCACTTAAAAAACTTTCACTATGAGAAATTTGAAATACAAATTTTAGTATTCAAGAGCTAACTGAATACTACAATCATCAACCCAAAATAGCATAGCTAGACAACAATTACAATACCTAAAGAGAAGAGTTTGCAATCTTGAAATAGAGCTAGTATAAATACATCTAAAAGTCAATGTACAAGCCACAAAACAACAAGCCCTTTTTCAGTAATCAAAAACAAGATGCTAAAGCAACATCACCAATTTTCAGCCAAAATCAAGTACAATAAATCACTCAATTGAAGCCAAAACCAAAATAGATATAAAAGTGAACTAAACAAAAATGTCCACTAAAATACCAATGAAAACCTAATTTGGAGAGTTTGAAATAAAATCTTCACTATTCAGAATAAATATTGGTATACTTGAAAGCCTGTGTCAAAAAATTAGAAAGATCTAACGGTGAATGACTTCGGATCTTTGAATTGATCAAACATTTACTGAAGAGAATAATAATAGATTTTTTTTTGTGTTTTTTCCTTTCACAGCTACGGGATTTAAATCTCAATATTTTTTTTTTCTTCCAATTACTCACCGTCCTCCATAACTTTTTAGCTGATGTTTAGTTTTTTTTTAAAATTAAGTTATTAATAAAAATGATAAAACTAATATTGGTTTAAAAATGGACTTTACTACATAAGTAGGAATCTAGATGCCCCAACAAGTAGCTCAAGCTAAGCATAACACATCACCAGTTAGTTAGGATGATAAGAATAAGTCTTATAGCCAACCTCCTTGTATGTGCTACAAATATATAGTAGTTTAGCACATGGGCAAACAAAATCGAGTGATGCATAAGAAAAAATAGGGGGGGGGGGGGAATAGTAAGTTGTGCGATACGATCGATGATACTCGCTAAAACGGAAAACAACATTAATTTGCCTATAAAGGCTGTCTGCAGGAAGATAATAAAATATTCTAGGAGCACGATCGAAGAACACAAAGGTAAAGATATCAGGCCGAAGTAAAAGAACAGTCTTAAGGTAAAAACTGAAACACGTTCCACTTGATAATTTACTACGTCGTACGAGCATATCATCAGCCATCAAACTTCATAAACTCAAACCGCGATGGGATCAGTGAGTATGAGTACAATGTTATCCTTCATTGATTTCCCAGGAAATGTGTAGCCGTCCTCGCTTTTATAAATGACATCGACAACACGAGCTGTGTTTAAGATAACCGTTAGCAAAGGCATTGGGATGCGATTAGGCTGAATCATTGCTTGGTTTATATCTTTCCAAGCGTTTTCGATGTATTTTTGGAACTCTTGTCGGGTTTCTTCTTCTGTTGAACCATATTGTTTCATATAGCATTCCACTGCTGATGGAACATGACCTCTGCCTTGTTCGAACTGATGATATATATATATTTATATGAGCAAATGAAAAATATATCTTCATTATATAATATTTAAGGACTTAATTTCAAAATGGTTATATATATAAGACGTAAAGTATTTAAATAAACTAAATATGCATATTACCGTGTGACTGGCCATATCGTCCATGAGCCTGCCAATCAGACCTGATGCTACCACAGATTTAGGGGGCTGTTGAGCCCATACGAAAGCCTCCTTGCTTGCAATCTTTCCCATGCCGAGGTAAGCCACGACTGTTCCTAATTCATAGCCAAAGGATACTATTGCAGCTTTTCTCATGTACTCCTCGTACGTTGGAATATACTTTTCGTGGAGCCATTTAGCTTCTTGTAAATAGGCTTGACACATGACTTTAAGCTGTAAAACAGTGAAATTCTACGCTATCAAGTCTGAATAATAATAATAATAACAATAATACTTTGTTTGTGTCGATACAAAGAAATAAAGGAGAGAAGTAAACCACTTGACTTCCTTAATCATATCATATAATAATAATAATAATAATAATAATTATTATTATTATTATGATGATGATGATACTTATTTTTTAGGCAACACAAGTATAAATCACCATAAAGATATGTACAATGAAACAAAAAAAAAATTGAAGATATGAATTTAAAATTTAAAATTTATTGAATTACAACTCGAACCACTAAGTTATGACCTTAACGGTAATAATAAATACTCATATTTCTTCTTTACCAGTCACATGTGAATGAATATGCCTTTAATGGTCAAAATGATTTTGTGCTTTTGCATACCGCTTCTTTGGCATAATGAACACAATATGATCTTCCTTCTTCAGCAAGATCTCGTTCGAATCCCTCAAAGGTATCGAGAAGAAACTCATACGACAGCTTCATATACCCTGGGAGTTCATCAAGGCAACTACGATCCCACCTAAAACTCCAACCAATCAATATATAGCCTTAGTGATCGATTTCATACAAAGGTGAGCTACAAACAAGTGTTAGGGTTTGCTCTCCTCACCTTATTTTTAAAAACCAATCAAAATAGAAGAAATCAAATAATATAATAACAATAGCACCTGTATAATAGTAGTAGTAATAATAACAACAACAATGAAAATAATAATAATCATGACAATAATAAATAATAATAATAATAATAATTAATACTAGTAATGAATAATAACAACATAAATGATTACTTACACTAGATAATATTAACAATAATATATACAATCATATTAAATATTTGTTAATATCACTACAATAATTATAATTATTAAATATTATTTTTAATACTTATTCATGTATATTATTTTTAATATCTATTAATTTAAATTTGGTTTTAATCATTTTTTTTATTTTTTTCCTTTTTTACTATTTTAGTCATTATTATTCATCATTGAAGATAATTGCATACATATTTATTTTTATCAATTAATAAAAAATATTATTTTAATTAATTTTCATTTCATGATAAGAAGAACACTAATTACAATAATAATAATAATCATGACGATGATAGTACTGATCATAATAATGATTAATAATAACTACAACATAGCAATAATGATTGAATAATAAAAATAGCTAAAGCAAATAATCATTGGTATAATAATACTAGAAGTTTTCAATAACACTATATACATTATGAATAAAAATAATAAACAAAATCATAACCAATAATTAATCTTCTTTTTAAAATTAATTTGTATTATTATCATGAACATACATTAATTTTGATATTATTTATGTAATAACAGAAATACTAAATATAATAATAATAATACTACAGATGATGATGATGATAATCAAAGTAGTGAGCAGTGATGAGGGAGAATAAGATGATTCCTGCAGATCAATTTATACCACTATTGCCCTCGAGGCATCATATGCCTCAATATAACTATAATTTTTTGGCCGAAGAATGGGAAAAATGTTATTCATAATAATAACAATTTATACCATATAAAATAAATAAAATAATTTAAGTTCATATCAGATGGAGAATAATCAAATTAGATCAATAAAAATTAGACTAAGAAAACAACCTTAACATGTAAGCGTAGCAATGTGTTGTTTAAACAAGTAGGTAGGCTACAACCTACAGAACCTACAACAAAATTTGACCAAGGCAGTTCATGCAACAATTTGCCCTCATACGGTGGAGTGCTTAAAACTTTTTCAAATTGACAACCACATGCCATAATTCAGCCAATTAAATTTTAGCCTTTACGTACTATCATTCATCAAATGGCTAAAACATTATTTATTTATTTATTTATTTATTATTATTATTATTTTATTTGGTGTAAGGGCCAATTGAAGCCTAGGAAAACATCAAGGTTTGAACCCAAATTCTTAAGGAAGGCACACAAGACAAGATGAGAGACATGTGAAAACTATTTGAGAATCATAGGACTACATCTCCGAATTATACCTCACAATTGCTTCAGTGTAGGGAACAAGTTCTTCGATCGTACCATATGCATCATATGTATCATCGATTATAGACATAACTTTGAACACTTGGCAGAATATCTTCCTTCCTAAGGAGAATTGAGGTTCGTAATAGGCGCCTAGTGTCCAAAAATAAGCTTCTGCCATTCTATCTCTTGTGAAGGGAAGTTTCTTAACAAAATCGTACCCTTTCCACCACCTACATTTAACAAGTACTTACACGTAAAACATATTAGCTAGCATGAGAATTCTCATGACTCACATAAGGCATATATAGCAAAATTAAAATGCTAAATCTACAATCAATTTATAACTTATTTATAAATATCTCACAAAGTATGGATCTCACAAGTGGTGGGTATATCTCTTGCATGTCGGATTCATATTCTATGAGAGTGTTGTAAAAAAATGTCAATATTTGGTTGTAAGTATATGCAAATATGAGTTGATGTGAAAATAAAGAGGGTTTTTTAGAAACTTTTGTGGAATGGAGACCAGAAAAATGGCAGATACATGCATCTTGTCCACCGAGAGTTAGTTGAAATGCCAAAGGTCTTACGTGGTAGGGGTGGGTGACATTAGACATAAAAACTAGATTTTATTGTTCATATGGGTATGACATTTTTTTCTCAACAAGGATAGTGTATGGAAACAAGTAATCGATGATAAATATAAGGACCCACTTGGCCTATGCCCACAATCATGGCTGGTTCTAAAGAAAAGGGGTTGCTAGAAAGACATATGTGCTGCTGATTTTGTTAAAAATGAGTGGTGTTGCTTGCTGAGTTCTAAGTTTAAAAAGAGGGTAGGAAAAACGAGAATACATCTTTCTGGGAAGACCTATGGATAGGAGAGAAACAATTGAGATTCTGCTTTTTGAGGATGTACTCCCTTGCGACCAATGCAAGTAGTAAAATGAGTGAAATGGGTAGTTGGTCCTATGGTGTTTGGACTTGGTCTTTTTAATGGAGACGTTGTATTTTCTCTTATGATCTTGATCTGACTCTTGAGTTATTGAACTTGCTATAGCCGAAGTTCCTTAACCCTAACATAGCAGACCCAGCTTACCGGTGCCTCTCTACTAAAAGTTCTTTTACAGTGCGATCAATCACAACTTCACTTGCAAATTCCTTATACCCGAATATCCCAAAGTCGAAGGATAAGTTTTGGTTGAAACACATATCGTATTGGATTGAGGTGTTTGTATAGCTAGCCATATGGGGCAAGATATTCCAACTTGGATGTTCTTAAAGGAAATAGGCTTACTATCGGCTAACAATTCATTGTGTGTTCTTTGCAACTTGCAAGAGGAAAAAGCGGTCCATTTCTTTCTCCAATGTGATTATATTGAGCATATATGGAAATGGCGGCTAATTTTAAAGCAAATGTAATGGTGCCTCCCAAAGACTCTTATTCAACTTTGTAACTAATGTTGCTCGCTTAGGAAAATTGAGATCCAATGAAAGATATGGAAGATGGCTTTTTATGTCATCATTTAGTCAATATGGAAGGGGTAAAACCTAAGAATATTTGAAGGAAACGTGAGCCAAAATCGAGAAGTGTTTAATATGATATTGCTATGGATTGGATGGTGGTTGAACTCTTGAATCCTAAATTTCCCTTACATAGACGAAGAGGAGGTAAGGTTCCCTACTTGTTTGTTGTCTTTTGCAAGGGAAACAATGGAATGCACCTAATTCGAGGAGGTTAAAGTGGAACATTGATGCTTTTGTCTGTCCTGAGTTAGGGAAGGTAATGATAGGAGTACATTGAGAGATTATCATGGCATATAGTGGTGTATATTCTCTTTTCCAATAAACTTCATGGAGAAAAAGCTGAAATCTCGATAATACATATGGTGTGTAACCTTTTATGTGACAAGATATGGACGAGGCACCTCAAAATTGAAATATAATCTAATTCAACAAATGTTGACAAATGGTGCAACAAATCAACTAAGTGGTTGTGGGATCTCTTTTCAGTTCAATTTAATAAATAGATGCAAGATACTTTGGCCCAAGTTCTGTATTACTTTTGAAAGCCAGGAATCCAACATCAAGGTAGATACATTAGCAAAACAAGGCCTCACTAGGCATCAAACCTTTATTGCATGGATTTAGAAAATGTCTAGTGTCAGTGTCCAAGTGTTAACTTGGACGAATGGGATGAAAATGCCTTACAGCTCGAGATTTCATTAGAGTTTCCTAAAGGTATCTATGTGGTTGCTAGTAGTTGTAGATGTTTGATGTAGTAGTTTATGGTTGTTAGTTCTATGCATGTTCTATTCTAAGGAGATCTAACTTTGCTTGGGTGTGTGGGGGTTGTTATCAGTACTATTTTATGTAGGAGTATATGTTGACGGTTTTAGAATGGTCTGATATTACCCTCCATTGGTTTTGTACTA
The DNA here is from genome assembly GCA_030549775.1 of Tamarix chinensis. Classification (NCBI taxonomy): domain Eukaryota; kingdom Viridiplantae; phylum Streptophyta; class Magnoliopsida; order Caryophyllales; family Tamaricaceae; genus Tamarix; species Tamarix chinensis. The sequence goes on along the minus strand of CM060174.1, from coordinate 70,452,607 downwards.
TTGGATTTTGCCCAAGTATATGGTTAACACTGCTTCCAAACCCTTCTTAGAAGGTGAGGAAAGCGGGAAGCCGTGATACCCATGTGACAAGATTGTGTTTGATATGAATACAATATCTACTTATCAAATTAAAAAGTATAGCATTATTCAGACTTTAATATACACGTTTGATACATGATACCTGGTGAGATCTTGAAGTTCTCTCTTGTGGGATGATTGTAGCAAATTAAAATCTAGTTTTGCGAATCTTAGCAGGACCTTGTTATGGGAAGGATTCTTTTCATAGAAAGAAATGAAGTGTCTGGACTCCAGCCGTGGCATGCCTCTGTGTAAAGATTGATTCAAGGCATGGGATACTTGCGCTGCCAAGGGATATTTAGCTTGGCTGTGATCTATTGATTTCAGATGAGATTTGGAAAACGCTCGTGCTTCATCTAATATATCGTCTCCATGCACGCTGAGATGTGACGCTTCATATAAGCTTAGTAAGCCAAGGGCGTCGGTAGCCAAAGAAGCTTTGAAGCTTCCTCCTTCATCCATGAACTTTCTAAATATATCTGCATATATGTCATCGTTTAAAGCCTTTATTAATTTCCAGTCCATTCATAAAGTGTAGGTTTTTTTTTTTTTTTTTTTCCCTGAAAGTAACTAAATCTTCACCACATACCAGATGAGACGTAAAAGCCGTGCTGCCTCACCAGACGAAACCTAAGAGATGTAAGATAGATATCATCTTCATCTTCATGGTCTCCATACGTGCTATAGATATTCCGCAAAGCTTCTTCCAATTCTTCCTCAAGACGATATGCTACTCCAAGGCGCTGTACTGCATCAATGAAGTTCAACTGCTCCAAAGGTTGGTATTCCATAACTCTAAAAAGCTCCTTTCTTACCTCCTCTTCAAGCTCTTTCACCTCCTGTTCCTTCTTAGCTTGGGTTGCCTGTAGTACAATTATCTCATTATATTTTATCATCAATATGCAACAATCATCTAAAAATTAATACCTACTTTTGTGAAAGTAATTACGATAGTTCAACCGGATGAAATTTGACTTATATCAGCTTCTAAATGTCATATATTTTAGATTTAAATCTCCCTTTCTCTTTCTCACTACCTAAGCACGTGGTATTAATACTCGCGTGACTCTCTCTCTCTCTCTCTCTCTCTCTATAAATATATATATAGGCTGAAGGTCTCATACACAATCTTCCTAAGATACATATATATAGAAACCAATTATAACCATTAAATTAGTATTTAATTAATGGTCAAGATTTAGTAAAAACTTAATCTAAATTTATTTTGATCTCAACCCTTAAATTTTCTAGATCTAACGGTAATTAACGGTTACTACGTTTCTATTTTAAATAGTAATTTGTATCAAAGCCTAAATCTATCTATCTATCTATATATATATATATATATATATGCTTCCATTATAGTATTTGTCTGTTTGACTATTACTGTATAATTGCATAAAATAAAATTGGAAGCAATTTTACCTCATCACTCGGAATATATCTGAGAAAATAGTCACCCCAAATGTCCTTGTGAAATTTCGCTAATGGGCGGGCAAGCTTCGTGTCATCTAATTGTACACCAGATATTGACATGGCGTGTGATCTACCTGCTTGCTCTCTTCCAACGGCTACGTGATCGATGAAATGAAACAAAAATATGATGAAAAATTGGTCACTAACTTGGAAGCTTGGTGAGCTAGGGACCGGATGCGCAAAACCAAGTTGGGTCTTGATCAATAGAGCGTGGGACGCTGGGTATATGTAGACGAAAGTAGAGGTGATAGTTGGGTGGGTCGTGCAGTCACGGGTCTGGCTATTTTGTGCTCCTAATTTTTTTCCATTATTCCAGATTAAATGGAATTACATCAAATGTCATAGTACTTGAGTGCGTTAGAGCATCGACAAAACAAAGTTGTAATTAATAAAGCTATCGTTTTTTTAGGCCTCACATTGCTGGGTTATTTGGTTTTTGCTCTTTTTAATACCCCATCTGGTGCTTGATTTAAAAGCTTGACTTTCGTTGAACACCATAGACCACACACTAACAATACACTGCCTGTCAGATTCATGCCAGGGACGGGTGTGAGTGTGCATCATTCATTGTAACTAGACTTTTAATCTATTTTTGTTCTGGCGATTGGAACTAAATTTTGACTGTTCGGCAAGCAATAAAATCACGGTCGCAGTCACGATTGTGGTTGCAGTGTCGCAGTATCGAAGCATCGCGAACGATATTTTATATGCCGCGGTTGTTACGGCGTAATTTTTTATTTTTTTCATAATAAATATTAACAAATATCAGTAAATATCAACAAATATCGATAAATAATGGTAGAATATCAGCAAATATCGATTGATAACCACTATATCGCAAATAAATATATAAAATTCTAAATCCGTTGCTTATCGACTAACCCAAAATCTGATAAATATCAATCGATATTACGTATCGGGACCGATATTTAATTATATGTTGTTCGGTCAAGTCTTTCTGTCATCATTTTTCTTTGGGCCTTTCTAAATGTTTTCAAATTCGACGATCGAAGGAGCTGGTCTTATAAGAGAAATGGAGTTTTTTTTGTTACTTTTCTAAATGTCTGGTGTTGAGGGAATCATGGTGTCCTTCTATCATATTTTACTGATATTTTAAGGGGATCTTTCTATTACAATTTTACCAAATTTTTTTATTTCTACAAAATCCTAGCGTGGGTGTATTCTTTCACAAAGGATCCGACCATTTCTCTCTATTGGTCTCTTTAATCTTAATAAGATCTCTAGTTTTCCACATTAGAATTGTTGGGTCGTGAATTCCATTAACTTCTGTCTTGAATGCACAAAATTGGCAGCATTTGCATTACCTTTGGGGGTGAACCGACATGTCTAATTAATATCGAGGTCAGATTTTAATTCACTTCATAGTAATAAAAATTTTCACGATACAACAAACCATAGTTTTAAATATTAAGTCAATCATCAAACCAATGAACCTATATCATCACCAATTCACAGGTTTAGTGATTAGGCCAATGCATTCTAATCATTTCATAAGTTGATTTGTACACAATTTTCCATCACTATCCATGTTCTTTGGTAAGATAATGGTGATGAATTTGTTAATAAGGATTTTTCTGACAATTTTCAACGTTTTGGCATTATTCATGAAATCACTTGTTTACAAACCCCATAAGAAAACAGAGTGGTGAAGTGTAAGAATAGACACATTCTTGAAACTACTCATTCTATCCTAATGGATGCACATATACCCTTATGCCATTAGCTTGATGCTATCATCATAGCTGTGTCTCTCATCAGTCACACTCCCTATCATTCTCTACAACTCAAAACACCACTAGATGCTTTATCCAAGAATGTTTTGATAATGCTTCCTCTAAGGTTTTTGGATGAATTGTGCTTTCTCATCTACATAAGAACCAATGAACCAAACTTGAACCATGTGTTATCCACTATGGTTTTTTTCCTATGCTACACAACAGAAAGGATATTGCTCCTATGATCCCTAATAATGATGAACTTCTTCTATGATGGATATCACTTTTACAGAATATAAAATGTTATCTTCATCTTCCATCTCCCCTTTTCTTCTTCAAGGGTAGAAAGAAAATGAAGTGCAAAATTAGAATTAGCTAGAGTTTAGTTGGTTTGAGACTATTTATGAAGCGATTATTCCAGCTACATCACATAAGGAGGAAATCTACTTCTTATTCCTTAATACCTAAATACCCATCTCTTGAGAATATCTTTGAGGTGGGATATCTTGATCCCAATAATACTAAGAATGGTTCCATTACCTATATCTTACCTTTTTGGTACAATTAAGGAAATGCCTCCTCCTTCATACTCCCCATAAATTGAAAAGTAGATATCAAAGTATCCTATTGTAAATTATGTAACCATCAATTAATATTGTGAACCACTTAAAGGATTTTTTTTCATACTCTCTCATCACATCATTTACTCTATGATATAGAATAAGCCTTTATGGATAATGATTGGACCCATGCCATAAAAGAAGAAATGTTTACATTACACCACAATAAAACATGGACATTTTGCTCTCTGCCTTAAGGAAAGAAAATAGTTGGTTGTAAGTGGGTATTCTCCATCAAACAAAAAGTAGATGGTTAAATAAAGAATAACAATTCAAGATTGGTGGGAAAAGGTTACACACAAAAGTATGGAGTATACTATTGTAATACCCCGTTTTTAAAAACCTTAATCATAAACCAATAATTATGTGTAGTTAGTTATAATAATTATTGTAGGGTGTTTTGTATTAAGTATGTTAATTATATGTGTATTATTATGACATATTAGACATAAATTCAATTAGGATAAAATATGATAGAATTTGGATTATTAATTTAAACCTAATTTAGACCTTAACCAATATCAATTTTATCAAGTAACCCTACACGTAGTAATTAGATGTTTTAACCTTGGTTAATCTTTACACCATACCCCTACACCATGCCTCCCTCTCCTCCATGTTTCCCACCCCATGTTTTTCTCTATTATACCCTTCATATTACCCTCTATTTATACCATCCATCCTCTCCATTCGGTTTCAGGTATCAATCTCCATGTAGCATGCATTCTCTTCTCCTTCCTCTTGAACTACCTCAAGAAGGAGAAGCCTCGTCGATCACCATCTTAGCTCATTATATTTCCATCATTTTCCTCTACAACTTGCACCACCATTGTCTCCCTCCCCTAGCTCCTTCCACTTTCTCTGATCCCTCACCCCCACCTTCGAACACTCTTTCCAAAACCACCCCCAGCCTATAGCCAAACTCATTAATCCCTTACTGCCACCATCAACTAAGAGCATCAGTCCCCTCCCCTTAGCTTCGACCACTTCCACTAAGCCTCCCCTCCTTAATACACCCTCCATCCCCGAAGCCCTTTCCTTATCTGCACACCAATCCACCAAAGCAACTCCCTCCTCCCTTGTACATCTATACCAATCCCCTCTACCTTGTTGTACCCAAACCTACCGATCCCTTTCCCCTAGTTGTTCACACTCCTATCAAAACCACCACCACACCATTGGCCATCATCACTACATAACACCCCCAACTTTTGGGTCCTTTTTTAATTCTTCAACCCCCAGCAACTTTAACTTGTGTTGTTGCTCCCCCTTTTCCTTGGTGATGCCTCCCTTATTGCGTGGTGTCCCTCTATTGTACCACCAATTTAGCAACTTCAACTAGTTAAATTTCTATCCTTTTTTTGACTCATTTTTAATTAATTTTGGTTGTTTATTGTGTTTTATTAAAATGCTAATATATATGCACTTATTCAAGGGTTTTGAAGAGGTTTAGTGGAGACTAGATTGAGTGGATCTTAATTTGATTCTTTCTTGGATTAATGGTAAATAATGCTCTTCTACTAAGATGTAAAATCATGTGGTAACCCATAAAAATCGTTATGTGTTAGGGTATGACTTATGCATGAGTTTTAAAAGGTTATATGTATGTATTATACATCTAAGTTTTACATTATGTATGAAAGTTTGATGAATATGCATAAAATATGAAAATATAATATTAAATAATCAACATGTATTCCATGTATCATATATGCATGTGTAATTTGTTGAATGAATAAGGTATGCATGTCTATAGTTTTGATAGGGTTTGTAACCTTGTTAAGCTATGATGTATCCATGAATGTCATTGCATGGAAACTAGGTTTGATATTAAAAATGTATGCACGTATGATCAAGGTTTGCGGACGTAACTTACTAAATACATGGAAAATAAAAATATAATTAATTGCTAGGTTGTAAAGATTACCTACGATATAAAATAATATGAATCATTTCTTTTTATCCTTTTCACGACAAGTTACTTGTAATAATGATAATCGGTTTAGAATTTGGATAAAATGGTGGAATTAGGGTTTTGATGGCACTTTGGTTATTTTCAACCTAATACACCTTTTTGTGAATAACTAGATGTAGAATGGCCTTAGACTTTTGATAGACTGCCCTTAGTATTGACTTTAACTTTGACATAAACCAATAACCTTGGGGTTTGCCTTAATAATTAAAAATAAAGAAAAAATGGATAATCATGAAAATGGGAATAATTTTGCAATATGTGCTTTTTGTGGTCACCTTATAAAATACTAATACTTAAAGTGGAAGACCTCGAGTTTGGGAATGGTTGCTATCTAGGGGAAGCTATCATGGAGATGATGTTGGAGCCCTCACCTTATTTGGTTCACTAGTGTGTCGTTGTATCCCAATAAACCTTTAGTCTACTTTATAGGTGACCTATGGGCCCTATAGGAGGAATCGATAATTAAATATTAGGTGTCCTAAGTTTGGAGGGTATTTTGTATTTTCTTGTGCACTAGTATGACCAAAGTGTTGGTATGCCCCTTTGGGTTGGATGGTTGGAGGGTACTGTGTTATTTTGTGTGCAACTATTATTGGTGTAATTTATGACTTTGGGTTATTATTGCATCCTCCTTGAGTAATTAAAATTAGAAATAATTATTGTGTAAAAATATTATTGGGTTGTTCTAGATTTAGTATTTTGATAGTTGTCATTGTGTGCTACATGTTTTTTTGCGCCCTACCTTAGCATATGGAATTGGTATGGATGGTTGTTTTGGTAGTTGCCTTAATGTCCTACCTCAGTATTTAGGTTTCTTTTGATTATATCAGTTGTGGTAATTTTATGATCGCATGATTTCCCTGATGTATATATTCTATGTTCTTATATATGTGTGTCCCATGTGGATTTGCATGTTAGTGTTATATTACGGCTTACTCAATACTGTAGTAATGGTGGGTTTCATTCGTGATCTCCTGTCTATTCAATGGGTAGTGTTTACCTTGAAGAATATTTTGAGGATTTGGCTTGATGGCTTCTAATAAAGAGTTGAAATTCAGGACTATCTGGTATTTTTTCCAACATCTTTTTATCCAGATAATCCTCAGACTCTTACGTCCCTTCCTGTTTCTCCTTTTTTCATACTAAAATGGACTTATCTAATTATTTTGTATTTATTAAGATAATATAATTTGTAATAAAATATCTATTTTGTTCTTACGTTGTAAAAGTTATTTACATACAATAATGTTTTAGCCATAGAACTTAGCATAAGGATGGTATAGGATGCTAGACTTATACTAAGTGTGGCAGCAACATCCATTATTTTCTATAATTCATGCTTTCGCAAAACAAGATTTTAAAGTAGTAAATTTTAGGGTGTTACAACTATGATGAAACTTTCTCCTCAATAGCCAAACTAAATGCACTTAGAGTATTGTTATCACTAGTCGCAAACCTTGAGTGGCCACACCATTAGTTTGATGTAAAAAATGCTTTCCTCCATGATAATCAAAAATAGGAAGTGTACATGGAAATTCCTCCTCGATACATGGTAACTTCAAGATCACATGTATGCATACTTCAACAAGCACTATACAGGTTAAAATAATCCCCTTGAAAATGGTTTGAATGGTTTAGTCAAGCAATGACAAAGCATGGTTTCTTTCAGAGAAACTCATACCATAATTTTAAATATCGGTTAGCTAATATACTTTACAATGGTCGCATGTAGTAGGGTTTTTCTAAACTCACTTAGCAAGTTGGACATTATGGATCTATATGCATCAACTTGAGAAGTGTTGGTGTGAGTTTTGTGGTAAGAGAACAAATTTAGAGATTCAATCCCTAAATTACCTCATAGATAAATTTTATTATTTGAGAATTGACCTTTTAATTTGGTAAATATTTTTAGCAACTATTTAGGCAATAGTTATGGCAAGAATAATTCCTCTTTATTCTTTAATTACCCCAATCCTCCATGTAATTAAATTATTCAGAAATAATAAAATGAGTACCCATTGCAATATGATATACATATTGATTTTTGTCTATTGTAAGAATTAAGTATATGTTTGTACTCATCTTAAAATGCTATTAGTGAATAAAACATAAAAAATATTCCTATTTTATTGTGTCCATATGGTGAGAGAGTGAAGACGCTAAGGGTAAGGGATTTACCTTTTGGGATGGACCATGTAAATGTGGTAGTCTACAACAGGATAGGACTTGCTATATATGTCAAAAAAAGATGTGTAATCTATCAATGCTATATAGGTATCAACGTAGTGTATGAGTAGAATAAAGGAATTTTTTTAGAGTAGGTCATTTTAATAAGTTATGAATCAAATTAGATTCACTATACTTTTTGTTTATGTTAGGTAGTTTTATTTATATAATAAATATTAAGAATTTCCATGCTTACACCAATTTTCATCTACTAAATAGAAATATTATATGTTATATAGTGCATACACAAGGTAAAGCAACATCAATTAAGTAAATAAGACAAAAAGTACTTATGGATTATGTATACTAAATATGAATATAGAAAGGATAGGATGGATATTGTACATTCAAATTTGAAATGGAATTCTTTTAATATCCCAAATTGAATAGTTTATTCACTAATTATTAAGTAAGGAAACAAAGAAATAATATTTACTACACAATTATAGAAAGATAAAGATACTACTATATTACATGTAAATATAGTAACATTACTATCTAGGATACTAATTTAGACTAAAAAAAATACACTTTAGAAAATATATTAAGATATTGTTATATGTAACTAAATATAAAAGATACTACTATAGACATCTATAAATACTACTCTATGCATATGAACATACTCAGATATCATCCAAAAATTTTAACAAAAATGAACACAAGAAACATAGTTATCACCCTAATATTATTCATATCATTTACTACAATTGAAAACTACCAATAAAATATATCACCTACCCACTTCACCTTTAGCGTATCGAGTACGCTACTCGTGTACTGAATTTGGTCATCCATTGACTTATGGGGAAGCATCTGATGAGAAGTATATCATCTCATCACTACGACATCATTTAATGGCTTATATGTATAAAAAAAACTCCAACAAAAGTAAGGAAAATACTCATGAAATAATGCATGTGCACAATTATTACACGTACATAATGAATTGCACAAATTTTATAACTAATAGTTAGCAATGTATAATTACCTCCAATAGTGTAATGCAACCACTTAGCTGCTTCCACTCGATCCTAAAAGTTATCCCAAATTACCTATATAAAAATGCTAAGCAGTAGCTCTAAGTGCCTGATCATCTAACTTAGTTAGATTGGCTACCAATCTCATCACTGATAATGAAGCATGGTTGTTGAACTTGTCTACAAAAAACGTGCAAGAAAGTAGATACCAAAAATAAAACTAAGAAAGACTTATTTTTGGGAACCCACTCAGTCATAAGATTTAAAAAATATCATCCAATGCAAATGAGATTTTGTTCACAAAACAACCATAACCATCACCATGGGTTCAACCTAAATGCCCTCTAGAAGCTCCATAATATCGCTATCACTAGGAAAATACTAGCTAGTACACTTATACCCATGACAATTGGGATTCATTTTATAAATCACGTCATGTAAGATAATATTTATCAATGGAAGGAGAAAGTTTTTAGTCTCTAGATAAGGCGTGTGTCACCTCTCAACAAAAGAGGATATGAGTGGATCATTGTGGTAGTTGAATTATGTGTCACATAGACGCTTTAAGCTTATGGTGTTGGTGTAATCAAAGCTAAGACACATGCCATCATCAACTCCTAGAAGTCTTCTCAACCTTCTCATCCTTGATTGAACCATTAATAAAGGGCGTGATTACTACAAAAAAAAAAGAATATCAAAATAATGAATTATATGGAAAAAAAATATTAACCAATATGTATAATAATAAAAATTACATGATCATTAATCTACAAAGCGTATGCTCAACGACCCTTAAAACTAGTCAACAGATTGGGAATCAGTAGGCCCCCACTTGTAGGTCATATTAATCGTCAATTATCATTTGATGTTGATGAAGAAGCCGGTATTGTTGCATGACTAGATGTACTAGTACAAACAAAAGCTCCCTCGCTATATATGTCATAATCCTCCTCACGTGGCATTTGATATGTGTCTAAAGCACTAAGTGTTTTTCCGTGCTTCATAGTAGCTCATGCTCTAACACTAGCACTAGTGGTGACGATCCTCTTTACCACCATAGTGTTAGCATGAGTAACCTACCTTAGATTCTTACCTCGGAGTCCTCTACCAGCCATATGCCAATTATAATAAAAGAATCATCATTAAATATTATGGTTTAAGTTTTAGAGGGTTTGTGGGTTTGGGGTTTAGGGTTTAGGGTGTAACACCCCCAAAATTCACTCCTGAAAAAAAAAATTGAAAGAATAAAGCGGAAGCTAGAAGTGAATCTGGGGAATGTTACCGCCACATCTAACACAAGATAAATGTCCACCATCTATCTCATGCTAGATGCAAGGCTAAAACATGTCAAACAGAATTTCAAACATCCATGCCGTAAGGATAAACTCCCATAAGGAGATATCCACAAGCAGATGGCAAGTGAATAAATTCACTAAATAAAATCATCGCTGAATTGATCAGCGGAACCTGTGAAATAAATCCGAATTTTAAAAGCTTATTAGAGTACGAGGAAATGAAAGTTAATTACAATACCCTTGATATTTTAAATACAACACTTGAAACTTCCAAATACGAATACAGTTAAACAAGACAAATCCCGATAGATCAAATTTCGGATTGCGTACTCTCTCAAGCCAAGTCTTCCACCCAAATACAATATCTGAACTCAAACCTGCACAAGAAGTCTACTCCCCACCATCGGTGGATCATCACAGGACCCATTCAACCAAGGTAGTATCAGTACGGGTCCAATACTGAGTAAGTTCCACTACCCTATCTTATGGGAGAAAAATAAACTATAACATCAAGTGCATATCAAATCATAGTACATTACGTTGATACAATATTATGCATACTCAAAACCCACATCATAAGTCCTACCATACACATATAATAACATGCGAAACATATGTAATATCTTAAACCGATAAGAGATTCAGATAAACCAACCAGACATTTATGGATAATGTTAAACCAACCAATCGGGCATTTTTGGACAATACCAAACCAAACCAATCAGGCATTTAGCCCCACGGACATTACTTAGGGACATGTCCAGCCCCAGTCGAGTAGATTCATTCTTTAGATCTTTGGTAAATATAATCGATTCACATCATAGTCTTTATTGATTCATGTGAGTGCGGGAACCCCACTATTATAGCCGGTGGACCGGAAATCATGCAGGGCAAAACGCGCCTGGCCACTATTATAGCCGGTGGACCGGTCATGCAGGGCAGAACGCTCCTGGCCACTATTATTCGCCGGTGGACCGGTCTGGCCCCGACTCACATGATGTTTCATTGTAATTACTTTGTGTCTTTCCCATGTATTTACGTTATTACGTTCGGTTTGTTGAGCACGGAATCCCCCACTATTATAGTCGGTGGACCGGAAATCATGTAGGGCAAAATGCGCCTGGCCACTATTATAGCCGGTGGACCGGTCATGTAGGGCACCCCGGCCCTAACCACTATTATTCGCCGGTGGACCGGTCTGGGTCCGGCTCAACATCTTCCTCTTTAAGTAATTAGTGTCTTAACATATCTTATTTGAAAGTATTTTACCTTTGACATGCAAGACTAACTATATCCACATTTATCCTCGTAGGAGGGCCCGTCCCATATCTTGGGACTCTTGCGCCCATTATCACACCTCGGTATCCATTCCCCTTTACACTTACACATAATGAAAACCAACTCCTAAGGGTGTGGGTTAAGGCCCAACACCTCGTGATATCAAACTCCACCCGCTATTAGCCTCTAAGGTTTCCCTTGAAACCCTAATTAAACCTATGACCCAACTTCCTCTTACTTCGGTACTATTAATTCATTTATCGTCATACACCTCATCTCATTTAGGCTCAATCCCAAATCATATCACTTTACTCATGGATTTCGTAGGTGATCGAAAAACCCTAGTTAGCCACTCCAAACCCTAGCACATTTCTTCCCCCACAAGTAATCTCTCTACTTTTCACCTAACATTACTTACTTCCCATGGCACCCATACTCATCATTCGTATATTAAATTTCCACTCTTAACCCGTCACTCTACTCTTCCTTAATTGTTCTTACTTCCACATTTTCCCCCATTTTTTCCTTTTACCACACATCATATTATTAATATCCTAACATGCATGTCCTAGAGGGTCACGTCATAAAATATCATAAACACAATAGAACAATCATTACACACATGTCGTAAGGAATACATATAAGCATACCTCGGTTCCAAGCTGTGCTATAAGTAATTAGTCATTTAAAACATAAGGTCCACCACATGGCATAACACATGGTACACAAGGCACATAACACACACGCATAGTTGTTCTTAGTCACATTCTTACGAAACACCCATGAGTGGAGGTAAGTAGAAACTTACCTCGATCCGAAGCTAGCTAAGCGAGATAAGAGGGAGAGAGAGATCACTAGCTCGAGGATCCACAATAAAGCTTTCATAGATCGCCGATAGAAATCGAAACCAGGTTAGAAACTATCTTATCAATAAACAATTCACATATTATAATTAAATAAACACAAACGATCTTTCTTGGAAAACGCGTCCAAAACTTAGGACTTAAAAGTATAGCTCTATTAAGATTTAAGATTAAATATAAATCAAAATGGATTAATACAAATACCACTTGGGACATTTCAAATTAATTTGGAAAGACCGAGAAAGAATAATCGATCATAAGTTAATTTATCGAAAATACCTTATTCATTAGGTTTTACAACTAAATAGGTAAACCAACCATTTGCATAGAACTAAATCCAAGCCGATTAGATTAAAACATAACTTAAATGATTTAAAACCCAAAGATAGAAATCGATTAGATAAAAGACGCATAGCAAAAATCAATTTTATAAAATTATCACCGAATATTAGGGTTTTCAAGGCCTAAACTACGAATCGACCAAATCACTTCAATTACCTCAAATTGATAGTTTTAAAACATAATTAAACCAATTTTAGATAAATCTAGATAATTAATTTCAACTAAACAATCTCCCGATTAACCAATTCAAGACAATCCATTTTCAAGATTTGGGTTTTAAAGCCAATGACATAAACTCAGGTAATTCAAATCAATTAATTCCAATTAAACGTATTAGAATACAATTAGGATTATTTTAACTACTTTTATAAATTTAATGTTAGAAAAACAACTATACAAATAACCAATTTCTTAATCTCACTTAAAATCTAGGGTTTTTAGGCCTGAAATTACAATTCCGATGAATTCTATTAATTTAATCAAATTGAATGTTTAGAAATGAAATTAAACACATTTTATAACATATCAAATAATCAATTGATCAAAACCAATAAAAGAAATGCCCAATTTAGCACAATTAGGGTTTTTGAGCCCAAAACGCAAATCCGATCAATTCTTGCTAAAATATATAAATTGATGATTCGGAAATATAATTAAATATATTCTAATATAAATTATATATTCAATTGAATAAAACGACACGATTACACAATCTAATTTCGTTACACAAGAATTTCGACCTAGGAATTGAATTTCGATTGATTCCGCATAAATTTCTCAAATTAACGGTTCCGACATAAAATTAGATACATTTTAAAACATATTGTATAATCAATTTATCTAAAATCTCCAAATCGGACGGATCCGGAAAAAAATTGGGCATAACCCGGCGTAAAATTCAATTTCCCAAATTTTCAACACAAACCTTACAATTAACATATCCAAATCAATCTTACAGCACATATATACATAATACAACAATCAATTTAGCTTTTCATAAGCTAAATCACATTTAATTAATCAAATCCATATTAGGGTTTTTCAAAAAATTATACCAAACGAAAATCAACGAATCGGGACAAGGGAAGGTCGGAGGAGCTTCGTCGGAGGCCGGAGACAGCTCGCCGACAGTCATCCAGGCTCGCCGGTGACCAGGCGGTGGCACGAGCTGCGTGGCTCGTCACTGCTGCGGTCTGCTGCCGCTGCTGCTTCTGCACGGCTGTTGTGCTGCGTTGTTTGTAGCTGCTGCGGCTGTTGCCTACTACGCTGGCCGGTCGCGTCGCCACTCGTGGCCGGCGATGGTTGGCGAGGAGGAGCTGGGGAGAAGGAGGTTGGGGCTGGAGTTTCTGCGCAGAGGGCAGGTCGGGAGCAGGGGAGACGGGAAAAGGAAAGAGAAGGGAAGGGAGAGGAGAGAAAAGGAAAGAAGAGGGGGGGTAGACCGGTCCGGTTAGGCTCTTTTTTTTTTTTTACAAATACAAGTATAATATAAACTACTAAAATTTTAAAAATTATTATTGGGAGATTTTATCTAAAATTCATTAAACAAAAATTATTTCGTAAGTTTTCGAAAGCTTAAAATTAATAAAAGAACTATATAAAGAATTTCAGAAACATTTTCGGAAGAATTTACCAACTAACATAAAAATTTATATTATTTATGAAAATATATTATAAGGCCTCAAAAAATTATTTAAAAGCATATAATAAAATGTTTAAGTCAAATTCTAATAAATCAAGATTAATTTAAATAATTTTCGAAATCTATTTTCAGCAAACAAAAAAGCATAAAACGAAAGAAAATTAATTCCAGAAAGAAATTCATAAATAAACTCTGAAAATCTTTTTAATTTAAAACTTCCCAAAATATTAACGATTTCTGAAAACGAATAAATTTAAAGTCAGAAATATTTTCTACGGATAAAATCATTAAAATAAATTTAACTATTTAAACAGAAATTCTATAACTTAAATAATATATTTCATTAACGAAATATAACTCCAAAACAAAGCCGTAATCACACGATGAAGTTATAATCGAAAACGAATCTAAAATATTAAAAATAAAAATACGAGAAAGAACAGGGATATATATTTTTAACCGAAAATCAAATTCATAAGAATATAATAAAATTATTGTCGTGAACGAATTTATCTAGAATGGTTCGCAAAGACAACGATTAATTAAATTCAAATATGAATTTGAATCGTCGATAAATCCATAAAACGAATCGAAATTAAAATAATTAATTGTTTACATTAAATTACGCTAATACAATCATTAAACTTAATAAATCTGGATTTTAAAAATACGGGGTATTACATAAGGTTTGGGGTTTGGGGTTGATAGTAAATGGTTTTGGGTGTGAGGTTTAGGTTTTAGTTTTTAGTTTTTAGGTTTTAGAGAGTTAAGGATTTAGTGTTTATGTAATGCACAATAATTTTAAACCTCTTAATATATTTTAAAGATCATTATTTAAATTTTTATAAGGATGTAATATCTTATATTTGGAATTAAAATTGTATTATATTAATACTATTCTATTCATTTTAATGTAAAAGAAAAGCTCTCTTTTTAATTTAAATGTTTTAAGAAAATTGTTATTTTTATAATGCTTTTAGTAATCCAAAAGTTACTATTTTTAGACAATAGTTATTTTTATGAGATAATGTGTTTAAAATATTTTAAAGCTTGTTATATTATTTGTTAGAGTTTTTCTATAATTCAAAAGGATATTTTAAACCCTTATCTTTTATAGAATAGTAAAAGGGCAAAATAAGAATTTCATAAACAGACAACTTTTAGAGAAAAGAGAATAAGTAATTAAAATACTAAGATGCCTACCTTATGTACAACATGAGGTGTGATATATTATTTTTATTTAAAATGAAATTTGTTAATCAAATAGTTAGTGAGATTAATTTATTGATTTGGAAGTTCATTTATATATTCATACAATTAAATCTTACACTATTTTCGTAGTTAGTTAAAGTATTTCGGAGAGAGACACATTTTTGTAATATAAGATAAATTTTTATCTTTTAATTATTCCTCAGTATATGTAATTATTAGATATTAATTATCTTAAATAATATTATATGACTTATATTTCTTTATCTCATTTCTCCAAATTTGTAGATAAATAGACTAATATTTAGTAATTTAGCCATAAATTTTTCATTTAAAAACAAAATTGAACTATTATTTTTGTGTTAAAAATATAACTTCATTATCTACAACTTCTGTCTTATGAGTTTTCCCAATATCTAAACTTAACTTAGTGAAAAATATCAATTAATATCAGTGACATCTTATTTATACGAGTTTGTTGTATCTTTCTATTCTAAAAGCCCATATAAGCCTATACTAAACCCTAATAGCCAAACCTATGTTTTTATTTCTCCTCTTGTGCTGTGATTATGTAATATATTTCCCACTAATGTTGTTCACATCTTCAAACAATTCATCAAGACTTTCAATTTAATCATCAAAATATTAAATAATCTTCAAGATTATAGATTCAAGATCTATTTTTCTTCTTCTTCTTCTTCTTCTTCTTCATTTGAGTTCAAGGAATAATTATTCTTTTAAGAACATAAATTTTTGGAGTTATTTTGGTATCATAGGATCATTCTTTATGCTTGAAGGCCTTATATTATATATATAAGGATTTTATAATTTGTAACACTATTTTAATGTTTATATGTATGCATGCATGTATGTATGAATGTATGTATGTATGTATTTTATGCGTGTGGAATATGATTTTTATAAAGTTTGTATTTTTATTTATTATATAATTTTATACCTTCTTATGACTATTTTATGCATCATGGTATATAATATGATTAGCCTAAGAATATATTATTTTATGTTAAATTCATTTTAGGTTCTATTTAGCTGTAATTTTGCACTATTTTATAAAATTCACATGAAACTCAATTATGAGAGTTTGCCTATGGTTTTATATATCAAATCGAAGCCCCAAAAGTATAGTTTTTTTTAAAAAAAAAATTATTAGTTTTTTTATTTTGAGTTATGTGCTAAAAATATATAGTTTATAATAAGGAGTGGTCAAATCTTATTTACATGTTTTAAATGAGGATAAAATGATCCATGATGTACATGGTGAGTAGATAACCCAGTAAAGATTAAGTATGAACATGTTCAAGGTATGGATGGCATGCATAGTGGGAAAGAATGTGAATTGTGGTGATTTTCATAATCTTATTTACCACCAATGACTACTTTTATAGATTCTAGTTGTATTAATCATTTCATTTCCTTTTTACATTTAATTGGTTTTTTTGAGTTTATTAAACATTATTTTTTTAGTTAATAACAAAGTTTGATGTAATTTTTTATTTTATCTAACCTTAGTAGTTAGTGTAAGTAGAGTAGTAGTACTTATTTATACTAGTTATGATAGCAATTCCCTCATTATAATAAGCTTTTACATACATATTATTTTTCTGGTCAATTAGTTTTGAAAAATATAAGTGTCATGGTTTTAAATTTAGAATTTGAGTTTTAGGAGGTTAGCGGTTTGAGATTTGGAATTTAGGAGTTAGTGTCTAAGGTTAAAGGGTTAATCTCCCAATATTGTAATCGTGATTCATGATGAGAGTTGGCAATCGGGCGGGTCGGGTCACTATCAGATCGGGTTACATGATAATTGGATCATTTCAGTTTTGGATAATCTCAGATTATTTTGTCAGGCTAGGGGCTAGGTCAAGTTTGATTTGAATCCACTCGATAGCGGATAATCTTGAGTTATTCTAAGTTTTCAGATCAAGTCTTGTTGAGATTAGATGGACTCGGATTAGGGTAAATTTAGATTGTTCTGATTCTAGCTCGGGCTCGGGTGAGTTCAAATTATTATATTTTTATGTCAAGTTTGGATCGGATTTGAGTTATGATTGTGTCATTTTATTTCTTTTTTTATTCCACGATGTTGTTAAAATATAATTATTTTGAGAACATTTATTTCAATTTATCTTATTCAAATAAAAGCGAATTATTATATTGATTGTTTTTGGGCCTTAGAATTTGTTGTCATTATTTCCTTTTTAGAGATGTATTTGACGTTTCAAATTTAAAAGTCTTCAAATCGGATCACTTTCCTTTTTATGTTAAGGTGTAGCTTATAATTCAACTTTATTATTAGCTTGGTCATATTGAGTTCGAGTGTTATTTTAATTTTATATAGTCAATATATAATATTAACTTACAATGACCATTGATAATTGATAGTAGATGAATGCTTCTAAAGTTGCACTTGTCATATTATTTTTATAATAGATTAATCACATCATATCAACATAATTTTAATAAATATAATAATGATAATAATATAAAAATAATGATAACAATAATTATAGTAATTAATGAATACCAATTATGGTAATAATAATAATAACAATAAAACATTAGTTTTTTTATATTTTGATTAGATCATATCAAGCTAAATAAGATAAAAATTAGATAAATTAAGTAATAATGACTAATGGTCATTGTCCATTATTGACAAAGGACCAACTACTATTAACTTCTTACTATTTAACATAGTTGATGTAATAAAAATATTAATTTTTAATTTTTATAATGACTAATTAACATCCTCAGTCTAGATATTTTCTACTTTTCTATGATGTTGTAGGTGATATAATGCAAGGTATAGATACTAACATATAGTGTTTAAGGCTCCAAAATTTTGTTAATGTGTACTTATAATATAATTGATAAAACTTTTCCCTTGTTTGATTGGATTTTACTTGTGATACAATCTCTCTTTCTATATATATACTTTTACAGAATTGTTCCAAATATTTTAAATATTAGAATTATTATTATTGGTGACTACATTTTGAATAATTGAATAAACTATGATTCTGTAATATTCATTTTAAGCTGCAACAATAATTGATTCATATTATAGTTGTTGTTCGGGATTTGGTCACTAGATCATGGACTTGAAGACTTTTTTGGAATTGTTTGTAGACTTGATCAATCGAAATGTGTTGGATATAATAATTCATACCACTTATAGTCCATAGGGTATGTTCTATAGTCACTTGACTTAATATTGTAATAATTATTTTTCAACACAAACATCATATTGTATTATAAATTAATTAGGATAATTGATAATTCAAGCTTATCTTTTTAGGTCAATGTGTTCAGTTGGTTTCAACTATTTAGTTGGACTATGCATTGTATTGTGAATCATGAGCTAAAATGCTCCTTACCAATTGTTATTGCACAGGATTGAAACCATATATGTTTGTATTTGGTTTATCCTAAGGTTGGAAGAAATCATATTTATTTGGTTCAACCCAAGCTATATATTGAATTTGTATATTAAAGTTTTGTTCTTCTTATGCTATTTAGAATTGGCAGAGTTATGCACTCAATTTAGTGAATGAAGGTTACCCGCCATTGATTTTTCTTCTTTCTTCTCTTCTTCTCTTTGTAAACAATGTTGTGTGAGTGAAATAATGCCAATTATGCTTGAAAAAAATATCTATCTTCAACATTAGTCCATAGCTTGAGTTAAGAAAGATTTATAGTGGAAGATGTTTCTTCCTATTATCTCCAATTCTTTAATGTTTTTCTTAACTCACTTTGGTAGTGAGTTGAATTTGATGAATCTTGTGTATACTTGTGATTTCTCCTCTAAGGATCCTCATCATTACAAGCATATTGACAATAGTTATATCACATATATATCATTACAAGTATATTCTAATATTTGATAAAGTGGATTATGATGTTGGCTTTACATAATACCTTGACATTTTCAAGTTGAATAGATGATAATAATATATCACTTTAGTTGGTAAAATCGAGTAGTGTTTTCCATGTTTGATAAGAATATATATAAGGGTGTATCTAGTGAAAACCATACTTATAATGATAATTAAGAACTACCAGTTTCATAAAACAATTATGGTACTTTCATAAAACTATTACACCAGGTTCATAAAATAAAACGAATATTTTCCTTAATAACTTTAACTAGTTTAATAAGCTGAGACTAGTAGTTTCATTAGAAATTTAGAGTCACTTCATAAGTTATAATAACTAGTTTCATAAGATGAAATGAGAAGTGTCATTAGAAACTTAGAGTAGTTCCATTAAAAACTTAGAATACCTTTATAAGCTAAAATGAGTTGTTTCATTAGCCGAAATGATAGTTTCATAAGCTAAAACATGTATTTGTATTATAATCTTAACATAGTTTCATAAGCTAAAATGAGTAGCTTCATTAGAACTATATAGTAGTCTTATAGATCAAAATGAGTTGTTTCATTATAAATTTAGAGTAGCTTTTATTGATAGAAATTAGTAGTTTCATTATAAACTTAGATTAGCTTCATAGATAGAAACTAGTAGTTTCCTTAGATTCATAGAGTAGTTTCATAGTTTCATAAACCTAACGGAGTAATTCAATAAAAAATTAGAGTAGTTTCATTTGTAGTATAGAAATATTAGCTTAGTTTAATAAATTGAAATTAATAGTTTCATTAGAAACCTAAAGTCATTTCATATACTTTATATGTTATTGTTGTATATTAAAACTTAGATCAATTAAAAATAGAAGAAACACAATATATATACACATAAAATAATTATATAAGCTCCATCACTTCATTTACAAGTAAAATCAGATTTACTTTCTTAGTGAAGCATCAAAATAGTGACATATTTTAGTCGAGACAAATTAGTTTTTAATTTGGTATTAAATCAATACCGCCTGTAATACTCCCTTTAAATAAACCCTGATTTAGATAGCCTAAATTAAAATTTTATTATTATGCATAATTAAGTCTATAATTAAATTAGGATTGGATAAAAACAACAATAATAAGAATAATAATCAAAATAATAATAATAATAATAACAATAATAATAATAATAATAATAATAATAACAACGACGATAATAATGCTGATGATAATAATATTAGTAATAATAATAATGTGATAATTGCGTAGGATTTTAAGTGTTTAATAACCTCTTAAAATTAATTAATAGTATTTGTTTATTTTTTATTAATTATTTAATTAATTAATTTATTCTAAATCTTTTATTATCATTTTATGCTAAATCCAACCTAAACCCAATCAGAACCCCCAACCAAACACTGCCCACGCCCACCGCCCACGCCTTTGCATCTGCGACACTGGCATTACCCATGCCACACCACCCAGTCAGCATCAGTAGTTTAGCCCCTAGTATTAAAAATCGGACCTGACCGGCCGGTCCGACCAGTGAACCGGCGAACCAGTCGGATCACCGGTCAGATTTTATGTGCCGGTTTTTAAGATTTCAGAACCAGTGAAAACCGGTGAACCGGTAAAAAAACTAGTTGGGAGCCGGTCAAATTCATGTATAGTTTAATTTTTTTATGTATTTCATATTTTTTGACTTAAAATGTACCACCGGTTTGACCAGTCCAAACCACTGGTTCGGCCACTAAACCAGTGAATCAATTATGATGCCGGTTCGATAATCGGTCCGGTTTTTAAAACTATGGTTTAGCCAACATAACTTTGACCTTCTTTTCCTCTTTCTTGCCCTTTCCTATCCACTCTGCATGCTGCCACCAACCATCTATTTCTTTTCTTTGCTCCCTTCTGCGTTTAAATTGCACCATGTATGTGAACTTTTCATCTCTAGTTCTCTACTAACCCCCTCTATTTTCAATATCTCATCCATCTCTTTCTTCCATTTTCACCACGGGTCCACAATCACCAAGTCACAGACCACCCTCTTCCTTTCCTTTCTCCTTCTTTTTCTTTCTGCTCCATTCATCCATCCCCGTGCCCAGCTCCCTGGTTCTTCTCTCTTCCCTGAGTTATGGACCAAACTCCTCCATCACATGCCATAGCCTCAGTAGTCAAGCTTCTCATCGAACTTTCCTATCAAACTCCTTGTTTACTATCACCATTTAGGCATTCAACCTCTACCATCTCCCCTACTTCATCCGTCCCTCTGTCATGATATGTTTTTTTTCTTCATCCTTCTTTTCTTTGCTCCTTCCGCATTCGAATTCAATAGTCGGTGAGTGTAAACGTCTGTGAACTTTTCTTCTCTACTTATCCCCTCTGTTTTCCTTCCCTCATCCATCTCCTTCCTCCATTTGCACCACGAGTCCTCAACCACCGACCACCCTCTTCCTTTCCTTTCTCCTTCTTTTTCTTTTTGCTCCATTCCTCCATCCCCGTGCCTAGCTCCTTGGTTCTTCTCCCTTCCCTACGTCGTGGACCGAACTCCTCTATCACATGCCATAGCCTTAGCAGTCAAGTTTCTTCTCGAACCTCCCCGTTGAGCTTCTCGTCGGACCATACTTACTGCCACCATTCAACCTCTGCCATCGCCTTGCTTCATCTCTATCGGCTTTCCTGACCAACCATCTCTAACGCCTCTACCTTAGTCTTGGCCTACCTTGGTTGTGTTCTCCTTCAAGCCTCCCTGTTCAAACTCCAGTAACATTGCCAATATCATGCACCTGTTTTAGTTAAAGCTTCTCGAATATTAGAAAATTCACTTGTATATATATAAGAAGGGATATAAACTTTAATAAAGTATATTATTTTTAGATTTTGATATAAATATCAGTATAGATTTATTGTACATAACATTATTTTTAGATTTTGATGTAAGTACGAGTATGAACTAGTTGTACATTTATATTATTTTATATTTTATGAAATTTTAAAAATTTTAAGTAATAGATTAATGTTAATTTTTAGATATTATTGGGTTAAATATTTATAGTTTTATAATTTTTTAGGTCATATCATATTTCAGATAAATAATAGACTAAATTGGGTAATTTTAAATTTTAATTTATCGTGTTATAATGGGTTTCGGGTGAGATTGGATCAGGTTGGGTTTATTTTAGACTTATGATTTTTCGGAATATATTTGATATATATCATATCGGATCAGATAGATCTCATACTCTTAATTATTTGGATAAAATTAGATCGGATTTTGAATTGATCAGGTCAGGATTCGTCTAATTTTTTAAATCAGTATCAAATTTTACCAATTCTAATCAACACTTACTTGTAAAAGTACTATGCTTTTAACTCACATACAACACTTTGTCCAGTCTTGCTCCTTAGTAATATCGTCACATGTAATCCGTGAAGTATTCAAACGACAATGAAGTTTAGTTTTTTATATTAGAAATATTTTTTCACTATTTTTAATCACAAAATATTCTTAGTATCATAATTGGTATAAAAAACATTCGATTAATTTTTTATAAAAAAAATAATTAATAGTTTATATTAATTAAGATAGAAAAGACTATTTTTTGTCACAAAATGTTCTTAGTATCATAATTGATATCGAAAGTATTCGATTAATTTAAAAAAAAATAATTAACAGTTTACATTAATTAAGGCATATGGTAGTTTTAATTTTTTTATTTAAATTTTAATAAATTTAATTTAATTTTTTAAAATATATATTGTGTGTATTTCACGTCCCCGTCCGGCCGTCCCCTTCCAACTATTCATGCAATTTGAGACAAATCAAATCCGACGACAAATTCCGGCTGGCTATGTCACGTCACGTGCCTTTCACTGGCCCCGAGCAGATCGTTTTCTTCGATGTGCTCCGTTCTTTATCAGTACGACGTGGAGTGAGAGATTTAAAACTAAAACTTTTCTTCGAACTTGGAACATACAAGGTTTTGAGAGTATCCGTAAATAATTTTGGGGAAAACACAATTTAAATCCAACAACTAATTTCTTATGTAGTACCCCCTACGTTTCTAAAACGAAATTAACGCAAATTAAAATATAAATTTTAACTATTAGCATCTTTTAATATATGTATATCAAAATTATAAAATAATAATAATAATAATAATAATAATAATATTATTATTATTATATTCGATATTTATAAAATTCTATTCGATATAATATAAAAAATTTATCAATTTGATTCGATTCGATTTAAATCTGACCAGAAACTAATGTGATCTGATACTGATACAAAATAAGTGATTCGGTCCAATTTAAACTCGACACAAACCCGAATTGTAACCCGACATCAACTCAACCCACTATCAATCAGATCTAATATTAACTTGACTCAATTTGATAAAATTAAATTTAATATTAACTACTTATGATAATAATAAAAAAATCTCTTAATATTTATTTAAAGATTTTAAGAATATATTATTTTTCTTATTTTTGTTATAGATATACTTATTTACCAATAATATTCTAATTTTACCATATTTTTACGCAAAAATACAATATTACAAAGTCATAATAATGAACAAAAAGCAATTAGTGACACATTATTAGTAGCATATTTACATGAAGTCAAATTTAATGCTTACTTTTAAGGTTCACAAGCTAGATTAATATTGGTGGTCAATGTTTGATTTGACTCAAATCCAAACTATTTCGATCTAGAATGAGCTCACCGTGAACCCAACTCACCTCGAACCATCAAAATCTAAAAATAAATAGTTTGTCAAATTAATCAAAATTTGACTAATCAAATTAATTCTAACACGAATTCACCCGAATACAAGCTTACTTAGCTCAAACCCAACCCAACCTGACTTGACTCCACCCAATAAGCTAACACTAAATAACTAAATCTGATGCGACTTAAATGTGAATTAGCTTAGCCCAAACCTAGCCAAGTGAATTAGCCCAACACTATCCGTATTTGTAATGACCTAAGCCAGATCTAAGTACCAGACTCAAATAATAAGGTGATTCAAAATAACCCGATCCAATCCACGACTGACTTGCAAAGAAAAATGATCTATAAACAACATTATTCAATAATTGATCCGACCTACTATAATTTGATCTGAGCTCGAACCACTCGATCTAATTGTCACCTATACATGTGGGTCGATTATAGGACCGCCAAAATAATAATTGGAAATTGGATTTTTTTGTCCAACTCCAATGTGATAACTCTATTGTATTTTTTACTTATTTTTGCTTATTAGTTATAATTTAATTTTATTATCATTATAATAATTATTATTTAAAATAATATTAATTATGATATATAAGTAATTATTATTAATATTAATTATTTAATAAAATAATGTTTTAAATTAAATATTATTAATAGTTTTAATTCATTGTTATTTTTATTTATATTATTTTGGGACTATTTAATTTTACTTATCATTGATTATTATTATTATTAATTGTTATTTTTTTTGTATTTTTATTTAGTAAAATGCTAACAATAGCCCTAAGGAGTATGGTTAAAAAACTAAAAATAAAAATAATTATCATTTAATAGGGCTTACCCACTTGTGTATTTGACATGCATTGTTAAATTAATACTATTTTGTAAATGAAATTAAATGCTTATCTATAGTCATAAGGGCGATTGTTAACAAAACTGATTTATATATAATATTCAATAAAATTTTTATAATTAATATTCTTATCAAATATGAATATTATTTATGATAACTATTATTAATAAATTAATATTTATATTCTTAATAATTATTGATATTAATAATTGACTGTGATTAGGATTGTTTATTATTATTAGTGCTAGTTATTTTTCACATAAGTAATAATTCATAATATTAATGTTATTTATAGTTATTATTAAGATTTTATTATTAATATTTCCACTTGTGTAAATAATTATTGATATTATTATTAATTATTAGTTTGTAATATGATTATTATGGAGTTATTATAGTTATTATTATTTATATGATTAAATTTATTAAAGTAATATGATTATTATGGAGTTATTATAGTTATTACTATTATTATTGTTGTTGTTTATATTACTCAGTTAATCTT
The DNA here is from genome assembly GCA_030549775.1 of Tamarix chinensis. Classification (NCBI taxonomy): domain Eukaryota; kingdom Viridiplantae; phylum Streptophyta; class Magnoliopsida; order Caryophyllales; family Tamaricaceae; genus Tamarix; species Tamarix chinensis. The sequence goes on along the minus strand of CM060174.1, from coordinate 70,426,907 downwards.
AATATTATTTAAAGTTTTAAGTTAATCTATATATTTATAAATTAATGTCTATTTATATTCATTATAATAATTATGATGTTAAGAATTAGTTATAATAATTATTATTCTTTAATTTATATTAATAATATTAATTATTATTATTAATTAAATTATTATTAGTGCTATTATTATTAATTTTTTTTATAATTAATTATGAATATTATTACTATGAAATCAATAGTAGTGTTAATTCATGTTATCATTGTTAATTATTATTATTTAATATTATTTAATTAATGATTATCATTTCTTGCTAAAATTATTAATATGATGAATATTATTTTATATTATGAAACTAATTATTATAAACATTTATTATATTAATAAGAAAAAGAATACACAATATAACCCCAAAATTAGTCGAAACATACAACATAATTCTAAGTTTTTAAGAATGTACGAGATAACTTAGAGTTTTAAGGGTTACATAATAGGTAGCTTTTTGTTTATAGTAATTGTTAGCTTACTATGAAAATTCAAAAATCTAAAATATTTGGTTGTAGAAATGAAACTTTTACCATCATATATATTACTTATCATTTTGTTATTTTTTTTCATATATTTTCCCTCTTCTTATGTAATGTGAAATACTTACAGTACCCCTAAAAACAAATTTCCATTTCTTTCTCAATCAAGTGAAACATTAAAAATTTATAATCAGAAAAAAAAGGAGGGTGAATATCTCTTATCTTTTTATTCCCAATATTGGATTGTCAAGCTCAGATCTAATATCTAACGTTCATTTTGCTTGTCTGGTGTTTCTAATTTGAGATTTGTTACGTTTGATTTCACTATTGGGTCAAGATTTGCGAGTTGCTTGGCTCAATTAAAGCTTCCATCTGGTCTTTGAGCTTCAATATGGCTTCTCTATCCGAAGATTTGTTTTTGAGAAAGGATTTATTCAACTCAAATCTTTAAATGGACCCATATAAATAAATATCCCTTAATTTTGGGATGAGTTTGTTTTGTCCTAATGTATCATCTTCAAGATCCCTAATTCAAAGTCTCAAGATTTGCCCCCTACAGTACACAATTAGGCATTAGGAGCTACCTTCTTTGATTATATATTTGTTGGGTGCCTTTGATCTAGGTTGCTTAGCATTGATTCATGTGGTCCCTTCAAAGTGGATCTAGATTGATCCAACTTGAAAAATTTGGAGGATCCAAATCGTCAATTTGTATGAGATTCTCGTCTTTGTTTCTTTGTTTGGTTAGAAAATTGCAATATCTACTCTATTGAAGATGTTCTTTCTTTTGAGATTTAGTTAGTATAGTTCCATTGTGTTTTCATTGGATATCTTTATTGTTGTTCAACTTTCTTTTATTTGAGGTGTTACTTCTTCTCAAACTAGATGGTAATAATTTCATTGATTTTTTTTTTGAGAAAGTCATTGTCTATCTTCTAATTTGGATTCTTAGAGACCTGATCTATACAACAATTTATTTGTTAGAATTTTTTTGATTTTTCTTGCATCCCACCGTAGGGTGGAGTTGCACTTTTTCAAATTGTTTACTTAATTGTGTTGAGTGTTGTATCGATACATTCAATTGTATGTTGTTATTAAAGTGAGACTATTGTTTTTTGTTTTGATTAAGTACATATCAAGACCGTGTTATCTCAGTTTAGGAAATAATTTTCTTTATTGATCTCTTAGTTTTAGATGTGTATTTTGAAGTGATTGTTTTGATTTACTTAATATCTAGATGGCCGATTAGTTTCTCATATGATGCTTGGTTGATTTTGGATGTTGTTAGAAATTTATGTGTTGTATCATGTTTTACTTGATTTGTTTGTTGAGTGAGAGAAGGCGAGGAGAGAGTGTGAGAGTGTAATACCCCAAAAAATTACAGTTGAAATTTTTTTTTTGTTGAATAAAAATCACACACCAAAAAAGGGGTGCTACACCATGATTGGTATAAGTCCGACCCTTGGCCAGACTCACACTAATCACAAGGCTAAAAGATATTAAAGAATTATAATAAAAAAATGATTAAAACATGAAGGAGTCTAACATTTAATATAGAAAATACTAGGATACGTAAGATTCATAGTTAGTGCATCAGAAAAATGAAATACAAAGTAGCATCTCGCGATAGGGGAACAAAAACATGAAATACAAATGGAAAGTAGTCAGGAGTATGTCAAGATATCACTCTGCCTCGGCTAGCTCATCATAAGAAGCAAAGTTCTTTAAAGCCTCATCGCCTACCTCCATAGACTCAATAGGGACCACTACTCATGGGAATGAGAAGCACCCATGATAAGAGTGATTAGTCCACTACGTATTGAGTAAGGTAACAATATAGTCAAGACAGGGCACAACAACACAAAATACAAATATTATGCATGCAGTAGGTTTTATTAAATAGTTTACCCTAGTCAGGGTTTAAGCCATTAGTACCATCTTTACACATCTCTCGAATTATATCCACGCGAGTATGAGGACTCCCTATTATAACCGGTAGATTGGGAATAACTACTCCAATGTAGAATGCACTTAGCCATTGTTATAACTGGTGGACCATTAAATATATACAATGCTAGGGCAAGATGCTCTTGGCCACTATTATGACCGGTGGATCAATAAATATCCTACATCTGGTCACGACCCATATGATGTTCCACTGTAAGTGATTAGTGTCTTCTCTATAGATTATTACCATCCAAGTGTTTAACTTATTAATCTCGGGACCCCCACTATTATAGTTGGTGGACCAGGAATAACTACTCCAAGATAAAATGCACCTAGGCACTATTATAACTAGTGGATCGGTAATCCTCCTACATCTAGGCCTAACTCAATGATCTTCCTTATTTACCAAGTAACACCCATCTAGACATGCACACTGTAATGGACACCCCCCACTTATTACCACTCTACCAACCCAGACTTCCTAAAAACCCTATCCCTTAACCTAAAACATCTACATCCTCCAAGACTCTAAAGACTCCCAAACATTTTTCCACCAAACTTATAACAAAATTAAAAACCCTCATATACATGGGTTAAGGCCCAATCTCCTTTTTTTCCACCTATGATCACCATCTTCCACTAAGGTTTCCCTTTAAAACCCTAACCTGGCCTATGTGGCTCCTGCCTCTCCTCTCCTTATTCATCCCACATCTCCCCTAATTCATACACCTTCACCAAACTGACCCCAACTCCAACCTCACAACCTAACTCCTCAATTCCCACATGTAATAAGTACATCATAGTTGGTCACCCTCGAAAACCCTAATATTCCCCCTTCTTCTTCCATACCTCTTCTCTTACACAACTCTACCCTCCATTTGGCTTGACTCACACCCTCCATGTGACACACTTCTCATCACACCACCGATGTTTAACCAACTTCCTCAACCTTTTCCCACAACACCCTATCCTTAGAGTTGTTTTCCCTAAAACCATAGTGTATACCTCCATGCACCTTCCCATCAACCATCGTACTAAAACTTCCCCAAGTACACTAACCACCCAAATTACACTTTCCTTCCCATGGTTAACCTCCAAACAAGAATTCCCCATGTAAATATTTCTCCCATGCAAAGTACATACCCTCTCATGCAAGGCTCACACTTTCCATGCATGTTTTTACCCTAATCCCTCATATTATTATTTCTCCTTCTATTTTCATTACCATATTCCATGAGACACCTAGGACATTCTCCATATATCACCTCACTCATTCCACCCTCTTTATTTTCTTTAATCTCCCATAGTTGCTCAAGTCTCACTTAAGGCATCTAGGAATACATATATTAATATTTCAACCATACATAAGAACATGTCCATCCATAGCAAGTTTTAACCACATATACAACAAATAAGGATAATTATGCTCACCATACCTTATCCCCTTGAAAGCCAAGATACATGACACATATACTTAGTTCACATACACATGTATTTACACATAACATGCCAATACACCCATTACACACAAGACTCATAACATAACTCAATTCTTAACTATATCCTTACCTAGTTGGGCTCCGGGTTTGAAGCAAGAATCCTACAACTCCTCATGGAAAAATGTTTGTTCAATACCTATAATGAGAGTATCAACTAGGTCATTTCACTTTTTTCCTACCTTTTTTTTTTCTTTTTACTTATTTTCTTAACCAAAATAATAATAATAATAATAATAATAATAATAATAATAATAATAATAATGTTAATAATAATAATAATAAATTATTAAAATAAAATACACTAACAAGTAGGAGGGAGAAGAGTGTAACTAGAGAGGATGGTAGGTGAGGGGTGGCCGTGACGGTGACGCGGTGATGGTGGTGGTGGAGATGTATATGAGGGGTTTTTAGGGTTGTAAAAAGAGAGGGAAGGTAGAGTTTCTTAGGTGGTGGGGCTTCCTGGCTTAAGAGGTCTGTGGTAGTGGTGGTGGCCTCACAGCAGAGGCGGTGGCGACTCCCAAGAGGAAGAGATGAAGAAAGGGAAAAGAGGAGAGGAGAGAAAGGGAGAGGTGGAGGAGTGGGTGTGGGTGTGGCATGGGGGTCTTTCTATGCAGAAGGGAGGAAAGGAGGCTGGTAAGACCAGTGATGGTGGCAGTGTAGAGCGGCGCTGGTGGTGGCACAAGATGTAAAAGGGTAACTCAAGTTGCCCACTTTGCATAGGTGGAGAGAGAAGAGGAGGGAGAAGGAAGGGAAGGGGAGAGGCTTAGTGGGTGTAGGGTGATGTAGTGAAGAGGATGGGAGGGAGTGGAGATGGTTGCGCAGTTTGGTGGTGACAGCGACACCATTTGTTTAGGCGGCGAGAGTAAGGGGTAAGGAGGTGGATCGGGAAAAAAGGAGAGGGAAGAAGGGAGTGGGGAGGGTTTTTTTTATAGGTGCAACGAAGGGAGGAAATAGACGAGGGGAGGAAGAAGACAAAAGGGGGTTGGTGGATGCCTGCCAATACAACTATGCAGGGGAGACATGGAAGGGGCAAGTTTGCAAGGGTAGGGGAGTAAGTGAGGGGAGAGGGAGCTTGCAGGTGTGGGGAGACCATGGAGGGGACATGACTATTGCACGCCTTGTAGGGTCAAAAGAGGAAAGGAGGAGGGAGAGAGGGGAGGGGAAGGCTGCAAAGTGTTGTAGAGCATAGGGGTTGCGCTGATTAGAGGAAGAAGACAGGGTAGAAAAGGAAACAAAGAAAAAAAAGATAGGGAGATAAAGGTTAAAGAGGGCATAATGTGTGCACTGGGTTGGGCTGGTCGGGGAGAAATAAAAGAAAAGAGGGATTGGGCCAAGGAAAGGAGAAAGGAAAGAAGACAAGGAGAAGGGGAGAAGGTTGGGCCGTCACTGGGCGCAACCTAACTAGCCAAAGGCAAAGAAAAGGAAAAATAGAAAGGAAGAAAAGGAAGAAAGGAAAGAAAGAAAAAGAGGAAGGAAAAATGAGAAAAGAAAAAGAAAAATGGGGTGGTAGAGTGTTTTAGATTTTTTGGACTTTTAGGAATTAATAATAATAATAATTATTATTATTATTATTTCATTAATTTAGAAATTATTATAATTTATTTATAATTTATCTTAGGTTAGTTAATTAAATCGGTGTCCACTAACTATGTCCCTGCATCACTTTTCTTTCTTTATTGCCATAAGAATAATTATTATTATTTTATTAAAAAGGGTACAAATAATTAATTATTATTTGATAATTTTTTTATTTTATTCTTTAATCCTAAAATAAAGGTTTGGGGTATTAAAAAGAGTGTAGAAATTTTTCTTTGATATTTTAGGATATTTAGTTGAGGAAATTTTAGAAATTTGTAAGATAGAATAAAATTTGGCACTAGAATAATTAGGGGAACTTTTGGTATTTCACATTATATAATAAGATAGAAATTGAAGGATAAGAGTAAAATTGTCATTTTGTAGCTAAATATTTAAAAATTTAAATTTTCTCAGTAAATTAATAGTTATTGTAGAAGGAGGGTTACTTAGTGTGTAACCCTCAAAAATCAAACTTATCTCATGTGTTTTTAAAAACTCAGAGTTATATTGTTTATTTCATCTAATATCAAGGTTATATATAATAAATTTTCCTATTAATAATTTTTAGTTTGTGTGCTTATAGATGGTGGGTTTCTATTAAAACTTATGTGTAAAATCTTTTATATGCTTTTTGGTGGTGATACGCTATAAATTTTCTCTATAGTTATTTTTTTTTAATTTACATTACATATACTTCATGTATTATTCACAATTCTCTGCACAGAAAAACCTTTACACATTACCGACTAATATACAAGTATTAGTGTTTTGTGTCCAACCTCAAAATTTACATTTTGTACTATATATTTACATGAACTATTCACATAATAAGATTTAGTGTAACATAAATACACATCAACCATCCACTCATGATATCAATAATTTTACATTATATTTTTTACATCAACTACTTATATAAATAATAAAAATATATCAAATAATATAATTTTCAAACAAGATAGGAAATAGACATACATTTTATAACAATGCATTGATAAAAAATGAATGTCATAGTTATCTACTCGCTATCTTTATTTCTCATGGGCTTAGCAAGAGCTCTACTATATAAATTGAATATACAAAGAAAGATAATAAAGACTTTTCTTGTCGATTCATACACTTGGCATCTTCATCATGACCATCAAATGCCATACCTACATTAAACTAGTACATAATAATTAGACATATATTTCAATAAGACATTGATCACAAATATATCTCATTCAAAATTTAATATAAAATTTCAACACTTAAGGCATGCTTCCCAAAATTCACAATGTTGAAATGCTTTATATTATTTTTACATACAACATTAATCTACATTGCTCTACAGTGTGACATCTACATTCCTTATGCACAAAGTTAAATTCAAGTGCATAAAACCCTTCTTCGTGATCATCCCATACATAAATATCATCAATAATATCATATTGAATGAGGAAGGCAAATCCATACTCAAAACATCCTCTCCTTCTATGTTAACATCCCACTTCTTTGTATCACTTTATATAGAAAGATTGACCAATGTAAATTCCACTTCCTTAGTAGAAACACCATTTTGATTGCCAACCTATTTGTAATGCAATAAAATAATCCTAAAGAAGGTGTAATCCAACAGCCACATATGTCAAATCACCTAATAGAATGTTATGGAAGTAAAAATAGGCTTTCTATCGCTAGTGCTTGCTACATGTAAAGATTTAGATACTATACTCACACCACTTTTCTATATGGTACTCTTGTCATCTTGCTCTCTTATGTTCAAAATGTCACCATCAATCATGTATTAGTAGCACATCCATGGATTGTTGTAAAAATGGTTGGACATCATTTGTATTATAAAATACATATGAGTGAGCTTGTCTCAATGTGTTAGAATTTTCAATCTAGAGCACCCAAAATCTTTTACCCCTTTCCCTTCATCTAATATATTTGGATGTTGTCATTAAGGAAGACCTAGGGTATTAGCATCCAATAAAAACTCACAAAAAAAATTAGTTGCCTCCTCCACTAGATAGGCCTCAATAATGCATTATTCTAGCTTTTTTAGGTTCGTAAAATAGCCTTTTAAAAACTTCATGAACCTTTCAAATGGATACATCCAATGCAAATGAACTAGCCTACATAATTTAACCTTCCCAACCAAATGCACAATTAAATGTATCATGATCACAAAGAAATATGGAGGAAAGTACATGTCAACCTAATATAATATAATCACAATCTCTTATTGCAATGTGTCCAGCCTCTGAGCATTAATGATTCTAGCATAGAGTTCCTTAAAAAAATTTATTGATGGCACTATAAACATAATTAGGTAAAATAAAGCATATAACCACTAGTAACAAATCTTTAATGAGAACTTGATGTTTGTATGATTTCATACCCACTAACTTCAAAACTTTCAATGAAACAATGCTCTTAATGTTTAATTAATATCCTTTTGGAACCTTCACTCCATTCGGGCACTCACATAAAGAAAACTTCTCCTTTTTAGAAAGAGTAACACGCAAGAGGTAAAAAAGTTCTATTCCCCACTTTTTGTGGATGTAATTATTTTCTTATATCCTTCTCAATGAGGTTCAACCTAATATTGATGTCATTCTTGGTCTTCTTTGGCAAATTTAAATACATAAGTATGTCATCAACATATAGAAAAAGAAACACAAGTGAGCCACCCTCCATCTCCTTCAAATACACACATCCATCATACTCAATATTGAAGAAACCATGCTTAATCATAAACTAATAAAACCGTTTATACCACTATCTAAAAGGATGCTTCAGACCATATAGTGACTTCATTATTAGCAAAAATGGTCACACATCCCCTAAAAAAACAATCAAGTTGACATATGTAAATGTCCTCCTCTAGCTTACCTTATAGACATGAAGTTTTAACATCAAACTATTCTAACTCTAAATCATTCATAGCCACATGCGCAAGCAAATTATAAATAGAAGTATGTCTAACCCATAGTTTTAAAAACCAAATCAAATTGTCTGGTCTAATCAATGAACTAATCAGTTCATCAACAATGCTCCATGTACAGGTTCTTCAGAGCTTAGAACTAGTAAAAATTGGCCAGACTATTGAAAATCAATGAAGTAGTTAAAAAATTGGCTCATTGAACAAGTCAAAAAAAATCTTGTGTAGTTTAATTTTTTTATATTGCACATTTTTCTAACTTAAAATGTATCACTAGTCTAATCACTAAGCCAGTGAACTAGTTAAGATATTGATTTGATAACCAGTATGATTTTTAAAATTATGGTATAACTATAGGAGAAAATACCTTATTATAGTTCATGCCTAGAATTTGATTGAATCTGCACACAACTAAATGAGCCTTGTATCTTGGTCTCTTAACTCTTGGGAATCTTGGTTTGAACTTGTACACCTACTTGTATTCAACTATCTTCTTCTTTGTTAGTGCCTTCACATGTTCCCACATTTTATTCTTCAATAAAGTTTGCATCTCTTCCTCTATAGTAGTACGCCACTCAGTAGAGTGAGACTTCATAATAGCCTCTAAGAATGTCATTACCTCATGTAAATCAAAAACTATCTCTACACTAGATAAGGCATAGATAACCAACTCCTCAAAACCATACCTCACAAAAGACTAAAAGTTATTCGTGTTGTGCCTGGAGCAATGCTTCTCTATTCCACATATTGCTTGGATCCACCTAGTTTAGTAATAGTATCTATCATCTAGTTAACTTCAACCTCCAATTGGCCCAAATCACTATCATGCTCCATCTCCTTAAAAACGCCATCACTAGACTTAGTTTTTCGAAGGAACAAGGACTCATTGAAGGTAACATCCCTACTAGTTAAAACTTGGTTGTAGCTAGGTCCCATAACTTATATTCATTCACTCTAGATGTAAAGCCAAGAAAGAAACAATTCTTATATCTTAGCTTAATTTTACTCTCATTCACATAAATATAAGTAAGGAAACCAAAGACATGCAAATCAGAGTAATTAGTGGGCTTACCAGACCATAACTTAGGTGCCTTCAACTCAATGGAGAGGTTAAGTGATTGGTTGAATAGGTATGCTACCATGTTAATCACTTTAGCCCAAAAATGTCAATCTAGCCAACCTTATGATAACATATAATGAGCCTTCTCAATAATGTCATGTTCATCCCCTCAGCAGCCCCATTTTGTTATTGTCTTCTAATACAAATGTGGTGTCTCATGATCTCATGATCCTTGTAGAAATCAATGAAACTCTCCTAAAAAATTTCAAACTATTATCCATCTGGAGACACTTAACTTGCTTCTCTAGCAAGGACTTCTTGCATTTGAAAATATTAAACACATTATTATTATTATTATTATTATTATTATTATTATTATTATTATTATTATTATTATTATTATTATTATTATTATGTTTTAAGACATAAACTCATACCTTTATAGAGAAATCATCAACAAATGTGAGCAAGTAACATGAGCCTCCTTTAGACACTACTATTGTTGGACCTTATAAATTTGAATGGATATATTCAAGAGGTGCCTTTATACTATGCTACCTATCAAAAAGTTAACCCACTTCAACTTACCAAAAACACGGTGCTCAAAAAAGTTCATAGTACCTATACTTTGTCCATCCATTAGCCCCCTCTTAGAGATCACTATGAGTCCCCTGACACTTATGCACCCCAATCTCATGTGTCAAAGTCTCTCAGCATCCTAGTCTATCAACCTCATCAATGTCACAACAGTTATCCCCATAATAGTGGAACCCACTACTAACTCATACAATGTATCGACTCATTTCCTCTTCATCACCACAAGCCTTTTTTTTTTAACACTCAAGGTTTCATTCTCAATCACACACTAGTACCCATTACATTTCAAGGAACTCAATGAGATGAGGTTCTTGGTTATCACCGAGAAATGTCTCACATTAGATAGTGTTCTAACCACACATTCATGCATCCTCACCTTCACCGTCCCAATCCCAACAACTTTTCAAGCAAAATTGTTTCCCATCAATAAAACTCCACCTTAAATCACCTCAAAAGTATGAAACCAACTCTAGGTGGGATAAATATGGTAAGAAAACCTAGAATCCAAGATCCATCTATCAGTCATGTTGGTGTATCTATTATTGTCCATCAACACATCTTGATTACTTTCATCATGGGAAACTACAACATCATCCTTCATTTTGGATGACTCATCAAACTTAGCACTAGGATTCTTATTAAGAAAAACTTCCTAATATGCCCCTTTTTGTGACACCCATGGCACACTAAATTATTATGTGAATTATTAAACTTAGATATAGAATTTTTACGATCACCACACCTCCACTCGTGAGTCTCCCCAAGCTACAAGTCCCTTACTATACGATTCCTTGGAATTACCTCTACCAGTCAACTTACTGTCAATAAACTACCATTGTATAATGGCGGATTTCACATACTCAAGGACCAACTCATGCTTCTCATATAACACTGTCTCACATAAATGATTAAATCTTATAATAAATAACACAAAAGTATTATGGTCAAGTGTTCATCAACAAGCTTTACTATATATTTTGCAAATCTATCACAATAGAGTCAAATTCATCCAAATGAAATTTTAAAGATTAAACCTCATGTAATTTCATATCATGAAGTTGAATCTTTAATAGTAGATGATTCACTACTAACTTCATCATATATCTTCAAAAAACTTTGCAAATGGACCTGGTGCTTGTCCATCCTTAGTGTATTTACTCTCCACCTACAACCAACCTTGCAACTTTGATTTTCTTGTCACATTATTTATCTATATCAAATTTAAAAAAGCATCTAATGCTTCCTCTTTATTGTATTGCAAGTAGTGATACATGTATCATGATTAGAAATAAATGAATCACATGATTTATTTCTTACTATGTGAGTCCATATTAGGACTACATATGCCAGTATGTATAGTCTCAAGTAATTGAGAACTCCTACATATTAGGACTTGTTTGTTTGTTCTTTCTTTATATAATTTATAAAATTGCTAAATTTGGTAAAGTTTAAAGTACTAAGTTCTACATCATTCACCAATCTCTTTATTCTCTCAGTGGAAATGTGACCCAACCTTTTGTGCCAAAAAATTAATGAGATCTCATTCATAATGCATTTTTTTTAACCCATGTTCAAATTCATTACAACATTTAAATCATGACGCATCAAATCAATATAATGAAGACCTTTAGATAATGTAACACACCCAACATAATTTTCTTCACAAATTAACTAACTAAATTATCTTTAAAAACAAACAAGTATCAAAAGAGTATGAGTCTTAAAATAGAAATCAAGTTTGTACTAAATCTTAGAACATAAAATGTTTAACACCTCCTAAATTTAAGAATTAAAATTTTCATTTCAGGGATTTGATTGCGGAAGTTAAAACACCAAATGCATGGGCACTACTCCACATACAACATAGAAGAGGCATTTTCTATGTCTAGTTTATGTCGGGTGCAAAGAAAAAGTAACATCATACCTAAAATCCAGGTGTGGTAAGCACTTGATTCCACCATGATACAAGACACTAAATAGGCAGAATGGAACATGTATAATAAGAATAGAGGACTCAGAGTCGATAGAGCAATAGAGATATTTGAATTACCATACTATATACCAATTTGATTATGTACTCATTGAAGGTAAGTACATTAAAAGTAGTAACCAACAATCACCTGCAAAAAAAGATGGATCTACTAGTGGGCATGAGCAACACCTATGAAAAGGATGATCAATACACTATGTGCTGAGTAATACAATAGTAAAGTTATAACCAGTTTACAGAGAATATATAAGTCACATAGGAGAGTAAGTGGGCACAATGATATGATGAAATATAGTGTTGATTCTAGGAACCCATTATTAAGTACATTCATAATGCATGTTATTATTTACATTGAGATCGGCGACCCTATTATTCTTGATCGAGTATAATATACTAAAGCACCTCTTAATGGAAAATGTTCCTCAACCACTAATATTATTTGATGAAATAGACCTGACATTTATTAAGGTAACACGCTTCTGACCACTATGATTAAATCAATGGAATGTTTTGAAACACCTCTCAGGGAATGGTTACAACACCTCATATAATCTTTCACATTAAGTGATTAATATTTTATTTATTATTACTTATCTCAAGATCATATTCTAGTTTACGTTAAGCCTAGAAAACTTTCTATTATTAAACCATTTAAATGGTCTAAAATAAAAATAAGGGAAAATACACCTAAGCCACTATTATCATCCTATGGAATGGACATACAACACCTCGATGCCAACTCAAGTAATCTTTTACTTTAAGTAATTAATACCTTATTTGTTGTGGTATATCTCAAGATCACCATACATACATACGGATAGATATGAAAGCCACATAATCCACCTTAAAATAATCATTTGAAACACATAAAACACAACCATGTGAACGCTGACACATTCCCGAAGGAAAAGGTTCATATTCCTCTTGAATAACCTTAATTTCATAAGTCAAGCTTAACATATCCCATGGCACTTACTTTATCACCAAATTTAATATCCATATTTAAAATATTATTAATGACAACATTTCAAAGAAACAAGGGTTATCTCCAACGTCTTACACATGTGATAATAACCAACCTTTAGTGTCACTATTTACCTTTCCCTACAAAACTATGATTTCACAAATAAATCATAACTTTTCCCATAAGACTCATATAACCAAAGAAATTAATATTCATTCCTAAAATGATAATGCTAACAAAATATCTAGAAATTATGGTCAAACTCCAACATTTCACACACGTGATAATGATTCCACTTCTAAGATTATTATTCCCAATTTAAGCTACTTTTCTCATTTATTAGACTTATACCATTCATAATCACTCCAAACATTCCACTTAATGAACTTAAGATATTTTGAACTAATTATAAAATTAAAATACCCATGATTTTATTTTTAACCCATATCGACCAAATTGCTCCAAAGATAGCTAAAGTATCCATATTTTTACAAAAACCTTACACGTCCCAATATGAATGATTTTTTTAACTTCCAATATAAATACCATCATAAAAATATAAAACCACAACTATATATAGATGCTATATATCCTAATTCATACCAACCAACAATATGTAAAAATGCATGTTTTCACAACTTTCTTACTTTTTCATCATACAACACAACATATAACATTATTATCATAATAAAGTTCTCCATATTAAAATTCCAAACATTATATCACATTCAAATATAAGCATTGTACATTAAAGCCACAGCTTGACTTGTATCCATAATGCAAGCGTCTCCTGTCTCTAAGCAAGTATAACCAGCGATTCTTACTCTAATATCACTAGAATATCACCTAGGAGCAAAATATATAACAATATTAGAATTAGGAAAATTAAATAAAGAAAACTAAGGCACATGAGAGGGAGTAAAATGGAGATAATTGAACAAGTGGAAGAGCTCGTGCAAGGGGTAGTGCATGGTAAATGGCATAACGGCATATGAGAAAGAAATCAAAGCGGCATGGCAGGGGAAGGATGTACATGACTGGGGCATATAAAGGAGGGATTTTCCATGTGCCTCACAACATCAAACTAGGGTAAAATGAGGAGGGGGAAGGGCATGGCTTAGGGACATTGATGGTTAGAACACAAGGCAGTGGTGGAATAGTGGAGATGGGATAAGTGGTTAGCGATTGGCAAGAAGTGGTTGGTGGTGGTAGGGGGTCAATGGATCTTGGGGATGGATGGTGGCAAGGTTAATAGGAGCACAAGAGAAAAGGATGGTGGATTGGTTGTTGGGTTCTCATAAGAGTGGATGGAGGTTGGGGAGAAAAGCGCAATGTAAAGGAAAATAGATGCTAGCTGGGGGAGGTATGATTTCAAAGAGGTAGGTAGTAGCTAGGGTGAAGCATGGAGATACAGAATTGAATGGTGGTTAGGGTGAGGTACAATGGCAGAGAGATGGATGTTTGATGAAGTGAGGTGTAATGATAGAGAGGTGGATAGTGATTGGGGTAAGGTGCGACTACAAAGAGGTGGATCATGGATGGGGTAAGGTGCGAGGGTAGAGAGGGGTCAAGGTATGATGTTTGAGGCAAGGGAAGGAGAAGAAGGGAAGAAGAAAAAGGAAGGATGGCTCTGAAGGATGTGGCTGTGTTGAGATTGGTGTTGGTGGCAACAAAAAAAACTAGGGGAAAGAAGGAGGAAAGGAAATAGAGGGTCGGCTTAGGCTAGTTTCTTCTCAACAAAAAAAAAGGGAGGGAGAGGGTGGAGATGGGGTGCATAGGTTGGTGAGGGAGAAATGAAAACCAATGAGTAAGACTTTGTTAGTGTAGTTAGGTGAGTGGGTTTGGTATGACAGAGTGTGCAGGGGAGTAGGGAAGGTGTTATGTAAGGGATGCAGAGGGTTGTGCAAGATGTAGGGGTTAGTGGAGAGGGTGGGCATGCATGGTGGAAAGGAGAAGGTGATGGCAATGGGGGTGCATGGGATTTGGGGCATGTTTGGCCCAAAAGGGAAAAAGATGGGGTTATGCGTAGGTCAGGAAAGAAGGGGGAAGAAAGAAAAGAAAGAAAAATGGGACAAAGAAAAAAAAGGAAAAGGAAGAAAATAAATTGTGGGTTTAATATTAGGATTAGGTTTCAGTTTGAAATTTGAGAATTGACTAAAAATTTATGTATCAATTTTCCGAGATTAGGGTTAGGCTAAAAAAAATATAGATGACCCAAAAATTAGAATTTGGATTAATTTAAAATATTAATTAATCGATATTAATATTAGATAAAATTTTAGAGTATTACAAAAAATCTTTTCTAGCATTAATACATGACCACTTGAGAGAAATAACATATATGAGCCTATTCCTCATCCTTGCCATAACCTACAATTAATTTCATAGATGATAGAACTAAAATCAATCCACTAAGTGTTATGATTTGTATCTACTGTATGGGATTCAAAACAAGCCAAAGAGATTTCATTACCTTTGTTCCTAAACTAGGATTTGTACTTGGCACAATGATTTGTACTTGGTACAATCCTTCTTCATGTGTCCCTTTTTCTTATAGAATAAACACCTGAAATGCTTCTTTATCTTACGATGGGGTGATACTTTACCTTTATCCTTTTATCTTAATTTATACCTTACCTTTATCCTTTTATCTTAATTTATACCTTACCTTTATCCTTTTAGCCTAATTTCTTATTCCTTTGCTCACCCTTGGTTATCATCATCATGGTCTCCCTATGATCCATCTAAACTCTTTTATCCTCTTCCACACACATGTTCATTAGTTCATTGATTGACCATTCCTCCCTTTATATGAGGTAGGTGACCTTAAATAGTGTGCATTCCTTTGAGAGGGAGTTCAAGATGAAGTGGACCAAGAAGCCATCCAATATGTCAACCTCTAGAGACCTGAGTTGTGCTGCTAAATCCTGCATCTTCATTATGTGCTCACGCACACCCTTGACTATAGTGTACTTCATGAATGAAAATTCCATAATTAAGGTACTCGCTAAGTTCTTGTATAAATGGATGAGTTATTCATTTATGGCCTTTAGCGACTCATTGACATCTTAATGCTGATAAACTAAACCTCTAATGGGAGGAGTCATCTTACTCTTTATATACAAGAAGTTTATGCGATTGGATTTCACCCATTGTTCATGTGCAACATTTTCTTCCTTAGTGTTTTCATTAGTTATCACAGGATTTAGATACTCAATATCCTCATCCATGTTACAATAACTAAGATTTAGGAGAATCCTCTCATTCCAAACTTATTGTTGTCCCCTTTCAACTAAAGGATCTCAACATTAAGATCATATATTAAATCTAAACCATGATAGTTTGCTATAAAAATGTAAACACGCGTACGAGCTCATGATCAATTTAAAGTCAAAACACACACACACACACTCACATATGCATGCTCTACTAATTTTTACCATATCAAAATGAAACTAGAATGAATGAAAAAACATTAAAACTATATGTGGGCTAAGTATTTAATTCAAATAGACTCATGCAACAAAAAATTTAAACTATTAAGTCATCCTATAAGCCTTAATCCATGTAGACCAATTGAGAATAATAACATAATATTTTAATCCAATGCATATTATATATATATATATATATATATATATATATATATATATATATATTCTATGGGACAACACTTATTATATACATATAATACATTGCAATCAGTATCATATTGACTACATCTGACAAGTTATATTAAACATATTAATGCTTACTGTTATAAGATTTGAGGTGTTATGGCTAAGTTTAAGCCACATAAAATTATACAAATCACTATTATACTTACATGTAAATAAATATAATATTATCTAAATACGGCCTTAATGTGCATAGGAACACAACTGTGGGAAAAACTAAAACAAATAAGCCTAGAGTTAAGAGCACTGCTAAATTGTGCTAAAGAACACGGTCGTATATCACAAAATAATTAAATACACTAAAGGGAAAAGGTAATAAACAAGATAGCCTATATGCATGAAAACAATGAATAAGTGTCAAGATTCAAACAAAAAAGATGGTTCAGCACACAAGGAATGCATGGGCAGTGGTTGTGGAATCAAATTCTAATACTTGCACAACACACCATTTTTACTCAATAGTATATCCCAAGCTAATATCATCAATAAATACAAAATAGGATACATATATATTAGATAACACATGCATAGTAGATGGCAAAGTGCTCAAATGCATTTAAATCAATGATCATATGATTGATTCTCAAGGTCCTTCACCATTTTATTTGTGCAACCAATACGTTGAACATGGGTTAACCATGCTCAAGGTCATGCCCATGTCACTAGTAACGAACATAAATAATCGATTTCGGCCATGAATTAACACATAATCAAATACCCATTACCACATATTAATCAAGGCAGAGGTATATATTATTTTGATACTAAATATTAGACAAAATTTATGGCATGAATCATATAATTAACACATTATATATTAATTCAATTATATTCATACTAAACCCTAAATGCATAAAATAAATATTAAATATGGTATTGAAATTTTAGAATACTATATATATAATTTTTATGTACCTCCGACCATTTATTAGATTAATTTTACTAAAATACAAAATCAATTATCAAAATATAAGTTTATCAAATCTATTCCCTCATTTTTTGAACCCGATGGTACGCACTTTTTTTTTCAAAAAATGGGAATAGGAACCTTTTTTTTTTTGCATTTAACTTCACACCAAATCTCATATAATATATAAAAAAGAAAGTCTACCCTTTTTCTCTCTAATGTATGTACATAAGTATTCAATATTTATTTTGTTCCTTTGGAATAAGACAAAAAGGGAGGTAAGGAGAATATCTCTTTTATTTGGTGAACGAATAATGCATTGCACTATTCCCCTTAATGCCCCCACGTATATAGTTGGTTTCAATAACCAACTTTTAGCTCCACTTTTAAAATCAAAATAAGAGATAATTAATTAATTAAATAATTAACTTAATTATTTCCTTTATTTCTATATCAAGTGTCACACACATACTTCCATATATACACATTTACTTAACTCAACTCTAACTCTACCATTACAAAATAGACACAAAGGTATAAGTTAAACTTAGTTACTAACATATTACATAGTAATATACACTTTATGGTCGAACTTTATATATAACTCAATATGGAACATACTATAAGGGGGGTGTGTGTTATATGCTTAAAAATAATAATGGTAAATTTATTAAATATATATATATATATATATAAATGGATCCTCAACAAGTTTTAACACTCCATGTGTAATATCCTATTTTTATAAACACTAATTATAAACCAATAATTATATGTAATTAGTTATAATAATTATTGTTGTGTGTTTTGTATTAAATACATTATTAATATTTGTATTATTATGACATATTATATATAAATTTAATTAGGTTAACACTTTGATATAATTTAGGTTACTAAATTTAATCCTAGTTTAAAACCTAACTAATATCAAGTAACCATAGTCCTGATAAATAGATGGTTTTACCTTGGCTCATCTTCCTAAATTATTACCCCTGTACTATACTAAAATTTAGCCTCACCCTACTCCCTCTGCCCCAGCATAAATCCTTCCCCACGCCATACCCCCTATACGTCTGCGTCAACCCCATGTTCCCATGCTTCTTTTCCTTATTTTGTTATGGTATTCCATCCCTCCCTTACCCTTATAAGTCGTATTCATCCCTCATTTTTTGCTTATTTCCACCATAAAAACCTAAAGGTTCAACCTATCCTTCTTGTGCTTCCTCTTGAGCTCCCTTAAGCAAGAAAACTTCATTTTTTTTATACGGCATATGCTTTATCTTCACCATTTTTATCTAGCAACGCATGCCACCATTGATCCTTCTCCTTTGGTAATGTCCACCACCACCAATCTCTATCCCTAGCCAAAAGAAAATAACCATTCCTAGTGAACGACCATCCCCACTATAGTAATCCTCCCACCAACACACAAAACCACCGAACACCCCAATTTCCTTCATTCAAAGTTGTCGAACCCCTCCACCTTGCTTCACCCAAAGGCACAGTGTGCCCCTCCTTGCCTTCGGCCAAGAACACTAAAGACCCCTATAAATGACCAAAGGTTCCATTGCTCACTCCCTTCTTTGGCACCCCCACCGTTGCCCTCCACCCTTGTTTTGTGAGTTGTGTTGTTGCTCATTGCTGCCTTCTTTTCTTTACTTGACAAGTTATTTGATAACTTTCTCACTGAGTAAATTTTAATTTATTTTTGGGTTATTGTTGTGATATATTAAATGCTATTATATGTATTATTAGGTGTTAATTTCTTAGGTAATCCTTGAGGAACTTAGAGAATACAATCTTTTGTCCTTTTTTTTCTGTAGCTTGGATTTAAGTAAATCCAATCATTCACAAGGAGATAGAAATTATATGCAACCATATTAGGATTTTTTAGATTTAGATGCTAGGATTTTATATTTTTCAAGTATTATGGCATGCAAGATAAGATGATAACATAAATAAATGGTAAGTATGATTGTTATTAAATTAATTTAGATATATGAGTGATAAATCAAATGATTTATGTATGGTTGTCTAGGGTTTTGTTAGGGTTTTTAACCCTATAACATTATGATGTAAAACCATGATAAATATCCTATGATTATCATTGCATGGTAGCTAGGGTTGTTATAAATAGCATAGAAACATACACACATGATTAGGTTAGAATATGATAATTGTTATTTGCATGTTCTAGGATAAGAAATATTTTCTTACATGCACCATGATGTAAATTACCCTAATAAATGTCGTATTATGTTGTAAATAGGTACGTACATGCTGCATGGAAAATATAATGTGATAAAAATGCATGATTAGGGTGTAATGTATTTTTTCTATGATCACATCATAAATCATTAATACTTAAAGTAAAAGATGTTGAGTTTTGAATGGTTTCTCTCTAGGGTTAGCTACCCTAGAGATGAGTTGTAGCCCTTATTTGGTTTTGGTTCGCTAGTGTGATGTTGTACTCTAGTAAGGCCGTATATATGATCTACATGCCCTATAGGGGTATTGATTCTAAAGTATTAGGTGGCCAAGGTTGGAGGATATTGTGTTGTCTTTATGTACCAGTATAACTAGGCATACCATAGTATCCTTAGGTTCTAGAGCAAGGGTATTGTGTTGCCTTTAGGTGCTTGTATGATTGGGTGTACCTTAGTATTTCTTGGTTGATTGTATGCCCTCAAGTCGAGTAAGATAAATAATAAAGAAATATTTGTTGATATCCTTAGTATGTATTAGGTTGTTTGTTTGGTAGTTATCTTAGTGTCATACCTTTTATTTTGGAATCAATTTGATTAGTCAATTTGGTCATCGATTTCAATATACCCTACCCTTTATTTTGGAATCTATGACCTTCTCTCCATTATTTCCTATCATTTTTCATCTTTATTCTATGTTTGTTCTATTTTTAAAGGTTTGTATGCTTTTAATTTCTATTTCTTATGTACTATTTGGTTTAAGGATATCTAATTATGGTTTTTAGGTGTAATCAGAAAACCACAACCGCACCACCGCCAGAGCACCACCGTTCCACTTCTGAGTTGAGTTGTGCCACCGTCGAGCACTGCCAAGCAACCCTACAACATTAATTTGGTACAATTATTAAGTATTTGTATTGTTTAACAATAATATTTGTATCTTATTTAAGCTGAAATAATTTATAAATTATATTATTGTAGTTAGGGTTTGATTAGTTTATTAGATTATTATATTTTGGTTATGTAGAATTGATGCACTATATTTTATAAAATTGAGGTATTAGATTATTATAGTTAGATTATGTGTATGATTATATCATATATTTTATATAATTTTTACTATGCATGTTAGATTAGAAAAAATATTAGTATGTTTTAGTTGATGGCCAGTAATTAATATATACAACAATATCTAAGTATATGTCTATATT
Organism: Tamarix chinensis; assembly: GCA_030549775.1. Lineage (NCBI taxonomy): Eukaryota > Viridiplantae > Streptophyta > Magnoliopsida > Caryophyllales > Tamaricaceae > Tamarix > Tamarix chinensis. The sequence continues at coordinate 70,405,835 of CM060174.1, read as the reverse complement.
TTTAGAGTAGCACGTTAGTAGACTTTAAAATTAGTGATATGTAATTTTTATTTTTTTGGTGAGCCTTTTAGATTTAATTAATATTTGTTACTAAAAATAAGATAAATAATAAAAACAAGATGAGAGATAAATAGTTAAAAAAAAGTTGATTTTCATTTGTAATTGTATAATAATAATAATAAATGGTCAAGCGAATACTTCAAACAAATATGAAAATAAATAAAAAAACATTAATGACCCTAGAGAGTAATTAATAGATATGCTTCAAATTGGTTCTTAAAAAATTAAGGTAAAAAATTAATCTTTACCTGTATAAAGTAATTAATGAAATGATATAATAAAAACAACTCAAAGCTTTGATACTTTTATATCTTACATAGTTAAACCCCTTTTGATATCAAAAGAAATAAAATAAAGTCAATGTTAACTTAAAATAAATGTCTAAGGTTTATTTTAAATTTTTATCATTTTTGTAGGTGCTAAATTTAATTATTGATAAGGTGAGTGAAAGTTATTTACTTGAAAAAAAATTAACAGATAAAATGACCATAGATGAGAGTTAGATGAGATTACGGAATCATAGGTCTGATGAGTTTTGGAATGGGCTTCAAGATTTTATAAAAACAGGAAAAAAACTATATAAATTCAAATGGGTGTAACATGGTGAAACAGAGTCAATGTCATTTGAAGAGGAGAGAGAATATGAGATGGTTCATATTTTAGATGATTTGTTAGGTGGTACTCATGAGCCTCATGTAGATGACATCAAAGATAATGAACCCTTAGGTGGTGAAAATTTTATTAATAGAGATGATAACAGGACTTTAGGTGGTGATGTGGGGCATGATACAGATCAATATTATGAAGAATTATTTGAGGAGATGGAACCAAACTTATATCTTAGATATAAGAATTTCTTGTCACTAAAATTTTTAGTAAAGTTGATGCATCATAAAGTGTTAAATAAATTGAGTAATAAGTCATTTGATGGACTATTAAAGCTGTTGAAAGAAGCACTTCTAGAGGGAAATAAGTTTCTCATATTGCATTACAATGATAACAAGATTATCAGTAAGTTCAGTTTAGGGTATGAATTGATTCACAAGCACAAGTTTGATTATGCACTTTTTTTGGAAGGAAAATGTTGAAAGAAATAGTTTTCTAGTATGTGGGATCTCTCAATGGGTTGATGAAGGTAAAAAGAAAAACAAATACCTTATAAAGTATTGTGGTACATTCCTCTAACACAGATATTGAAGAGGTTGTATTCTTTCATACACATAGCTAAAGACATAAGATGGCATTTGAATGCGCGTTCTAGAGAGTTAGGGGTGCTATGACATATTTTTGATGGAAAAGAATGGAAAGATTTTGATTTGAAGTATTCAGATTTTTTTGCTAATCCTCGAAATATTTTTTTGGGGTTAGCATCTGATGGATTTAATCTATTTGGCATGGGAAGCAATTATAGCATGTCACCGGTAATTATGACTACCTATAACTTGCCCCTACAACAATGTACGAAAGACCCACTTTTTATGTTGAATTTGTTAATCCTCGGCTGTCATGGACCTTTGATGGATATTGATGTGTTTCTTAGACCGTTGGTTGATGAATTAAAAGATTTGTGGGTGGCAAGAGTAGATATATGAGATTTTTTTGACAATCAAGTGTTTAAAATGAGTGCATTGTTGCTATGGATTATTAATAATTTTCCTACTCAATCATATCTATCAGGATAGACTGGGAAAGAATATCTGTCATGCCCTATTTGCAATAAATTATCTCCATCTGTTAGATTGATAGGTAAGATAAGATATATTTGACATAAACGATTTTTTCCAAACAATCATCTAATGCGAAACAACAAATTATTGAATGGTAAGGTGGATAAAAGAAGTCCTCCTCAAAAGTTGTCACTTGCTAATATCTTGATGTAGTTGAGTCGCGTACAAAATCACCTATTTGGGAAATATTTTGGCAAGAGAAAGAGAAACATTGATGAATTAAATTGGAAGAGGAAAATCATCTTCTATAAGCTACCATATTGGTCTATACTTATGGTAAAACATAATTTAGATGTCATGCATATTGAGAAGAATGTTTCTTCTAACTTGATTGATACTTTACTTGAAACTATTGATTCAAAGGACACTGATAATGGGAGGCGTGACTTAGCAGATATGAACATTAGACATGAGCTGCATCTTTATTATAATGGGAATAAGCTAATGAAGCCTACTGTTGAATATATACTTTCATCATATGATAAAGCAACATTCCTTAACTTTTTTAGGATAAGAAGTTTCTTGATAGTTTTTTTGGTAATTTGAAGAAGAATGTTCTTGATACTAGATTGAGTGGGTTGAATTCACATGACCATCATGTTAAAATGAAACATCTGTTAATGGTGGGTGTGCGTTATTTTTTAAACAAGAAAATAAGCAAACCATTATTGAGGTGAGTAACTTCTTCACTTAGATATGTGCAAGGAAACTTCACATGGAAATTTAGAGAAAGAAGAAGAGCATATCGTTCTTATCTTATATAAGATGGAATGCCTATTTCCTCCATCCTTTTTTAGTGTCATGATTCGCTTATTAATCCATTTACCTGAAGAGGCAAAACTCAGTAGACTAGTTTATAGGAGATAGATGTATCCTATTGAGAGGAAGTTAAAGTACTTGAAGGAGGATATACGGAATCATGCTTGGCTAGAAAGTTCTATTGTTGAAGGTTTAGTAGCCGATGAAGAATTGAGATTTTGTTCTATATACTTGAAAGGTGTTGAGACTAAGTTCAATAAGACGAATATAAATGTAGATGAGGTTGTGGAGAAGCATTAGCTGATAGTTTTATAATCTCAAGCTTGCTCTATTGGTAAGAAGACACATGTGAGTATAACAGATAAAGTTAAGAAAGACGCCCAATGGTATGTTTTGAACAATTGTTCACAAATATATAAATATTCGAAGTGTATTATAATATTCTCTATATTTATCAATATAGGATTGAATTAGGTCTTGATCGATACAAGGATCATAAATGTGATCATAAAAAGGATTGGCTGGAAGACAATAATTATAGGCCTTCTTTTTTCGAGCTAGATATGTGGTAAAGATGTATTGATCTATGGAATTAGGAGGATGTAAAGGTAATATTATATTTTGGTGTAAAAATTGAATAAAATTACATATAAACATGAATAAATTACTATTTTATCCATGAAGGCTTTGGCAGGAAAAAAAATGATGCTAACAGGACAAAACGGGCTACTCCTTGTCATGGTACATAATCATTGTCATAATATCGATATAAGAAGGTATTTTTGAGTTTTTCATTCTCATTTTTTATCATGTAATTGATTGTAATATATTAACTTTTCTCTTATATATAGGCCAAACCTAAGATAAGCAAAATGTTACCAACCGTGAAGAACTATAAAGAAATGCATTTCAAGAATAATAAATGGTTCACTCCTCAAGTTGAGATTTTTTTTAAGTTAGTTATATGTAATTAATTATAATATATATTATCAACATTTATTATAATATGTCTAACTTTTGCTTTTATGTACAGAACAACATGTTAGGAAAACGATAGGAGACCTTGTCCCAAATGACTTCTTGTAGGGCCGATGATCCTACACTTCCTAAAATTGATGAAGAACCGATACTCGATAATGTCTTAGGTAGTTGTCTAGAGCATAGAAAAGGTGTAGGACAAAGGCTTGTAGGGAAGGGTTTAAGTCGTGCTACTTCTCGCATGAGTTGGATACATGTTAATCTACTATAAGAAAAACAATGGAAACCTCAACTAGAGCAAACCTAAAAACAAATGAGGAAGATTATAGTCAAAGACAAGTAACATTTGAGCATCGAAAGGAAGAATTAAGACAACTAAAAGCTTTTATGGCTACATGGGCTCAATGTCACCCACTTCTGCTATCTAATCAAGATCAAGATCAAGATGAGCATCAAGATGATGAAGATGGTTTTTAGGCTTTATGACAGTATTTACAAGTTAAATGTAATAACAATATATTTATTTTGTAAATTATATTTATATAACAACATTTGTCTTTAAAATTTTATTTAGTAAATATTTTCAAAACCTTGTTTTCCATTTTCTTTAATATTTTAAAAAGTGAAATACTTATGATAAATTGGTGATACAATTTTTAATAGAAAATATTATTCGAATGAAAACTTTATTATCATCGGTATTAAGGAACAAACACCATTGGTAATAAGCAGTAATCATCAGTAATAAGGTTTTTTAAATTTAATTTTTTGAAATTTAAAATTGATATCCTTAGTATTAAGTCTTAATATTGACGATAAATCATCAGTATTAAAGGCTATTTAAATTATTTTTCCTCTATTATTCTTAATCGTCGGTATTAAGTATAACCCTAATGAAAAAATTATCGATGTTATGCCTTATTACTGACCCACTTGTATTGACGATTAAATGTCAACGAACTTGCTCTTAATACTGACAATTTCAATTGTCACTATTGACCCATAATTCTGTAGTTGTACTTAATACCGATTGGTATTAGATGTTTCATATTTGAATCTTTCTCTAGCCTCTCTTAGTATTTTAATACATTTACATTATTATCATCTATATAATAATTTGTACTTATCTTCACGTTTCCCTTAGTGAATAAAAAACAAAGTAATTTTCCCATTTATCCATACTAATTCACTCCTATACCCATCTTACTCCTAATTTGAAACTACAAAATCTATATAATGCGACTTATGGGCCCTTAAAATATTTAAATTCTATATATAACCAAAGTTAAAAATTAGGTAGGGTGATTCCAATTTTGGTAAATTCATCTCAGTTTTATATAAACTTGAGTGATTTTATATGTTCAGATCGAATTGGGTTTGATTTTAACAACTTCAAAATAAGAAAATCTTGGGTCATTGTATTATACAGGATTGAGTCATAATGGATGGACTCTTAGACTTATATTGGGATGAATTCAAATTATTTTACTTTTGGTTCAGGTGTAGGTGATCAAGTTCAAATAAGTTTAGATTTTTCTACTTTTCAAATTAGTTTTGGATCCAATGTGGGTTGTTTTGGATTTAAGTTATGCTCCTAAGTTGATATTACAAAATCTACACAATGCAACTTATGGTCCTTCAAAATACTTAAATTCATAGATATAAGTAGAGTAGTCAATCAGGTAGGGGAAATCCAATTTGGGTCAATTCATCTTAGTTTTGGATAAACTTGAGGCATTTTATCAGATCGGACTGAATTGGGTTTGATTCAAACAACTTCAAAATCAGTGAATCTTGGGTCATTATATTATATGAGATTGAGTCAGGTTGAGAATGGATGGACTATTAGACTTAGATTGGGGTAAATTCAAATTATTTTACTTTTAATGTAGTTGTAAGTTGGGTTCAGATAAATTCGGATTTTTCTTTTTTCATGTCGAGTTCAAATCGAATTTAGTTCATTTTAGATCTAGGCCATGTTCATGCCATTTTTTTTCAATTTTAATACATATCTATTCTAACTATTTCAATTTTAGTTTATTTTATTAGTTGAGTTTAATTGTATTAGACTCGAACCCTTGGAATTTTTTATCATTATTTTATCTTTGGATGTGTTGTAAATTTGTGACCGTCATTTCAAATTTAAAAGTCCTTTCAAGAAAATTATTTACTTTTTTATTTTCTTTTATAACTTGTAATTCATCTTCATTATAATTTGAATTATATAAAGTTTGAATATTACTTTAATTTTATGTTATGTTCATATCTCATGCAATCCTTGCATAATATAGACTTATATTGACCATTATTGATATCCTCATATCAACATAATTCAAACAACAACAACAACAACAATAATAATAATAAACAAATTAATGATGATAATTATGATGATGATAATAATAATAATAATAATAATAATAATAATAATAATACTAATAATAATAATAATAATAATATCAGTAATTGTAATTAAATTCATGATTATAGTAATAGTATAATGATAATATTAACAATAACACATTAATTTTGTTAATCATGATTATATCATATCTGATTTGAAAATAATATTGCAGGATGTTCTACAATCCATAAGATGTATATTACTTCAACTTGAGTTGGTACATGTTTTGTTGCTATCGAATGGAGAAATTCATGTTTAAGGTGGAGAAATTCATCTTAGTACATTGATACTTAATTGAGGATAGGACAACATGTATTATATGATGACTTTCTTTGTTGATTGTATTACTTCATGAGTCTTCATTGGAATAATGTTGATATAATTGCAAGCTACTATTAATGCACAAGTATTTTATAGCTTTTTTTTTCCAGTCTATATCTAGATTTTATAAGAATAGCAACAATATTAATAGAAAATTATTTATTATGACATTAATTGTAGTAACTTAGTAATAATAACTTATTAAAATTTTTATTTAACTTCAAATCACATCACATTGGTAACATTGAGGTGATAAGAAGATATCCTTAGGTTTTTTTTCCTATGTTGTCTTTTTTGATAGTAGAGTTATTAACCTGAGCTATGATTATGTCATAAGCATATTTGAAATGCCCCGAAATTTTTTAATTTTAAAGATAATATTTAAATAAGGTTTTATTAAAAAATTTAATTTAATAAATTATTTTTACTAAAATAAAAGGAAATTTATTAGGGAAAATTAATAAGAAATTTTATAAATATGTTAATTAGAGGAAATTTGGGTATATTAACTAATTAAAGATTTTAATTTGGGAATTTATTTAAATAAATTATTTTATTTAAATTAAGAAAGAGAAAATAGTTTCAAATTAATGTTAATTTTATAAATAATTTAATTGATTAAAATTAGAGTGATTTACTAATTTAAAATGGAAATTTTGGAAAATCTTTTTAAAATCCTAATTTAGCCTAAAAAGGGATTTAATTATTATTATTTTTAAATATCCCAAATATTTTAATTTATTTATTTAACCCAACCATCCTATTTCTCTTTCTCCCTTTTTCCTTTTTCCTTTCCTTTATTCCTTTTTTCTTCCTTTTTCTTTCGCCCTCTTTTCTTTTTCTTTTTTTCTCCTCGCCAAATTGGGCCTGGCTCGCGGCCCAGTCTCCCTTCCTCTTTTCCTTTCCTTCGGCGCGGCCTAGCCCGGACAACCGTCACCCTTCACCGTCCCTTGCCGTGTCGGTCTCTTCCAAATATTAGTTGGCCATAGTTCCCATCATCACTTCCAATATCAGTCTCTTCTAGCAGTGTCGGTCTCAGCTGTGTCATTCAATGTTTATTTCAAAATCACCAAGATTATCAATTTCATTGGAAGCATCACACGTTGCAGGCTTGCAGCAACTTCATTACCATATAACTCATTGATTTCAATATTGTTGTCTGAAAAAGAGAACAATATGAGAAAGAGGAAAATATAAGAAACATATGCGATCCTACAAACAACCCTATGCGTCTCCATACAATTCTATATGACTCCATACGCTTCTCCAAACAATCTTCAGACATGTAATTCTTAGTTTGATCTAAATTACCTTGGTAAAGACAAATTGTAGCATCATAGGATCTAGTTCTACGATGATACAAATAGGTCCCCTGTACCAGGAATTGTCTTCCTTGAGATGAACCCAATATTATTCATATCGAATGATATGTTTATTTTCTCTATCCAAATCCCCACAAGTGCTCTTCTTTTTGAGAAAGGCCTCAACTTTTTAGACTAGCAAAGTGGTAGAAGTTTATGTGGAGAAATGAGAGATAAGTGTTTTCCAATCTACCTCCTCTCATCAATAGTTCCTACAAATAGGAAATTTACATGGTATACATTTAAGAGGATATTTATGTATTCATGAATAACCTATAACACTTTTTATGCTTGTATTATCTCCCAGATACATAAATTGCATTAAATCTCCTAGATACATGAATGATGAATAATGTTCAATTCTGTTAGATGGTCAGTCTCATGCATGAATAATATCTTAAATGCAATAGTAGTCTAATATCTCTAGGTAGGTGCATGCATCTACCATTCATTCATAGCTTGGGTATTATTACTTCAAAATTATACTCAAACATTTAGTTAAAATATCAACTAATATGACCACAAGCAGATACAAAAGGCATGTAAATCGATCTACATTCCAATTTTTCCTTGATGAAATGTCCATCAATTTCTATATGCTTTGTGCAGTCATGCTGAACTAAGCTATGTTAATATTAGATTTATTATCGCAATAGAGCTTCATAGGACCATCCCACTTGATCTATAAACATTCTAGAATGATCTTTAACCATAAAAGTTCACACATGCCCTGAGCCATTTCCCGAAACTCTGCTTCAGTACTTGATTGAACCACTACATTTTTCTTCCTACTTCAATTTACTAGGTTTCCACTAAGAAGGTTACAGTACCCTAAAGCTGATCTTCTATCAATAATGGATCTAACATAATATGCTTTTGTGCATGCTTCGATTGTTAATCCTTTATTCTTTTTGAACAATAAGACCATCCCACTTGATCTTCTTGGTGTTCCTTTAAGATATTGTAATATTCTATGAGCAACTTATAAGTGGAATTTCTTTAGACTATTTATAAACTGTCTAATGACACACACTGCATAAGTGATGTCTAGTCGTGTGTGAGTTAAGTAGATGAGCCTTCCCATTAAGCGTTGGTACACATCTCTATATACTACACCATCCTCTTATGCTTTTCCAAGACTAATATTAGGATATATGGGCATGCCTGTAGGTTTACGTGCTATTTGGCTTGTTTTTTTTAAGAGACCTATGGTGTACTTTTGTTGAGAAATAAAGATACCTTGTTTAGAGTGAGTCACTTCAATTCTAAGAAAGTACATTAGCATTCCTAAAGTTTTCATCTGAAATTCCTTAGCCAAACATCGGCTTAAGTGCTTTTCTTTGCCATTATTCCCGTTACTATTATATCGTCAACCAAAGCAAGAAGAGTTTTGACTTCACCCAATGTGTGATCTCCTTGGTTTACCCAACATAACTCTCACTAGTCTTTCAAACCATGCCGTTGGTGATTGCTTCAACCATTCAATGCTTTTTTCGGTTTACAAACGGTATCAGCATCTACTTGGGTTTCATACAGTGGTGAAATGTTCATATGAATTTCCTCCTTGAGTACTCCATGTAATATAGCATTCTTAGCATTGTACTGCTTTAAATCCCAACTAAAATTTTCTGCTAGAGAGATCAAAACTCTAATTATACTCATCTTTGTTCTAGAAGCAAAAGTCTCTAAATAATCCCATAAGTTTGAGTGTATCCTTTAGTTATTAAGCGTGCTTTTTATCTTTCAATTGACCCATCAACCCTATACTTCTCAGTGTACACCATACAATTAAATATCGGTCCCAATACGCAATATTGGCCAATATTTATTGGATTTTGGGTCAATCGATACGCAAAATTCGCAATATGCGATGGTTTTAGAATTTCGCATATATATTGGTGATATATTGGTTATAAGCTGATATTTTCTGATATTTACTGACATTTACCAATATTTGTTAATATTTATTGGAAAAAAAATTATGCCACGACAACTGTGATATATAAAATATTGTTTACGACACTTCGATATTGCGACCGCAATTGCAATTGCGATCACGACTGTGGATACACCCACTTACAACCCACCAGTTTCTTTCCTACATGTAATTTCACCAATCCCAAGTTCTGTTCTTTTCTAATGCATCCATTTCCACATTCATAGCTTAATTTCAATTCTCACTAGATAAAGATTTGGATGAGTTAGTCAGGATGGGGATTGTGTTTAGTTTTCTAAGGAAGTTTTATGATTAGTTGAGATTTTCAAGCGACAAATAATTTGTAAGAGGGTACAAAGGATGTTTTATGCATTCTCTAGCAACATTTCAAAGTGCATTTAGGAGTTCTTCATTAATATTAACTCTAGATCTAGTCACATCTTGCAATGAAATGGTTAGGAAAAATGTTACCTCGTTTGAAGGATCTGAGTTGGACTCTTACATATGCATTAGATTGGGATTAGCCATCTTTCTCTTGTATTACACCTTGTCAAACCTTCTATCACTTGAATCTATCCAACCATTGTGTCTTTGTCAAAAGGAGAATTTTTAGGGGTGTATTCATTATGGTTAGTAGAAATTTTGATTGATGGTGAGGTAGGTAGATCAAAGCATAAGCTTTCCTCATCTCCCTCGGTGACTAAAATAAGTTTGATTTTCATCGAAAGTGATATCCATTGAGACATAAAACTTCTTTGATGGAGGATTATAACATTTATACCTTTTTAATGTTGAAGTTTACCTACAAAAATGCATTTGATAGCTCTAGGATCTAACTTTCCAATGTAAAAATGACATCCAATTAAATAGTGGTTTCGCTATAGCGCAATGGCCTCTATTTAGCAGTTTTTGCTACGATACAAAATTACCAATACGCTATTGTTTTAAAATTTCACATATATCGGCCAATAAATCGGCAGTTAATCACTAATAAATCAGTATCACCGATAAATCGAAAAATATCGGCAATTTATTGAGAATTCCTAAATCTATTGAAAAAGGCATGGGTGATAATTTTTTCTTATTCATTTACTATATATATCTTGAATCAAGTTACTATTGAACAATAGTGAAGTATTGTTATTTGTTACCTTTACATATCCTACTAAATATCATGTATTTTTTTTATTCCAAGGTAAATTTAGGGTTGTTAGGATAATTTAACATATAATAACTCACTTAAATACTTCTAATATAATATAAAATGCTAGTCTATTGAATAATTATATTCAAATGATCAATAAATAATAATTAAAGTATATAGTGAAATAAAAATAAAAATTCATGCCGCGACACATAATTTATCGTTTGTGACGCTCCAATACCATGACTGCGACTGCAATTTTATTGCCTACAAATGATACACACCCAAAAACTCGAAAGACTATATTATTTGAGACTTTATTTGAATGTCTTGATGGTAATTGATTTATTAGATGAGTAGCTGTAAGAATAGTTTCACCCTAAAGAATTTTAGACACTTGTTTGGAATAATAGAGCTCCTTTTTTTTTTTCCTTCAAGAAGACGACCATTTTTCCTCTTAGCTACCCTATTTTTTTAAGGTATAAATACCCAAGATGATTCATGCACAATCCCTTCTTTTTGAAAGTATAAGATAAGGGTTTGATTAACGTTGTCTCCTGATCTAAAGCTTTTAACACTAGTCCCAGATTGATTTTCTATCATGGAACAAGAGTTTTGGACCACGTGATGTATGTTTCAATAGGGGTAACTCTACTACAGTTATCTGTGAATGACACAGACCATCTCGCCCAGAAACAGTAGAAATAGGAGGACCCTAAATATCACTATCAATAAGATTAAAAAGAGTAGAATTTTTATTTCTAATTGGAAAAGATACATGCTTGTATTTAGCAAGCTTACACACCTCGCACCTAAAAGTTTCAACATTTAAACTCTTAAACAAAGAAGAAAACACGTTCTTGATGATTCTAAATGATGGATGTATAAGGCGACAATGTTCACGCAAAATTTTATCAGTTAGGACCTGTTCAGATATATCGGAAGTGGAGGTTCTGTTCTTGACCGTGTTCTGTTGACTTGGATATGAAAATAGTAAAGGCTATTTGGCTTTCGGGGCTTTAGCATGTCCAACCATTTCTATCATCAAAAATTGCATAGCAACTTAAGTCTTGAGTAAGATTCTGTATGGAGACCATGTTTATGCACAATTTTGGTACTGAAAAACATGTTTAAATGTCTGTGACAGGTTTAATTTGATGACTCCATAACCTGCTATAATGGTTAAGGATCCATCAACCGTGGCTATATTTGTCGTGCTTGGACATGGGGTATAGGTCATAAACATATGAAGTGAATGAATCATATGGTCCTGCATCTATGATCCATGAGTCGGGAAGGGCCTTATTTGACACATTAAATCCAATTGAGAAAGGAAATATGCCTAATTGTGGATCTGAATGTGCAAAAGAACAATTTCCTTTAGAAATTTCAAGGCTATTAATGAGCCTTTTCAACCTTTCAAGCTCATCTAGGTTGATATTGATTAGCTCTTGTGACTCCCGCCTTTTCTGACCAGATTGTGATGGATATAGGAGAAATGAGAAAAGTATTTTCTGATCTGCCTTCTTTCATTTAAAGTGTCCTATAAATGGGAAATTTACAAGGAGAGATTATTTATGTATTCATAAATAACCTGCAATGCCTCCGATAGATGAATAATCTCCCAAATACAAGAATTGCATTCAGTCTCCTAGAAAGAGATTATTTATGTAATAATAAACAACCTACTATGCATCTGACACATGAATTGCATTCAATCTCCTGGATACATGAATAACATTCAATTCTGTTAGATGGTCAGTCCCATGCTGAATGATATCTTAAATGCAACAGTAGTCTAATAAATCCGTGCAGGTGCATGTGTTTGTCATTCTGTTCTTCAGTTCATCATGCGGAAATGGTAACTATGCCAAGGAACATTTTGGTCAAACTTTAGAATTTGCTGGTTGACTATGTGGCGCCACCAATTAAAAAACTTGAAAATTTAAGTGAAATTTCAGAGATCTTCCTTTCCTTGCTATCCATTGGTTTATCCAACCATGTGGACTTGTCTGCAACGTCAAATGGAAGATCCTTGACCTGGCCTGAAGTATTCTTGACTTTGTAGCCTGAGGATCCAAGTCTGTGCTTCCAACGTTGGATGGCATTAGAAAAGATGCAATTATTTATTATTCATTTCCTAGTATGTGTCATCATATAACTATATCATTTCAATTGCACAGGTATATAAAAATGCCTCCAACGTAGATGACTATCTGGTACAATCAATAACTTGGCCAGCATCAGACCCGAATGCTGGAGAAGTTTATTACAGGTATGTGAACATTTGGACACTTGTATGGATCAGTAAAATCAGTAGTTAAGAATTTGGTTGTCTAACTAACATCATTTTTGTTCTGATGCAGATTAATGTCACGTTTTATGTCAAATCAGAGAAAGTACACACTGGACAGCCTTCTCAGCAAACTCACTTGCTCACTTCTGTTACTCTGGGGGGACTTAGATCCTTGGGTAGGTCCTGCGAAGGCTGTCAGAATCAAGGAATTCTATCCAAACACTTCCCTTGTTAACTTAGAAGCTGGGCATTGTCCACATGATGACATACCTGAGCTTGTTAATGCAGCTTTATTGAATTGGTTGTCTAATTTGAAACTGAAAAGCCCTCTTACTGGACAGTAAATTGATTGTTACAGAAGTTAATTGTGCCGACGTTGTAAGAGTTTGTGTTTTGTATTGTAATGTCACTGTATATTTTTGTTTAGTAAATAGAATTTGACAAGTGATTCATAGTTCTTTCTGTTTGACCCAATTTGTTCACTATTTTGTTGGATTTTTGTTTTGATAGATGTTTTGAGGAATCTAGGGTATAATTGTTGACCCACAACTTGGCCATTAAATTTTCACTTCAGTGATGATATAAGTCACATTCCTCAACTACCATGAAAAGGAAGACACTTGATCTGCTATCCCGAATTCACAAAAGGAAAATTCAGTACCCATGCTTCATTCTATTTTGAGATAACTAATAACCACATGGATGCAGAGTAAAGCAGGATTTTGATTATCGGAGACACTGGATTTATTGGCGAGTACGTAGCTGATGCAAGTGTGAAACCAGAGCATCCAACTTTGTATCGGTCAGGTACAGCAAAGTTTCTGGTCCTGCCAAATCTAGTCTCTGAGGGGTACAAGAATATTGGTGTCCAACTGATCCATGTTAGGTATTTAATTGTTTAAAACAAATGATTGTAGCAAAAAATAATGGATTTAATTCATGGGTATGGATGCCGATCGTCCAACCTGCCCGGCAGGACGTTTCAACAATGCATTTGAGTTTTCAATATAATCTGCATCTTCTAACTAATCGTTTTTGCTGGGTGATCTCGTTGATCATGAGGGCTTATTAAAAGCTGTCAAGCAAGTTGAACGTACTCATCTCTGCATGGACAAAACATTTCTGAGCAAGTTAACATTTGTGTTGCAGGCAAAAGAGAATCAAAGAAATGTAAAGGCAAGTTAACTAGTGAATTAATTGTCTCCACCCACCACGAAAAAAAAATTTAAGAAAAAGAAAAAAAAAACTGAGGATTTCTTTGCACAAATTAAGAATGTATACATGTTTTGGATAACGGTATGTATGTGTTGCATGCAGAAAATCAATCCTTCTGAATTTGGATTGAGTGTGGACCATGCTAATACTGTCTAACCTGCTTTTTTTTTTTTGAGTAAAATAGTAAAAATAAGGAGGGCTATAAGCGAAGGGGCGATCCCATGTACTCTGCAACGGATTTGCTGAGTATTACTTTGGTTAATCAAGCCTAGGAAAAAAGAGTGTGGACCACTCTTTTTCCTTTTTCTATGTTTTTTGAGCGCTGTGTCTTCTTCCTTATCATGCCTGATATCAGGATTCCCACGTACCAGTCTTCTCCCTCCCTGATATTGTTAGCGAGAAGCTCATCATTCAGGGCTACTTTCCCTTTCTTTCTGCAGTTGGAGACCCCCTTTCGTGCCTCACTCTAAGGAACTTGTTGACAGTTGCCTCATTTGCTGCTGAAGAAGAGGTCTTCGATGCTGAGAAGATCCAGTCACGATTAGCTCCATGTTATTAGGATGTTAGTTGCAAATAAAGCTGTTATAGAACAGCTCTTTCTCTGTTTTTATCTCCTCATTATTTTTCGGAATTCTGTTATCAAAACTCTTCTATAAAAGAGTGATTTCATCAATAAAGAAAGTTACGCTTGCAGCTACAATATACATAACATTATCTTATTGCTGAGTTTAAGCTTATTCGTATACAATTTGTTTCTCCTTAAACAACAAATTGGTATCAGAGCCTATTGATTTAAAGGGGACCAGCCTGTGAGAAAGAGAGTAACCTGCGAGAAACCCTTCTTCCACAAAAAATAAACACATCATTCTTTCAAATGGCATCAAACACTTATTCTCTTGCAACACCACCAGTATTTACTGGTGTAAACTACCAAATGTGGGCTGTGAGAATGAAAACTTACTTGCAAGCCTGCGATTTATGGGATGCTGTTGAACAAGAACATGAACCTCAACCTCTTCCTGCAGATCCAACCATAGCTCAAATCAGAAATAATCGTGAGGAGAGATCCAGGAAGTTCAAAGCCAAAACATGTCTCTATGCTGCTGTTTCTGAAGCAATATTTCCAAGAATAATTGCTCTTGATACAGCAAAACAAATATGGAATTATCTCAAGGAGGAGTTCCATGGTAATGAGAGGACAATTCAAATGCAGGTTTTGAATTTGAGAAGGGAGTTTGAAATGCAGAGGATGAAGGACTCAGAAACCATCAGAGAATTTTCTGATAGATTATTCTCCATAGTCAACAAAATAAGACTATTGGGGGAGGAGCTTTCTGATCAAAGGGTTGTTGAAAAGATCCTTGTGACTTTACCCGAAAGGTTTGAGTCAAAGATATCCTCATTAGAAGAAGCCAAAGATCTGTCAAAAATATCTTTGGGAGAATTGTTAAATGCCTTACAAGCTCAAGAACAAAGGAGAACAATAAGGCAAGAAGAATCCATGGAAGGAGCTTTTCCAGCAAAGGTGAAAGTCCAAGAAGGAGACAAAGGGAAAAAGAAGAACAACAAATACAAGGGAGCAGGCAGTAGCAATCGAAGAATTGGAACTTTTCCCCCTTGTCAACACTGTAAGAAAACAAATCACTCACAAAACTATTGTTGGTGGAGACCTGATGTTAAATGCAGGAAATGTAATCAACTGGGACACATGGAAAAAATTTGCAAAAACAGAACAAATCAACAACAAGAAGAAGCTCAAGTTGCTGATCAACAACAGGAGGAACAATTGTTTGTGGCTACTTGTTTTGTAAGCAAACATGCAAGTGATTGCTGGTTGATAGACAGTGGCTGCACAAACCACATGACAAATGATGAGAATTTGTTCAAACATCTTGATAAATCAAGTGTCTCAAAAGTCAGAATCGGTAATGGAGAATATATTCCTGTCAAAGGGAAAGGAACAGTGGCTATCGAAGGGAATTCAGGTATTAAACTCATTTCAGATGTCCTTTTTGTACCTGAAATTGATCAAAACCTGTTGAGTGTTGGCCAACTTCTTGAAAAAGGATACTCGGTTGTTTTCAAGAATAAGTACTGCTTAATTTCTGATCCTACTGGATTAGAGATATTCACCATAAAAATGCAAGGGAAAAGTTTTTCACTAGATTGGATGGAAGAGGAGACAGCAGCAGTGTCAAACACAACAAATGAAGCTGAATTGTGGCATAAGAGGATGGGTCACTTCAATCAATCAACATTAGCACACATGCAGAGAAGGAAGATGGTGAAAGGGATGCCCAACCTAGAGGAAAAAATCACAGTTTGTACTTCTTGTCAGTATGGCAAGCAAAACAGACTTCGATTTCCTCAAAACAAAGCTTGGAGAGCAAGTGAAAAACTTCAGCTTATTCATACTGATGTTGCAGGCCCTCAGATAACAAATTCATTAAATGGAAGCAGGTATTACATTGCTTTCATTGACGATTATACAAGAATGTGTTGGGTGTATTTTTTAAAATCTAAAGCTGAGGTAGCAAGTGTTTTTCTGAGGTTCAAAAACTGGATTGAAAATCAAAGTGGTCACAAAATTCAGATTGTAAGGTCTGATAATGGCACAGAATACACTTCAAACAAATTTGCCCAGTTTTTTCATGATGCAGGGATTGAACATCAATACACTACACCTTACACACCTCAGCAAAATGGTGTGAGTGAGAGGAAGAACAGGACAATCATGGAGATGGCAAGATGCTTATTATTTGAGAAAGATTTGCCCAAAAAATTCTGGGCAGAAGCTGTGAACACTGCTGTGTTCTTGTTAAACAGGCTGCCAACAAGAGCATTACAGCACAAAACACCTTACGAAGCTTGGCATGGTTATAAACCCTCACTCCAAAATTTAAAAGTGTTTGGATGCTTATGTTTCACTCATATACCTCAGGTGAAAAGAGATAAGCTTGACAGGAAGGCTGAAGCTGGAATTTTTGTTGGCTATAGCAATGTCACAAAAGGCTATAGAGTTTATCAACCTGCAACAGAAAAAATCATAATCAGTAGAGACATCAAATTCGTTGAAGCTGAAAAGTGGAACTTTGAAGATACAACAAGCAATGCAAGTAAGGAGATCATGCAAGATTTTGATGAAGATGTTGATGACATACCAGTCAGAGGTACCAGACTACTTGCAGACATTTATCAAAGCTTCAATGTAGCTGTGCTTGAACCTGCAGAATACGAGGAGGCCAAAAATGATTCAAGATGGGTTGTAGCAACGAAAGAAGAGCTAAGTATGATTGAGAAGAATCAAACATGGGAATTAGTGGACATGCCGAAACACAAAAAGCCTATTGGTGTGAAATGGGTTTACAGAACAAAATTGAATGCAGATGGCACTATCAACAAACACAAAGCTAGACTTGTGGTCAAAGGCTATGCACAAGTTTTTGGTGTGGATTTTTCAGAGACATATGCTCCAGTAGCTCGACTTGACACCATCAGGATGTTGCTAGCAGTTGCAGCTCACAAAGGTTGGAAAATATTTCAACTTGATGTGAAGTCTGCATTTTTAAATGGTTACTTGCTAGAGGAGATTTACGTGGAACAACCTAAAGGTTTCATGGTAAAGGGAGAAGAAGATAAGGTTTACTTATTGAAGAAGGCCTTATATGGACTAAAACAGGCTCCAAGAGCCTGGTATAGCAGGATTGATGAACATTTACTCAAACATGGCTTCAGCAAAAGTTTGAGTGAATCAACCTTATATATCAAGAGTTCAAACACTGGTTTTATTGCTGTTTCACTTTATGTGGATGACTTATTTGTTACAGGAAACAATTCAACCATGATAGACATCTTCAAAACTGAAATGATGGAAGTCTTTGAGATGACAGACCTTGGTGAAATGTCCTACTTTCTTGGCATGGAAGTGTAGCAAAATCAGCATGGGATCTTCATTGGCCAACAAAAGTATGCCAAAGAGATTTTGAAGAAATTCAAAATGGAAGACTGCAAATCAACGTCCACGCCCATGAATCTGAAAGAGAAGTTTAGCAAAGAAGATGGGGCAGACAAGGTAGATGAAGCAATTTACAGGAGCTTGATTGGGTGTCTAATGTACCTTACGGCAACAAGGCCAGACATCACGCATGCAGTGAGCTTATTATCAAGATTCATGCATTGTGCGAGTGAAATACACTTCAAGGCTGCAAAAAGAGTAGTGAGATACATAAAAGGTACACTAAGCTATGGCATTCAGTTTAGTTGTGCTGGAAATTTTGAGCTACAAGGATATGCAGATAGTGATTGGGCTGGCAGCTGTGATGATATGAAGAGCACCTCTGGATATTGTTTTAGTTTTGGATCAGGAATTTTCTCCTGGTGTTCCAAGAAACAAGAAATTATTGCTCAATCAACGGCAGAAGCAGAGTATGTTGCAGCTACTGCAGCTGCAAATCAAGTCTTATGGCTTAGAAAAATCCTAGCAGATCTAGACATGGAGCAAAGAAAAGCTACTAAAATTAATGTTGACAATCAGGCTGCAATTGCAATATCTAACAATCCAATCTTCCATGGGAAAACAAAGCTTTCAAGCTCAAGTATTATTTTCTGAGAGAAGTTCAGAAAAATGAAGAACTACAACTGATTTATTGCAAGACTGAAGACCAGCTTGCTGATATATTAACCAAGCCATTGTCAAAAGAAAGGTTTGAAACTTTGAGGAATAAGATAGGAGTCTGCAGCAAAAGATGCAAGGAGGAGTGTTGACAGTTGCCTCATTTGCTGCTGAAGAAGAGGTCTTCGATGCTGAGAAGATCCAGTCACGATTAGCTCCATGTTATTAGGATGTTAGTTGCAAATAAAGCTGTTATAGAACAGCTCTTTCTCTGTTTTTATCTCCTCATTATTTTTCGGAATTCTGTTATCAAAACTCTTCTATAAAAGAGTGATTTCATCAATAAAGAAAGTTACGCTTGCAGCTACAATATACATAACATTATCTTATTGCTGAGTTTAAGCTTATTCGTATACAATTTGTTTCTCCTTAAACAACAGAACTCTACCCCCCCCACCCACTCAACAAAAAAGAAGGAAAAAACAAAAAAGAAGACAGAAAACTATTATTACAAGTTTTGAAGATCCTTGTCTAATCTATGAGTGTTGTAAAGACTTGGTATTGTAAAGACGTATTTGTCATTGGCGAGTCATGCTTGCATCCGGTGAAAATAACATAAACCATTAGAAAAGGGATCGAGGCTGCAGTGTTTACAGGATATTGGCTGAGTATATTACAAAGACCAAATTAGGTACGTACTTCATGCTTTCAACTGTTGAGTTAATGGTGATCAATTTCAGCTCTGGATTATATATAGTAGATTAATTCTAATAATTGACTTTTAAAGCTATCATATCGTGATTATACATAGGCGAGTAATTTATTACCTAATAGTTCATGCAATACTAATGGCTTAAAACTAATGCCTATGTCGTTCATAGTTGACTATATATATTTAGCGTTCATATGTCGTGATCATCCGACCATTGAAATTTCCTGGAGAACCTTACTATACTGCTGGTATATATTTACATTTATATCAAGTATCTCCACCCAAAATCCCTTCTCTATTTTGATTAAGCTAACCAGCTTCTTCAGTTCCTAAAATTACCAAACTGTAGAAAGAAGAAAATGTCTACTGTGAAAAGCAAGATCTTGGTTATTGGAGGTACTGGATACATCGGCAAGTACGTGGTTGGAGCAAGCGCTAAACTTGGGCATCCGACATTTGTACTGGTCAGAGAAAGCACTGTTTCTAACGGTTCCAAGTCTAGTATCATTGATGCTTTCAAGAATCAGGGAGTCCAATTGATCTATGTATGTGCTTGAGACAACACTCTCAATTCTTTCTTCTTCATCTTTATTTATTTCCCGACTCCTTTTGGTCTTTTTTTTTGGAGGAGAACAACTTCTCGATCAGGTTAAGATTATAGCAGCTATCAGAGAAGCCGGAAATGTTAAGGCAAGTCATCCGCTTGAAAGGAAACTTGAACAAAATCTTATACCATCCATGGATCTTATGATTTGTGCCTAATGATACTATTTGTCTTCGGAAAAAAAAAATATGAATCAAAGTAGCTAACAGGTTTTAACAAACCGTGTTATTATTGTTATTTTTTGCAGAGATTCATTCCTTCTGAGTTTGGATATGATATAGACCGTGTCCGAATTATTGAGCCAGCAGAAAGTTTCTTCCGAAATGGAGCAAAGATCAGGAGAGCTATTGAGGCTGAAGGAATTCCTCATACTTATATTTGCAGCTACGGCTTTGCTGGGTACCATTTGGCCAATTTTGGCCAGGAAAATGCTACTGCTCCTCCAAGAGACAAAATAGTCATACTTGGGAACGGAAATGCCAAGTGTAAGTACCACTTCTGGTCTTCTCTTGAAATAATTCAGCCGATTAGATCATTAGATGTACTCATCTGGCTCATTGCATTGTTGCTGATATATATGTATATACGTAAAAATGCAATCACAGCTATTTATGTTGAAGAGCAAGATATAGCAACGTATACCATTAAAGCAGCCGATGATCCTAGAACCATGAATAAGGTCCTTGAGTTGAAACCTGCTGCAAATATCTTGTCCTTCAACGAGCTTATAGCCTTATGGGAAAAGAAGATTGGCAAGACCCTTGAAAAGATCTTTGTCTCTGACGATGAAGTTCTTAAAACAATCCAAGGTCTTGTTTCTTAATCTGCAGAGTCTAGTTTCATCTTAAAACAAAGGACTTTTGTTGATGCCTCCAAAATCTAACTTCTTGCTATTCATCTTTTCTTAATCTACAGAGTCTAGTTCCCCCAAGAATTTCCTATTGTCGCTTCAGTACTCTATTGTTGGTATCGGCACGATAGCCAACTCGGAGGAGAAGGATTCTGTTGCAGTAGAGGCTACTGATCTATATCCAGAAGTGAAGTATACCACTGTGGATGATTACCTTGATCGCTTTGTTTAAGGCTGATTAGCATGGAGTATTAATTGATCAGCCAACTTGTTAATAAACATCGTATTGCCTTTTTAACTTGTAAGATCGCATATGACTCTATGCATATTTACCTCAAATACACACAGTAGCATGTGAAGTTTTTCTTAGAATTATCCCATCCAAACGAAGCCAAAATGAATTTGATGTCAGCTTCCTTCACATGCTGAATGAAACACTGAATCATAAAACTTCAACTTCATATTGATATTTGTTTTAACTTCCCCTGTTTCTTGTGCTGAAGCTTAGAGTTATGTAACAACTTATCTATACAGAATTGTATGCATGTCTCAACACGATGAACCCAAAAACGGAGATGCCCACAGGGCCTGAATTCTTCAATACAATCTTCTACGAAATAAAACAAGTATTTCTACGGTGCATCTTAATATGAGTGGATGGTACTCTCCGTTTGGTAAATTAATGTTTAAAATGAATTTGATTTAAAGTAATGTATATTGACAATTTTTGGCATGTATGTAAAACAAATTTTATTTATTTGAACATATTTTAGAGTAAGTTTTGATAAATTAAAGTATAGGGATACAATTTTGTAAAAAGGTGTCTTGTAGGCAATAACATAAAAATAAGATGATTGTCAAACATGCTTTCAAGGTTTGTTTTTGTTTTACCCATATTTTAACAGTATAATAGTTAAGTTCATTGATTTGAACTTTGCAGATGATCTCTCATTATTCTGTTTAGGATATTATATTTTAGCTAAAAAAATTCCCCTTTTTTGGAGAAAAAAACCCAATGACTTTGCTATGGTATCAAGTTTGAAAGCTAACCCTCTAAACATCTATATTTTTTTGGGTCACTATATGAAAAAAGGCTATCTTTTTATTTTTTCAGTCTAAAAAAGATGATCATTGATAAGTGGTTTTAAGAAGAAAGTGTCCATTTCAATAACCAAGTGTTCCATTGAACCCCTCCTGACCAAAAGAAGCCCAATATTAGGCCTTGATTGAAAGAATTATTAGTAAGTTACTATCTTGAACACTTGAGTTCTTAAGCTATGCTGGAAGGGCTCAACGTTTTATCATCAAAGACACATACTTTTTAATGTAATTTTTTATGATTGCTAAAACAGTTTGGAGAAAATGTAATACGTATTTAATCATCTTTTAGGAAACTTGCCACTGTGTTGGTGTATGAAAGAATAACAATACACACAACAATAGTAAACGAGATAGATAGTCAGAAAAAAAAACACTTATCAATTGGTTTGCTGTGTCATGAAAATATTCACTGCTTTGAAACAACTTATAATATGAACTTGGTGTTTATAAGATATTCTAGTTTCCCTATGGTTTACATAATAGCCCCTAATCTTCTACATTCAAAATAAAAGACAGTGGGATTTGGTAAAAATAGTTCCCAACATTTTTAATGTGAAAAATAAGAGATGCTTATTAAGAGTGAAGACAACAATAAGGGAAAAAAATGGTCAAACGATCTTTGAAAGATTAACCCCAAACTAGGAATTTATATGGAAAAAATATTAGAAAAACGTAATGGAAAGACACCACTTCTCCTTGAGGACCATATTTTAAGAAAATTAACAAAAAGACTATTACTTCCCAAAGACCAACTCCTTCACCCATTCACTATGAAACTGTTCAAAAAGACTGTGAAAAATGAGGAAATTGGCTAGATAATTTTTTTTAAGTAAAATTGCTTGAATAAAGAAGGTCTAGAGTCTAATCACAATCAATGATGCAAACCCATCTAGTATTGAACAATAAATCGGTGTGTGCATGCGTGTGTTATCCAAATCCTAATCCACAGTCTTTCACAAAAGGCGAAGCCTTTAATTCAAACATTGTTGTACATGGGAGGTATAAAAACTGAACAAAAACTGAGTGACCCACTAGAGTAGGACACAAGAAAAGCAACAACAACTTTAGCAACACCATTATTGTTCTACCATTTCTCTAACAATCCCCCATCAATAGCAAAAAATAAAATTAAATAAAAAATGGTTGGGAAAATAATGAATAACACTTAAGTAGCAATATCACAATGATTGAATTGATGCATACTAAAGTGATACAACAATTGTGTCTAGGAAGTGAATGGATCTTGAACTATCTAGTTGATTGAAACCCCTACAATCTATATCTTGCCTTAAATTTTGAATATTTTGTGATAAGAAAACAAGCATTATTAATGGGCATGTGTATAGCTTGGATACTTATAAAAGTTCTAGAAAGATAACTTTAACCTTTCATAGAAGGGGACCTACCTTCACACTCACTCAAGTAAATTCATGAAGTACATCTCATTAGCACCACCATGAAAGGTTAGAAGTTACCATCCAAAATTTCATTTTCATATTCATTTGATGGACTGCAAATCCATAGATAACTACCAAGGTAACCACAGTATGTATAGTGGTTGCAATGCCCCATTTATCAACCAAAGTTATTTATGATTTGTTTTGATTAAAAGAAAACTACCTACCTTGAACATTTAGTACATCCTTTCATAATATGGAAACCTTTGTTTCATTTATGATTTCTGATCCTTTTTCTTAAGTTCATTTCTATGAGGTCTTTTAAGCCACTTTTGGCTATTGAAATTCTTCTATAACATTTTAATTCATTCATTTTTTGATTCCTTGTATTTTCCTAAGTCTTCTAGACTATTTCAAATCTTAATTAGAGATCTCCATAAAAAATACTATTTATATTTTAGTTATCTCTTTTTTTGTTTTTTTTACCTCAAAAGGACCCTCTTATCTCTATAAAATTTATGAAACTTTATGGGTCATCATACTTTTTTCATATTTGATAAAGGAATGATTTTTAATTATTTTATAATTTTTAGGATTTATTTCACAGTTTTTCGGTGTAAATTGCTACCAAAATTCCCATTGAAGCTCCTATACTTATTCTAATCTTATGTGACTCTTTCCTAGTCCTTTGATTTACTTTAATAAAGAAAGATATATGGCTAAGAAACCATGTGACTACCGATGGATTATTAGCTACAAACTCATTTATGCTTTCGATTAATTAAATTATACTCTATATTAAGTAAACTAAAAGTATCTATCAACTTTACCCTTGATCTTATCTTATACCTACACATATTATTCAACTCTAAAGAGATCCTTTAGATGCCCTTATAACTAACTCACCACCACCACCGCCAAGGGAACCACCTTGTGCCACCACTAAACACCAACAAAAGTATTTATTTTTCTTCCTTTTCCTCTCTTGTTTCCTAAGTATTTATCCATTAGTGTTTTTAATTAAATAAAAGTATATTAATATTATGCAATTATGATAAATATTTATTTCTTCAAGATTTTGGATTTTCTTCTTTTCTTGGAGTTTTAAGCTCAGTTAAACACAATATATACTAAAAGTAGATAGATTTTTTTGTTAGCATGGTTTCATTGTGTTAAGATTTGATTTTGCCATAGTTGGGCTTATTTGAGGATTTTAGTCCTTTGACCTTGATGGTGATCCTTTATTTTTTTAAACTTAATTTAATGATACCATAGTAATCCCTACAATTTTTGATGAATTTTGATGTTTAGTATGTCTTGATTTGAAATCATTATTTAGGGTTTAATTTAAGCATGAAATATTTTCAAGTTTATATATTCTTGAGTGTTTCTTGATGATTTTGTGGATTTTTCTTAACTATATGATACCATGTTATCCAATGTAATTTAGATAAACTTTGATATATAAAATATTAGCTAAAAATCATGTTTAAGGGCTCCTAATTTTAAATGAAAGTTTGAATACAATAGGCCATGTTATTTGTGTTCTTGATGCTCTTCAAGTGTTCATATATGTTCTTGAGCTAATTACCCTAAAATTTCCTATGTTGGATTAGAGGAAGATTAATCACATTTATAGCAAAGATTTTTACCCAAGAGAATAATTAAGCCTAAATACCTTTTTAGTGTGTTGTTAGAGGTCAATGGTTAAATTTTAACTTTAACCTCATAATAGTATTTAAGTGTAAATAGTGTTTTTCTTGTAAATGGTAATTATTAGAAATAACTTTTTAACAGCTTTTGAATTTAAGCTTCTTGGTATAAAAACAAAATTTCCTGTAGATTGTGAATTGTGTTTTTAAGGGAAATTTCTCATTTGACTTAGCCATTAATGGTTTGGTCCTTTGTAGCCTCAAATTTGGCTTTTCATGTTTTAACATATTTTCAAGATTTCAAATCAAACTAGTTTTACTTTGTTTTCTTGGTTGGATTTTATGCCTTTAGGTTTTAATGATTTGGAGTTTTCCTTTGATTTTTTACTTTGGCTTGTACACTATTGCTAAGGATTTGTTTGTTTTGGCTTCTAGGCCTCATAAAGTTTTTATTATGATTTTGCTTTTGTTTTTGGAGGAATCCTTTTTCCTTGAAAGTTATGTTGATTTAATGCCTTTGATAATTTTTACGGCTTCATGCCTTAGTTTTTCCTTAATGAGTGTTTTGGTATCCGATGAGTTGTGACTCATCTTACGTTGCTATACATTATGTGGTATGAATTAAACATTACATGTTAAGTTTGTTTGACTATATATCTCTAACTCTCAAAAGTTGCTAAGACAAGGGTTACTGAGTTGTGTACAAGATCTTTGGGCATAGTATGCTTGTATATATTGCCTCTAGGAAAGAACTTGAGTTGATTCATGCATTCTTCCTACTTCATCAGACTTAAGTTTCATTAGGGGGTGTTAACACTTAAGAAATTAGTACATAGGTGGTGGTTGGTTGTAGTGACCAAATCTTGTATCCATTATTTAACTTTTCCCTATTATCTATTACAAATGGTGTGGAAGTTATTATCTCTAAATGTTTGATGTCCTTTTTATGGTTACTAATATATCATATATATATGGTGGAGATCTAGGGTTTTTACTTGTATCGTTATCTTATTTTGCCTAACTCATGCACCATAAGTTCCCTGGTTGTTGTTATATGAACATGCTGTGGTATTTATATATTTCCTAGTTTATATCATGTTTGATATTATACATAAGCACAATAATGTGTTAGTATGAAAACATGAGTTAATATCGCATGTATGTGTATTCTATTCATTTATGTATTCAACATCAAATTCTAAGGGTTCAGATGCTTTTGAGTGTATCATATGATTTTAGGATTTGGTATAATAATACGAATAGCTATTTATGGTGGATTTGACCATGAATCTCCCATTATCATGTTTTATGATACTTATCAGCTTGAGCATGATCCTATGTGCCTTTTATGTTCATATGCTATTTCTTTTTGTAGATTATGTTTACTCAGAATATTTATCATATAAATACTATGATTTTCTTTAAGTTTCTATGTTATAGGATTAGTTGTGGAAGTCTTCATTGGGACATGGGCTTGTAGATTTATATTAGGCTTACAATTATATTTTCTTTACTATATATATATATATATATATATATATATATATATATATATATCTAAATGTGAGTTTCTTTTATTCTTGCATCTAGTATGGGTTGGGTATAGGATGTATTTTCCATGTTTTGGATGTGCCAGTAGCATTATATTATCTTCTTATTTCATTTTTGCAATTATTTCAGAGAAAATAAAATTTTCTAATGTATAAATGGGAGTGTTACAATGACAATCTTAGCCATAGAAGAATAAGTATAAACAATGGTATCATCTTTCTTCTACTTTTAGCCTATAGCATCTAATCTAGCCTTAATTATATCCATGGTTCCATTAGTCCTCAATTTATTTCTAAAGACTCGTGTGCATTTAAGTGGTATACATCCTCTAGGAAATTCAACTAAATTCCATGTATGATTACACATAATTAAATCTAATTCATTTTTAATTTATTCTTTCCAAAAACTATCATCAATATAGGTCACACCCTCACTGTAGGATTTAGGATCCTCATCTATTAAATAAGAACACTGCAGGGAAAACATTCACCATACAAGAGTTTTTAGGACCTAATTTAACAAGAAATTAGGAACATTCCAAGATTTAATTGAGAGAACAATCATAAAACAATGACAATTTAGGAAATAACAATGATCTTTATTACATACAATACTAGTGATTACAATGAGAACCAAACAATCCTCACAATATCACTTAGTACACAATTCTCTCAAAACACAAGATAATACAAGAGGAGAGGGTTTGGATAGGGTTCGAAATCTTACCACTCTCATTAGGGTTTCATATGCATATATTTATAGAATTATGCAACCAACACAAGCGAATAGCATAAAACAATAAAAATCCGTGTTTACAAACATGTCCCATGGTATTTTTTTTCCACAACTCTTGACTTTTGCCAAAATAACACAGGACCAAATATACTAAGAAAGCACTTGTCGTGTTCACAAACAAGGGGGCACTGTGTTTTCTCACTTGATCTCTTTTTGGCTCCAAAATTTTCCAAACACTTATATACATCAATCCATGCTATAATACATACACAAATATAAGCCATGATCTCACACAGAAAGTCCAGGTCAATCTTATAAAGATCATCATTTTGCAAAAATAAAGATTGTAATAAAATTTGGTCCAAATTTAGTTTCTACCATTCATCTTTTACTTCTTCAAGGCTCATTCACATTATCATTCACAAACACTTGAATAAGAATAAAAATACAAGGGCACAAAGAGCCATTAGAAGAGTTAGTAACATCACATGCATTCTTTCTTATAGGGAGCTCATTATCAAACTATTTCACATTTCTAGAATCACATATAGAGTTATCACTCAAACACAATAATTCATATGCAATATTATTTTGAGCATAACTAATAAATGCACCATAAAAAGTCTTTATTCCCACATTAGTCATCTTGAAATTAGGCAAGCCAACTTTAACAAAACACCCCCACACTTTTAAAATTATCAAGTTAGGCTCAAAGCCTTTCCCTGATTTATAAGGTGCTTTATCTATATTCTTATGAGGGAATTAGTTTAAAATATAAAAATAAGCTAGTATAGCTTCCTTCACATTTGATCAGATATGCCATAAGTCAATAATATAACATTTATCATTTCTTTTAAATTTTGATTTTTTTTTTCTTTTAGGAACATCATTTTTTTGAGGAGTATAAATGGCACTATTTTCATGTATAATACCATTCCTATCACAAAAATATCTTAGGAAAATAGTTCCATGCTCACCACCTCTATTGACCTAAGGCTCTTGATCTTATAGTTTAATTGGTTTTCCACCTTCACATTATATTTTAAGAACATCCCTCCAGCCTTATCTTTAAACCTAAGGAATTAAACTTTTGTATATCTTGAATATTCATCTACAAAAGTCACATAATACTATTTTCCTCTATTCACAATGTTCTTAAAATCAACTAAATATGAATGCACTAATTCAAGTAATTCAAATGATCTTTCAGTGATAAGTGTAAAATGTTGTTAGCATATTTGTCTTCCACACATATAGGACACTTCTCAAATTCATTAGCATCTAACACATTAAACAAATTTATATGTTTCAATTTATCAGTGGAAGCAACATTCATATGACCTAGCCTACCATTCCATAAGTTAACAAACTTAGTAATATAAGTAGAATCAGAAACAAATTCATTAGTTAGAGCAAGAGTAGTGTTAAGAATAAATAATCTATCAGCTAGATATCCTTTGTCCACAAAGTCCCAATTTTGGTAAATACAACCTTATCAAACTAAAAAAAAAAAAATTTATCCTAGCCCTATTAAGCAAGCTACTCGAAAATAAGTTCCTATATAGGAAGGGAGTAAAATTTAAAAAAAAAATCACTTAAAAATAAAGACTTATCAGGGGTGTATTTTAGAAGGACCTTGCCTTTTTGGTCAGTGGACTCTAGTGTAGTTTATATTCTACATCTAATGTGGTAATTTTTTAGCTTAAAAGTTCCATCCCTTATTCTATGGTATAACATTTGCATGTGCCACAAGGAAACATGCCATAATGCCTTATGTGCCCACCTTCCCCCCAAAAAAAACTACAATAATACAAATTGAAAGGGAAGAAGTGACAAACATCTTAGTTAAGGGAACCTATCCATCCTCCATTTTCTCCTTAACCCCCATATAAGTAATTTCAAAGGTTGCCATTACAATTTCAATCAAATAAATCATTCTTTTAGAACTCTTCCTTGACAATTTCTACTATTGCTAGTAAGGAAAATAAAATTCAATGCCATTAGTATACATAATAGATCAAAATTTCAAGTAGAAAAAAAAAGCTCAAAGATAATACTTGATCGCTATAGTACAACAAAAAAAAAATAGAGTAGTTTTGAATCTCAAAAATAAAATCAAGAGAACCAAACTTAGTAGAGATTCAGTGAGAAAGAATTTGGCTAAATTAATTTAATAAAATACATCATTGAGCACAATAAAGCACTAAACACCTAAAACTTTGGTGTGTAACACTAACAAACACATTTTACTACTAAAGTGAACTAAATGATTAACTAAAACATGTATATAGAACCGAAGTAGTGTAAAAAAAATCAACAAATCAATCCCAAATCAATAAAAATTAGTAATAATAATTTTTCATAGCAACAATAGTAAGCAACAACTCTAATTAACCCAAATAATGATACACATACTACTAATAGTTCACTTCATATTGTAATAAAGAACATCAATATATGCAACAATAGTAATTAAAATAAATAGTAAGAAAATAACACTTATCCAATAGGAGATTGACTGTCCCTTTCCATTTTCATCCTTTGCCCCTATCAATCAACACACCTAGATGGGATTAGTATGAAGTACTCGAGCTCTAAGTGGTCACGTTCACTCTTTAGCGAAGAGCAATCAAAACTTTCCCCTTAGTAGATAGCAATGATAATTTTTTGGGATTTCCTTTGCACCTTCAAAGGCTATAGGCTTGCTTCTTTCAACGACCAACCACTCCAATGAATTCTTGACAGCAAACGAGCATAATACTTGACTTGAGTAGGATGGAAATGCAACGAGCACTAGCCGCTTTGGCCTTCGAGCCTACACTTGCTTTACGCGATAAATGAGGATGCACGCTACTAAGGCTTTAGGCTTGAGCTCTTGGAGTTGCTTGTTGGGACCTATGCTTGTGTTTGTTAGCGATAAAACCATCTCGAAAGCACTAGGATCTAGATATGTCTTATTGACTGGCTTTTAGACTTTGAATTGGCAAGTGGGGTTAGACGTTCCCGTGAAACCATATGAAATAACATTGATGCTAATTAGCTATTTCATTTCACCCCCATGGTTTACAAATGGCCCCCAATATTGTGCACTCAAGATAACAAGTAATGGATTTTTACAAAAATAGTGCCTAATAATTCCAATGTGAAAAATGAGAGATGTTTATCATCAAGAATAAGAAAAACAATATAGGGGAAATGACCAGATGATCTATGAAATAATGACCCCAAGCTAGGAATTTATAGGAAAAAAATATTGGTAAAAATATAACAAAAAACTCCATTACTCCATGAAGACTATACATTAAGGAAAATAATAGAAAAACTCCATTACTCTTTGAAGTTTGGCTTCTTCAATCATCCACTTTAAAAATTTTCAAAAGGACCAAAAAAAATTGTAATGGAAAGTTTTTATTTAAATCGTTGGAACAAAGATGAGCTAAAGTATAGTCACAATCAATAACCTATACCTAGCTTAGATAAGAGGGTATTGTGCATGTGTTTGCTGTACAGATCTTATCCATAATCTTCCAAAAAATTCAAGCTCTTAATTCAAGTAGCGTTGCACTTAGGGATATAAAAACTATAAATAAAAAAAGACAAAAAAGGTAATCTACAAACGTGGGATGTAAGAAATATAATGAGGGCTTCAGCAACACCATTGTTGTTCTTCTATTGCTCTAGAAACTAGTTGGAAATCACATGCCTACAAGGATTTTTTTCCTTAATGATGGATGGGATTTAGGAATTATGCAATTGGGAATTTGGAATTTTACTTGCATCTCAAAAATACGCAAATTATACTATGCAATAGGTGGCACATTAGTAAAATAAAAGTCAAAATAAAAAACTTACCAAACATGAATAGAAGAGAATCTTTATTGTCCTTGCATATATTTTTTTCTCTCATTTGCCTTGTGACTATTGATTTCCCACCTCCTCACTCATTTTTCTAGTATTTTTTTTCTTCACTCCTTCTCAATGAATTTTGATCTCTATTATTTGATTATGCTAAAATTTCATCATCTTTAATACTCTTCAAATGAATTTCTTTTTTGGTTTTATTTAATTATGCTAAAATTTCATCCTCCATAAAAAAAATTGCAACTTTGTTGATTCTATAATGATGTGATGATATAGTTTCTTTACATAGTTTTTTATTTTTATTTTATGTTTTTTATCACTATGTCTTTAAACTGCACTAAAAATGGTGAAGTGTGATGAAATATATTTGTGTATTTGGTAATGTGGAAAAATTATAGGGAGATAATGGAGAAAGGCGTGTTAAACTTTGGTAAAATATACATCTAATTGTGATGAAAAATATGAAGAAAATTAGCGAATATTAAATAGAGAAATGTTAACTAATTATAGGGAAATATTGGTCAAATATGAGTTAAAATTTTGTCAAATATATGCATGAATGTAATGAAAAATATGTATAAAGATGTTAAAGTTTAATTAGATCAATGTTGAAAAATTCTAGGGAGTTAATGTTAAAAAATGTCGAACTTCGGTGTAATTTTAGGTATATAACGGTGAAAGATATGAAGAGCTATAGTGAAGTATCGGATTGTGCAAAGGAATGGTTATATTTAAAGCATTTATAATGGAGAAATATATATATGAAATAATTTTTAAAAAATATGCTTAAATATGATGAAAGATATGTGGAGTAGTGAAATATACTCATATTTATGAAGAAAGATTAGCTTAATATTGATGAAATATCACTTTAAGTGTAATGAAAGATCCATTTAAAAGAAATGAGACATTATTAAATCAAAATGGTAAAATTGATAGCAATATTGGTGAATTATAAGTTTATGCAAGTGAAAGCAAGTAAGATACTGATGAAAAGTTAAATGAAATACATTATTGATCATCCTTCATTTTTTTATTTCTTCTCAATATTGGTTTAAGTTAGAATTTATTCCATATTTGAAATTGATCCTAAAATTGAAATTTATCTATTTTGAAATTTATTATAGCTTTGAAATCAAGAAGAAGAGGAAGAATAAATTAAAATTGATTTTAGATATGAATCAAGGAGGAAAAAATGTCATTTGCCAAATTGACGAAGAAGCATCATTTTTCAATCATTCTTGATGGAAACGGAGCGTCATATCAAAAAGATCTAGGTAGAGCAATGATATTAATGAAATCAATGATGATGAAAGTGGCACAAGAGTGAGGAAAAAGGTGTGAAAATAGATTTCAAAAAAGAGGGAACTGGATGAATTGTCTAACACACCAAGTGTTGTGCAATCAGTCTGACAGTATAGTAACTATCAAAAATATGTGCAGAAGTTGGTAACATCTATGATACTATTATGGGTCAAATGGGTTCAACTCTAATTATATTTTTGAGTTCACATTTGATGATATCTTTGTTAAAATATAATGACTTTTTCTTTCAAGTAGATAAGTTTTCCACTAATAAGTATAAGAATTAGCTAAGGATGTACATATGTGTCTGGTAGCTAAGAAATTCTATAGTATAAACCATCTATACTAAGGAATTTTAACATTATGTGTGTGAGTTGATAAAGAAAAAATTTTAAAAGGACCTTTGTTGATTTGGTTGGTCGGTTATTAATTCCAAAGCAATCTAAGTAACTACCCACGAGTAATTTAAGGTTGGAGTGCTATAAATAATATCAAAGTACAAACATGACTACTAGTGCAACTTGGATGAACTAGTCATCTATTTAGTAGCAACAATTCTATGGATCAAGTATAATGAGGCCACCAATAGTTCAGGCACATGAAGAAATTAGGTTCTTTGAGTGGTGGTGTATAAATAATGTGAAAAGAAAACTAAGGCTACCAAATCTTATCAAAAGACAAGTGTTTCAACTTCTACATCAAAATAATAATAATTATAATACATCTACATCAAAATTTGGATACCTAACTCTTCAACAAAGGATAATAAAATTAACCCTAATTGAGATGATAAAGGTAAAACCGAAGTTAATGAAATGTCCACTAAAAAATGCTTCAACCATAAAGGGTATAACCATTTTTCTTGGGAATGTCCTAATCTTAGAGTCTTAACCTTTAATGAAATTGAAAACACGGAACCATGTATTGATGATGATGACTTAGAAACTAAATCTAATGATGATGTCTTAAGTATATATGAGGAAGATGGAAATCGTTGTTTCATACTACAAAGGGCCTTACAAATACAACCTAATAATCAATCTACACAAAGGGATAAATTTTTTTAAAACTAAGTGTAGAATTGGTCATAAAGTTTGTAGGGTAATCATAGATAGTGATTCTTGTACAAATGTTAATAGTGAAAAAATGGTCAAATAACTAGGAATGGTGATGATTATCCATCCTAAACCATATTCCATATAATGGCTTAATAAGAAAAAAGAATCTAAGTTGATTAAACAAACACTCATTTATTTTTGCATTAATGATTATCATAATGAGGTGTTGTGTGTTGTTTTTCCTATGGATGCTTTTGGTATTTTACTTAGTAGACCATAGAAATATGATTGTAATGCAACTCATGATGGTGTAACTAATGAATATGTGGTATTAAAAGATAAAAAGAAATATAAGTTGAAACCTTCCCAATGTGTTTATGTATCATTGACAGAGGTTTGAAAGATTTTATTTTTACATGAAAGGGAAATGATTAATTACATTGAGAAAGAGGGTGTTTGTTATACCTTGGTAGCTAAGTCATCTCAATTTGGGGAGAAAAGTTCTAATAATTCAAATCTTATTAGTTTGCTTGATAAATATAGAAATATATTTTTAGAAGATTTATCTCCTGGACTGCCACCTATTAGGGGTATAGAGCATGTTATCGATTTGATACTAAGGATTCCTTTACCTAATAGACTAGCCTATAGATGTAATCCATAGGAGGCTAAGGAAATACAAAGGTAAATTCAAGAACTAGTAAATAAGGGTTTTGTGAGAGAGGGCATGAATCCTTGTTGTGTACCTACCTTACTAGTTCCTAAAAAAATGGTACTTGGCATATGTACATAGATTCGAAAGCAGTAAATAATATAACTATCAGATATCATTTTCTTATGCCAAGATAATATGACATGCTTGATGATTATGCGGTTACAATCATATGTGGATTAGGGAAGGAGATGAGTGGAAAATAATATTTAAAATTAAATACAATATCTATGAATGAGTGGTTATGCCTTTCGGGTTATATAATGCACCTAGTTATTCTATGACACTTATGAATAAAATTCTTCATCTTTTCCTAGGTGACTTCATTATAGTTTATTTGGATGATATATCTGTATATAGAAAAAGTGAACACGATCATCTTCTACATTTGAGGAAATTATTTGATAAACTCAAGGAAACTAAGCTATATGAAAATTTGGAAAAGTGTGATTTTATGCTTTCAAGTATTGTTTACCTTAGTTATATAATTATTGTTGAGGGTATTAAAGTTAATCTTATAAAAATACAAGCTATTTAAGTGTGGTATATTCCTAAGGAAATACACCAAGTAAGAAGTTTTCATAGGTTAGCTAGTTTCTATAGGAGATTTATTAAAGATTTATCTATTATAGCCGCACCTACTATTTAACTCATGAAAAAAGGAGACTTTGTTTGGGAAAAAGAAGCCACTAAAGCTTTTAGTACTCTCAAGGATAAATTGTGCAACACTCTTGTATTATCTATTTCTAATTTTGACCTACTTTTTTAGATAACTTGTGATGCAAGTAGGGTATGTATTGGGGGAGCTCTTTCTCAAGAAAAGAAACCTATAACATACTTTAGCAAAAAACTAAATGGTGCTAGATTAAAGTATTCTAGCTATGATAAGGAATTATTTTCCATTAGACAAAATCTAGGGAGATGGAACCATTATCTAAGGCATAAATCCTTTGTGCTACATTTTAATCATGAGAGTTTAAAATATTTGCATGGTCAAAAGAAAGTAATTATTAGATATGCAAAGTGGGTAAGATTTTTACAATCCTTCATGTTCTCTGTCAAACACTTAGATAGTAAAGAAAATATAGCGGTCGATGTTGTTTCAAATAAATATGTCTTACTTGTCATGTCAAATGCGAAATCATTATGATTTAAAATGTTAAAAGAGTTATATCCTAATAACGAAGGCTTACACAAAAAAAATATCAATTGTATAAAGAAATTGGAAGTCATGGAAATTATATTATACCAAATGGTTTGTAACTTAAACTTCATATTTCAAAGGCATTTAATGTAGGTCATTTTTCTCTTTATTTTAATGATGTCAATTTGAGGACAAATTCGTCTAATTTTGGGAAAATGATGTAGAAGCATCTAAAAATAATCCTAAAGGTATTGATTTGGCATACTTATTGTTGGAGTCAATTACATTATTTATCTTTAATGATAATTCTTTAACTAACTTGAATGATATTACCTCTAGTCATTCTTGCAGGTATATAACATATTTGCAAGAAGATGATCAAATCATATAAGAAGTCAATATACTTAATATTTCCACATTTTACAAGGTATTACAAAGGAAGCTATATTGTGCATGAAAGTCAAAGTCAATAAGACCAATTCAACATCATTGTCTTGATTAGGATTTTTGTAAATTGTTTTCATATAATCTTAGGTTAATTTATTTGTAATAGTCTTTTTGAACCATGTATTATATAGGATATAAAGACATTGTAATACTAGTAATGTGCTAGTTAGTCATTTGTGTGAAATGTGGCTAAACTAGTATGCTAGTTAGCAATGTTTAAACAAATCTATATAAGCATGAGTGTCAACACCCCTTGTAGCATGTTGGATAATTTTTGATATTGAATTATAACACAAGTAAATACTTGGTTAATTATCTCTTTGTAATTGAATGCCCATTCTAAGACTATTTGGAATAATCTTAAATTGTTGATATTCAAATTGGTTTCTTTGATTTTTTTTTTTAAATTCTCTGATTTCTTGTTGAGTTATTGGTTAAATTTCTTAATTCGTCTTTTGTAGAGAAGCCAAAAAATCCTACCATTCAATTCATTTCACACCAATCTTCATCCACTTTGAATATTTGTGTCATTTAGGATTTAGGCTTTGATGTTCAGGTTTATGTTTCATGGTTTAGGGTTTGGAGTTTGGGATTTGCTTTCGGTTCTAGGGTTTGTGGTTTGTAGTTTAATTTATATATTGATTAAATATCAATCATGGGATGTGTTGTTGGTGTTTTGTCAATTGAGGAGTTCTTGGTAAATTGTTTTAGTAGTGGAAAGTTATAGAATGCCGATGACGAAAATCAAAGAAGAGAGCAAAAGTGAGAAAGTAGTATTATGAGTTTCGATTTCACAAAGTTGGTACAAAGCCTCATATATATAGGGCGTAGAATGAAGGAAGATGAAGAGGAAAAATATAGTGTCATCGAGGATAACTAATTACCCTGTCTTAAGTAGAGGATCAACCTAGTGGGTGATTAGTATAGGCTACCAATCCAAGACTGATTCGAGATAAAGACGGGTAGGCCCAAAAGCCTTTTGGACTAAATCTCGTTCTTTAAGCCGGCATTTTAAGGTCGAATTATATTGGTTGAGTGAAAACTCATATCATTACTCCTTTCAAAATTTCATCCACTGGACCAATGACTGCCATGGAGTAGTTAAGCTAAGCTTCAATTACATTAATGACAGTTAGGCACATCATATACTTCTCTTGTACAGACATACTGAGCTTTGATTACATTGCTGACGGTCAAAACTGCATGTTTAAAAGCTAACCTGAAAAATCTAAATACTATATAATAAACAAAAATATATCCCGAGAGATCAGCACACAAGTTAACTCATTAATATGTGTGTCATGAACGTATAAAAATAAAGATAAATTTAGTTGTACATAAAATTGTTAAAAATTTAGAAATAAAGTTATCTAGAAAGACCATCGAACACCTATAAATAAAGTTATACAAAAAAAAAACCATTAGTCTCTTACAAATAAAGTTATAGAAGAAGATCATCAATCAATTACAACTAAAATTCCACAACAAGGTTGTCGGTCACTTACAAATAAAAATACTATCGCACATCATATATATGCAGTATCAAGTACTGGA
This sequence comes from Tamarix chinensis, assembly GCA_030549775.1. Lineage (NCBI taxonomy): Eukaryota > Viridiplantae > Streptophyta > Magnoliopsida > Caryophyllales > Tamaricaceae > Tamarix > Tamarix chinensis. Next base: position 70,368,339 of record CM060174.1, on the reverse strand, counting down.
AAATCAACTCCTTTCTGTAGAGTTCGCTAGCATGACCTACTAAGGAAAAAAATAAAACTACGCCAATCTCATCAGCTTTAGTAAAATTCAAATTTTAAATTTTGATAAAATATAAAATGTTACCCAAATGAGGCTTACTAAATAAACCTTATTTTCTTTCCCTTATGTGTTTAAATTGGTATAGGTCACACAATCCCTCCAACATTTATCATAAAAGGAAGAAGTTCCTAAGTCATTGAAGGTCATTTGTTATGATACCACTATATTGCTTAAGAAAAGGTGAGGATCAAGACTTAATTTGGCATTGTGTCCTCTCCAAAAGAAAAATTACCGAGAGAATTATGTTATTAATGAATGCAAATTCTTCATCTTATCAATAAAAAATAGGGTAACCTCAGTTGTACCGTATCATTATATATACCTCTCCACTTATTCTATTTCCCTTCATCTTCTTTCAACCTTTCACTTCATATCTTCAAACCTAAATTCTTTGAATATGCATTCCCATCCTTTGTTAGGGAATCATCCTTACCATTGTTACTACAACATCCCCAAAATTTACTACTGAAAAATTTTGTTTTAATTAAAAGTTAAGCGGAAGCCAAACAGTAAATTTTGGGGATGCTACTGCCATACTTAGTATCAGACCAGTTTTATTCTACCGTCCCAATACCAAGTGCTAAGGCTAAAAAGAAACATAACACAATTTAAACAAATTCAAACTTTCATTTAAATCAGAGTAGCGCATTAAAGATGTTACAAAAAATAAAATCCACTATTAGTGGTTATAAGAGTAAAATCATTAAACAAAGAAATAATAAGGTTGAAAAAGAAACGTTGAAAAATCTTCCTAGACAATCCTTACGCTCTTACCTGATAACAGCTTGAATAACACCTATGGTTAACTTGCAAAGGACACTGCCCATAGAATAGGTAGGGGGCCATAAACAAAACCCTTCAATATTACGGTATTGAGTAACCTTTTATACCAAACTGAAGGGTAGGGCCCGCATGCAAACATCATATATAAATAATGTAAAAACAATAACATAGGCGAGCATAGAGATAATCACGTCAACATAAGAGCCAAAACACAAAGCAACACAACATATAATAGGAAATGCGTAACACAAGGTCCATTTACTTAGCAACTCCATCACTTATCAAGAGCGACAGGCACCAAGGCTACTTATGATATAATAATAGAACACAATGGTGAAGTTAATACTTCTGGTCTTAATCTATTAATCAAACATTATTTAACATCTCTCGAGTTATATCCATGTGAGTACGGGAACCCCACTATTATAGCCGGTGGGTCGAAAATCCACTCCAGGGCAGAACGCAACTGGCTACTATTATTCGTCGGTGGATCGGTCTCCAAAGTAGAAGGCTCCTGGCCACTATTATTGTCGGTGGATTGATCTAGCCCCAACTCACATGGTGTTCCACTATAAGTGGTTGGTGTCTTTCCTATGATTTATTATCATCCAATAGTTGGTTTATTGAGCTCATGATCCCCCACTATTATGGCCGGTGGACTAGAATATACTACGGGGCAACATGCACCTAGCCACTATTATAACCGATGGATCGGTACAAATATGCATCCTCTAGGGCAAAACACTCCTAACCACTATTATAATCGATGGATTGGTATACATATACATCTTCTTAGGCAAAACGCTCCTAGCCACTATTATAACTAATGGAATGGTACAAATGATATAATCCATGTAGGTCAAGCTTAATAATCTTTTACTTTACATGATTAGTGTTTTCTATTTAATTAACATAATAAGTCTATTTATTTAACTCGAAGGGGAAATCAAGAATTCAGAGACACAATGGTACACCGGTCATATTGGCTCATACAAGCAGTATAGTACCCTCCGACCATCAACCCAGGGATGCAAAGGTATCCTAGTCTCACTAGTGCATGAAGACACAAGTATGTATACCTACTAATAAGAACACCTAATCCACAAGTATGCATACCTCCTAAATAGGTCCATTGAGCTAGATAGAGTAATATGTAGGGCATGGCTAGGGTACTAAGGCACACCAACAAAATCTAGAACAATCGTGGGTTAAACTACGTCCTTAGAATAGCGACCCTTAAAGAGATACTATTCCTGATCTCGAGGTCCTCCACTTTAATTATTAGTATCTTGATTAAAGTGATCGTAAGAAATATATCAATCACATACTTAATTATTCCCATTTGTTTATGTTATTATTAAGTAATCCTTATTCATATTGTTATGCATGTTAACTTAAATAAACCATAAAGGCCATTCTTTTATCATCCATTTCCATTTCATAATTCATTTTCATTTATTCACATGCCATAAAGGGTTATCATATCATAATTATAATATGCGTCACAGAATCAAGTATTCTATATCAAGGATCATTGAAAGCATAGCCCCTAGCATATACTTCTAGCACATCCAGCACACATTTCCATGCATAATTAACAACTAAAGCACCTCTTGCATGATTAAAAAATAACATTATATCATACCCTTAATTATCCATTCAACCCTATGTCATGCCATATCCTTGTGATATTCACCGATTTACCGAAATACCCTTATCCTTATAACATACAGGGTTATACTTAAACAAGTGATACTAAAGCCATAAACATTTATCTTGTTATTTAATATTACTTATATCCTATTATGGAGGCTTATTTAATCTATTGACATGTAATATACAATTTACTGATTTACCCCTTCATACTTATAAAATTACTAAAATACCTTTCTTGTTTGTAAAGTTACCAAGTGATCCCTTTTTTACTTACCAAATTCTCATATTACCCTTCATACTTGTATAATTACCAAAATACCGCTTTGTATTTGTTAAACTACCAAATTACCTTCCATACTTATTAAATTACCAACTTTAACCCCTCATACTTGTTAAATTACCAAATTACCCTTTATGCTTGTTAAAATTTCTAAATTACCCTTTTGGTTAGTTAATGTACCAAATTATCCTTCATACTTATTAAACTACTAATTTAACCTTTTAGTTTATTAAATTACCAAATTACCCTTCATACTTATTAAAATTACTAAATTGCCTTTTTCATGCCAAATTACCAAACTACTCCTCTTACCTACTAAATTACCATTTTACCCCTTTTACTCACAAAATTACTAAGTTATCCTTCTTTTATGCCAATTTATCAAAACACTCCTCTTACTTATTAATTTACCATTTTACTCCCCAAATATTTATAAAATTACCAAGTTACCATTCTTTTATGGCAAATTACCAAAATATCCTTCTTATTTAATAATTTACCAAATTACCTTTTTACTCATAAACTTACCAAGTTATCCCCTTTTCATGCCAAATTTACCACAACACCCTTCTTACTTATTAATTTACCATATTACCCCTTTAATTCATGAAAATTACCAATTTTCCCTTCTTATGATAAATATACCAAAATACCCTTACCACATAAAACATTAACACCCATGGTTCATATACATCATTTAACACCACCAACTATCATTATTTATTATTAATACCCATTATCACCTATCATACATACTTATTAATACCCATTGTCACAACCTCAATTCTTCCTTCCCCCTTTTCATCTTAGACGGATCAATCGATTACAAACCTGTTGATTCATTTACCCTTTTGTAATCTTCCCCCTTTATTCAATATGTCTAAACTCTCATCCTTTAACTATAATTCCCTTATTCCAAGAAGTATTACCAAGGCTCAACTTACCTTCACATTAAATACCATATTCCCTCTTCTCTTACCTTAATCTATCCAACCCCTTAGACAGAGCCGACAATTTGCCTAGTAGATGCTTTATATGTTGAGGCACTTTATGATGGCATTCATTTTCCCCTACACTTGTTCATAAAGGAATTTTTCCAATCCTATCAGCTTAGTCTTGCTCAGTTCATTCCCAATGCTTGGAGAATGGTGACAAATCTTTTGTATGATTGTCACTTGTTGGAAGTTAAGCCAATAATGGTTTGTTCAGGTATTTCTTTAAATTGTTAAGCCATATTTAGGCCCTGGGCTTCTAATCTATTCATAAGGTGAAAACAAATTTATTAAGGAGCTTATGTCCTGTATAAAAAAGTGGAAGTCTTAATATTTATTTGTATTGGCGGATTATGAGTGGAATCTTCCTAGGTGCAGTCAGCTTAATCTTGATGTTAGATGGTGTCCTCCCTTCTCTCTAGAGTTAGAGGCTTTTGTATATAGTTTTGAAAAATTCATACGATATGGGCACACTATAAATAATACTAAATTTTTGAACAATCCTAACATTCTCCATCAAATAGGATAAATTTTCGACACTAGTAAGATACTTGTTATCCTTAATCATTCGTATTCATTCGTTATCTTAACAAGTCTATTGGCCAATAAAATTATCTCACTCTTCTCTACATAAATTAATGCCTGAAAGGCGCATCAAAAGGTTGTTCCTCTAAACTTTTCCAAAGGCATAAAGAGTCACATCGTTCATCCTTTAAGTGAAGCATTTCACCAAAAAGGCCAAATGAAAAGTATATATTTTAATAATATATTACCACCATGGTTATCCAAAATCATGCAATTAGATTTCTTTGCCTTTTATACACTTAGGATGATGAAAATTCCACTAAACCTAGTCTTGAAAATTTGAAGAAAAAAAATAAGTTAAATAATGTTAGAAATACTTTTTACTTTTTCACTAACACTCATTATTAACACATTCTTAAGTCTAGTGGCTATATTTTCCAAGCATATTTTATGTCTCTCATATTCTTCATAACCCATTTATCCTTTTTAGGAGGGGAATCTACCCAAGGTAAACCCCAAAGTGCCAATAACTAAAAATGTTCTTAAGCATTCGTCTGACCCACTCAAACCTTTATATGCTCCTATTTTTATTAGCTCAAGGCTATTGGCCCCAAAAGTAAAGGATTATTCTTCTGAGCTTTAGCTAAATCCAATTGAAAGACAAGGTAAAGAACTTGTGAATTATTCCTTAGGGAATCTCAACTTCCTTCTCTACCACGTTCCAAAGAGGTTCTTATCTCCATCACTACTGTAGAAGTTGTTATAATCATGGATGAAGCTAAGAGTGAATAGGAGGAGGCAATAAATAGAGTGTGAGATCTATTTAGAATTAGCACTATCCACTCTTTACTAATAAAGGCTAGAACAATTGTCCGCAATTTCTCTAGACTAGAACTTTAAAGTGTTGAGAACTCCATTCGTGTTGTTGGTCTATTAAAAGGTCATGATGCGAGTGCGCCAAGATTGGAAAATATTCCCCATGGGAAGAAATTTTTTGAGGATGGTTCTAAGGTATCCATTCAAGATGACAAAGCTACCATGACCAAACCCAATAATTATTCCTTCTTCAACTACCATCCAAATGACAATGTTGGTCTCTAGTTGACCAATGCGCTAATTTTGAGCAGGAAATAAGTGATAGTCAACGGACTCTAAACAGGGATGTTATTGAGAGCTAACTTAAGTATCACCTTTCAAAGATAACTTCTTAATATTTTATATTAATTGTTAAACTATAGCAACTTCAATAACTCTTTATGTATCATCTACAACAACTCATTAGCAAAAGAAGATATTTGATTGATTTCTTTAAAGTAGTCGACACCTCTGACAGATAAAAAGCAAACATGAAGAACTTCAAGAAGCTAACTCAACCTTGAAACCTAAGAAGGAACCTCTTTAGGCTAAAGTTTCTGAATTGGAAACCAAGAAGAGTGAATTGAATTCTACTTCACTTGATGAAGATTTTATCAAAGCTCAAGTTGATAGCTTAGAGGACTGCCTAGAAAGAGAAATGCGAGAATCTAAAGCTAAAAATTGCTAAGAGTCAATATTATCTATTTGGAAGACAACACTTGCAAATAGAAGAGCTTAACCAATAAATTATCTTCTTTGAAGGAAAAATGGCTTGCGACTACTGAGAAGGTCTAAAAGGACTCTAGTGCGCTTAGAGTTGTCTAGTAGGACACTAAACTCCTCACTAACAAGGTTACCAAATATAAAATGAAACATATATAAATAGGGAAAAACCTCGGACAAATAGCCTATTGAGCCCGAGAAGTTAAGCAAAAAATTTGTTGATAGGGATAATACAGAAATCCATAACCTTTGAAAACAACTAGTCATGATCGAGTAGGTAGTTGATTCATGGTAAAAGGACATGAATGAGCACATAAAGAAATTCATTGCTGATACCAAACTGAGAGACTCCTATGAAGCCATAGACACATTTCTAGTAAGAAAAGAGTTTTCTCACTATAAAGAACAACTTTAGCTCCAATGGTAAGCTTATGGTGCTTCTATAATATGCACTCAGTACAAGACTTTAGCCAATCATGACCAATTGTGAAATTTCAATAAAAAATTACATTGTGATGAAGATCTGGAAAACATAACTGATCCTGAAGATTCTAGGGAGGCCAAGGCTAAAGCTGATAACAGGGAGGAAGATGATTCCTAGTTTTTTTTATTATAGTTTGTACATATCTAATATTTATAAAATAACTTCATCTCGATCACTTATCCTTCTTTATGTATAATTATATTTGCCTTTCCACCGATTTTGAGGATGAAATATTGTTGTAATAAGAAGAACAAAGAACCAGATGGTACATACTTCAAATCAATACTATACTTTAGTGGTGGCAAACCAAAGTAGGGTTAGATTCAATCATGATTGGGTGATTAGACTAAATGGACCAATAAAATTACTCAACATGGGGCATAGTAGCCTCAACACCCCAATTGAGGAATGCATATAGGAGCCTAGACTTCACTAAGCTAAAAAACCATCAAGTGTGCCTTAATGACTCGGTGGCCTTAGTACCTCAAATAAGGACGCACCTTAATAGCCTAGGCTTAGTGAGTGAAAGTGCATTGGGTCTTTCATCTTATTAGGTGTGCCCCTCAAGCTTAGTTAGTGAAAGTGCATTGGCCTTTCATATCACTAGGTGTGCCCATAGTTAACTCTGGCCTCTTTAAGAGCTTATATATAGAGCCTTCAGCACAGTATAAATCAATAAGCGTCCCTACCTTTATACTCGACAGCCTCTTGGAGGGATTATGTATTGAGCATTAAGCTTAGTGAGTGAAAGGTTTTTGGTACTTTTATCTCACCAAGTGTGCCCATCTTCAATGCTTGATGACCTCGGTAAGAGATTACAGATAAAACTATAATACCTATCCTAAAATCCTTTAAATTGTAGTTAAAATTATGTTGATATAAAATAGATGAGTTTTGATTTTAATAAAATTTCAATAAAGTTGTAAATTTCAAGTACAATGATCAGCTAGTTTGCCAAACCAATCGACTAATACGCTTACGAACTAATAATTTTATTTCCTAGTAAACTAGTTAACTGGTTTCCTTAAAACGATCGACTAGTTATCCAACAATTTCTAATCTTTTTTTATTTTGAATCGGATTATTTTCCAATATTTATGAAAACTTCTAATTAAAACCTATTTGTGCTAATAAGTATACTTTAGTGATTTGGAATTATTTTTACATTATTTAGTTAAAATTTTCCCAAAATAACTTTTTGATGCATTTCTCCTCCTCTCTTCTCCCTCACTTTTCTCTCTATTTTGGTAGCCATGGTTGCATCTTTGACATTCTACACCTCTTCCTGACTTACCAACCCATTATCATGCCTCTCCTTGATCACACTATACCTCCCTTACCTTACATGTGGCCCCTTACTCCTTAGTTGCCCACACTAAACCTAAGTCAAAATTTCCTCTCTCCCACTTAAGAATGTCAACCATCACTCTCTTCTATACACTCCATTCATGATTCAACTCACTCCCTATCATTTGCATTTGCTCACTATCTCTTTTTCCTTGTGAAATTTAACTTAAGTGTTGAGTATTTTCCACTTTTCTTCCTTTCACTTCTTTGCTAAGAAAATAGAGGCTTCCCTCTTGTTTCCTTATCCGTTGGTCTAATCATTATATCTTCTCTCTTATCCTAATATTAGCTTTAACTCTCCCTTATTTCTTTTAAATAATGAAGGATTAAGGTTTTGAGAAATGTTTAAGGTCTTAACTTCAATTCCCTTGAAATTATGTTTTGGAGAAAAGGTTGGGTAATGGAATTTTCTTCTTCTTCCAATTCCATTTTATTGAGGTTGGGAAAAGGATATTTAAGTTTTTTTATTCTTATATCTCTTAGGAATTAAGGTTTTGGAAGACAATAGTCAAGTTAGGAGTATTTTATGATAAAAGAATTGCTTAGAGATAAGGCATTCCTATCTTTAATATGAATAAGGAATTTTGTTGTTTCTTTGTGTATTTCTTTGTTGCGCATGAGTTAATTGTATTATTGGATTCAATCATGTGATAAAGTTTTCTTCGTTGAAGTGTTAAACATGTTTTGAGTTCCCTATTATTATACATGATTTTGGTCATTTTGAGCATGATTTTGTTAAGTGTCAATGCTACCATATGCCCATGTGATTCTATGTGTTTGATGACTTTTATATATATTATAGCATAAAATTATGAATAGATTAATATAGTAAAGTTGGGTGAAAATTCTATTAAGTGAATCAAAGTTCTGGGTGCTATTTCACCTAGACCAGTCGATTGGTTTATCGTACTAATCAACTAGTTGTGCTAATAGTCACTTGGTTTAGTATTTTTGATTGATTGGTTGCAAGATTCATTGATTGGTTTGATAAACCAATTGACTAGTTCCTATGAATAGTCAATTGATTTGCCAAATCCATTGACTCATTGCCTTGTGAATACAGTGGTCAAGTCTCTACTTAGACCATAGACCATTTTGGTCAAATCCATCAACTAGTTTCCTATAAACAGTTGATTGGTGGGACCAACCATTTGACTAGTTCATTGGTTTTATTTTCTGTTCAATTTTGGTATGACCAAACCAATCGACTAGTCCCAGAGACCGATTGACTAGTCAGCCTGTATTTCATTATGTTTGTTTTTTTATTTATTGTTCTTCCTTTAGGCCTTCTATATTAATGTTACCATGTAAGTACAAAATCTTAATCATGATTACAGCCTTGTTTATCCTCAATTTAATATGGATCAAAATAATAATATTTGGGCCTTGATTTGGTTAAGTTTGGTATCACCTCTAAACACCTAATTGGTGGCTTATATGCCTCATGATGTGTTTGGTGTTATTATATAAAAACACCCAATTTGGGTATTAATATAATTAATTGTGATTTGTGATATCACATGGTAATTAATAATAAATGGATTCAGCTATTGTTCAAGCATTTTTTTCCGACTCTCAGGGCAGCTAGTCGGAAGTTGGTGAGCAGATCACCCTATGATTTTATATTTTCACTTAGTACTTATTTTCTTCTCTACTAAGTTACGACCAATAGAGGGTATGTATATATTTTAGATATAGAATTATACTATGGAAGGCCAACATGGAATTGGTGTCAAGTACAAGTTGGTGAATTATCCCAGTACAAGCGCCTTGACACTTCATATTGTCCATAGTTTAGACGAGTGTGGTATCTCAACTTTTTATCCCTCACAACAAAGGCTTCAAGATATAGTGGGTGTGGTATCCCACTCTATGTTAGCCACTGTGGCAGATGCACTCAAAGTGTGGTGAAGTCGTATCTCTGGAGAAGAGCCTCTTTGATGTATCCTAACTTCAGGTGGTGGGTGAGGTATTCCACAGTGTGTGTTCGTAACTTTTGTTCATGGTAGAGAACTGGGTATAATTGAACATATTATATTAATAAATAAAAATTATGTGGTAAATAAAGGAAGATTATTATAATTTGGTTTACATTATGTGATTTTAATTTATTATTTGTATTATTATTCTTCCATGAATTCTAGAGTCTTAGTGATTTATTATTATAATGTAAGCATACCTTGATATATTGTTACCATGAGTATGAGTGATTTATTATATTAGTATGCTTATCAACATGCTATTATGTGACTTCAATGTGTATCATAAGCCCTTATCATATTTTAGGTAGTATGTTTAACAAGTACTTCACAGTACTAATACTAAATTTATGTAGTCACTATGATGATTTAGTTTTTGGTCCGGTGAGTCGAGGATGATTTAGAAGGCTATGATTGTCAGTTATAGTATGTTGAGGATGATATTGTTGGCTAGTAGCTAGCCATTACTTAGGGTTCGAGATTTATCTTCCTGTTTAGTTAAGGGTGAGGTTAAATAATTAAATGTATCTTACACACTATGTTGTGATGTTTTTGGTTCTTTCTAGTTATTTAAACTCTCGGATTTAATTCATGTATTTGAATTTTGTACCCTTATATCTATATTGTTGTTATTCTAATCATTGTCATCATTAGCATTGTAGTATTATTAGTAGAGCATGTATTCTTTCATGGTTATTCTATTTTGTCTTGTATCAGGTATGGGCTAGGTAATAATCACACATCTTTCATGATTGATGTGGTGGTCATATTATCTATATTTTCTTTTAAAAATGATTTTACAATGTCTTTAAATAAAAACTTTTGTTCCATATTTAGAGGTGTTACAAAATGACCTTTTTGAGGGGTTTGCATGTGGGTGGCTTCTTTATAAAAGGGATTATCACTTTGATTTTTGTCATCAGCCTTTTTTTGAGAGGGATTACATGTTTAATCTCAAAATCTGTGTTAGAAGCAAAGATATTTACCAAAAAATATATTTTGTGAAAAGCATTAACATATTATGTACAAACAAAAGAAAACTTGTATTCCCCTACCTTCAAAAGTTACTATCAAAAGTCAATACATGTTAAAAGTTTCTCGTATGTTCTTGACATATGATGGTCTTAGGTAGGGTTGTTCATATTATCCAAAATCTGATTATCTGATCTGATATCTGAAGCAATCCGATCCAAAAAATCAAGTAACCAATCTAATTTTTAAAAAATTAAATATCCGATTCGGTCAAAAAAAGACAAACAAATAATATATCTGATCCAACATATATAAATAATATATGATTTGAAGAAAAATATTTTTATTTTTTATAATTTTTGTTTTATATATAATTATATATAAATAAATTTAGATGTGTACATGTGTAATTTTTACTTACTTGATTTAGTATTTGGGCCAAAATTTAATTTAGTTGAAATTATACTTTTAACGTAATGCCTTTTTAGATCTAATAGAATCCAATTAAGTCTTGTGATGTAAAAACTTTAATTTTAGTTTTAACATCGAATATTTGTTGAGTAAGTCGGATATTTGCTGCACAGATCGGATATTTGCTAATCAAATATATTTGTGATTTGGTAGTTTTTTTATATTTGAAATTTTATTTGGATAATATCGGTTGTATTTGATATCCGATCCAAAAATCTGGATATTCAAAGTTTTAAATCAAATATCAAATATCATTTTTAGATATCTAAAATTTTTGATATCTGGCAATTAAATATCCAAAATATCGGATATTTAAACTATGAACAGTCCTAGTCTTAGGGCATCTTTTATTTCTATTGTGTAACATTATCGTGCCATTTTTTTGTTACCTTGGACTTCTCCCCACCCTCCTTTAATTGGGAATCCCATTAATAATTCAGTTATAAAAATGCTTACCTAGATTTGGTTAAGGAACGGTCATCCTAAAATCATGTTATGTAGTGACGGATAAGCAATGACTACAAAGTCCATCCTAATGCTCCTAAAAGCTCCCAACTCACCAATCATTAAAGTAAGATTCACCATTCCCTTTGATTTTATTATATTACCAATGAATTCCACTAAAGGTGAAGTCTTATTTACTAAGCATTCTTTTAGAAATTCTAATCACTTATAAGATCCTTCAAAAATAACATCAACAAAACTACCTGTATCTACAAGGACCCTTCTCATTACGTATTTAGCAATCTGTACTTCCATAACCAAATGGTCATCATAATTTTCCACTATAGCTAGCCTTTCATCTTTAGTTGTTAAAGTGACTTCCCATTCACTCTCTCTTGCCTTCTTTCTTATTTCATCAATGCCAACCAAAAAAATCTCCCTCCTAATAGTATGAATAATCTTTTATGGCTCCTTCATTTGAGGAGGTGGGGGTAATTGTTGAGTAAAAACTATTTCCTTTCTGCCTGAGGGTGCTTGAGTATATCTCTTCAAATGTTTATTGTGGACCAACTCTTCCGCAACGTCCTGATGCAGGAGCATCTAATGATTCTCCTATTCTTATTGATTCTCAAGGTAAGGAAGAATTAGATTTATTAATATTGGAGCTAATCATATTAAATGTCCTTGATAATATGTCTATACTTGGTATTAAAAACAATTTGAGATATTCTTACAGGTATGTTACATATTTGTAAGGATAAGATGTTAACCCACCTTAAAGTATATAAGCATTCAAATCATGCAAGACTATGGCATACATAGGATGACACTTTACAACAAGAAGATATAGTGATGATTATCATTAGATATATTAAACTTGTTGTAAACCCTAAGTGTATTTTATGTAAGCTAGAGTTTGATGTAATTTCATGTATGTATTAGAGTTGATTGTGTGGCTTTGTAATGTTAGTCATTAGTATCATTTAGATGATGATATTATGATTAAGCTTAGATATTATATGGGCTTAATTCAAGTGAGTTAAATGGGCTTGAATTAAGAGGGAACTCAGTTGGTTTAAGGCTTGTAGTCGACGAGTCTCCCTCACCTATATATATCTCCTTGTACCACCTAATGCATAAGGAATAATAGAAATTTTTTAACACAGAATTAACCCAGCTTGGCTTGCATGTATTCTCTCTTCCAAGTCTCTTTTGATCAAGGAAAAACATGGGGTTTAACCTTCATCATTCAAGCCTTTGAATGATTCATATCATTCAAAGTAATCGGTGACATACTTTGGAACATATACTCGAGTATAACCTACACCAAAACAAGTTTTCTTCTTCAAGTTTCAACCAGTTGGAGTCTTCAACTCAAGGAATAATCGATCCAATACTTCCCTCCCCTTTGATTCACATCAAATTTTGGTATCAAAGCTCGACATTCCTTTATTTTCCAGTACATGAAATAACAAGTTCCTTCCTGAATTCAACCAGCAGCTGCGTCATTGCGTGAGTTCTACAAGAAACCCCCGAGAACAAGCGTGTTCTTTCCCCAATTCTTGCATCTTTAACTCATTCTTGAATCTTCAAGATCAATCTTGATTGAAGATCTTGAATTCTTGCAACAATCTTGTTGCAATCTTCCGCAACCATACAACAACTTCATGATATTTCGACTAGCATTTCCTTAGCCGACCCAAACTCCACCTATATGTTTTCTTGGTTCACTTCGAGCCTTTACTTCTACTTCCACCGTCCCTTTCTCTTTGTTTTCTCTCCCCATTTTTCCATTTACTCAGCTGTTTCTCCATCCATTTCCATTCCCTTATCTCACATACCAACTCTGGTAAGAAAACCCCAAACCACTGGTAACATATAGTCCAATTCGCAGGTTGAGAAATTTTTGTGTGTGCCTCGACTTGGTCCAGTCCATTTCCTCTCCAATTCCAATCCATACTCTTATTCTTTGTCTTCTTCACATCTTCTATGGTGCACAACACTCGAATCTTCAACTTGAGGACCTCCATGTGTTGAAGAAAACCCGACAGCATCATTATTTTATGTGGCTGATTTTTGAGCCACACAAGAAGAATACCTTCCAACCGTTTGGTTCCTACGTGCATGCTGTGATTTTTTGTGACTACATTTCCCTCATTTGTGCATGATAAATACAACAGGTAGTTCTCTTCAAATTTTTTGTGAATTAGCAAAATATTTGTGTCTTGTTTAGTTGCTGGGAAATTCCAGCACATACACACTTTGTGGAATTCTTTTATGCAAAGAAAGAGGTGTGTGTCACCCTTCACTATGGCAAGTGAAGAAGTTTGTTCCTTGGTAGAGTCTATCAAGAGTCTAACCACACGAATAGATTCTCAACTACATAATCAAACAACACTTCAACACCAACTACAAAGTGTGGAAACAAAACTAGCCGATCAAGAGGCGCATTGACCATGGCCAAATCACATGGAGACCACACACGATAGGGTGGAAGGAAAGATGAAGCCTATATTCCATGCAAAAGGTGGGCATGGATATTAAAACATGCATCACAATAAAGATGGAGAAGATGATATGAGTTCCTTTGGCTTAAGAAACCAAAGAAGACCACATACATTCCAAGTAAGACATGCTTACCATGAAGATCAAGGTATTAAATAGTATAATGATGAGAGAAAATGCAAGCTAGCTACTCTTAAGTTCAAAAAGTTTGCTAGAATTTGGTATTATTATTTAAAAAGAACAAGAGAAATACAAGAGAAGCTAAAGATAAAATCTTTGTGATGACTCTAAGGCAAGGTTTGTTTCGTGTAGAAGAATACACTATAGAATTTGAAAAACTAGCCCTTATTTGTGATGTTCAAGAAAGAAAATAACTAAGTGTGCTAGATAGTTAGGTGGCTTGAATAACTTGATAAGAGATAAAGTTGACATGTATTATTATGATTCTCTTGATGACTTAATTAAGTTGGCTTTAAAATTTGAAAGACAAACTAAATCAACTAAATCCTATGTTAAGTCTAATGTTTCAACTTCAACTAAACCCTATTCTAACACCTTTACACCTAAATCAACATCTTCATATGATAAAAAGAATAATCAATATGATAAAGGTAAAAATAAGGTAGTTGAAATGGCAAATAAACAATGATTTAAATGTAAAGGATATGGACACTTTGCTAGAGATTGTCCTAACCAAAGAGCCTTAACTTGCATGAAATAGAAAACATGGAACCATGTAGTGATGATGAGAATTAAGAAATTGAATATCCTAATGAAATCTTAACCATGGATGAAGAAGAAGGAGATATGTGTTTTGTATTTCAAAGAGTGTTACAAATCCAACCTACTATAACACCTACTCAAAGAGAGAAAATTTTTAAGACTAAGTGTAAAATAGGTGACATGGTTTGTAGACTCATAATTGATAGTGGTTCATGTACGAATGTTTCTAGTGAAGCAATGGTTAAGAAACTTGGTTTAGAGACTGCTAATCATCCTAAACCCTATTCTTTACAATGACTAAATAAAGACAAAGGAGCTAAAGTAAACAAAAGAACCTTAATCACATTTTCCATTAGAGATTACCATGATGAAGTTCTATGTAATGTTTTGCCTATGGATGCTTGTGTATTACTTTTAGGAAGACTATAGCAATATGATAGAAAATCAACTCATGATGGGGTAACTAATGAATATGTGGTGAAAAAAGAAAAGCAATTATATAGATTGACACCTTCTTTATGTGATCATATTCCTTTAAGTGATGACAAAAAGAGATTATTTTTACATGAAAAGGCTATAAAAAATGCATAGAAGAAGAAGGAATTGGTTATGATTTATTTTCTAAAGATTCTAACCCTGAGAAGCAACAA
Source organism: Tamarix chinensis (assembly GCA_030549775.1). NCBI lineage: Eukaryota > Viridiplantae > Streptophyta > Magnoliopsida > Caryophyllales > Tamaricaceae > Tamarix > Tamarix chinensis. The sequence continues at coordinate 70,352,851 of CM060174.1, read as the reverse complement.
ATTGAAAATCTTAATCTAGTTAAGTTTCTTGATGAATACAATGATGTATTTCCTAATGATTTACCTCCTGGATTACCACCTAAAAGAGGTATAGAACATGCCATTGATCTTGTTCCTGGCATGCCTATTCCAAATAAACCAGCTTATAGATGTAACCCTGAGGAAGCTAAGGAATTACAGAAACAAATCTAAGAACTTATAGATAAAGGATTTGTGAGAGAAAGTATGAGTCATTGTAGTGTTCCTGCTTTACTAGTGCCTAAAAAAGATGGTACTTGGTGTATGTGTAGAGATTCTAGGGCAGTGAATAACATTACTATCAAATATCGTTTTCCTATACCTAGGTTAGATGATATGCTTGATGAACTTTGTGGTGCATAATTATTTTCCAAAATTGATTTGAGAAGTGGTTATCATCAATTAAGGATTAGAGACGGAGACGAGTGGAAAACTTCTTTTAAAACTAAATATGGTCTCTATGAGTAGATGGTTATGCCTTTTGGGTTATGTAATGCACCTAGCTCATTTATGAGATTTATGAATGAAGTTCTCTAACCTTTCCTTGGTAATTTCATTGTTGTATATTTAGATGATATTCTTGTGTATAGTAAAAATGGTTATGATCACCTAGTGCATTTGAGGAAATTGTTTGATAAGCTAAGGAAAGCTAAACTATATAGAAAACATGAGAAATGTGATTTTGTGCTTCCAAGTGTAGTTTTCCTAGGCTATATTATTAGTGGAGAAGGTATTAAAGTAGATCCTAATAAGATTAAACCTATCAAAGAATGACCTATCCCTAAAAATGTTCATGATTTGAGAAGTTTTCATGGATTAGCTAGTTTCTATAGAAGATTCATTAAGGATTTTTCTACTATAGCTACACCTATTACTAAACTCATGAAAAAGGGTAAATTTTATTAGGGACAATAAGCTACTCAAGCCTTTGAAACCCTCAAAACTAAACTTTGTAATGCCCCTGTTCTATCCTTACCCAACTTTAATCTTCTTTTTGAAGTAACTTGTGATGCTAGTGGAGTTGGAATATGAGGAGTACTTTCCTAGGAAAAGAAACCTATAGCATTCTTATCTGAAAAGTTGAATAGAGCCAAACTATTCAACTTATACCAAGGAATTCTTTGCCATCATAGGGAGTCTAGAGACATAAAGTCAATATTTAATACCAAAACCCTTTGTATTACATTCAGATCATGAAAGTTTAAAATACTTACATAGTCAAAAGAAAGTTAATTAAAGACATGCAAAGTGGGTAAATTTCTTATAATCCTTTGTGTTCTTTTTCAAACATTTAGATGGAAAAGAAAATATAGTAGCCGATGCTCTTTCTCGTAGATCTACATTACTTGTTATGATGGATGCAAAAATCTTAGGTTTTGAAATGTTAAAAGACTTATATCCTAAAGATGAAGATTTTAAGGACATATTTAGCGCATGTAAAGAAAGTGGATACCTTGAAAATTATGTCATACAAGATGGATTTTTTTAGACTAAATAAACTTTGTATTCTTAGATCTAGTATTCGAGACTTGCTATCAAAGAAATACATGAAGGTAACATTGCATGACATTTTGGTATACATAAGACTATGGAAATATTGCAAGAAAATTTGTATTGGTCATGAATGGTTAAACATGTAAAAGCCATGATAAGTAGATGCTCTACATGTCAAAAATCTAAGAGTTACTTTCATAAAGGCTTATACACACCTTTACCCGTTCTTGATAAATTATGAGAAGGAGTTAGTATGGAACTTATCCTAAGGTTACCAAGAACACAACGTGGTAAAGATTCTATTCCTGTAGTGGTAGATAGATTTTCTAAAATGGCTCATTTTATTCCATGTAATAAAACTGATGGTGCCACACATGTTGCTGACTTGTATTTTAGAGAGGTTTTTAAACTTCATGGTGTGGCTAAAAGTATAGTTTCAGATTGGGATGTCAAGTTTATGAGTTATTTTTGGAGAACTTTATGGCATATGCTTGGTACTAAATTGTTATTTAGCACTTCTCATCATCCATAAACCGACGGTCAAACTGAGATAACTAATAGAACTCTTGGTACATTATTAAGAGGTTTAGTTAATAAAAGTACTAAAGATTAGGATGTTAAGTTAGCTCATGCAGAGTTTTCTTATAATCGTAGTCCATCTAGTACTACTCAAACTAGTCCGTTTGAGGTGGTGTATGGAGTGAACTCACACATGCCTATTAATATGATTCCTTTGAAAAAAGGTGAGTTACAAAATTATGAAGCCAAAGATAGAGTAAAATTTTTTCAACAGCTTCATGAGAAAATCAAAAATAACATTGAAAAAGCTAATGCCAAGTATAAATCTCAAGCGAATAAGCACAGAAACCCTCATGTGTTTTCTCATGGTGACTTAGTTTGGTTACATTTGCGTAAAGAAATATTTCCTAATTTATGTAAAACTAAACTAATGCCAAGAGCTGATGCACCATTTAAAATACTAAGAAAGTTTGGGGATAATGCTTATGAACTTGAACTTCCAGACCATTATAGTGGAATTTCAAGAACTTTTAATGTTGGTGATTTGTCTCCTAATTATACTGATGAAATTTGAGAGTAAATTCTTCTCAACTTAGGGAGAAGGATGTAGGAGCATCTAATGATTCTCATATTCCTATTGATCTCAAGGTAAGGAAGAATTAGCTTTCTTAATGTTGGAGCCAATCGTATTAGATATTCTTGATAATATGTCTATGCTTGGTATTGAAATCAATTCAAGATATTCTTGCAGGTATGTTACATATTTGTAAGGAGAAGATATTAACACACCCTAAAGTATACAAGCATTCAAAGCATGCAAGACTATGGCATACATGGGATGACACTTTACAACAAGAAGATATGGTAATGATTATCATTAGATATATTAAATTTGCTGTAAACCCTAAATGTATTTTATGTAAGCTAGGGTTTGATGTAATTTTATGTATGTATCATAGTTGATTGTGTGGCTTTGTCATGTTAGTTATTAATATCATTTAGATGATGATATTATGATTAAGCTTAGATATTATATGGGCTTAATTCAAGTCAGTTAAATGGGCTTGAATTAAGAGGGAACTCGGCTGGTTTAAGGCTTGTAATCGACGAGTCTCCCTCCCCTATATATATATCTCCTTGTACTGCCTAATGCATAAGGAATAATAAAAATTTTTGAACACAGAATTAACCCAGCTTGGCCTGCGTGTATTCTCTCTTCCAAGTCTCTTTCAATCAAGGCAAAACCCGGGGTTTAACCTTCATCATTCGAGCCTTTGAATGATTGGTATCATTCAAAGTAACCGGTAACATACTTTGCAACTCATACTCGAGTATAACCTACACCAAAACCAGTTTTCTTCTTCAAGTTTCAACCGGATGGAGTTTACAACTCAAGGAATAATCGATCCAAGACTTCCTTCCCCTTTGATTCACATCATATCCTTTAAAGACTAACATTCTTATGGGGTGTGCCCATACTATTCATTATAGGTTTTTGTAAAGGGTGTTTACTAGTTAAAACCTTCAACATTGTCCTCCTTCATTCTCATAGCTTCCAATACCTCATGCAATCATTGATCAATCAACATACTAATAAATTCCTATTCACCTTTGTTAGTTTGTTGGATATATTGTATTTGAGTCTTTTCCTCATCTTTATGAATCCGAAAGCCATCATGCCTTCTGTTAGAACTCAAACTTCTTTCCATCTTACTCTATCTTAAAGAACTAAAGGATTCTTGGATTCTATCACTTATAATCCTTTTTTCTCAATTATCCTCTATAGATTCTACTTCTTCTTCTTAGAAGAAAGCACTATGTAACCTAGTTCTTAGCTCCCTCTTTGAAGATCCAAAGTTTCCACTAAATTTTCTTCAAGAATAGGTTGTTCGAGTGTAGCATGATGACGTTGATCCACAACATTGGATAGTTTCTTGAGGATTTGTATAAAAGGAGCCAACATGTCTAAGACCATTTCTTAAATGGATGCTCAGAGGTCAACATAAACAGCTTGAAACTGAGAGATTGTAACTAAATTTTCTTCCTAACATGATCACTAGTAATATAATTTGATTGATCAAAAAGGATGAATGGGAGACATAGCTTTTTGTAAGGTTCCCCACAGATAGCATATGTTATTGGTGGTGTTTTGTAAACCGAGGGATTATTCATAAATTGGATTAGTAGTTGAGAGTTATAGAATGTCAAGGAGGAAATTAGAGGAGGGAGAAAAGATCAAAAATGAGAAATCAATATCATGATTTTCTATCCCCCAAAATAGATATATATAGGTGTAGAATGAGAGAAGAGGAAAAGGAAAAATACATTACAGTCAAAGATAACAAATTACCCTATCTTAAGTAGAGGACTAGCTCAGCAAGGGGTTTGTATACGTTACTAATTCAAGACAAAGATGGGAAATCCCAAGAGCCTTTTGGGATAAATCTCATTCTTTGGGCCAGCCTTTTAAGGTTGAATAATACTAATTGAGGAAAATTCCACACCAGAATGAATATCAATCTAATGATTATGATTGATTCTTAGGTTCAGTGTTTGGTCTTTAGAATTTCATGTATTGAGTTAAGCTTATAGGGTTTAGAGTTTAGGGTTAACATTTGGGGTTTAAGGTTAAGGTGTAGGTTTTTCTTTGGTTTTAGTTTTGGGTTTTGGGTTTAATGCTTAATGTTTAATGTTTCATTTGGTTAATTCTACTTGAAATCGTAACCATTGATATTATATAAATCTAAAGGCTATTATTGGTTCCTAGTTCTTATTTTAACTTAAGAGTCTGTGTGTGTGTGAGTATTAAAATTCAATTGCATAATACAAATTCAGAAGCAATTTTACCTCATCACTCAAAATTTTCTCTAAGAAAAGAGTCACCCAAATGTCCTTGTGAATTTCTACTATTGGACAGGCAAGTTTCATGTTATCTAATTATCCATAAGATATTGAAATGATATGAGGTGTCTTGATTACCACAAAATTTTTGAATCTTGATTTCATTTGGTGTGTAAAAATTTATAGCCAAATTGACATAAGGTATCAAAACTTTCATGTTGAGAAGTGTTGTTTAGCTAAGAGATCTATGGGCTCTTTAGCTTTGTTTGCTTGCTTCTTTATGATTTACCCCATGATATTAATGTTGTATGAAGTTATATATTAAAATTCAATTGCATAATACAAATTTGGAAGCAAATTTACCTCATCGCTCAAAATTTTATCTAATAAAATAGTCATCCAAATGTCCTTGTGGATTTCTACTATTGGACGGGTCAGCTTCATGTTACACCAGATATTGGCATGGTGTGAGGTGTCTAGGTTACCATATTCTTTGAATCTTGATTTCATTTAGTATGTAAAATGTTATATCCAAATTGACGTAGGGTATCAAAAATTTCATGTTCAAAAGTATTGTTTAGTTGCAAGCTCTGTGGGCTCGTTAGCCTTGTTTGCTAGCTTTTTTATAATTTACCCTATGATATTAATGTTGTATGAAGTTAAGGGATGATGTCGATATGAATATGTAGTGATTAATGGCCTATAAAGTATAATTATAATCATATGATGTTAAAGTATATCATAGTATATTTTTAATATATTTAAGGACATTTTAGCCTTTTCACATTCTTGATAAAAAATATAATTATCCCTGCATATATTTTGGTGTATATTGATGTATTTGAAGAGTATGAGAACTTCAATCCATACTAAAAATCTTATGATATGTCTATGTGATTTTTATGTCCTAAAAGTGAATAACTAATAACCCATGGTAGGTAATTTAGTCACTTGTATTCTACCATTTTTACAGCAAGTTTCAGTTTACATGGCATATAATGTTATAATTAATAAATATGTGAAATTTGGAGTATTAATTATGTGTGGGTAAGGTTTTATAAGAAAATTGAGTTTTAGTAAAGAAAAATGTACATTGGTCATAAGTAACCAAATATGTATCAGTATTGAATAATTAAACTTAGGATGATCATAGTGGATTTTTAACAGACTTTTGAGTTTGCCTTTGATAATACATTTGATGATTAACTTTATGTTGATTTTAAAAAATAATCGAACCTAAGTGTTGGAATTAAATCAAATGGTTAGGTGGTAGGGATGTGGATTAATACCTATTCTCAAGCCTTATATGGCTTGGTCTATATGATTATTTGTGGTTAAGGTGGATTGAATGGATTTTTTTTATTTGTCTAAGTGTGGATATTAGTATTTCTTTTATTATAAGTGTTGACTCGAATAAAACATTAATTACTTCAAATGAAAGAAATTTTGAATTAGGAACAAGGATTTTGTGCGTCATACATAAGCCTAGCATGCACTAGGGAACCTTTGTTTCAAAGGGCTCGTTTCTACTCTATAAGATAATATGTCACCTATAAGGATATCAATATCTGATGATTTGTGTTTTGACAACTTTTATGGTGTAGTTTGTGGTTGTACTTCCTTGGACATCATTTTCTTGGATTAATATATACATCCCCTCTCAATGTTTGAATTTGATTAAATTAGTTTGAGAACCTTAACAAAATTTCATAAATGGATAAGGGTTGAGATTGAATAATGTTATGCTACTTTTATAACCTCGTGAGTGTTGCATTGTGTTATCACAAGTCAATATTATTGCATGTGGATGTCCTTATTGAATGTGGTGAATTTTAATATCATGTGTAGAAGATATGTTCATGTGTCTTTGTATATATTGATATCACATGTGATAGTATGCCTTATGTACTTCATCTTATGGTTGTATGTCTTTGAAGTATTTTGTGAGCATACTATTTCTATAGAGTTGTTGTGGTTTTCTCAATACGATGGTCATTCTAAAACTATGCCTTTTTAGATGACCATGTGCGAGAAATGAAGTGAGTAAAAGAGTTCAAGAGTCGCGAAGATCATATTAAGAGTTAGGACTATCTAAGTTCATGCCATTTTGGTGTCTTTCATTTTTGGTCTAAATAATCTTTGGACTCTTATGTCCCTCTCTCCTTACATATTTAAACCCACCATACTTATCTTATATAACAATGTCTTAGGGTTATATACCCCTTTCAAACAATGTTTTTCATATGCATATCATCATTTGAAGTTATAATTTAAACATTTGTCCAAATTTTATTTGAACATTTGTTCAAATTTTATTTTATATTCTATTAACTTAAATTTGGCATAAAAAGATAGTGGAAACCAAACTTATCCTAAATGTGGTGATAAAATCCACTCTCTTTTGTCATTTAACTTCCACAAATCTCTTATTTAAAAGAAATTTTCTAGTCATGTTACAACTAATCTCACAAAATGCATCACTATAAAATTCTTGATTTAAATAGCATCTCCATAATTCTTGGTTATTTAATGACACTCTTCATATATGTAAACATTGTTCACCACATTTTTTGTAGCATGAATATTTTTCAAAGCTAGATTAAGAGTATGAACAATACATGAAGTTCAATAAATATTAGGCTAGATGCGTTCAATGATCTCACCAATCGCTTTACAATTTAAGGCATTATTAGTGATTATTTGTAAAACACTTTGATAACTCACATCATCAATAACTTCTTTTGGAACCTAGAAATAAAGTGTTTATCTTTGATCTCACCTAAAGCATCAATACCCTTTAAAAACATGGGACCCATATCACAAAATTACTATAAATTTTTTAAATGATTCTCTTTTTACGTCACTTCAACCATTAAACGCAAAACTAACACCTATTTTTCTCACCATGTCTTATTTATTGGTTTTAATAATCTCTCTATGTTTACCTTTTCTTGTTGAAGTAACATTGTTCTTGAATGATTATAACCCAGCACACCATAACTAGATAAACTATAATTAGTAGCAAAAGTAAAGGCTTCCATAGAAAAAGGATTTCCTGCCAAATTAAATAGAACACTAGTAGTATGAAACATCCCACTAATCTATCTAATTGAGAGTACATATGATTATTAAAAGCTTTATTTATGGAATTTATCTTATTTACTTATCTTCCCTTCAAATAAGACATTGATTCTCATATTATAACCACTTGAATGACGTAAAGACGCATCCCTTGGAGCATGTTTTCAACTCTTTTCACATATCCATCTCAATCTCATTCTTCATTCTCACTTTCTAACAAGTTACAATACCTTTATTAGGAATATTCAACAAATGAGTATTCACTCTAGTATAGCTTTCTTACTTCGTTTGATTATAAAAATTACAAGTCCAAAGAATAGTTCCCTCTCCATTAGTTTTCCCCCCTCTAGCAACATAATTCCAAAGAGGGTTATTATCTTCATCCAACACTAGCCCTCATAGAATCTATATTAATCCAAATTACAAATTAGTGGAGCATAATACCAAAAGTTTAATAGCCCAACATCAATAATCAAATCACTAGCAAAACACCGCAACACCATAATAATAAGAAACTAGAATCTAAAAAGAGCTACAAAACCAACAATGCAACACCACAACACCTAAACAAAGCATATTAATTCAACATAAAATTTGGAACACAACAAATCAAATAAATAAAAGAATATGATGGAAACTGTTATCAATTACTAAAACCTCTAACTGAGCTTAAATGCCAACATGAGAACGCTGACTTCCAAATGGAAAAAAGCTTGGAAGGATTCTTGAAAATGGTAGACTAAACCTTGAATGGTTGAACCTTGGAGATGTAGCACAATAGCATAACAACTAGGGAAACAAAGAGATTGAAGATTGTCGCCACTAAGTTGAGAGAGGAGAGGGCATAATTTTAAAATCAATGGAAGAAAGGAACTAATGTTTCATGGGTTGATGTAGAAGGAGGGAGACCATGTTAGGTTATTTCATATTAAAATCCATAAAACCATGTCATTTTAAAGCGGGAAAAACAAATCTCATTATGTTTTGTCCAATCTTGATTGTTTCCTGACACATTTTCATCTTCAAAACATCATAGTGATGTAACATGGCCACTAAATAATATCCACATGCTTCCATGGCCATGATTCTATGAAACTAATATTAATGTTAGATCTATAATTATAAAGTTTGTATTTTTATTTTTTTGTAAGTAATAATAATTTGTATTAGTTACCAAAATAAACAATTCTATACAGATTAAAATAAAAATTTCCAATAGATAGAGAAGTTGCAGATATCTATCAAAATTATCAATTAAGGCCATGTACTTGACTTTCTTATGTATATGTATTAATCAAATGAAAATCAAGGATGTGACCTCCTTCACTAGCAGGCTAATAGTACAGACTTTAGCTTGAAATATAACCTGCTTTCTAGATCCCCACAACACATATATAGTAGTGGCTAATACCATATGTAATACTTCATGTTCTCCCTTTTACCTCTACCTTCTTCTGCTCATTAATGATTGATCTTGGTCCCAAGTAGAAAAAGGGAAACACTACCACATCCAATTGAACAATTAATGCTAGCAATCATGTGCAAGATGGCATTGGAAAAACATATGATCCCAAGTTTACGGACCTTAACCACATATGCCACAATTATATTTGGCAGTCACTCCCCATAGATAAAATTTTACATGACTAAGCAAAACTTGTCAATGTTGGTATTTCCCTCTTGGTCCTATCCTCTCATAGATCTTATTGATGTGGTATGCTTCTTGTGAATGTCAATACAATAATAGTTCCCTCAAATTGCCTCATAGTTGCATTATGTGCGTAAACATCCATGAATGATTCGGTTTTCATACCAATTCAATAACATTCCCTTGTATGATGTACCATTTGATCCATAAGCTATCCTTGTAATTTATAAGTTGCCAAAGACAATTTTCAATGGTTGCAACATTCTAGATATACAAATATTTCAACCCCAGGCCTCCCTCCTTAAGCGGCATACAAACTTGTTTCCAAATAACCAACATCTTGCTTGAGTTATCAACTAGAACCATCTAGAGAAAAGTGTGGAATATTGTTTCAACCTTCCTAATAAGAACCTTTGGAAGAATAAAAACGTGTGCCCAAAAATTCTGAATCCCAAACAAATTAGAAAATATCCATGGAAACCCCCCCACCATAGCTCAAGTCTTAGTTGGCCTAGTGTTTCACTCTACTTGTAATTTTATCAACCAATTCTTGAAAATGATGAAAACCCACCATGGTTGTCATCAATGGAACAACAAAATGATGGAAGGGAAAATATCCTTCTCCACATCCCAATACTGCTAGTATGTTTTGCTTCCCAATAAAATCTACACCCCTTATATATACCAAACTTTTGGAAGGATTAACATTCAATCCTTAATAGTCTGCAAAATCTTCCAAATTCTTATAAATAAACCCAACTGATTGAGTATCACCTCTATAAAACACAATCAATTCATCGACAAAACAAAGGTCAATAAAATAGACACCAAAACTAGGATCATCCCATAATCAACTTATACTTATGTGCAAGTATTCCCTAGTAACTACGAACAGATAGGGAGATAGAGGATTTCCCTATATTAACCCTCATTTATAAGGTTGAGTGAGTGTTCCATCAACATTAAACAAAACACGAAAAATTGTGATGCACAACATTATTAAATGCACAATGTGTGACGAAAACCCAAAAGAAAGCATAATCTACTAAAGGAATGACCATTCTAATGATCATATACACCTTTTGGATGTCTGCTTCAAGCATCATCCTATGGATTATGGCCTGTCTTTGGTAGTACTTCACTAATTTAGTCACTATTAACACATTATCCCCTAAGCATCTCCCTTTGATAAATGTATCTTGAGTTTCCCCCAAGAACCTCATGAAGCATGCATCAAACCCTATTAGTGATCACTTTCGAGAATATCTTATACAAAACATTGCAACAAGTAATGGGGTGATGTTCCTTCACTCTGCAAGCATTTGTTACCTTAGGAATTAAGGCAAAAAAGTTGTTGTTAATTTTATTTAGGATCCTCCCTGTCTACCCAAATTCTCTAACAGCCTCCACTATTTTAACTCCTACAATATGCCATAGTTTTTTATAAAAGCCATCAAGGGTTGGGCATTTGAGATTACCCATAGAGAAATATGCAATTCATACTTCTTCAACTGTTAGTCTTTAGTAGATCTAGGTTGTGTTTTGCATATAACACTGGGCCTAGCCTACATATCTCTAGGTTAGCATGCCTTAGTTGAGTTTCAACAATACCCAATAGCTCTTTATAGAATTGCACAATTTCCTTGTGTATGCTCTCTTCACATGTGATGCGATAGCTAGGTGTATCTATCAACTGATTAATTCTATTATGCAACCTCCCTCCCTATAGACCAAAATAGAATGACTTGTTATTATGGTCACCAAGATTCACATAATCTATCTTTATCTTTTGTCGTAGGAAAATTCCCTCTACCCATGTTTTCTTTCCCAATATATCTTTGTTACCCTCTCTGTGGCTAGGTTGATATCATTAAAAGGTAGTTGTTGGAGCATGCCTTGTTTTTCTTCCCATTTTTTCTTTATTGCTACTACCTTAGTAGTAATGTGTTCCCCTTTCTTAGCATTCAAACTCTCAAGTTCCCTTTTTAGCTTATATAGTTTGCTAACAGCCTAAAACATCTTGCTTATCGAGTATTTCTCTTACCACACCCTCTACACCACTTCCATGAAATCCTCTTGTTTAGTATAAAAGCTCATAAACTTGAAAGGATTAGGAAGAGATATTGTTGGAGAGACCATTTGAACAATCAAAGCAATATGATTAGAAATAGTTTCTGGCAAATTCTTAACCCTTATAACAAGGAATAAATCAAATATTTAACTATTTGCCACTACACTATCCAACTTAGAGTACCTACTAGTGGGATAGTCTTGATGATTTGTCCAAGAGTAATATGGGACTGAGGTTGGGATGTCACCTAGATCACAATTATGTAGGTGATGAATAAACTCAAACATCTCATTTCATCTAAAAATCCCCCTAGTTTTTCCTTAGTAGCAACCATAATATTAAAGCTTCCTAAAACTAGCAAGGGAGTATGTTGTGTTGCCTTGCTTAGCATCCAATTTCACAACTCTAGTCTTTGTAGACCATTATTGAAAGCATAAACTAGAGTGAACCAGCAAACCTTGTTTGTAGTAAGGCACTTAATCTTCTTGTGTATTCCTTGTGCGCTCACTAAAACTACTTGAACTCTATACTGAGTTGTATCCCACAAAAACCAAAATCTACCATTACAATGAGCATCATAGTTATGTGCCCACAATCAATGCATCCCTAATTTACTCTCCACATGTGCAGCCTTTAGTTCCTTTATCCTTATATCTAGTAACCCTTCTAACCCTGCCCTACCTCTAGTCACAAAACTCCTCAAAGTCCTGTGCTTGAAGGCTTTATTAAGTGCTCCTATGTTCTAAACAAAGACAATTATGGTGGAAAGAAACTAGACCCTCCTCATGTCCCACAAGCACCACATCCCATGCCTTTAGTAAGGTAGCAAGCTTGGGCCGAAGAAACGCTAACTTGCACCTAGTCATGATTTGATGGGATAAGGGTGTAGGCCACCTTCTCCTTTTCATTGAAGATTTGGTGCATATCTTGCTCTCTTGTATAATGCACTCCTTTTTCCTAATTTTTAGTCTGCTTAGCTATCTTTCGGTTTGTGGCTAACTTCATGCAAGTACAACCTTGTGCTTAGGTGCCTCAACAACCGGTTCAGCTTTCCATACCTTTCCCTATTATTGAACATCCCTTTAAGTCACTCTCCATTTACACTACACTATATTGTGGTCTAATATATCACAAGAAGTACAATACTTTGGGTGACATTCGTATATTGCCGTGTGCTTTAACTCTTGTCCCATTAGCAGCATCACCTCAATAAAATCTAGCAATGGTACGCTAACATCCATTTCAATAAGTAGGCAAGGATAGGAGACTTTGTCATGCATAATATTAACAAAATCCACATAAACTAGCTTTCCCAAAATACTAACAATTCTACTAAGGTTGTCCTATGACCATAAATGAAGAGGGTGTAATACCCCAAAAATTTGCTTAGTTTAATCCCGCATCAATAGCACCCTAATTTAATTCTAATCTTAATAAATTCTACGTTAGCCTTAACCTATCCTTAATCCCCGAAACTTTAACTGATTCTAAAACCTTAACTTTAATTAACTGTAATTCGTAAACTAAAATCAAAACCCGCTAAAACTTTTACTAATACTAATTAATTTTAGCTAATCTAAAATCACCCTAAACTAATCCCCCAACCCTTCTCTTTTTCTTTTCTTTTCTTTCCTTCTTCTCTTCCTCCCGTCAACCTTGAGCTGCAACTTCCAAATTTATGCAACTTACACTTGCAACTTGCACCATTACATTTCTGCATCTATCACCCATCACCTTACCTCCCTTCTTTTTCTCCTTATCCTTCTGCACCCTTATCCTTGCCCGACTTCACCCCCTTATGCACATTCCAAACACACTCATCTTCCCCTACTATTTTCCCTTATCATGCAACATTTACATCAACAATCACCACCCTCAACTTGCAGCTACTACTCTACCCTAACCATCCTCTACAAACATCACCATTACCTTGCAGCTACATAATCACCATCATTATCGTCGCACACCAGCCCTTGTTCTTATCTTCATTTCCAACTCACACCACACACACACACATGTATGTATGTATGTATATACTTTACACTCTCCTTATTTCTCTTTGGTTTTGCCTCACTTTACTCATATTTGTGTCAAAGAGCTATTACTGACCTCCCTATTCCTTCTCCTTTCCTCCTTCTCCCTTTTCTTCTTCTTCTTCTCCTTACTTTCCTTGTTTTTGGCTCGCGCACCACCGTGCACCACCTCGGCCACCCTTTGGCCGGTGGACCGACTACCAAGGTCACCCCAACCTTCTCCCCTATTGTCACCGGCCATCGTCGCTGATAGCCAATTCTTTTTCCTTCTTCTTCCTTTCGTGTGTCACTGTGTTTCAAAGTGCATGGTTGGTGCACCGCCTGCTGCACAACCATGTAACGCTTGAATCCCCTTCCGCATAGCCATACAACCCCTACACCGTCTGACCATGAGTAATTTTTCCTCTTGAACTATTGCTATAGTCGTGCAAATTTCGCACTGCCTGGCCATGCACCTTGTTTTCTCTCGATCAAAAGCTACACCGCATGCTGCACAGCTGTGCAACCTCATTCCTTTGGTCGTGCATCCCTATTTTCACCCCTAAACATCAACCAAACACCACTAAATTTAACCATAGATCCACTACATATTTCTCTACACATCCATACATCTCAAGCTCCCATTTAACTACGTTTATATCTATTTTTACCCTCTTTACCTTGATTTCTCCTTTGATTTGACTCTTTGAGCCTAACCATGAATTTTATTATTTTCATAAGTGGTATTCCAGTAGCTTCAGAGGAAGAATTCTAGGATTTGCATGCTTAGAGCTTAGTGTCTTAGTTGGTAAAGATACTATTCAATGTTTAGGATTTTTTATGTTATTTGTTTGTATGGCTATATGTGTTTTTCATGATATTGTTAATATATTATATAACATATGTTGATATTGATATTTTGTGATGATATGAATGTTAAGTTAAAAGAAAGTAAGAATTGGTAAGAGGTACCCTTATATTATGATTTGTGATGATAATATCATATTTATGAAAATATATCTTATGATATGAAATATGGGTTGAATGAGTTGTGATAAATGGATTTAAGGATTCTCATGAGATATGATGATAAATCAAGGACATAGAAAAATAATATGTGCAGAAGGTATAAGATTTTTATAAAATAAAGGTTTTATTTGTGCTTAGGGGTAACTCGGTCATTATGGGATAATATTGGTATTTTATGTGTTAGGAGGTTTAAAACATGATATTAATAGCATGAGGAGTTCATGGGAGCATTATTATTAGGTGGGATCTTTAAATGATTTAATGGCTAATTTTGGGCAAACTATCTTGCAATGATAATATCATTATTTTATGTTTAAGATTTAGAGGTTATCTATTGAAATTAGTAATCAAGAAAGTTCTATAGGAGAATAAATACTAAAGGGAGTGTAATTAAGATTTGAAAGGACTTAAGGACATAGACCTATGATATATATATATTTTTTGAACGTGTCCTATACCGAGAATCAATCTTAAATAAAATACTGATCACTTAAAGTAAAAGAGTATATGAGTAGGGCCATGGTAATCTATTTTTCTATATTTATATATATGTATCCCGCTCCACCGGAGAGAATAGTGGCATGGGAGTGTTATGCCCCAAGAAGATGTTTTAAATTTTCATTCCATCGGAAAGAATAGTGGCTCAGGTGTGTTGTCTCCAAGAGTTTTAGACCATTCCACCGGTTTAAGAATAGTAGGGTCCCTACTCATCGTGAAATGAAAAGGTATCATCATAACCTATGAAAAAGATACTAATGATTTACAGTGGAAGAATACGTGAGTCATGACCTATGTGATATATTTTCTATATGTATATGTATCCCGTTCCACAAAATAGAATAGTGGCTTAAGAGCGTTTTGCTCCGAGAAGATGTTTTAATCTCCATTCCACTAGAAAAAAAAATAGTGGTTCGGGTGTGTTGTCCCCGAGAGTTTCAGACCATTCCACTGGTTTAAGAATAGTGGGGTTCCTACACTTAACATATATAAAAGAATGAAAATGGTTTACACTTAATAAAGGGATCTGGATTATAATATGCCTTATGAGATGATTCATTTACTTGGTTATTTTTCCTTTATTATCTATTGTAGAAGCATGTGTTATTTATATTCCTATTTCGATAATATTGTCCTCTTACTCAATACGTAGCGTACTAACCATTCGTTTTATGGGTGCTGCTCATTCCTATGAGCAAAAAGCCCTGGATCTTATGTGCAGGTCTCAAAATATTAGTTAGATGATTTTACGGCCTATGATGTCTTATGTGGGGATGAGTGACTTCATCTATATTAGGGTCGGGTAAAGAGTACTTGTTATCCAAATTACGTATTTAACTGGATATATTTTTGGACTCTTGATTTATAGTATCCCCCTTTTGTATTTTATATTGTTAAACTCAGCGTTAAACTCCAAACTTAGTATTATACTATAAATGTTCTTTTATTTTATAATTTTCTTGTATTACCCTAAATGTTTTAGCCTTGTGATTGATGTAAGGATGGTTGCATAAGCTAGAATTATATCAATCATGGCAGTAACCCCTACTATTTTACTTAATTACTTCCGTTACAAAATAAATTTTTTTCAGTAATAAAAATTTGAATGTTACATAGAGAGTCTGGGCAGCAGTACCCATAGAAGCATAATGCACTATTCCTACCTGGTTAAATTAAGTTCAGGTGATCACCGTTTAAGGAGTAAAGGTTTGATCACAAAGCTCCAGCACACTAGTCCAACACCTTATTCACATTACTTAGGCAACCAAATTTGAAAATGAAATACCCTTGATCATGGAAGAACACTTAAAGAAATGACTCAAGAAAATTCCACCACTCTTTAACATATATAGTCATGTGTGTATGACTGGCTCCAAACCAATGGCCATGAGTTCCTATTTGTGCATCTCCTTATCCATTTCATTTTCAAGGATAAGTACCCTTGATCACCATGGAAGAGACGTACTTGAGGTATGTGCCCTACTCTAGTCTTTGATTATCAATAAGATCTTTCTAGCTTCGTAGATTCAACACCATTAGAGAGTCAAAGCAAGGTTCCACTCCATCTTTAGGTGCGTTGGCGCCTGAATTGTATAATCCGCATAGTCATGTTTTGCCAAAAGTCATTTGTTCTGCCATGGGTCATTTGTTTTGATTCAACACCATTAGAGAGTAAGCACATTCTCTTTTCTCTCTCCTTTTTATTGGCTCATTAATTTCACATTTTATAAAGTTTGCATTTGCTAACAAGCCAACTAATGATAATTTAACATGAGAACAATTGAATCAAAGTATTTTATTGGAACCATTTTTATAGAATCTTAGAATTTTAAATAAATAAATAAACACGTATAACATATCCAAGGAGGTGGGGCTAAAGGCATGAGCAGAATTATAAGTGATAAACAAAATTTGTTTGTAGCTAATTAATCAATAAACGGTCTTATAATAGTATCTATCAGACTACCCATTAGCAAAGTAAGACAGAAACACGCCTCGATCTTGGATGACTATAGAAGGCTGTGAGGGGCTTCTATAGCGTCTCCGTGAAGCACATCTTTGAAAGAGCCGGCATCATTACTAACTTGATGGCCAATAAGAGAGCAACACAAGACGACCCTTTGTTGTGTCTCTTTCGTTTAAGTGGTATCGTTAGTCTTGGAAAAGTGAATCTTTACTTTAAATGATGCACTTCTGCATTACCCAAAAAAACAACTACATTCTAATTCTAGTAAAAGAACTACAGATGCATCTAGTACAATCCATATTCACAATCAAAAAGTCAGCAGAACATAACAACAAGAAGGAAGAAGGCACACACAAGGCGAAGCTGAAATATATGTGCACAAACCACCTAAAACGCATTCAGGTACTTGCAAGATCTCGATCAATTTCTAGGTCTCCGAGATTCCTCGTCACTCCAGTTTAACGGCTTTTCTTTTTACGCACACCGCTGGTTCCTGTAGACTTCTTACTATCTGATCTCTGCCATAAATCAGAGAGAAGGATCATCTCATCTTCAAGCTCAACTTATTGGGGTAGAGAAGAAAACAGTTAAAGAAAAGACAGACAAATTTAACTGACCAGTTTCCCACCAGTGACAGGGTTGTAATTGTATTTGTACATGTGTACAATCTGACGTTTCATCGTAAGGAAAAATAGGAAGAGCCAGTAGCTTAACAATATCGGCCAGAAAACAGGTACATCCAACACGGAGATAAAGGTCAGAATGAATGCGACGATAAATGCCTTGGTGATGGAATACCTGATAAACGTCAGCACAAAAAATTGTAAGTTTTCATACCAGCTTTCATCTGAAAGCTTCATTAAAACTCGGCAGCAGAGGGGAGCATCGTATCAGATGCTTATACAAGCACACGAAAGAAAGACTTGAAGACAGAGGTTGATAGCCATTCATCTTATCTCGATAGACATCCCTATCTTAAGAAATGTTACATGATGCGATCAGAACATCATCATAGGTTGAATTTTTCAACAACTTATTTGGAGTGACTGCATCTAAGACACTTCTAAGTTCGTGTTGCCAACTCATTGAGAAACAACAAGAGGCTATAAGAGAATTGTGACAAGTCATTGTTCGAGTAGCACAGTAAAATATCAACAAAAAGCTGAAGATATATAGAACAATAATACATGATAAATCCAGAGAACTCAGAAATTTGAGGGAGGGTCAAATAATTTATGCCAAATGCTCGGGCTCTAGCAGACACCAGCAAGGGCCTGTCACAGATGCGTTAGTAAGTGAAGTCTACCATCGGTGGGCTCAATCAGGCTCCGAGCTAGGCTTGAGTGGCTCAACCACAGCCGGTAGTGTGCAACAAGGCACCAGCCGAACCACAGGAGCAGCGCAAGCATCAGCAGCAGCGGCCACTGCAACTTGATGGGCTCAGCCCATACTTTGGTGATGTACTTGGGGCTCAAGGTACATAGGCTCTGGGGGCCGACCTTAAAATATTTAAATAAAGTGCATAGAGCACATGCTTGGAATTATGCCGATTAGGAAATGATATTATATAAAAATTAATTTAGTAACCTTAAGTTAGGGGTTACCATAATACGTAATACTCCCTCTGCTCAAAAAGAAGTCATTTTTACATTTTATACACTTTTTAAGGAACTAATACAATTAGCTTTAGTATTATACTTATATTAAAAAATCATTTAATAAATAGATAATGAAAAAAGAAAAGAAAAAAAATTAAAGGTAAAAATAGCCTTTTTTTAACAAGACTTTAGTACTAAAGTGACTTCCTTTTTAGAAAGAAAGGATTTTTATTTACGTCAGTCTTAGTCTTGTAAAACCGTATACGAAAGGGATCTTTAGTTCCTAAATAAAGCCAGGTTGGGAGACTTAACTAGTGCTATGTCTAGCCTCCTTGACACAACAGCATAAGTAAGAGGAGCTCCTTGATACACTACTAAACCCTACAACCCATTTATCTACGCCTCGGGCCCGAGCCCATAACAGAGCCTATTGTCATAGGAGATTCAATACAAGCCCAATTACAAATCTTATAGAGTATGCTCCAGGAGATAATTGATGATGAGGTCCAACGCAATGCCAAGGAATAAG
The DNA here is from genome assembly GCA_030549775.1 of Tamarix chinensis. Lineage (NCBI taxonomy): Eukaryota > Viridiplantae > Streptophyta > Magnoliopsida > Caryophyllales > Tamaricaceae > Tamarix > Tamarix chinensis. Next base: position 70,333,547 of record CM060174.1, on the reverse strand, counting down.
ATAACAAACAAAGATTGCACATTGTACAAGAAAAGCTTCATGCAGAGAATCACCACAAAAGGAAACTACATACTCCCTCTGTTTCACAATCAAGGACCTATGAATTTTTTGTTCCATAATATAAGTTATTTTACAAAAAGTAAAAAACACTAAATGCTATACTGCCACTTTTTCCCTTCTATTCTCCTTATAGATTTGTTTAGTATAGGGTTAATCGCGGTGGAAAGAATTTTCCCCTTTTTTGTACCTTTTGTATCAAATATACCCATTTTAGATCAAATTAAGATTAAAAATAAGTATCCATCGAGGGAAAGGTGGGGGGGAAGGAGTAAAATACTGGTGTAATTTTTCCACGCCTATTAACCCCGTACCTATAAGGCTATAATACCCCTTTTTTTGTAAGATTTATTGAATGGAAAGTTATGGTATTTATTAAAATTTAATAATATTTGATTTTAATTTGGAACTATAATTGGGTTTGAGGTGAGAGTAGATTTGAATAAAGTTTGGAAAATTGAGTAAAACAAGCTTTCAGGCGGACCGATTAACTAGTTCATTGTTTTAGATAAAAGGTTTTGTTCAACCGAACCGATCAATTGGTTTGAGGAAACAATCAACTAGTAGGCCAAACTGATCAATTGGTGGGTCGGGCTAAGCATATTTTCGAAGCTCAATATTTTTCTTATACCAAAATAAAAGCTCGATAATCTCACTCCAAACTATTCTTTAGAGATTGTTAACCCTTTTTATCATGTATTCGGCTCAAGTTGTTGCCTCAAGCTGATTTGAGGGTTCAATTTGGACAATTGAGAGAGATGATGACCTCACCCTTGTCTTTTTAACCACTCCCATCTACACACATCTGGAATCACTGCTTCGATTTTCAAATTGTCTATGCTTGGCTGGAAGATTCCTTCCCACGTTGATCTTCCATTACCATTCTTGTGTTCAATATTATCTATACAAATTCAACCTGCATTCTCCAAAAAATACCATTTCGGCTCTAAAATGGAAGCCAATCTATCTTTGATAAAATCGCTCGTTCAGCTCAAATTTGCACTGTCAAGTAATGATTTTTGATCTGTTGCATAATCCCACTCATCCTTGAACAGACTTGTTAGCTATAAATAACCCAAATCACCCATTCTTCTCACTTTTTTTTTAAACCTCTGAAATATCTCAGCTCTTTAGCAACTATGTTATTTCCTCTCCGCTTCGAGCTTGCTTTTGACTTCTCTTCACTCTTTTGATCATTTCCCTAGCTCCTTAATGTTTTGTCTTTAAGCAAGGGATGATTAGATTTAGAAAGAAGTTGAGTTTCACTCAGCAGAATCTTCCTTTGTTTTTCTCTTAGGTTTGGTAAGCCCATTTTTCCTTCTAATTCGAGTTAATCTGTAAAAAGATTTAATGATTTCTGAATTTTTAACTTCTTGTTTTAAAAGTTTTGAAAGTTGAGAATTTTCCACATTGAGTTTTTTCCATTAGTGAAAATTTTGCTAGCATCAAGTAAGTCATTACCTCTAAAATATGGCCTGAATAAGCATGTGATGTAGTGTATTCTATAAAGTGTTAATTTTATAGGCCTGCATGAGAGTTTAGCTTCAGATTGATGCACGTAGAATTGTTTGTGAATTCTAAGAAAATTACATGATTTTAGAGAAAATAGGATCAATTTGCATGAATGTGAAGCATGAAGCTACGATATGTTTTGGGTTGGATTTGGTAAGATTGTAGAGTGTGATAGTTTCTATGTTATTTGGAGGCAAACTGATCAACTGGTTAGGTCAAAACAATTAACTTTTCCTTAGAACAAACAGTAGACTGGTTGGCCCATACCGATTTACTGATGGGTCTGTGGTGACTTTGGTTGCTCTCTACTTAAACCCATCAACCGGTTTGGCTGAACAGTTAACTGGTTTAGCCAAATCGATCAACCTGTTGAAGGGACCTTGGATTTCACTAAACAAAAATGATCTAGTAGTTGGCCCAAATTGATCAACAGGTTGGTGAAACCAATTGACCGATTAGGCCAAACCAATCGAGATAGCGCAATTTTGAATCTTTGGCCTCAATATACTTCGAGATTATGCCTAATGTAGCTAAACAATTACTTAATGATGGAAACACATCTTTTGACATAGATTGACAACCTAATGGATAGGTTAAATGGAACATAATTCATAGCATACTCAATAGGTATTTGTGAAGGCCTTAGTGGAAAACCCAAAAAAGTGTTTTATGGCTTTAAAGGGTAATGTAATATGGATTATTGGCCTAAAATGAAGTATTTTGAGGGATTGACCGATCTCTGCATGATTTTTTTTTCTGCTGAAAGGCATATCTACTCCTCTCCCCTAAATCCCTAGATCTCTGCATGATTTTTTTTTTTCTGCTGAAAGGCATGTGCATGTCTACTCCTCTCCCTTAAGTCCCTGCTTGATATCTCCAAAACAACTATTGCTCTCCCCAATTAAAACTATAAATAGACTTCTCTTTTTCCAAAAAATGTCTACTCCTCTCCCCTAAGCCCTTGGCTTCCTGTGTGATTTTTTTTGCTCAAAGGAAATTTTACTCAAACGCATGTGCCTCTGCATTTCTGTGCCTTAGGCGCTCCTCAACCGCCTTACGTGCACCTCGCTCACATCGCCTCGCCTAGCACCAAAAAAGCCCCCACCCCCCATCGCCTTGCGCCTTAGGCACACTTTTTCTAACACTGAGCTTAAGTTCTTTAAATAAATTTTCTTTGACCACAAGACTAAAGTTATGCTAATTAGGAGATAATTTTACACCGGAAATGATATAGTAGCCTCATAGTCAATAGACTATATTGTGTTACCATATCAAGTGCAAACTTTATAGGTCTTTAAAAATAAGATGGGAGTATTAACAAGAGTTATTTTTCCTTTTCACTCTAATCTTTCTCTCAGCCTTCCCCTTTCTTTCTCTCATGTGTCACCTTCCAGTTAAGGGTGATATGATTTAAACCATAAATGAAACCAAATTTTTACATTTGGTTTGATGTACAATTTAAAAACTAGCGGTTTTATTTATAATTTTTTAAAACAATTTGGTTATAGTTTAGAAAATTAAATAACGATTTATAAATAACAAACCATATATATACATACATACATACTTAAAGTAGTTACAACATATATTTACAACATAGTTATTAGTTAGAATTACACTGTAAAATATTCACTTGATGGTAATAATATTTTCACATACTTAAAGTACTTAAAAAGTTGTTTAAAAAATATTATATATTTGCACATTCTCTTAATTGTGTTTTTGTTATATTTTTCTTATAATTACAAATAATGCTTTTATATGAACAATATTTATACACATACAACCATATCTACATAATTTTAGAGTAAGTTAGATATTATTATAAAAATGACATTTTTAAATTATAATTTAGTAGTGATTATTCATTAGGTCTGATTTTCATAAGAACATTAAAGTGATTTTAAGGTGAATAATTGATTTTTGATATTTAATATTCAAAACCCGTAAATCAAACCAAATTGTAAACTGTTAATACAGTTTGGTTTGGATCATTCGAAAAATGGTTTGATTTGGGTTGGTTTGAAATTTTTCAAAAACCGCAAATATATGATTTGGTATGGTATGAGGCTAAAACCAAACCATGTGAACCCTTACTTCCAATCATTGGCCCCTCCACTCTCCTTTCCATTGGGATGAGACCGTAGATTCCCAAAAGGAGCCCCCTTCATCCTCTGCTCAAACCTACAAGCACAACCCCTATCATTGCCCTGTGAGTTTGATAACCTGAGGTCATTACAAGGCTATATAGAAGCAGATAGGGAGAGAGAAGCCAAAGATAGATAGCAAGTAAATCATTGAATCTATTAAAATGTACTTGTTTGAGTCGATCAACAAAGATGATAAAAAATGTTGGGAATCAAAAAAACAGCTAAATAGCATAGTTTATTGTTTATAAACTCAAACAACTTAACAAAAACATAAATCAGAGTCAAGAAGTTAAGTCAATCCATAATATGCCATTTCATTATCAAACATTTGCATATGCCAGCAATGTTCCTCGTTCAATGACAAGAATATAAAATGATCTTTCTAAGTTATTATTTTCATGAGGTTTATCATGATATTAAAAAGGACACATACTCTCCATTAATACATAAAAATATCTTCTTTAGCTAGAATGAACAAGCTCCATGAATTAATAATCATAGCATAAAGAATATCTATTGGAACACACTAAGAGTGATCTCGTGGAACAAGGCAAATATGTTGACAAAAACAAAAACATGTAATCAAAACAGGGCAAGGATTATGAGATTTACCAAAGCCGAAATTCAGGTAATCGCCGTATGAAAGGCTTAAACTCCTCAGAGTCTTTGGCAAGAAATGAAGCACCCTCTAATGCCTCTAACTCAGGATCAAGTTTTGGTGAAAGAAACCCAATGAACATGTTCAACAAATATGTAGCCACGCCATATGAAATGACATAGAACCCTTTCACAAAATATACCCTCAAGGCATAAATTGTCGCAACAACCAGGGTTGCAAGCCACCTTCTTAGAGTATGAGGAGCTGATCTATCTAAGTAGTACTGGAATGCCCTAGCAAGATCATCCTTCCATTTTGCAAGCAGCACCGGAGGAGAAGGGGCGCCATCACTAATGTCAGTAGACTCGCCACCAATTCCATCCATAGAAGGAAACCTCTAAAAAGTAAAATTGAAACAAAGAATAATAAAAAAATGAGTCTTAATGACAAATCAGGGAAACAAATTTATAGTACGATCAAATGTGAATGAGCTTCTAAATTTGAACAAGAAGATAGAATTGAGTAATGAACTGGAACATGAACAGAATATACCAAATAATACGGAATTTAGGGCTATTAAGGTATTTCTTTCAAAGACTACTACCCAACAGAGCCACTTTGTGAAGCAAAAATCGTGTTTTACGGCACCTCGAGGCTATCATAACCGAACAATAATACTAACAATTACACAATAATCTCTCCCATGGTAGCACACATGACAAGATTATACGCAAAAAATACGATGAATAGTTCATTGAATATAGAAAAAGGAAGGTACATACCTGAAACTAGGGTCTATGGTTCTTGGGCAGTAATTGGCTTAGAAAGAGGGAGAAGCTCGGGCGAAGGATGGAATCAGGTCAACGATGAGCATGGGTTAGATCTTGGCTCGTTTCGCAGCTGCGGATTCTGAATTTCACGTTAGCCCCACGAACACCAGTGAAGTAGTAATGCCTGAACCTGCAACGTCTGGCCGGATAGTAGAGCCAATTCCTCAGAATCATGATTCGGGACCGGGGATAACCGCAGGGACTTTCCCCTTTTCCTTTTCTTTTTTACAGATTATTAGAGGGTATTAATTATGCCGGATATACTTTTTTCCCTTTCCTTTTCTTTTTTTTTTTATCCCCTTTCCGGAGACTTTACATAGTTTTAGGATGAATACTGTTTGGTTATTAAGGTTTAACGTCATCTATCAAATTAAATTATATTTTAAAATCAATTTAATAAAACTAAACTATAAATTATCATTTATTTGGTGTGTTTAATAGTTAATCAAAATATTAAAAAGACTTATTAGATATCTAAAACAAAAATGTTAGAGCAAGGGAATATATATATATATATATATATAATGAAGTTAAACGATCAATGATTAATTAATTAAAATTTATGCACCCTAACAACTAAGCAAAGTGTTTTTTAAAAATTCCTTAACCAAACTATACTTTTTAGTGCTCGTTTGGTATGGGGTAATAGGAGTGGAAAAATTACCCCCATATTTTATATATCTTGTATAATCTAATTAAAATTACATATTTTTATTTTAATAAATACCCATTTTAGATCTTAATTTAATCTAAAATGGGTATTTCATTAAAAATATATTTATTATTATTAAATACTTAATATAAAAGATCCAAAATAGAGGGAAAAAATTTTCACCCCTATTATTCCCATACCAAACAAGCCCTTAATCTTTAACCGAATCAGATCATAAAATTGCGGTTCAATTACCAATTTAACCATAATATATATGCCCGTAATCAATTTGGAACTTTAACTAAAAGTTTATAATCTATAATTTAGTTGAATTAGTTTTTCAAAAACTAACTTATAATATAGTAAAAGGTTGTCGCTTAAATAAAATATTGTTAATAAAAAAAATAGTATTAATAGTAAGTTAAAAAATAGCGTATAAACTATGTTGACTTTGTCAAACACATTATCAGTACAATAATTTGTGAATGATGTTTCTTTCTCTCATCTTATTATCATATCACTATACTATAATTTGATAATAATACTATCTCCATTTCAAAATACTCCCTCCATTTTATAATATAAGTCAATTTTTCTTTAAAAGCTTATTTCAGAATACTAGTCATATTACAGATACTTTCATAAATTAAATATTGCATTTCCTACTATACCCTCTATTCTATCTTCATTGATTAATGATCAAGTTACCAAAAATATATTTATGTAAATATATACTAATCATCTTATGCATTTTTACCCCCTCAAAATTGTTAATTTTTTAATTAGTGTGTTCAAATTAGAAAAGATGGGAATATATGTTATTTTAGCATAACTTTTATAACCAAAATATTTATTGTTTTAGATTTTCAATATAATAATTAACCTACTTTGCTTAAATAACAAGAATCCATTAAAGAATTTTATCTCTTAAGTATCATTTAATAAAATATATTTAATAATGAGATATTTGACAATTTCTACAATTTCTCACTAATAATAATAATAATAATAAAAGTTATAATAGTTATAATGACAATAATTATAACTTATTGATATTCTCCTATTCCCTCTATTGTTTCTTAGGTTTTCTCATTCTACAAGTAAGAGGTTATTTCTACATGGTTTTCACTCAACCATTGGCATATAATTTTTGTATTCAGCAAGGGAAATTTAACATCTCAAAAGATTATCACCACATTTATCCTTAAAAACAAAAGGTGCCTTTTGTATAATCTAGTTTAGAAACTTACACTCCGTCGACATCAACTAATATTATAGCTAGCTTCAACCAAAAAAAAAATTGTTTTTAAGGCCATACAGAAGTGTTTGAAAAATAAAATAGGGGAATGTTGTTGCCACATAAACCATGAGAGTGGTGTGATCATCACCTAACCCATGCCTGATGCAAGACAAAATAGAACAAGGAACAAAAGAATGCTTGATTATAATAACAATAATGTGACAATATAGGATAATAAAGGCTAGAAAAATATTATAGATAGAATGAACTTGATAGTTTTACAAAATCAAATACAAAAATTTGAGCCAAGATCTGAATAATCAAAAATACAAAATACCCCAACACAATGGGTAAAATACTAATAACTGGTTAACCTAACTCTTAGGCACACTCATAAACCTCTAACCCTAAATAATGGCCCACTAATGGCCCATGTCATGATCCTCAGCATACTCTAACCACACCAGAAGTCGGAACATCACAATGACCACACAAGTGCAGTATCAATATGGTGAAGTACTAGTAACACATCCTATCTAGAACATAAGAAGGCTCATACAGCACATTGAAGTCACATAATAGCATGATAATATCATATCGATTCAACTTGGGTACAACATAGCATGCTTGCGTGGAAAATCATGGAAGTATGGAAATACGATAATTCATGCAAGTCATACAATATAAGCCATATTAGAATTTCTCCTTTAATGGTCACACAAGTTCTAGTTAGTAAGATAGTTCATTTGACCATGTCCAGTTCTCCACCATAAACAAAAGTTATGGTAGCATAAAAAATTACAACGGGATAATACACCCATCATACGAGGTTAGGATACATTGAAGGGGCTTTCTTCAAGAATACTACTCCCACCATACATTGAGTGCACTTACAACAAATCGCGATACCACACCCACCACATGTGGTCGAAGTACACCAAGAAAGCTTGTACCGGGATACCTCACCCACCACACCTTTAATGTCTCCACCATAATGGCTAAAAAATTAGGATACCACACCTGCTTAAACAATGGACAATACTAAGTGCTAGGGGGCTTGTACTGGTATACCTCACCTACTCGTACTAGACACCGATGTCATTCCAGTCTGGCACAGTATAATCCTATACCTCAAATATTTGTGCATACCCCTTACCGACCACAACCCGGTTATAACACCCCAATTTTTACTATTGAAAAATTTAGTTTTGCAGTAGAAATAATCAAGTAAAATAGTCGAGGTTACCACCGTGATCGACATAATTCTAGCTTATGCAACCATCCTTGCATCAATCATAAGGCTAAAACATTTAAAATAACATAAGGAAATTAAAAACAAAAGAACATTTATAGTATAATACCGAGTTTGGAGCCTAATTCCGAGTTTAACAATACAAAATACAAAAGGGAGATACCATGGATCAATAGTCCAAAAAGGGTATCCAATTAAATACATAAACAGGATAATAATTACTCTTCACCTAACACTAATATTGATGAAGTCACTCATCCCTGCATAAGCCGTCATAGGCAACATAATCATCTAATTGATCTTCTAAGACCTGCACATAAGATTCAGGGTCTTCTACTCATGGGAATGGGCAACACCCATAAAATGGGCGGTCAATACACTACGTACTGAGTAAGGAAACAATATTATTGAAGTAGGGATACAAATAGCACATGCTCTCACATTAAATAATAACGAAATAACCAAATAAATGAAATATCTCATAAGACAGAATATGATCTAGATTCATTTGTTAAGTATAATCTATTTTCATTATTTTATATACATTGAATATAGGAACCCTACTATTCTTAAACCAATGGAACAGTCTGGAGTTATTCTCGGGGACAACGCACCCAAGCCACTATTCTTTTTGGTAGAACGAAGATTAAAAACATCCTCTTAGGGCAAAATGCTCCCGAGCCACTATTCTCCCCGGTGGAATGGGATACATATATATATAGAAAAATAGATTACCTTGGTCGTGACTCATGTATTCTTCCACTTTAAATCATTAGTATCTTTCCCATAAGTTATAATAATACATTTTCATTTCACGATGATTAGGGACCCCACTATTCTTAATTTGGTGAAACGGACTGAAACACCTTCTCAGGGAAAAATGCTCCCGAGCCACTATTTTTTCCGGTGAAATGGAGGTTAAAACATCTTCTCAGGGTAAAATGCACACGAACCACTATTCTTGGCAGTGGAACAGGAATACATACATACATACATACATACATACATACATACATATATATATATATATATATATATATATATAATCTTAGCCCTACTCACATGCACTTTCACTTTAAGTGTTTAGTAGCTTATTCAAGATTGATTCTCAAGCATAAGACACATTCAAAACAGATATACATATAGCATAAGTCCAAGTGTTAGTCCTTTCAAACCCTAATTAAACTCCCTTTAGTATTCATTCTCCCATATAGATTAATCCATACAACTTATATTATATTATCTCCAAATCCCCTCATTTTTATCATACCCAATATGCACAACCTAATTTTCATATGTATGCTTTAATAATCTCATCCCGATATGTTAATTACAGAAATATCCAAGACCTAAATTCCATATAATTGTCATAACACCTCCCATAAAATTTTCATGACTACCAATCTCGATAGATAACCTCTAAATTTTAAACATGGAATAATGGTATTATTATTACAAGATAGTTTGCCCCAAATTAGCCATTAAATCATTTAAGGGCCCCAAATAATAATAATACTTCTATAAACTCCTCATGCTATTAATATCATTTTTTAAACCTCCTAACACATAAAATACCAAAATTTCCTTATTATCCCATAATGACCAAGTTACCCTTAAGTACAAATAAAATCTTTATTTTTCCACACATGTATTTTTCAAGTCCACAATTAATCATCATATCTCATGAGAATTCTTAAGTCCATTTATTAAGAACTCATTTAGCCTATATATTTCATACCAATATATATATATCCACAAATAATACATTATCACAACAAAATAATAATGGTACCTCTTACCCATTCTTACTTTCTTTCAATAATATAATATCCTTAAGTTCATATTTCATTCCATAGGATTTATTTACAAAAATATGACATTATCACAACAAATAAAAATAGCACCTGTTACCCATTCTTACTTTCTTTTAATAATATAATATCCTTAAGTCCATATTTCATGCCATATGATATATTTCCACAAATATGACATTGTTACAATAAAATAATAATGGTACATTATACCCATTCTTACTTTCATTCAAAAATATAATATCCTTAAACCCATACTTCATACGATAAGATATAATTCCACAAATATGACATTATCACAACTAAATCATAACACAATGGTACTTCTCACCAATTCTTAATTTCTTTCAACATAACATTCATATCATCACAAAATATCCAGATCAACACATGTTACATCATATATCAACAATATCATAAAAAACACATATAACTATACAAGCAAATAACACCAAACATCATAAATATCAAATAGTATCCTTACCAACTAGGACACCGGGTTCTAAGTACTCAAATCCCATACTTATTCCCCCAAAGCTACTAGAATACCACCTACGAATAATAATAAAATTTATGGTTAGGCTTGAAAAGTTAAATCAAAGGAGAAATCAAGGTAAAGAGGGTAAAAATAGATATAACCATAGTCAAATGAGAGCTTGAGATGTATGGATGCGTAGAGGAATGTGTGGTGGAGCTATGGTTAAATTTTTATTGTGTTTGGACAAGTTTGAGGGGTGAAAATAGGGGTGCACAGCCAAAAATAGGAAGTTGCACAACTGTACAACAAGTGATGCAACTTCTAGTTGAGAGAAAATATGCTACGTGGCCAGGCGGTACAAGAGTTATACGGTTGTGCAACAATAGGTTGAGAGGAGAAAAGATGCACACCCAGGCAATGAAAAAGGTATATGGCTGTGCTGTAGTGGTGCACAATAGGCCTAGAGAAAAAATATGCATGGCCAAGAGATGACAAGGTTGCAAGGCTATGTAGTAGGAGATTTTAAGTGTTGCATGGTCATGCAATAGGCAGTGCACAAGGTGTGCACTTTGAAATGCTGTGGCACAAGAGAAGAAGAAGAAGGGAAAAGAGGTTGTAGTCGGTGGCGTTGGACGTTGACAGTGAAGAGGAATGAGGCAAAACCAAAGAAAAAAAAATGAGCCAATTCAGAGCACATGGGGTCGTGTTGACCCCATGGATTTTTTTAAATTATATATTATTTATACAATATATATGACAAAAAATGTTTCTAGAGCAGTGATTAAAGGGTTATAAATAATGTTAAGTGAAGCCTAGGGTCCTAGGTTCGGACCTCGTTTTTGCCAAATTTTTCAGCTTCTATTTTTTCCCTTTATTTTTTTTCAACTTCTATTTTTTTGTGTGAAACAATGAGAGTGTGTTTGTGTCATGCATTCTTCTTCCATTCGTCCCACTCCCTCCCGACGCTAGCCCTCCAGGTCCAGGCTCCAGCTTCTCTTCAGTCTTCAGCTCCTATTTGGAATAAACCTACCCCACCGGCTGCCACCACACCACGCCCAGGACTATTGGCCGCTAGACGCCCACCGACGCTTCTCAGCTTCTTGGAATAACCCTATTGGTTGATGCCTGCTCCCTTTAGCAATTCAGCTATTGTCAGACCTCTCGGCCTCTCCGTCGCTGGCATGTTCAAAGCCCTACACGATGCACCCCAACACCCGCCCGCCGACCATCCCTGTATATCTCAACATGCAGCAGCCAGCAAGTCAGCAGACAACAGTCGAGAGCCAGAGAGATTGAGAGGGTGAGGTTTTTTTAAGATGAAATCTAATTTAATTTTTGTTAATTGAATTAGTTTGTATTTTTATTTCTAATTTTATTGTCAATATGTGAATTTAGAAATTGGAATAGTTTGTATGTTAATTAGTTAATTATTGTATATTTTTGAATCAGGTTATGTTAATTTCAAATTAGTATGGCATGAATTAGTTTGGCTATAACAATCAATTCATTATTGTGTGATTTTGATTTAGTTGAGTATTTTTGTTTATTGAAATAGTTTGTATTTTTATTTCTAATTTTACTGTAAATATGTGAATTTGGAAATTGGAATAGTTTGTATGTTAATTAGTTGATTATTGTATATTTTTGAATTAGGTTATGTTAATTTTGAATTAGTATGGTATGACTTAGTTCATTATTGTGTAATTTTAATTTAGTTGAGTATTTTTGTTAATTGAAATAGTTTGTATTTTTATTTCTAATTTTATTGTGAATATGTGAATTTGGAAATTGAAATAGTTTGTATATTAATTAGTTGATTATTGTATATTTTTTAATTAGGTTATATTAATTTCGAATTAGTATGGTATGAATTAGTTTGGCTATAAGAATTAGTTCATTATTGTGTAATTTTGATATAGTTGAGTATTTTTGTTAATTAAAATAGTTTGTATTTTTATTTCTGATTTTATTATGAATATGTGAATTTGGAAATTTCTTGTTATTTTTATATTAATTGTAAAATATTTTTATATCAATTGTAAAATAATCTTAAATTAGGGTGGATGATGTTTTTGGCATAGACTATATTAATTTTCATGAATTAGTTGATTATTATATTTTTTTTGAATTAGGTTATGTTAATTTTGAATTAGTATGGTATGCATTAGTTTGGCTATAAGAATTAGTTCATTATTTTTTTAATTTTGATTTAGTTGAGTATTTGTTCACTATATCTTGTATTGTTCTATTGATAATTGCATATTTTATTTTATCAAATTAACATATGAAAATATCTTCAAAAGTAGCCTTAAAACAAAGAATGGCCTAATGAGAACCATTCTAATCCTGTTCCTACTCCTGTAATTCATATCTTCATCAAGACCAAGCTACACAATGTAGTTGGGTGGATTTAAATTCTCTAGAACTTGATCCAGGTCTGAGGGAAAAAAAATTCAGATTTCCATCCAAATCAGCAAGACAAGGTAAGGAGAGATTATATTCGTCTTGGTCCTTTCCAACCTCGTGCACACAATTTTCCAATTAAACTTATTGTTGGAAAAAAATCAAAGATTTTTTGCATCTTGGTTTGATCAGTATGATTGATTAAAATATAGTATAGCAAAAGATAATACTTTTTGCATACCATGTTACTTGTTCAAACATGAATTTCAAGCTGGTGGTGATCATTTTGTGGGTTAAGGTTTTAGGGGTTGGAATAAAAAAGGGTAGGCTTGAAGTTCATGTTGGTAATTGTGATAGTCCTCATAACAAGGCTGTGAAAAAATATGATAATTTGATGAATTAAAAGTATGGCATTCAAGCTGCTTTGTCAAAATAATCTGAAATAGTAAAATCTGAGTATTATATTCATCTAGAAGTATCGGTCATTACTATTAGATATCTTCTTTGACAAGGAATAACATTTTGGGGGAATGATGAATCAAATGGTTCAAAAATCCGAGGTAATTTTTATGAGCTCCTAAAAATATTATAAGAAGTTAATCCATCTATGGCTCATTTTATGTTGAAAAATGCTCCGAGAAATAGCCATATGACTTCTCCTGATATTCAAAAAGATATTTCTTATGCTTGTGCAACTGAAATAAGTAATGAGATTATTAAGTAGTTAGGGGATGATGTTTTTGGCATATTAATTGATGAACTTGGTGATATATCTAGGAAAGAATAAATAGTTGTTATTGTATGTTATGTGGATCGTAGGGGTTTTGTGATGGAAAGATTCATTGGTATTGTACATGTAGCTGATATAACTACCGTGTCACTCAAATCAACACTTGAGACAATGTTAGTGAAATATAAATTATGCATATCAAGAATACGAGGACAAAGCTATGATGGAGCAAGCAATATGAGAGGAGAATATGGTGGTTTAAAAACTTTGATTCATGATGAAAATAACTCAGCATATTATGTTTATTGTTTTTCTCATCAGCTTTAGTTGGTACTCGTTGCAGTTATAAGGTCTCATGAAGATGTTGATTGGTTGTTTTTTTATTGTTACCGGTGTTGTTAATGTAATTAGATCATCTAACAAATGTTGAGATATGTTTTGAGATAAACGTGCTATCAAATTAGAAGAAGCATTTGATCTAAGTGAGATAGAACGTGGGCATGGATTAAATCAAGAATTAGCCCTTTCAAGGGCTGGAGATACCTGTTGGGGGTCACATCTTAAGTTTATTTCAAGTTTGGTTAACTTATTTTCTATGGTTATTGAAGTACTTGATTTTTTTTAAAAAGATTCAAAAAGTGGACAGAAAGGTGAGGCTTAGAGCTTTTAAAGATCTACTAATGACCTTTGAGTGTGTTTTCATGTTACATTTGATGAAAAGGGTTCTAGGTATCACGAATGATTTGTCTTAGATGTTGCAAAAGTGTGATCAAGACATTATAAATGTCATGAGACTTGCTCAACTTACTAAACAACTTACTAAGAATAGTGTGATTGCAAATATGGATGATTGGTATGTTAAGGAAAACAAGTCACAGCGGTTGGCTCTGTTTCTTACAAGTATGCATCATTACAAGTTTGATTACTTCTATAAAATATTAGAATTACAATTAGAGGAGCTTGAATTACGTTTTGATGTGATATGCACTATGTTGTTGTCCTGTGTAGGATGCTTGAATCCATCGGAGTTATTCTCTGCTTTTGACAAAACTTCATTGATTAGGTTAACAAAGTTTTATCCCGAGGAGTTTTCTGATGTTGATCTTGTGATATTAGACAATCATCTTGAGAATTATATTTTGGATGTTCAATCTGATGATAGATTTTATAAATTAAAAGGCCTTGGTGATCTCTCAAGGAAGCTAGTGAAAACAAAAAAGTACACTACGTATCCTTTGGTTTATATACTTGTGAAGCTAGCTTTGATTTTGTCGGTAGCTACTACAATTGTTGAAAGAGCTTTTCAGCAATGAGTTTTATCAAAAACAAGTTTCAAAATAGTATGTGTGATGAATGAGTACATAATTGTTTAATTTCATATATAGAAAAAGATGTATCTGATACCATTAGTAATGAGATTATTATAGCTCGCTTTCAAAATTAGAAACCTCGACGAGTACAGTTGTAAGCGAATATCTATGTATGATTATATATAATATTTAATATATTATTATTATTATTATAATGTTTGTTATTATTTTATATTTAGATATATGCTTGTTATTTATTGGGATCCCATGAATTTTATATCCTATCTTCGTCCTTGTATACATGTGCATGTGCGGTGTGAGTCAGGGAAGAAGAAAATAACAGGGGAGTGGTGTGAGATGGTGATGATGGTGATGGTGCAACTACAAGGTGATGGTGATGGTGATGGTTATAGAGTATGGTTAAGGGTAGGGTAGTAGCTATAGGGTGAGGGTGGTGATGGTTGTATTTAGGTGTTGCGTAAGGATGAAAAGGATAAGAAGGATGCAAGGAGATAGGGTGGTGCGCATGGGGGTGTGCAGGTTTGCAGAGATGGGAGAAGGAGAAGAAGAAGGAGAAAAGTGATGGGTGATGGATGAAGGTGTAGAAAGGTGATGGGTGATGGATGAAGGTGTAGAAAGGTGATGGGTGATGGTATAAGTGGTGGTGCAATTTGCAAGTGCAATTTGCAACAATTCAAAAGTGTAGCTTGAGGTTGGCGGGAGGAGGAGAAGAAAGAAAGAAAACAAAAAAAAGAAAGAAAAGGAAAAAAAAGAAGGGTTAGGGGATTAGTTTAGGATGATTTTAGATTAGCCAAAGTAATTAGGAGTAGTGGAGATTTTAGCAGGTTTTGATTTTGGTTTACGAATTACGATTTATCCAAGTCAAGGTTTTAGATTCACATAAAGTTTCAGGATTAAGGAGTTAGGCTAAGGCTAACATAGGATTTATTGATATTAGAATTAGGCTAAGTAAAATTTCAGGGTATTACACTGATAGAGAAGGAAATAGGTACTAAGTGAAAAATATAACTAAGGTTGACCCTATAACACCCCAAAATTCACTACTAAAAAGTTTTATTTTATTTAAGATTTAGTGGAAGTAATTAACTAAAAACTTATGAATTTCGGGGATGTTACTGCTGTGATCAGTACAATTCTGGCCCCCGGCTATTCCCGTACTAACCACAAGTCTAAAGAATAATTAACAACCATGATGATTCAAATTCAAACCAAGGCCTCATAAAAGCATTGAAACAATCATAAAACAAAAATCAAAGTACGCGGAAAAAGGTTTACAACCTAGAGTACATAATTAGAATTCCTTGAAAGGAATTTAGATTACAACACAATAAAAATCAAGTATGAGAAAACTGGTACAACGTAAAAGAACATAAAAAGTAAATCTGGCCACGATGCTCTCGAATCCTCAAGCTAAGTCTATGTTCAATACTCAGCCTCACCCGATACCTCGTAAGCATCGAAGGCATCAAAAATGGTATCACCGACCTGCATAAATTCAGAGGGACCTTCTGCTCATGGGAATGAGAAACATCCATGAAACATGTGGTCAGTACACTACGTACTGAGTAAGGTAACCATGCAGTAAGGCCAACACACAAAGGCACATAATATTGCATACAATCATTTCAGAAAGATAAAGGATAAGGTGTAGTCCTGATAAACTGCTTATTTAGTCTCTGATCAATACTTATTTCACACCAGGATTTTTATCAATCCATACGAATATAGGAGCCTCACTATTATGGCCGGTGGATCGAAAAGTACAGGGCATAACGCTCCTGATCACTATTATTTACCCATGGATTGGTCTCCAAGGCAAGATGCTCCTGGCCACTATTATTCTCCGGTGGACCGATCTAGCCATCACTCTCATGGTGTTCCACTATAAGTACTTAGTATCTTTCCTATGTCTTATCATAATTATATTTGGTTTATTGATTATAGAACCCCCCACTATTATAGCTGGCAGATAGGAAACATACAGGGCATAAGGCTCCTGACCACTGTTATTCGTCGGTGGATCGGTCTCCAAGGCACCCCGGCTCCTGGCCACTATTATTCACCAGTGGACCGGTCTAGGTTCGACTCAACAATCTTCCTATTTAAATGATTAGTGTCTTACAGTGTCTTATTCAATAAGTTTTCACCATTTACATGCATGACTTACTTCATCTACGCATATCCTCCCAAGAGGGCTTGTCTCATATCTTGAGACTTCTGCACCTCCTAACTTGCCCTGACATCCTTTTCTTATTCCACTTACTCACACTGGAGGCCCAACTCCTAAGTGTGTGGGTCAAGGCCCACTACCTTATACCCCTAAGTCCACTCATAGCCTTACCCTAGGGTTTTCTCTAGAAACCCTAATTTTGGCCTATGTGGCCCATCCTTCTCTGCCTCATACAACCCAAATTATTTTAACACCCCACACATCACAACCCTTAGATTCAACCCTCATCATCTCACTTTACTCCCCTAAATACACGTGTGACCACGAAACCCTAGGTGACCACACTAAACCCTAGCTAGCTATGCTAACCCTAGCATCCTCATTTCCACATGTCACCCCTCCATTTCTCACCTTCTACTCTTACTTCCCATGATACCCATGCTCGTCCCACTCATGGTAATCCCCCTATTCTCATCTCATACTCCACTCACCCTCATATATTTTCCTTTTTCCACCTTCTCTAATTAGGGTTTCCTCCCAAACCCTAGCTCGGTCTCCTATGCACTCTTATACTGTCCCATGTACTATTTTTCACCCAAAGCCTCCAATCACCCAAACAACTCTTCCATTACCTTCCTCACACCCCAAGGTAACTTTCTATATATAAAGTTCACCCCCATATGGACTCTAACCATCACATGCAAACCCTCAATGTTTTTCATGCAAAACCCTAGATTCTCCCATGCAAACCCTAGATTCTCCCATGCAACCCTTGATTCTCCCATACAAAGTTCATCCACTTTATTTTGCTTTAAGTCCCCTTTTATTCTTCCTCTAATGGATCATGGGATGTTTAGGTCAATCCCACATCCCCTTAGTCAACTTACTTTCCCTTAGTCCACTTACTTCCCTGTTTTTCCTTCTTCATCTTTCCACCTCATATCACTGCATTAATTATCCTAGCATGCATGTCCTAAAAGGGCCATATTACATCACACCATAATTTATAGTACAAACATATTGTACACATATCATAAGAGAACACAAGAGTATACTTCAACTCTAAGCTGCGCTACACATGAAACAGTTATAACAATAGCACAAGGTACACAACATATCATTATACATGGCATCCAAGGCATATAAGACACATAGCACACATAAGTCCTTAGCTACACCCTTACCTAGCACGTCACGGGTCTTGGAGCACGCTCTTACGCTTCTTTAGGGTTTTGACTGTCTTCACTTATAAGAGGGAAAAACTAAGGATAAGTTTCCCTCCTATCAAAAATACTGTTATTTCTTATTTTATTCTAAGATTAGGGTTACTATCATTAAAGGAAACTTTACAAGTGAAAAATAGGATTTTTAATAATATTTATAGCCATATTTATATTATTAAATCTAATAGCTTTATTTCCTCTAATAACAGTACTAACACTAGTTATAGCAAAAATAATGATATTAATAATAATAATAGTAATACTAATACTCCTAGTAATAGAAACCCTAGTATTTTTAAGGCTAAGGCTAATAATAGGGTTAGAGATAAAATAATAATATAATAATAATAACACTAACAAAATACTAATATTGCTAAGGATAATAATAATAATAATAATAATAATAATAATAATAGTAATATTTGAAATAATGATAATATAAGGGTTTGAATATTTTTACCATAATAATAATAATAATAATAATAGTATTAATAATAATAATAATAATACTATAGTAACAATAACAATAATACTAATAATAATAATAATAATAAGGGCGTTAGGAATATTATTAGCAATATTCAAATAATAATAATAATAATAATAATAATAATAATAATAATAATAAGGTTTGAGTATCCTTTTATATCAACAAAACAATATCATGTTAAATCTAGAATCAGTAATAACAACAACAACAACAACAACAATAACAACAACAACAACAACAACAACAACAACAATAATAATAACAATAACCACAACAACAACAAAAATAATAATAGTAAAATAGGGTTTCGACCCCTTAATAGTAGTAGTAGTAATAATAATATTTCAGGGATAATAAAAAGCATGATAAATAATAGTAAATATGAATAATAATAATAATAATAATAATAATAATAATAATAGTAATAATAACAACAACAACAACAACAACAATATAATACAATTAAAATGAATAAGGCTTGCATAACTAGGGTTTAGGGGTTGAGAGGGTATAGGATACCACCTAAGGTTGGTGATGACCGGAGGAACTGGCGGCGGGGGGGGGGGGGGGGGGGAAGAGAGAAAAGAGGGAATTAGTTAAGTGTTGGGAATAGGAGAGGGAGAGTGAGTGTGGAAGTTGAGGTGGTGGTGGATGCCTAGGTGAAGAGGGTTGGAATGGTGGTGGCGGCATAGCCAAAGGCGGCGGTGCTGTGGTGGAGAGGGAGGAAGGGGAAAAGGAGGGTAGGGAAAGGTAGAGGGAGGTCTGCAGGTGATTTTGGGAGGTGTAAGAGGTGGTGGTTGCAGTAGGAGTGGTAGCGAACAATGGTGCGAAGGGCAAAGGGGGTGGAAGTGTGGCTGCTCGGGAAGGGTACTTTACACGACTGTGGTAGCTTGAGTGGCGACGATGGGTGATGAAGACGGTGAGGGTGTCTGATCAGTCGATGGCGCATAGGTCGGGATTTCTAGGCCGTGAACAAAATCCAACTTTGGGGCTACTTAATGGAGGGGGAAACGATAGAGGGAAGCAGGAAAACAAGGGGAAAGTGGGATAGGGCATGCCAACCGATGATGGTGGGCCGACGTAGGTCTGCCATGGTAGGCTGTGATTGGGTCAGAGAGAAGGAACGACGCGCGAGAAGAGGGGGAGGTTGGTTAGGCCGAAAAGGCAGGCGGATTAGTGGGGAAGAGAGGGGAAGGCTGGCCGATCAGCGAGCATGGTTGGCGGAGAGAATCAAGGCACAGGTCGGGGGAAAGTTGTAGGTCGCGAAGGGCTGGGGAAGAAGAAGGAAGGGACAGACTAGGCAGTCTGGAAAGAAAAAGAAAAGAAAGAAAGGGGGAGGGAACTAGGCTAGCTTGGGGGAGGGAGTGTGGTGCAAGCTTGGGCCATGCATGAGGAAGGGAGAGAGGAGAGGGATTGGGCTGGCCCAGGTCGAGGAAGGGAAGGGGAAGAAAGAAAAAGAGAAGGGAGAGGAAGGAAAGAAAAGGAAAGAGAAGAGAGGAAAAAGAAAAAAGGAAAAAAGAAAATAAAAGAAAAATAAGTGAGTTGGGGTTAATTAAAATATTTTGGGTATTTAGGATATTTAAAAATAATAATATTTTAATATAATAATACTTAAATTCTCTTTTTAGGTTAATTTAGGATTTTTGAAATATTTTTCCTAAATTCTATTTTAATTAGTAAAACACCCTAATTTTCTCCAATTAAATTATTTATAAATTTCCTATTGATTTTGTCCTAATTACTACCTCTTATTTTAGCAACATAATTTATTTAATTAATTTTCCTAATAAAACCTTAATTAGCTATAATTTCTTAATTTAGGATTTTGGGGCATTTTGGACCCACCCACTAACTCCCGGCTAGGGCTGTTCATAGTTCAAATATCCAATTTTTTGGATATCCGAATATGATATTTGATATTCGATCCAAAATTTCAGATCTTATATCAAATAAAACAAGTATTATCCAAATGGTCATTCAAATATATAAAAAAATCACAAATATATTTGATATTATCTTATTTGCCAAGCAAATATCCAATCTAGTCAGCAAATATTTGAACTGATAAAAAAATATCCAATTAAAGAACTACAATTAAAGCTACTACATCACAAGACTTGATTGGATTCTATCAAATCCAATTATTTAAACAACATTACACCACCAATTAACTTGTTCCAGATTACCATCCTTAATGCATAATACTATCCAACAATAAGCATATTTAAATAATAAAAATATAATCCTACATGCTTGTAAATACATCGTAACCCTACATAAACACACATTCTATTAAGTGTAGAGCTAATGAAACAACAAAAATAGTAGCAAACAACAATTACATCATTATTCTAAGTTAAGATCATCCTAAATGAGGAATTAATTCAACAAATACCTACTCAAACTTATGCAAATTTTCTTGAGCTCTCATTTTTCAATGTGCATAAGTGGTAGAGTTATATTCATCTTCTCCGATTATATAATAAAAAATAATAATTCACCGTGTTAATAAGTGTCTCATAAGAATTAATCAACTACAAATTAAAAAAGATAACTAAAAAATTACCTACTTCAATTGTTTCAAGATCCTCCAATGATAATGGCTCTTGTGATCTACAAAGCCAATCTTGTGAGCAAATCAGGGCCTCCATCATCCTTCTAGCTAAAGAACTATGAAAATGGTCAAGCACAAGGCCTCCGGTGCTAAAAGCCGATTCCGATGAAATAGTAGAAATAGGCATAGCTAGTATATCCTTGTCCATTGCACTCATGATAGGATACCTTAATTCATTCTTCCACCACAAACCTAACACATCTTTAGGACTAAGAGAACTCTTAACTTCCTCACTTATTCCTTGATTGAAATCCACCAAATTATTTTCCAAATACCTATCTAATTTTGATTTCTCCTTAATATTATGGCTTTGCCTCATCATTTTAAATATTTTAGCTAGTTGTCTTCTTGATTCATGCACATCTAAATTAGATGCTAGTGAAATATCAGAGTCACTAGTAGAGGAGGTCCTTGATTTACTAATAGATACTTGTTGTGACTGATAAGAAGAATATAATGCAAACAAAGTCCTCAAATAATTTCTTACATCCTGACATAAAGATGCACTAGGAGCACTTTGATATGTTCTATATTCATAAAAATCAGAAAAATCATCATCACATCACCCAAATCCCCAAAATTTTCATTAATAGCCCAATCAACATATACCAATATACTACTGGGATTAAGAACTACAGTAACAAACATCAGCAAATTCATATTTTTTTAACCCAATACTTAGAGAAATTGGCTTTCATCCTACATGCCATTACTTTCACATTTTCATCACCACTATCATTAATACAAGCTAACACCTTTGAAAAAAAGAAATCATTATATCCATCAGGTTTAGGGGCCTTGTCCCCAAGAATTGAGAAAACTACCACCTTCATTTCCTCCCTAGAAGTAGGTGATAATAAACAGTGTTATTGAGCTTAAATTAATAGAGGTCAATTATAGAGGAATTATATAATCATATCTTTATCAAGGTGTCTTCCACTATTTATATGTGTACCCATAAGGCTTTTGAAAGAGAGAGAGAGAGAGAACTCAAAGATATCCTTTTTCTCTCCTTGATCATTGTCAACTATATTGATTTGATTAACTTGTCTTCTATCCTTAAAAATTGCATGAAAGAATCTTATATTTGAATCACCAAGTCTTATCCACCGCACCCTATATTTTTATCTATATAATTTCACCTCACAAGAAGAATAAAAATTAAATTGTTGTTGTATTATGGTTTCCTAGGTAATGAGATTTGCATTAGTGGATCCTGAGACAATAATTGTTGAATGCATTGAAGGCTTTGTCTGACCTGTGTACATTATTCTTGGGAACATGAATAGATGCATGTTGATCATAATGTAAGAAAACTTTCACATAAGGTTTCTTCCTCAATGACACACATGCCAATAAGTTCCTCAACCACTCTACCTATTGACCATCTAACTCAAGGGAAATAAACTCTAACTTCTTAGTGGAGTGAGCTATACGTGTCTGCTTCGTAGACTTCCATGAAACAACTCTTCATCCTAGGATAAACACATAACCACTAGTGGAACTAACCTCATAATTATCAAAAATAAAATTCACATATATAAATCCTTCTAAGTACCCTTAAGGTATCTAAATAAACAACGAAGGGTAGTTAAATGTTCATTAATTAGGATTATGAATTTACCTACATAGTCCATTGACCACATATGTGAAGTATTGTTTAATTCATGAGGAAAATGACACTTCCTATGATTTTAGTATATTCGACTCATGAAATTAGAGTCTTAGTTCTTTTATACTTGTATGCTAGGGTCATAGGCATTTCATCAAACATAATAATAAAAATTTTAAAAATCAATGTAATGTGATTGACTCAAGGAAAAATGATTCTTTATTTTTTTTCATCTTAGCAACCAATATCACATCATCTTCAGATAAAGTTTTCATATCTAAATGAGAAGACAAAAATGGTTTTGTCTCATTGATCATAGTAACACTAATGCTAGGAATTAGTATGACATCCTCATATAGACATATGATCATACATTCATGTTTAAACATCTTAGAGTAAATAAAATAATTAGATGCATTCACAACATAAGCATCGCTAATTAAAATCAGGTTAAAATTTTCACACCATTGCTTAAAAGCTTATTTTATTTCATACAAGGATTTTCTCCATCCACAAATTTTTTTTCTCCTGACCCTAAGCCACACAACCCTTAGGTTGCTTCAAATAAATTTCCTTTTTTAAGTCACCGTTCAAAAAAGGTTGTTTTCACATCTATTTAGTCTACTACAAGTCCATGGATAGCATCCAAGCCAACTAGAGTACATATAGTGACAGCTTTAGTCATAGGAGAATAAATTTTTAAAAAGTCAACATCTTTCTTCTACAGGTAGCATATAGGTACCAATCTTAGTCACATTTGACATGGTGATCACATAAGAATACATGTATGATAATGATAATTACAAAAAATGATGCTACATAATATGAATATTCTAGATATATAGCATGACACACACAAATCATGGTACGCTTAACCTAGAGCATGCTATAACACACGTTGAGATCACTTTCATAACATAAGGTGGAACTTAGAGTATAAACCATATAATTTTCTTTACTTAGTTGTCATAGAACTAAATTTTTATTCATATTGAGTACTAGGAATAGTTAATGACATAAAACTCCTTCCATTACATGACACTCTAAGGAACTACTATTTTATGTTCAGTGGATGGATTTATGACATAAAGCTCCTTTTAGGACAATATGCTCCTATGAACCACAAAACCAAACACCTAATGCTTAAATACACGTACCCCTATAGGCTGGTAGAATAGAATTATATAGTGTAGATATAGGACTGCTTTGGTTTTAACAAAACCTCATTAAACAACATATAGCTCATTCTAGGGCATGGCGCTCCTAAGGACCACTATTATTTCTGGTGGGACATTTAAACTTTCTCTATCTTGACTAATGTGATATTTTATTTTGAAATTACTATTTTATTCAATGGATATCACCATTATTGTCCATCAACAATTATATGAATACATACTAGCAATTTTTTTTATTCAAGCAATTAAGATAATCCTAAGGGTGGGTAAAAAAATCTACATAAAATAACAAACGTAAGATCTTAAGAACGCTAAAAAAAACTTAACGATAATCGAAATAAATTTAACAGGCCACTTAAAACAAAAGTTTCACCTAAAAAGACCCTTAAGGTTATCTTGAAGCCAAATATAGCCTAATAATATTATATTATAAGTGAAAGGGCCAAAAAGTACTCATTAACCCTAATTATTTACTTAATCCATTTAACCACCAAGTGAATTCATCAATTTAACCATTTTAATTAGACACTTAAATAGTTAATGTTGAACATAATTAAGCTAAGAAAAAAGTTAAATTTAGAAATAACTACATAGGATAATAACATTACACTTAAGATGTTATATGCTCATTTTAGCTGCCATTTAATCATAAAACTTGAACTAATACTAATCATAACTTTTCTGGTTAATTCACTCATTACACTTAACTTATCCTCTTACCATAATACTCATTTTGTTTCCAATTTCTAGAAGTCAAGTAAAATGACCAAAATATCATATACTAATTACCTCCAAAACTTAATAAATTCATAAATAATTTCACATAGCTATAAACTCTATCATATTATATATCAAAGTATATGTAAAAGGCCAACTAAACCTAATGCTGAACCCAATTTTAGCAAAATTCCCTTGGATAATAGCTAAAATAAAGTTCTTCCATGCTTAAAATAACTCCATCTCCCTCTAAAATTATAACTACACTAAAACAATTTAAAATATACTTACATACAAAGATCATATGATACATATTTCGGTGAAAACATGAAAGAGCAACAATTTACATGTGAAAAAAAACTAAAGAGAAAAGAAAGATAAAAAGAAGGAATGAATAAATAATAAATTCATTTTGTTAACCAAGCCTAAAATATTGGAAGACTCTCTGAATGTGCAGCTCAAGTTAAAGTTATCAAGACCTT
This sequence comes from Tamarix chinensis, assembly GCA_030549775.1. Lineage (NCBI taxonomy): Eukaryota > Viridiplantae > Streptophyta > Magnoliopsida > Caryophyllales > Tamaricaceae > Tamarix > Tamarix chinensis. The sequence continues at coordinate 70,308,017 of CM060174.1, read as the reverse complement.
ATCTGTATATATCTTATTAAGGCTATAAAGGAAGAAACAAAAAAGATAGTAAAAGCTCACTTTAGCAATGAAGTAGGAGAAAAAAAACTGATAGTTTTATTTTTTCCTCCCTACTCCAACCCACCTTTAAAGTAAGAACCTATTAAATTAAAGTTTAGGATTTATGTAAGTAGAGAGAATAACCATAATAAGTGAGCGTGTTCATGATACTGTGGGAAATAATCAACCGGTTGGAGGAATATTTGTAAGTACACTTCAATCAATAAGTTCCTATATTTATTCTTAATTTCCTTCTTTTTATATAATCCTCTACTTAATATCTATATATTCCTAATTAGACATGTGATCTACATTAAGTGATGATTTTATGGACTATAAATTATTATGTTTTGATATATAGATTATATTTGTGATTAATGTTTAAATTCTTATTCTGTATATGAACCTAATCAATTTTATATTTAAAATTAAAGGTTGTACCTATTCTATTAATTCTAATGGTTAGTAATTAAATAGAATAAGTAGCGATTAATTCAATTTGGGTCTTCACAAGTAACCAACTAATGTTAAAAATGTGGACTTTTTAATTTGGCTGATGATATGGGTATTTATCAAACTAGTGTTAGGGTGATAACCCAAAGAGCACAAATCAGGTCACCAAACATCTAGGCACACTCACCCTTTCTCATTGCTCTTCTAGTTCCTTATTAAGTTGATTCACTATACATCACAGGGATGGTTCCCTATTCTCGATCACATAGCATTTTCCTCCCTTATTTCCTCTTCCCTAGTCCTATCTCTATAAATTAAGAATCTTGTACTTATTTTGGAGGATGGTGAATCTTACTCTGACAATTGGCTAACCAAAAGCGGTAAAAAAGTGGAAAAGAAAAATTTTATTATAGCCACTTACCCTCTAACATATAACATGATGTTAGGTTGGAAATACCTTAATAAACTCTAGGAAAGCATCTTTATGGCTAGATTGATAATGAGATTCCAAATAAATGGAAGATTAGGGAAGTTTAAGGTGATCGGAGAGTGGCTAGATAGTGTAATGCTATTGATATAAATGGCGACCTCAAAAAATCAAACACCAAAAATCTAAGAAAATTTTGGTGTTGGAAGACATCAGTATACCTAGAGAAGGTGTAAATTTAGCTATAGAGGCTAAAGAATTGCAACTAGGAGAGACAGGTCATAAGGTCATGATAAGCAAATAAATTAGTGAATATTATAAAGAATAGCTATGGGAATTTCTCATAAATAACAAGGGTGTCTTTTCTAGGAAATTATTAGATTTAGAAGGAACCCCCCTAAAATAATCAAGCACCACCAAGACATAAGGGGGGATTTAAGCCAGTGAAGCAAAAAAAGGGAGACGTTAGATTAGAAAAATGCAAAGTAATCAGATAATAGGTAGAGAAGTTACTTTCTTCAAGCATCCTTTGGGAAGTGAAATACACCAAATAGATAGCTAATCTAGTCATGGTGAAGAAGTGTTACCGAAAGTGGTGAATTTGCATTGACTTTACCGACTTAAACAAAGTCTATCTAAAGGATGGGTACCCACTCCTTCTTATTGATCTATTAATTAACTCGATAGCTAGATAGGAAATGTTAAGCTTTATGGATGTTATTTTAGGATACCGTCAAGTCAATCTTATTGAAACAAACTAAGAGAAAGCCACTTTTATAATAAATAATGGTTTATATCATATTAAATTTATGCCATTTGAACTGAAGAATGTATGGGTGATTTTTTTTGAGTTTGGTAAATATAACTTTTCATCGTTAGAGTGGGAATTAAATAGAGGTTTATATGGATGACATTATTGTGAAAAATTATAAAAGCGAAACCCATATAGGATAACTTAATTATGTTTTTGAGACCCTAAGGAGATACCAAATGAAATTAAGCCCTGCTAAATGTGTGTTTGGAGTTAGCACCAACAAATTTCCTTGGTACTATGGTGTCATAGAGGGGTATTGATGTAAATCTTGAGAAAGTTTTTGATGTACTAAATATGCATCCTTTATCTGGAAAACAAGATATATAGTAGTTGACAAAAAAATGGGCTACTTTACCTAGGTTCCTATCTAAAAGAGTTGATAAAAGCTTTCCCTTTGTTAAGATTATGTGAGCAAAATATAGTTTTCAATGGAAAAAGGCTTGTCAAAAGGCATTCAATGATTTGAAGGCTTACTTATTAATATTACCAACCTTAATTATTCCATCATATGGGGAAGAACTATTATTATATCTTATCACTTCAACATCAACGATATCCTCTATTCTAGTTAGAGAAAATGCCGAGACATGAACACAAAGACCTATGCATTATACTAGTAAGGTACTTACCAACATAGAAAGTCGATATTCTAATTGAGATAAAATACCTTATTCTTTATTAATTGCTTCGAGGAAGTTAAATCCATATGTTGATACACATTCCATTTTAGTTTTAACAAGCATTCATCTCAGAACCATTCTACATAAACTAGAGAATTCAGGGAGAATTACGGGGTGGGTTATCGAGTTGAGAAAATATGATACCTCGTATAAGTCTAGACCTACAATTAAAGGGAATGCCTTAGCTAATTTCATAACTGAATATTTATTTGAGAATGAAAATATTATGTTGTTAAATTCAGAAGATTAAGGGGAATGTGCAATATATGTTGACGGAGCATCTAATAGTTTGGGCTCTAGGGCTGGGGTAGTATTGATCAATCCAAATGGCATAGTTGTCAATTGTGCACTAAGAGTTGGATTTGTTGTTACAAATAATGAATTAGAATATGAAGTTGCTCTAGATAGGCTCAAAATAGGGTATGCCCTAAAGATAAAAGAAGGCTAAGCTTCATAATGACTCAACATTGATCATTGGATAGTATAATAAATGGTATGAGGTTCGAGAGCCTAACATGAATAATATTTGGGGAAGTTAATTAAAGAAACAAAACAATTTTATTATGTCAAAATCATTCAAATACCATTATTATTTAATCCAATGACTGATGCATTAGCTAGATTAGCATTAGCTAGTCCTCATTGTCGGCCAGGACAATTAAAATAAAATACATGAAAGAAATTTTGCTAGTTATAAGAAGTGCTCATGAAGAAGAGTTTGATATCGCATAAATTTCTATGCAAGATGAATGGAGATTACATAGAAGAGAGGATTATACCGGTGGATAAAAATAAAGCATTTGAATTAAGCAAAAGGTTTGTGAAATATTTTATTGCCGACGGAGAGATATATGGGTGATTACAAACCATGCTGGTACTTAAATGCTTACCTTGAGTAAATAAGCAAAGAATGTTGGAAGATGTCCACGCTGACGTATGTGGTTTGCATTAAGCTTTTAGATCACTATCGATTAAAGCTTTGTGCCAGGGAAGATGATGTATTATGATGCTAAGGAAATTGTGTAGTGATGTCAAGCATGTCAAAAATTTGCTGTGGCATAAATTTTCCTCACTTCCAAGATAAAACATATTATAAGTCCATGGCCATTTGTTTTCTAGAGCACTAACATTTGTGGCCCGCATAGTGTTGGTAATATAGATACTTAGAAATAACGATATCAGTTATGCCAATATACCTTTATAATGTTTCATAAACTAATATATTGAGTGCAAGTATAGGTTAGAAAAAAGATTAATCATTATTGCAATTGATTATTTCATGAAGTGGGTAGAGGGAGATGCTTTAGCTTAAATCATTGAGAAGAAAAACACAATAGAGTTTTCCTAGAAAAATATAGTATTTCGATCAGATAAAGAAAGGCGGACTTTAACAAAATACATGATGTGCAAAGAGTACTAAGCAGGTTTGGAGTATCACAAGCAATTATTAAGGTTTATTTTCAACAATTTGATAAACATAAATATAAAACATTTTGTGGAAATCAGGGCATTGACTATCAATTTACTTCTATAGCTCATCTGTAGGTAAGTTGCATATAAATTTTTTTTAACAATGTTCGTTCCAATGAAGGAAAATCTCATTGGGGATTGTTTAGTGTATTTGTCAAGTTGGGTAGAAGAATAAAGAGATATTAGAAGCATTGAGAAACCGACTAATGGAACACAATGAGGTTGGGTGGATGAGCTTCCTATAATATTATGGGTTGTTAGAATAATGGTAAATATCATGATAGGAGAAACTCCTTTTACTCTAGCTTTTAGAGATGAGGCAGTCATTCTAGCGGAGAAAGATACTAGATCATATAGGATTAGTTAGTACAATCTTAAAGAAAATGAAGAAGCCTTTAAGATAGAGAATGACTTGTTTGAGGAAAGTAGAGACATACTTCAAATATGAATCATAAATTAATACTAGCAACTAGCCAAATACTATAATAAGAGAGTTAATCTTAAGAGTTTAAAAGATAGACATTAGGCATTATGTAAGGCGTAATTTCAAGGTAATGACTATTGGGGTAAGCTAGCAACTAAGTTGGAAGGTCCATATCAAATTGAAGAGCTAGTTGGGTAGATGACCTTCATATTAAATGATAAATATGGAAGATACTTAGCGAATGCCTGGAATGTAAAACTATTAAGGAAATATTATTTGTAATCACCAGAAGTTTGTTTGAAATATAACATTGTTACATTTACATCCATGCACTTTTTTAGTTTCTTTTTATTTAACATTGATATTAAAAGAATAAATTTTTGTCCCTAATTTTTTTGTTAGTGGAAATTTTTTCTATAGTCAATACATATGTTGAATAATGAGAGAACATAAACACATTTTTCATAAAAAAAAGGCTGTCAACAAAGCAAATATTTTAAGCTCTCTTATAAATATTCATGTAATAAGAGGTCGTTGACGAAGCAAATATTGTAAGCTCTTTTATAAAGAAGACTCTAACAATATTTTTTTCTTTTGTAAGCCCTCTCAAGACCATCTAGCATTGAAGGAAATCATAATTAGGGATGTAAAAGTACACCAAAAAGCCCTCAAGGGGAAAGGATAATACAAAAGGCCATATATGATAAAAAATGGAAAAGATGAGTCCGAACAACACTCGCTCTTGGGCCCCATGCCAGGTCCAACATGCCATCACTCAGCCCCACCCAACGCATCGATGTGTCATAGGAATCAAATACAGGATCGCCTGCCTACACTAACTCAAAAATGGCCACTATTCGTGGGAATGAATAACACCTATGAAATGGGTGATCAATACACTGCATACTGAGTAAGATAACCATATGGATAAGGCCATGCAAGTACATATAGGCAAATAAGGCATATAATACTTCATTTAGGTTCATATCATTAGTCGAGACATAGGCCATTATTTCTGGCTTACACATTTCCCAAATTATTTTCTGTGCGAGTATGGAGACCCCACTATTATAGTCGGTGGATTGAAAAATACTCCAGGGTAAAACATACCTAACCACTATTATAACTATTGGACTGGATTATACTCCAAGGTAAAGTACACCTGACCACTATTATAGCTGGTGGACCAAAAATTATCCTCACTTGGCCCCGACTCTCGTAGTGTTCCACAGTAAGTAGTTAATATATTTTTCTTGATTTATTTCCATATAATGTTTGGTTTACCAAGCTCAGGACCCCCACTATTATAGCTAGTGGACCAGAAAACACTTCATAGAACAATACGTACCTTACTACTATTATAACCGGTGGACCAAAAGATACTCCACAAAGCAGAACATACCTGACCACTATTATAGTTAGTGGACCAAAAAGTATCCTCACTTAGGCCTGGCTCGATAATCTTTTACTTTAAGTATTTAGTATTTTACCTGTATCTTATTCCATACGCAACTCTAACTAGACATGCATGACCTATTGGAATTCCCATTCTCACCCTCGTTATCTCAATTCTCCTGAAAAGCCCTGTTCTATATCTTGGGACCTTTATGCACCCTAGGACTCCAAGACTTCTTCCCCACCTTTTTCCCCACTCACCATGAGAGACCCAAACTCTTATGCACATGTATCAAGGCCCACTCCCCGTAACTCTATTTTGACTCACTACCTCCCTCTAGGGTTTTCCTTAGAAACCCTAATCTAACCTATGTGTGGCTTCACTTTTCCCTATCCTACACTACACATGCTCCCCTTGCTTCCAAAACCCCCACTCCACTCAAACCATACCCAACATCACAACTTCACTACCCATCTTCCACATATGGCCATGAAATCCCTATTTCATCCCCTAAACCCTAGTACTTCTCCTTTCTTTTATGTCATCCCCTCATCACCCATAAACTGAACCTTTTTCCACTTGATTCACTTCTCCTCCATGTGACACCCTTCCGTTCTTATCCCACACTCTAACCATTCCCATTAACTCTACATTCCTCGCACACTTCCCCACTTAGGGTTTTCCTCACAAACCCTAGCCAAGTCCCCCATACAAGCCTTATACCAACTAACGTATTATTTTTCACATATGGATTCTAATTACCCCAACTACTCTTCCCTCACCTTACTTAAACCTCAAGTCAAAAATTTCCACATAAAAGTCACCCCCATGAATAGCCTAACCATCCCATGTAAGCCTTATACTCTCCATGCAAGATTTATTCCATCCTCCTATTTTATTCATATTATCCTTATACATATCCACCCATAAGTCATAAGATACTCAAGCCTTTCTCACTTCCCTCTTACCACTCCACTCTCTTTACTTCTCTCATTTTTCCATGACCTCATCTTACTACTTGGGGTTGTAATTATGCATGTCATATAGGGAAACCATACATAATCACAACACAAGTACAAGCCACATTACCATATTACACATGCATAAAACATATACAACTTACCTTAGCTCTATGCTTAGCAAGTTGCGCTACAAGTGCATAATCCATAACCACATAAGGTACACACATATAATTAACACACATAAACAGATAATACACATCTTAGGCCTTAACCATATCCTTACCTAAAATAACATTAGGTTTGGAGCATGCTTCCTACACCTACTTAAGCGTTGGACTTGGTTCACCTATAAGAGGGAAACACGAGGGTTAACTTCCCTCTTATTACTTTCATTAGCCCTTAATTGAGTTTAATAAGAAATAGTATTAGTAATGATAATAATAATAGTCTTAGTAGTATTAATAATGGTATTATCATTAAAGTGGATAACAAATATATTAGTGGTAGTATTAACCAAAATAGGGCTATTAGCAATGATGATGATAGTAATGATGATAATGGAAGAATAATAATAATAGTAATAATAATAATAAGGATAAAATACTAATTATACCAAAATAATTTATACTTAAGTGATAGCAAGGGTTAAGGCACAACCTAAGTGGAGGTGGCAGCTAGGGTGGGGCGGCGATAACACACGACAACGATAGTGGCAACGGTGATGGGAGTGGTGGTTGTTTTGAGAGAGGTTAGAATTTTGGTGTTGGAAGAGAGAAAGGGAGGTGGAAGTTTTGAGGTAGTGGGATCCCTGGATTAGGAGGGCTACTGTGATGGAAGTGGCGTAGCAGGGTGGCACGTAGGTGGTGGTGGTTGTGGTGGCTGAGGGTGGTGGAGAAGGAGGGATGGACATGAGAGGAAGAAAGGTGAAAGGAAGGGTAGGGGAAGGTATATGAGGGTTTCATGGGTTGAGAGGGAGGTAGTGGGGTAGTGATCGTGGTGGAGGAGGCAACATACGATGGCGAGAGGGGTGGCAATGGGGTGTAAAGGCCGGCTCGAGCTGCCCACTTTGCACGACTGGGGTGAGCAGAGTAGGAGGAGTTAAGGGTAGGGAGTGGTTTGGTTTGGTGGAGGGTGATGCAAGGAAAGGCTGGGCGGTGGTTTGGTTGGTGGAATTACATGATGGTGGCTAGGGTGGCAGCTAAAGGCATGGAGACGGGGAGGATCACACATTTCTAGGTAGAGCAAAAAGGAAGAGAATGGGGACATTAATGGGGTATTTATAGGTCGTGGGAGGGAGAAGAGGACAAAGGAGGAATAGGAAAAGGGAGCATGAGGGGAAGGAGCTCACCGACTGGTGGCGGTAGGCTGGTACGGGCCTGTAAAGGGGTAACGTATAGGGGAGAAAGGGAAGAGGAATAGACATGTGTGGGGGCAGTATAGGGGTAGGTTGGGATCAAAATGGAATGGAAAGGGATGAGGGAGAGGGGAGTATATTGGGGTGGTACAATGGCAGGGGAGGATGGTTGGTGGTAGGTTGTATACATAACCTGCAACACGAATGAAGGAGAGGGAAGGAGGAAGAATAAGAGGGTAGGCTTCGCATGGGAGAAGAGATGGAGAAAGGGGTTAGGCCGTATGGGTGAGGCTCAACCAGGGGAAGAAGAGAAGAAAGAAAAGGAAAAAGGAGAAAAAGGAAGAAAGAAGAAAAAATAAGGTGGTTGGGGTATTTAGGGTCTTTTTGTATTTTTAATTTTTCTTGAAAATAATTAAATTAGTAAAAATAAATAATTAGATTCATTTTTATATTAATTTATAAATTTTGGGAAAATATTCCTAAATTCTATTTTAGTTAACAAATTATCCAAATCTTCTCCAATTTAATCCTATATTATTGGCCTCTTTTTTTTTAAATCTTAATTATACCCATTAGTTTATTTAAAATGTTATATTTGATTAATCTCACATATTAACCCATATTTTATTATAAATTTCTAAATTAGGATTTTGGAGTATTATATTAATCTCAAGGCTCAACATGTAAGCCCTCCTAGATGTCTTTGATTAATGAAGACAACCACACCTGGTGACTTGAAATACAAACTTGCTTTCATTCACTAAGCTCTAGGGGAACATCTAATGAAGATGAAAGATAAAATTTCTCTTTCACTCACTAAGCCTAGGCTCTTAAGACACATCCTTGGTTAAGATATCAATGCCATCGAATCATTAGGCACACCTAAAGAGTTTTTAGCTTAGATAAGATAATGCTCCCATGGTGCATTCCTAGAACAAGGTGTTGAAGCCACTAAGTCCATACTAAGGGGCTTAGTTGGTACATTCAGTCTTATCAACGAATTACAATTAGATTAAACCCTAATTTGGTTTGGCACCACCAAAGTATAATAAAAATTCAAATTATGTGTCATATAAATTTATATACTATGGATAAGGCTTCTTATCCTAAGTACCTTGGTCTTGGTAATATTATATTATGGTTTTATTCTTCCTAAGGCTACATATTTTGTGTACTTGGCATCAATACAGGAATAGATGATAAGAAATAAGTGTGAAGAAAAGAAAAAATAATGTTAAATATAAGGAGGATTTATATAAATTTTTCTCAAAAATAAGGGAAAACTCATTGGGCCTTTAAGAAGTTTCTTCATCATCATTGATGCCTTTAATATCTTCAAACCCTTTAGGAACATAATTACTTGTAGCCTATTGAGAAGTTTTCTCTCTTACAAAGTAACTTGTAGCCTATTGGAAAACTTGTAGACCTTCTTGGCATTTGTGACCTATTTATTTTTATTAATAGTTAATATATCAATTATTACTATCTCTTTATGGAGATCATTCTCTAAGAGGATATTATTTTCTCTCGGAAGCTCCATTTCAACATTTGATTATTGTTTCACCCTTTCTAAATGATCTTCCAAGCTGGCAATTTTAGCCTATAAAAAATCTACATAAAGGGTATAGGATTTTAATTAGCCATTTTTAGTCTCCAATTCAAAGGTTTTGGTTTTAAATAATTCCTTTTCAGCTATACAAGTTAAATGGGCTTTCTTAAGAACTTTATATTCACTCTCTATCCACTAGAATCATCTAGCACTCTGAGAGAGAGGGTAAAAAATTTATCTGTTCATGAATAATTACTTTAGATGATAAATATAAGTTTAAAAATAATGAATCATTTGTGCAACTATACAGATGTGAAATAAGAATCTAATACACACCTAAAAACTTAAGTTCATGTCATCCCTAAGCAAAATGGCCATCATTAAACATTCAAAAATATTTTTGTCTTCCCTAAGCCTCACAACCTTGATTAGATGTAGATTAGTAAAGTCATCAGAATGATAATTCAAGAAATAATAGTCTTTAGGAATAGATAATGAAGGTATGTAATCCTCTAAAATGACTTCAGTTCCTTCTTGAAGAACATGTTTTCGAGGGAGTGTATTTAATTTAGGAACTCCACCATTGGGACATTTCAGTATGTTAGTATATGAGGGAAGATGGCTACAGTCTGATGAAAATAACCTTAGGATGTCTCATTGCTAATAAGAAGGAATAATGTTGGCTTCCACAATAATGTCAAGATGTCTCATTGCTCCATCTTCACTGTTGTTATCCCCATCAAGAACAATTGTCTCTTAATTAGGAGTAGCAATAGAGGTCCATATGGGTTCTCTTAAAAAAGGATTCAACAACCCTTTGTCTTTTTATAAGGTTAATTATTGATAGGAAAGGTAGGACTCTTTTATTAAGAGAGGGGTAGATAGATTTGCGCTAGGGGAGAGAGGGGTAGATAAAGTTTTTATTGGCTTAGGAGTGGATTTTGGAATCATCTTAGCCGCTAGAACTTTTAGAGCAACCTTCAGCGGCCTACTTCCTGAGGAATATACAAGAAATGATAAAAAAAAGGATGGCCGATGAAAAGACAATCAATATTGGTAAAATTAATAACATCCATAACCTTTTAGCTTGCCTTTTCTCTTTTATCTTTCAGGAACATACTTGGTTTCTCCTTTACTCTACTGAACATATATTAAGGAAGAAAGAATCTTAAAAGAAATATTATGAATTTTAAAATACAGAATTGATGGTTCATGGTAAGAGGCCCTACTTTTTGTTTAGATCCTTTAGTGAGAATTGATTCGGTGGGAGGCTGTGTAGTGGGCTTCTTTACACACTTTGCTAATATGGGAGTGATCTTCTGTTGTTAAGTTATACAAGAATTTCACTCTATAAGAAGAAAAAAGACAAAATCTTCTAATATAATGGATAAGATAAAACATTAAAAAATTTAAATAGAAGGAAAGAAAATGTTTTGATTACCAACGTCAAAGATCAAACCTATATTCTTCAAGATGACAAGATCATTATTGACACCATTGTTATTGATGATGTGCATTTCTTGTACAAATTTATTAAATTTATCCACAAGTACCTTTTACCTCTAGAGTGATGGGCATACACTCTTGAACTTTGGGTTTGAGTTGGCCCCACTTTAATAAATTACACTCAAAATCACCCAGAATAAATAAGTATTGCAACTTCCACTTTTTCATGGAGGAGCGAGGATCTTTAATGAATTTATTCTCCCCCTTATTTGAATATATTAGAATCCTAGATCCAAGAGATGACTCAAGAATTTTTTTTTAAATGCTCGAAGAGGTCCATTATTGGTGCAACCTCTAATAAATGACACCCATATAAAAAACATGTTACCATTATCTAGGCATTAGGAATGAATTTTGTCGGGTTGAGGCAACACATTTGGAGGAATCTCCTCACAAAAAGTTGTAAAGGAAAATTGATTCTGGTGTACAATGCCTTGGTATAAAGATAAATGCACTTGTTTGGCATTTTATTAATCCAATCCAATGAGGATGGTGCAGTTAGAGTAAGGGAAGAGGGAATGTAATACTTTGCATGAAAATGCTTAAGATGAGCATCTATAATATTATTGGGAAGAAGAGTGTTTGATTTAATTGGGGAATTTTTAGCCATAATGAGGGGAAAAGAAGATTCATATGGAGGAAAAAAGATCAAGGGGTTTATGGCTGATAGGATGATCGAGGATGAAGAAAATGTAATGAGATCATATAAAGTAGTATATAGGGATGAAGATTTGGAAACATAAGAAGATTTACAACTAGTATGATGTTTTAAGAAAAAATCCCATAGTAAAGTAGGGGGTTTACTATGAGGGTTGCAAAGATTGGTGGTTGGAGCAACACGAACTCCACAAGTGTGATTCTTGTTTAGTAGCTCGTAATGTTACACTCCACCATTAATAGCAACTACAAAATGAGTCATGGTGATATCTATAGATGAAGATAATAGTAGTGTAGATAATATCCTAATATGTGATGAAAATAGAAAAATAAGGAATGAAAGAAGTTTGATATGTAAAGTAAGAAAGGGGGAAAATGGAGAAGATAATTGTAGATACTAGAGAGGAAAGATACTTGCTAATAGTGAGGACACGTGGAGTAAATGTAAAAGGGGATGTGTGTGTATATATATATATATATATATATATATATATAGCAGTACAAACTAAGTAAATTTACCTCATTTTTACCAAGAAAGTGAAGAATATGTATTAATCACTAACCTGATCTCCTTGGTAATCTTGTTCAGGAGAAGCCAAAACATAAAAAAGGATCTTGATTCTTACTTTATCTCTACCTTTTCTTACCCAAAGTAATGGTAGAACGAATGCCCTATAACAACCAAGGAAGTTGATCCCTTTGATAACAGTTTCTAAACACACAATGTAACCTTTATTCACAAAGCTTTCTCATGATTTAGACACGTGGGAAAAAAAGGAAAATAAATCTTACTTAACAAGTTTTATTTTGGTACCATTTTACATTTTACCAAATTTAAAATTTGAATTTTAAAATAAACGATGTATTTGGTGTAGTATTATTTTTTCTTCAATGGGATTCATCGAAGGTCCTTGCTATTGGGATTTGGTTATATAATATTCATTGGTGCATATAAATGGTTTGCCAATGGTATTTTTGTATACCAATATTTGTAAAAAAAATTATGATATAGTATAATCTACCAACGATGATAATATATTTTTGTGTTGTATGATATCCCTTCATTTGTAATTTGTGAACGGTCTTTTATTATTATTATTATTATTATTATTATTATTATTATTATTATTCTAAGTGACCAATAAGGTATGCTATTTTTTGTAAACCTGTAATATATACCATTAACTAGTGTTATTTTTTGTAATTGTGTAATACAAACCATCAACCAACCATTGAGGCTTAATTTTCTTTCTTTGAAAGGTTAGTTAGCTAATATGCAACAAATCCTTGAACACCATCCTATCTAATTCAAGGAGACAACCATTAGGCATGTAAGGCCAATAACAAATCATGGAAGTTTAACCATACCGTGAGGGAAATGATGAGTGTATAGGAGAAATTTTTGAAGTAAATGATAATATGGGTAGTTCTCAAACCAATATTATTAGGCTTAAAGGGTGAAAACCCAAAGAGAAGAGATCATCCCTCCAGATCCTTGGATACATTCACCCCATCTCATTGCTCTCTCGTTTCCTTACTAGGTCTGTTCACTATACAACATAGGGATGGTTCCCCATTCTCAACCACACAATATTCCCCTCCCTTCTTTTTCCTCTTCTAGGGTCCGATCTCTATAAATTCTGAGTCTTGTACTCATTTTGGAGGATAAAATTATTATTACAATCTCTCATTCTTGTTGTGTCCTCTCTCCTCTAAGATTTTCTCTTGGCATGTCGTAATGCAATTAATTTATCTCTAGATTAATTGAATAGCAAAAATTAATTTAGATAAGTTAATTAGTATTAGAACCAGAAGAGTTAGAAATTTAATTCTTTATGGTTAACCTCCAAAAATTATTTACTTATATACGTCACTTAATAAATAAATAAAAGTGGCTATATAAATTTAATATATATGTTGGGATGTATGCATAAATTATTTTAGTTATTAATTAATTTAATTTTTTATTTTTAATTTAATTATTTATCTTATTGATTAGTTTAGTTAATATAGTACTTTAGTTATTTATTTTATTATTGTATTTTATTTTTTCTCATGTCAACCTCCAAATCATTATTACTATTGTGAAAAATAATTTTATTTTCTTATTTTAATTTTTAGTTATTATTTATTTATTCTATATAATTTAATAATTTAATTCCTTTAATTAATATTTTTGGAGTTTAAAATCGCATCCTCCTTTTGGAAACAATCATTTCTTACACTATAATATATATTTTTCAATTATTAATTAAGTTAAAAATATGTTTAATTTGATAGTGGTAATGACACTCTACCAAGATCATTCTTCCAAATCATGCCCACAGTTAAGGACTCACCTTGATAATCAACGAACCCCTACCTTCCATGCGAGGAATGCAAAATTATGATTCTCGCCCTCCTATTGCTTTTCAGAAATTGAATAATGACAACATATTACACATCAAAGTGTGTAGTCGAGATGGATCCCTATCAAGCCAAGACAATCCTATAACCTTAGTATGGTTGATAACACTACCATAGCTCAACCACGATAGACTAATCTCCCCTATGCAGGCATTAGTATATCAAAAATCTTTTCAAGCTCTAACCTTAAAGGATGATGTCACTCAATACATTGTGGGAAACATCAACTTCCTATATCCTCCTCTCCCTATTAAGAAATGATTGTTGAAGTCAATGTTAAGGGTTTAAATAAATCCCATAAGCAAAAGGATGTTAAAATTGGTTATGTGTGAATAAGATCTCTTTGGTGGGCTTGTTAGACACCTATCTCAAGAAATCTAAGGTGTCTAATTTTCATAATAAGAGTTTTCCAAATTGGGTATTCCTTAACAGCTGTGCCTCTCCATATAATGGTAAGGTTTGGTGTGTTTGAGACATAACTATTTAAAAACTTCATTTTGTTTCCTCACTAGATCAAGGTTTGATTGTTTATGTGGAAGACCTTTCTCTCGCGTTTTCTCTTCACATTGATTTTGTCTATGTGCATAATACTAGGCCTAAATGGAAGACTCTATGGAAATGGTTAAATTTCAATAATAACATGAAAACTCCATGGATCCCAATAGGAGAATTTAATATTATTTTGAATCCCTCAAAGAAGTCACAATGGCTTCTTTCCCACCTTAGTGACACTTATGATGCGGACTGTATAGGGTCTCTTTCCTTTATTGACATTACTTACATGGGACCATTACATACATGGTGTAATAATAAACTAAAATTTGCTCATATCATGGCTAAACTAGATTAGGTTGTGGATAATCCTTTGTGGTTTCATCATTTCACCTATGTTTTTGCACTCGTGTGGCATATACCTTTCTCTCGCCACAATGTTGGTCTCCTTCATGTGCATTACTACGAAACCCTACCATACAAGGTTTTAATATTTTAATATGTGGAGCAAGCCTGGTCTCTTGCCGAAGGAGCCCATGCTAGCATGAGATTGAAGAATTGCTTGCATTTTGCTCTCCAAATTTAAACAACCGACTAGAGAATAGTTTAGTTCCATCTCTAACCAAGGGATCCCAATAATACCAAATCACAAGTTCAAGAATGTGATACATGGAGGACTTATAACCATTTATCTAAGTGTGAATAATTATTCCACAAGGAAAATTCAATTATACATTGGTTAAATGTTGGTGATACTAACAATCATTATTTATTTTCTTCCATTAATGCTTGAAAAAATAAAAGTAGGATGCATTGGAAGATGTAGGATGATGGAACCTACATTACTGATCATGAGGTTATTAGGAATTAGTTCCAACACCAGTATGTCTCACTTTTAAGCATTGAAGATACCTCCAAATGTGTCATTTTTTCCTAATGGTATGAACCTAGGGGCATATATGTCTCACTAGCAACAACATGCCCTAATGTTGTTGATTACCAAATAGGAGGTGCATTTGGCTATGAGTTCTATAGGTGGCACAAAAGCACCTAGTCCTAATGGCTATACTTCAATGCTCTTTAAACAAGCTTGGCTTATTTTAGGTGATGGAATTTTATGTATGGTTAATGATACATTTTGCTTAGGGCAAATTATGAATTTCCTCAATCACACTAACTTATATCTCCTTCCTAAGGTCACAACACAAGTGTGGAGAAGGTAATGGATTGTTAACCTATTTCGTGTCATACTGTTCTCTATAAAATCATCAATAAGACTATTCATAGGACACTACAACATGTCCTCACCTCTATCGTTGATCCTTATTAGGTTAACTTCATCAAAGGGTGATCTTTAAGGGAGAATGTGTTGCTTTTCCATGATATACTTAAGCATTACAACCATAATCACATATCTCTGAGGTGCATGATTCACATAGGCCTAAAAAGGGTCTATGACTCTTTGAACTAGAGGTTCTTAGAAAAATGACTTGCTTCTGTTAAATCCCCCTTATTTTGTTTGAGTTTTCATGGATTGTGTTAGTGAGGTGATTTACTCCAACATTCTCAATGTTAATCCTCTTCTAACCATTTTTGGGAAAACCAAACTATGCTAAGGAGACCACATCTCCTTATATCTTTTCACTATAGCTATGGCATACTTCACATGAATGTTGAAGACTCTTAGGAGTAACCCTGAGTTTCAAGGTCATCCTCAATGTAAGAAGATGTGCATAATTAAGTTATCATTTTGTGATGATATCATCTTGTTTTTTCAAGGTAATGCAAAATCTATTCATTATTGTAACACTCTTAATTTTTAAACTAACAAATTTTATTTTTAAGACAATGTGGCAGCATTTAAAAAATAAAACAAAGGACTATTACCACAACATCAATTATGAAAGAAGTGTGATCATCACCTAACCCATTTCTAATTCAAGGTACAATGGAAGTGTGAAAAAAGGTTGCATGCTCATAACATTAATGTGACAATACAAGATAATATGGGCGAGAATAATATCATAGCTAAAATAAGCATGATAGTTTACAAAAACAAATACAAGAAATCGAGTCAAGAGTTTAAATAACTAAAAATACAAAAACTTTCCAACATAGTGGGAAAAACACTTCTAAACGATTATCCTAACTCTTAGGGATAGACGTAAACCTCAAACTCCAAGCAATGGCCAGCTAATGCCCCACATCATCACCCTAATCATACTATAACTAAGAGTCGTAACCTTATAAATCATTCTCTACTCCCCAAACCAAAAGATGGATCATTATAATGACCACATAAGTGCAGTATTAGTACAGTAAAATATGAGTAAAATATACTACCTAAAATATGGTAAGACTCATGCAACATATTGAAGTCACATAACAATATGGTGATATTATATCAGTATAACTCAACACTTAATCTCAAGTTGTAGTATAAAAATAACATGCTTGTATGAAAATCATGGAAGTATAAACATATGGTCAATATGTCGCAATCCATACAGTATAAACCATATTAGAATTCCTCCTTTAGTAACCAAACAAATTTAGGTTAATAAGATAGTTCATTTAGCCGCATCTAGTTCTCTACCATGAAAAAAAGTCATGGTACCATAAATAATCACAATGAGATACCACAACCACCACATGGGATTAAGATACATCAAAGGGGCTTTCTTCTGGGATACCACACCCACTACACATTGAGTACACCTGTTATGAGGGCTCACACAAATAGGGATACCACACTTACCATACATGGTTAAAGTACACTAAGGGGCTTGTATTGGGATACTTCACCTATCATACCTTAAATGTATCCATCGTGAGGACTAAAAAGTTGGGATACTACATCCACCCAAGCAATAGACAATATGAAGTGCTAGGGGGCTTGTACTGGGACACCTCACCCACCTTACAGGACACCGATACTATGTCGGCTTGCCACAGTATAATCCTATACCTCAAAAATATGGGCATACCCCTCTACCAAATTCAACCCGATAAAGAAGGAAATAGGTACTGAGTGAAAAATATAACCACAGGATGACCCATCCACTAACTCCTAGCAACAACCTTGAGAGCCATAGAAAAAGACTCAAACAAAATCTTATACCATTATTATGTATTTTCAAATGATATCACAAATCACTACACATAACCAAATGGATGTTTCCAAGTGATAACTCCAAACACAATTAAGTTCTATAATTTAACCAAATTGGGTGTTTCTAAGTGATAACATAAAACATAATTAAATTTATTATTTAACCAAATTAGGTGTTTCCAAGTCATAAAATAAAAGACAATTAAACTCCATTATTAACCAAATTGGGTGTTTTCAAGTAATGACACCAAATAAATCACAAGACACAAAAGCCACTAATTGGGTATTTAGAGATGATACTAAACTTAACCAAATTCAAGTCCCAAATACCATTACAATGATTCTTATGAAATCAAGGTACATGGATGTATCAACATAAAAGACCTAAGAGAAACACAACAATTTATAAATAAACTAGGTGGCATTCAGTCGACCTAGTTGATTGGTCCTAGGGACTTGTCGACTGGTCTTGTCATACCAGACTTGAACCAAAACAACACTAGAAAACCAATCGACTTGATGGCCGCATCGATAGACTATTCATGGGAACCACTCAATGAGTTTGGTCCAACTAGTTAATGGTTCTAAGTAGAGACAAACCTATTTTGGCTTGCAGAGAAATAATCTATAGGTTTGGCCAACCAATCGATTAGTCATAGAAACCAGTTAACTGGTTTAGTTCAACCTATTGATGGGTTTAAGAAGAGACCCCCAGCCGATAAGTTTGACTAAATGATTGTCTGTTCATCAAAACTAATCGATTGGTTTATCAAACCAATTGATTGATCTACCATTCAATTGATCCAAAAATCCAAACCATTCAATGCCTCACACAACCAATCGATGGTTTTGAGGAATAGATTGTTTGGTTTGGGTAAAACATTACCCAAACATGCGATACACACACCAAAATTTACCACACTTTACCATATTAATCCTAGCATGCTTCTATACCATCATACATATAAAAATATATGTTACACACATAGAATCACATGGATATATGGTAATATAAATACACAAATTAATCATGCTCAAATGGGCAACTTATGCTTAAAATCAGAGAAATTCACCAATGCTATCTTAGGAAGAATTATACCACATGCTCAGATTATAGAATACAAATTAGATCATGCTCACATATACATCAAACACATGGAACCCCAATAAACCATAGAACCCCATTTATGTTAAAGATAAGAATGATTTACCTTAAATCTATTCTTCTAGCATAAAAGCTTCTACTTGTTGGCTATCTAGGAAAACCTCGATTCATAAGAAAATCAAAGTTAAAACTATTAAAAATAATCTTTAAAACTTCATTAAAAATCAAGGGAAATCATATGAAGAAGAACACAAAACACCACCTTTTTTTCTCAAAAGTAAGGTGTCAAAGGAAAAGATGAACTCTTTAACCTTTCTCAACCTTAATTATTCTATGCTTAAGGAAAATAAGGGATAAATAAAGCCAATATTATAAGAAGAAAAATGAATAAAATGCTCACACAAAGAAGGGAGAAAACCAGAGCAATTCTTTATTTTTTCTCAATGGAGAGGAGAAAAGGGGAAAAATGAAGGGATGCTCAACACTTAGAAAATTTTCCACCGAGAAAAGGGGGAAGAAAGCAAGAATAATAAGTGAAAATAAAAATGGATAAAAAAAGGTATAGAGGCAAGGCTAAGTCAATGTTAATAGGAAGGAGGGAGATGAGACAAGTAATGTTGAGTGTGGCCAACCAAGAATTGAGGTTTGACTTGACGGGGTGATTGGGGGTTGAGTGTAGTTAAGAATGAGTATGGAAGTGGGTTGGTGAGTTAGGAGATGATGCAAAAAGTCAATCTCACATCCCAACACCGGAAGAGAAAAGGATAGGTGAGGTAGAAGAGAGAAGGTGAGGCTTACCTCAAAAGTGTTTTTTGAAATTTTTTTGGCTAATCTAAATAATGTAAAAAAAATCTCAGTGCACTAAAATATGCTTATTAGCATAGTCAGACTTTAATTATAATTTTTCATAAATTTTAGGGGGAAATTCAAATCAAAATAAAAAAATAGGTCTGAAATTGTAGGACAACCAATTGATGGATTTGGAACAACTAGTCAACTAATTTGTCAAGAACAAAAATGTCAATTACCTAGCACACCAGTTGATTGATACACTCAAAATTCACATTTTTATTTGAATTTCAAGTCCATTCCAAAACCAAAACTAATTTATTTTATATCAACATAATTTTAAATATGTTTTGAAGGATTTTGGGATGCAGTATTATAGTTATCTATTAGAAAAAAATTCAAATGTTTAATAATGCATCAAGCCTTTATATAAGTCCTAAGAAGATTTTTGTGTTCTATGGAGGTTTAAATGCTCATACATAGGGTAAAATCATGCATATAATATATTTACACCTATGTTGCTTACCTTTTCATTACCTGAGATTACCTATCTTTTTAATGAGACTTACAACTCGCTAGTTTAAAAGCTTTGTGAATAACATCATGCATAAACTCCAACACTTAACTTATAGGTTGCTCTTACATACTAGGTATTTTCAACTGATCACTAGTTTCCTCTTTGGGATCCAAATGTTTTGGTGTCAAAATTTACTCCTTCCTAAAACTCTATTCAATTGCATTGTTTCTTTTTGTTATACTTTCTTGTGGACATGAAGAAGTAAAAAGAGTAGGAAAGCGAATGTTGGATGGGCCATATGTTGTTTGCTAAATAAAGAGGGGGCTTGGGCATCGACGCATCGTTGACATCAAAGCTTAGAATTAAGAAGCCATTGGAAAAAAAACTTTTTTAACTTAAAGCTTCATGAGGAGGCTCCCTGGGTGCAATGGATCCATGGGATATATATGAAAAATGATAATGTTAAGAGCTATGAGGTCAAGCAACAAGCATCTTGGATAACCTATTGCATTTTTAAACTTTATCATTCTCTTCTTCCTATTATAAACTCTTATTTGGATGACATACCTTATAATATTAATAAATCCTACCACTTTCTCAAAAGGAAGGATTCGGTGAGGCCATAGTGAAGGATGATTTGGAAGAACCCTAAAACTCTTAAGTTCCATTTTATATCATGGCTTATTATGCATGATAGATTGGTGATGAAATATCATATATAAAAGATTTAATTCTTACTAGATGAGTGATGCATGTTTTTCCTACATTAAGAAACCCTTTGACATCATTTCCTTGAGTGTGACGCCATGAGTAAGTTTATATATGTTATTGTGTGAGGTTAGTGATAGAGATTACGCAATTGATAAAGGTTCCTTACACTTGCAGGTTTGGTGCATGGAAGAAACAAAGAGAAAACTAAAATACTATATGATATCCTTTCCATGATAGTTTATGATGTTTGGAAGGCTAGGAACTTTGATTTGTTTCAAATACACACACACACACATAGAGATGCTTTAGTTACATCCATATCAATATCTATAATCCATAGGTGTATTCATGAGTTTAGAGAGCAAAGGTTTTAAAGTCATATCCATCTTATTGATGATTTTGCTAATCTCACATGTACATAGTTGCTACCTATTAATGATATACAAATATGGGGGGTTAGCTTTTTATTTACTTGGATAAAAATGATGATGGATGATTGAAAGGTTGTGTGGATTAATGGGCATAATTAGGACTTAATTGAGAAATTTAAATAGGAAGAAAAATCTAGTTGGCATAAAATGGAGGGTTTATATAACGGGGATGAGGGGTAAGGGTGGTTGTTTCTTATTTTGTTTGAAATTAAAATGTGTACAAAGGAGTTAATTAGGGTTTTATCAAAAATAAAATAAATCCTAAAAATTATAAAAATTTAAGAGGAGATGAAAAAAATTTAGAAACTAAATTATATAAAAAAAATATTGGGTATTAGAATTCATTTATAACTTAAAATAGGGAAAAAAGTAAAAATGGTAAAATCAGATGATCCACATAAATGTGTTTTTCTACAAATGGGAAAAATAAACAACTGAAGACCAAACAATGTATGGATTTATGTGGAAAGATTGTATAAAATTGAATATATAAAAGTATTTTATCTTAGAATTGGTTCAAATATCAAATGGATTAAAAGATATTTAACAACTAGAATCTTCTAACCATATAATTAGAGATTTTTGAGATTTAATGATTCAGAAAGAACAAGCAAATAAAATTGAGTGGAAATAGTTGGCTAACTTCAAAATAATTTTTGAATGAGTTTCAAATTTTAGACGAGTTAAAAATAGGTGAAAATGACTAAATCAAATGAATTATGAAAAATGTGACTTTTTACAAAGGAATAAAGTAAACTACAAAAGGCTTGAATTTAACATGAATGGTATAGGAATGAATATTAAAAAAAATTAGAAATAGATTAAGAGTCTAGTTACATGGTAAGTAGGGTTAGAAAAAAAGATTTTACAAGACCTCCTAGAATATGGTAAGCCATTCTTCCCTTGAATATAACATGTAGATAAAATAGCTTCCCCCCACATTTGTTTAAATATACCAAAATTCAATAGTATATAGTTTATCATTTCTTTCAATGTTCTATTTTCCCCCTAACTACATCATTTGTTGAGGAGTATATGGGGCACTATTCTTATGCATACTACCATTTCTATTTTAGAAATCATTATGAAAACTAGTTCTATATTCGCGATTGCTATCGAACCTAAGCCGTTATCTTATGGTCCAATCGGTTTTCAACTTCTGCCTTATATTGTAATAATACTTCTTTGATCTCATATTTAGACCGACTAAGGTAAACTTTGCTATATCTTGAGTAATCATCTATGAACATCACAAAATATTATTCTTCCTCTTCTACTCATTGTGTTCTTAAATACAACCAAGTCTGAATATATTTAATCAAATAGTTTAGAAGATCTTTCAGTGATAAGTTTGGAAGGCTTTTTATCATATTTGGATTCCATGAATAAGACACTTATAAAATGATTCATGGCCCCTACATTAATCATTTTCATATTTTCAATTTGTTAATGGAAGCATCATTTACATTCCCAAGCCTACTATACCATATACTAACATACTCAACATTATAAGCATAACTAACATAAGTAATTCTATTCAAATTACTATTAGTAGTGTTTAGTATAATTGAGTCATTAGCTAAATGCAATTTCCCCACAAATTTCCCATTCTTAGTTATTACAACTTTGTCAGACTGAAAAAATAATTTCAGTCCAACCATATTAGGTAAGCTATCTAAAACTAAAGTTCTATATAGGGAGGGAATATAAAACAAATTTCTTAAAAATAACTCATTTTAATTGTTATGTTAAAAATATCTTGCCTAAGTCAAGAACTACCGTAGTTTCTCTGACATAGAATATATTAAAATGGATATACATAACATAGGTCAAATTTTTCACATCCTTTCAAACCATAATTACACACCCATTGGCATTCATTTTCCCATATTGATTATTCCACACAACTTGTATTATATCATCTCCAAATCTCATCATTATTATCATACCCAAATTGCACGATCTAGTTCCCGTACACATACATTAATCATCCTATCCCAACGTATTACTTGTAGAAATATCCAAAAACCTAATTCCATATATTTTTCATAACACCTCCTATGAATTTATATGATTACCAATTCTAATAGATAACCTCATAAGGTCAAACAATAACAACGTATTTAGAATTCAAATAGCCTCTAAATTTTACACATGAAATAATGATATTATCATTATAATATATTTTACCCCAAATTATCCATTAAATCAATTAAGGACCCCAAACAACAATAATACTTCCAAGCACTCTTCATGATATCACTATCATATTGTAATCTACCTTACACATAAAACACCAAATTTGCCTTATTATTCCTTAATAACCAAATTACCCTTAAACATCAATAATAACCTTTATTTTATAAAATCTTGGACCTTCCAAAAACATTATTCCAAATCCACCAAATATCATTATACTTTATAAAAATACTCATGTCCACTTATCAAAGCTCATTTAGCCCATATTTCATACCATATGTGTATTTCCACAAATATAACATTATCACAACCATGTCATAATGGTACCTCTTACCCATTCTTACTTTCTTTCAACATAATATTCATATCATCACAAAATATCATGATCAACATATGTTAGATCATATATCAGTAATATCATGGAAAATACACATAACCATACAAGCAATTATCACAAAAATCCTAAACATCAGAAAGTATCCTTACCAACTAGGACACTAGGATCTAAGCAAGCAAATCCTAAGCTTCCTCCTCCGAAGCTACTAGAATAATGCCTATAAAAAATAACAAAATTCATGGTTAGAATTGAAAAGTTAAATTGAAGAAGAAATCAAGGTAAAAAGGGTAAAGATACAAATAACCATAGTTAAATAGGAGCTTGAGATGTGTGGATGTGTAGAGGAATGTGTAGAGTTGTGGTAAAATTTTGGTATTTTTTGGACAAGGTTTGGGGTTGAAAATAGGGGTGCATGGCCAAAAATGGGTAGTTGCACAGCTGTGCTAGGCGATGCAACCCTTGTCTAGAGAAAAGATCACGTACAGCCAGGCGGTACTGAGTTGTAGGGTGTGCGATAGGAAATTTTAGTGTTGCACAGCCATGCTTGAAGTTGTGCATAGGTCATGTGCTTTATAAAATATGATGGATGAGAGAAAGAAGGAAAATGAGGTGCTGGTCGGTGGCTATGGCTAGAGACGGTATTGAGGAAGGTTATGGTAACCTTAATGGTCGGTCCACCGGCCAATAGGCAGTAAGTGGTGGTCAAGGTGGTGCACGGTGATAGAATGGGTGGAGTATAGGCTAAAAATCGAGGAAAGAAGGAGGAGGAAGAAGAAGAAAAGAGAAGGGAGAAAAGAGAAGGAAGAGGGGTGCTTGAGTAAGACTTTGGACACAAAATGGGTAGAATGGAGGCAAAACAAAGAGAAGGGAAGAAGAGTGTATAGCAAGTGTATATATGTATATATGGTCATGTGTGTGTGTGTGGAGTGAATCAAGGAAGGAAGAAAGGTAGGGGAGGGGGAGACGTGCGATGATGATGATGGTGATGGTGCAGCTATAAGGTGATGCTGATGATGTCGATGGTTTGGTTATAGAGGATGGTGAGGAGTAGGGTAGTAGCTGTAGGGTGAAGTCAGTGATGGTTATATGTATGTGTGTTGTATGAGAAGTAAAGCAGCAGGGGGAGTGGAGTGTGCAGGTCTGTAGAGATGGAAGAAGGAGAAGAAGAAGGAGAAAGGTGATAGATGATGGATGAGGGTTCAAAAAGGTGACGGGTGATGATACAAGTGGGGAGATGAAAGGTGCAACATTTTTCAAATGTTGCAGCTTCGTTTGATGGTGCAAAGGAGAAGAAATAAAAAAAAAGAAAAACAAAAGAAAGATTTAAGGGTTAGTTTAAGTGATTTAGGATTAGCCAAAATGGTTGGTGATTAACGATAATTTTAGTAGGTGTTGACTCTGATTTACGAATTACGATATATCTGAGCCAAGGATTCATATTCAGTTAAAGTTTTGGGATTAAAGAATTAGGTTGAGGATAAACTAAGATTTCTTGAGATTAGAATCAAATTAGGGAATTCATGATGCGGGATTGGGCTAAGTATATTTTTGAGGTATTACATTAGGTTTCTCTTAGTTTTGACATGACTTTACGTAGACCGATGACCTTAGGGTTTACCTTAATAATTAAAAATAGAAGGAAAATTTTTTAAGTATGAAAATGGAAATTGTTATGTAGCATGTGATATTTGGGATTACCTCATAAAAAAAATTAATTCTTAAAGTAAAATACCTTGAGTTGGTAATAGTTACCGTCTAGGATTAGCTAACTTAGAGATGGGGTTTTAACCCTCATTTGAGTAGGTTCACTATTGTGTTGTTGTGCCCCAGTAAGCCACTAATCTCCTTTATAGGTGACCTACGGGCCTTATAGGGGGTATCGATACTTAAATATTATGTGACCAAGGTTGAAGGATACTATGTTACCTTTGTGTGTCGGTATGATCAGGTATACCATTGTGTCCCTAGGTCCAAGAGTAAGGGTATTTTGTCACCTTTGGGTGCCACTATGACCGAGTGCACCTCGTTATCCCTTAGTTGATTGTATCCCCCTCTAGTAATTAAAATTTTAATTAACTATTGTGTAAGAAAATAAAAAGGATTTGATTTGTTGGCTTGGTTGTAGCCTCAGTGCCCTACCGTTTGTAGTTGGTATTGCTTTGGATTATGGGTTTGTTAGGTATTTCAGTACCCTACCTTTTATAATTGAAATTATTTTGGATTGTGGGTTTGATAGTTACCTTAGTGCCCTGCCCTTTGTAGTTATAATTATTTTGGATTATGGGTTTGATAGTTGCTTCAGTGCCTTACCTCGATGCTTGAAATTGATTTGATTGGTAAGATATGGCTAATGTGTAAATTGTGATGACGTGAATTAACTTGTATAATCAACTGCTGAGTATGAGTCTATGATGTTGTATGCATTATCCTATGATTAATACCTATCATTATGGATTGTGATTTTTTTAGCATGATTTTCAAAGCATTGTGTAATTATGTGTAATGTGGGTATATATGCTACCTTTTGTGAAATATTGTGATTTACTTAGTACAGGGAATTCATACTGATACTACTTTTGCATATGAATATGTAAAGGGCATAGAATGGTTTGAGGCTTACAATAGAGGCAAATATAATTGGAGCCATCAGAAAGAGGTTCCATTCTCAAAATGGACTTTCGGGTCTAACAGTTAGGGCAAACCGATGTTATATTTTCGGGTAGTTATTTTGATGTAATCTGTTTTCCTTCGAACTCTTATATCCTTCGGTATATCTTGATTGTTGTTATCGTATGGAATATATTATCCATAACTCATATTTATATATTATCTCTCATTTTCACTATTTTATTTTGGTCATGTTTTGATTTAAGCCTTAACACTTGGTATAAAAAAGGTGAGAGAGTTAGACTTATGCTAAGTGTGATGGTAACACCTGGTAATTTGATAACTAATGCTTGTGCAAAATGAAATTTTTAAGTAATAAATTTAGGGGTGTTATAAGCAAAGGGGCATTAAGTAGTAAATACAAAGATCAGAGTAATGTAATCTTTAGATATTATATATCAACCCATATTATTATAGCTAAAGAAGTATATATACATACCCAATTTTAACACTAAAAAAGTTATCGATCTATTATATTTTCTATAATTTTTTACAACAACATTTAATTTATTTTATAAGTATCGTAAAGAATGTTCAAAGGTTTAAGAAAATTTATATAATCTTCAAGAACCTCCATTATAAAATAATCATACATAAATCTCAATAAATCTAATAAACTAAAAAAATATCTATATAACATCTAATTAAAGATTTATCTCTCCTAATACCTTTAAAGTTATATGCTATATTAAACTAATCATCTATTTATATTAATAAAAATAAAAACTAAATATTTATAGAGTCAAAATATATCGACAATAATTTTATTAATTACTAGTAGTAGTTTAATAAAATATAACAACTAAATACACTTAATATTCCAATTACCGATGATATATTTTGAAATCCATCTCATTGGTGGTGTTTTTAATAAAGATCTACCCCAACACTATTCATCATTGTCAAATCCCTTACTCATCCACCAATACTTTTTGTCTAAAGCATTTACCCTGTAATAAATTTCTAAAATTATATTCATTCAACATCTTATGTAAAAATCAACAAACCAAACAAATCTAATGAAAATATAAATATAACTAATTTATTATAAATAGATCTAATAAAAATAAAAATAAATATAGATATAACATAAACACATATACTAAATATATAAATGGATCTACACAAAAAAAATTTATGTTCTCACCCATCCTCCATCGTCATTATCTATTGATCCCAAGCCCATCCCATGACATTTTCTGTTGATCCCACCCCGAAGGTGTTTTCTACTAATCCCAACCCCCCACCCCGACATTTTTTGTTGATCTACCCCTCCCCCACTGACATTCGTGACGTTTCCTCTTCCTCCCACATTAATCTTTATCGGTCATACCCCTCTTTCCCTCCCCCATAGCATCGCGTGCCTTCTCCCCTCCCCCAATCGATACTTTGTGTTGTTTCTTCCTCCCCATCGTCATAATTTACCCACGATATCCCCCATCCACCCACAAAAATAAGCAAATAACTAAGTTTTACATTTGGGTCTTTTGGTCCGTCCGTCATGTGAGAGAGTGTGTGAGATGAAGAGAGAATGAGAAAGTCGGCGAATTTGTGACATGAGTTATGAGAGAGTATAAATAAATGCTAGAGTAATTTAGGTATTTGGAAATCATATATGTTCTGTTGAGTAAATATATGTTTTTCCAAATAACATATACGTAAAAATATTTAACCCAATATGATTGTCGTTGACAATCAAGACCCATAAAACCTACCTTCTATTATCAAAGTTATCACATAAAAAGGTAATATATAAATATAAAATACTGATAATAATATTATTATTACCGATATTAACTTGAATAATACTTTATATACTTCAAAATATATATTACCACAAAATTTGAGAAAAAAATTAGCCATTAATATTTATCAAATTATAGTACATTATAATCTTAAAACATAATATTATATTCATATTAATTTTTTTATAATTTTTGTTACTATATATTAAAAGATATTAACAATTAAATTTTATCTTTAAAATATGCGGCAACGTATATTTTAAATTGGAGAGAGTATAATGATGATGCCAACTACGACAAAAATACCGATAATAATAAATCAATGCTAAAAAAATTTTAATTCATAACATGTTAGACTAAAAATAATACTATTTTTGTAATGGAAAAAAAAATGTCATATATTTTGAGGATAAAATTTAATTATTAATTTATCTAAAAATAAAATATGTAATGTTATAAAAATATAATCAGTATATTCGTGTTAAAAAATATTTTTATAAATTATTTTTTATAAAAATAGGTTGATGGTCGGAATTTTACTAAATAAAACTACTAGATTATGTTAAATGACTGCTTTAATGCTGCCCAAGAACTGGGCTTGACAAATTGATAACGATGGTAATAAAAAAAAAGTGAAAATACTCCTTCCTCCCGAAGCCGAACTGTCATCATTTGACACGTGGTATCTCATCAACCCCCGAGATTGACGTCTCGGTCAATCCAACGATATATGACCGATGGCTGAACTTTTTCTCCGTGTCTCTTTGTCTCCACTCTCCACCCGCTGCTAATATAGTGCTCATAATTACACGGGTGGTGGAGGAGAGAAGGCGGTGGTGTGTTGGCTTTAAGTACAGTATATACTACTCCATATACTGTTCGATTCTCTCTGCTTTCCTCGTATTGAGAAATCGAAGCCTTAAATAATTGCTGGCTGTACGTGTAAGTGCATCTTAACTTTTTATCAATCCTTCTGAATAAGATCTGGGTTTTGATTGCTGGAATTTATTCGATTCTGCTTCTGTACTTTGTTGGTTTGGATGCTGTAACTCATGAGACTTGATTTTAGTCTAATTTGGTTTCTGGAACTGTGCTAATTTATGAGGATCTGAGATATCATGGAAGTTGTATGCGTGTTCTATTGGTGTTGTGATTGATTGTCGAGTAATTTTTGGTGCAGATTTGATATGGTTTTTACCTTATTTTCGGCTTTTCTAATCTAACTTATCCGAATGGGGATGAGGCCATGAGGGGTATATTGGTCCAGATTTTGATATTTGATCGACTGCTCAACTTGATAATTCATGAAGGAAAAACAAATTTTACAGTTCATTTCAGCTATCACTTTTCCCTACCATGAGTTGTTTTGATTTTGACATGCGTTCTAGTAAGTCGATTTTGCCTGTTTTTGGTATATTTGATGAAACGGTGCTAAAAATGCTTTAACGAATATTAATGATGTTTCTCTGGGGTTACATGGATCGACATGCGTGGATTTGAGTTGATTTATAATCTTGAAGTTGTGTATCTTTGTAAGGCGATCAATGGTCCTAAGATTCTTAATGGCATTTTGTTTCTCTTCAGTAGCTAAGAAGGTGAATATGGCAAGTACTGAGGGAGAAGGGAAAGGAAAAGAAGTTAGCCAGAATAGCTCAGGAAGCCAGCATGTATATTATCCTCATGTTAAACTCAATGAAAGAATTCTTTCGTCTATGTCACGAAGATCTGTTGCTGCACACCCTTGGCATGATCTTGAAATCGGTATAGTACAGCTCCTGTTGGTCATTGTTTTTGCTTAGAATTGCCGCTTATGATATTTTTGTCAAGCTTATGTAATTATTGATGATTGCTTTTTTTTCTTCTATTTCATTAAGTAGAGGTGCAGATCTTGTAAGGGGGCTAATTGTGACCATGGGCAGAGCTAGCGAGGGACATGCGGGGTGCACCGACCTACCTGACCTTTTTCTTAGCTCGAACTGATTAAGATTAGAATGGATTCCGTACTATTATTAATTGGACCTGAATTGCCCAACAAAATTGCTTATCCTGATAATAATTTAATAGACACCGGATACCTATGTGTTTATCCTGTGGCACTATGCAATCCACTCTCTTTGTAGACGTCACTATGTCATGTTTTATATTAGAAAAAAATCATGTCACTCTCATATCTTAAGTAGTTACTTATATCAAAAAATGTGTATTTATGAAAATGTTAAGGAATTTGTTGTAAAATATTTACAAATTATAAAACTGATTATGTGCAACATTTATATTTTTTTTACCTTTTCTTAATATATTATTATTATTATTATTATGATTAACCTACCCAATGATAGACTAGATCATGGGTGGTTGGTGCACCACCAACCAAAAACTGAAATTTGAATTGTGTGGCTTATATATAAGTCACGCCTGACTCTTTTCTTTTCTCGATGTTGTGACTTGTTCAGGACCTGGTGCGCCATCAATTTTTAACTGTGTAAGTTATCATCAGTTATCCTTTCATCATTGGTACTTTTCCTATCATAGTTCGTTTAGGCATATGTGAACATTGGTTGTATCTGGACAACTTTACAATTCTCTCACGAAAATCAGGCCCAAGCACGGAAGACATCTATTAGTGTTTGATTTCCTAAGCATAACATGGAATAGTGGTTTATTTTGTGGTAACCATACAGATAGAAATATGCCAACCAGATCTAGAGATCAATTATCCAAGGCCTTAGTTGTTATTTGCAAAGAGATAATTTGATCCTGCTTATCCAGTGGATGCTGATTTATTTCGTTCATATGACAGGTAGTGGAAATTAGCAAAGGCAGCAAGGTTAAGTATGAATTGGACAAGACAAGTGGACTGATCAAAGTATGTTTCCAGTGCACACCATTGTAACAGATTATTATCACCCTTTTTATAATGAACTGACTATCTCTTTGCTAGTTTACGCTCTTAACTGCAATTTCTATACTTTAGCTCAGTTTTATCCTAGAAGTGTGTGTATGATAGTTTAAACTCATTGCTTGTGCTTGTGCTTCAAGTAGGGTTGGTGCAAATTGATTTGCGGCTTTTATGAGCTTAGATTTATGTTGCTGTCAACTGAATTTGGTATAATTCTGATTTATGATGTCATTCTCTTGTATCATGCTGCGATATTTCTGTATTATGGTGCTTGATTAAGAGTTAGGCAAGCCCCTCTATGCAAAAGAGAGGGTCAAAGGATCTCCCCTGGGTCAGTCCAGGCCCAAAATCTCTCGCTAGTTATATATATATATATACTTGCTCAAAATAAATGTCTTCTGAATTTAAAGTAGAAATCAAATCTTATGATGCCTTGTGATATTATGCATGTAGAAGATTTGTCAGAGGAGTTTTGGAATTTTTTTGCATAATCGATTTAAGTGTTCAACAGTCTTGTAATTTTTTTGTAGCTTGGTTTTTATACCTTAGTCATGCTATTTTACCAACACTGAGAAGTAACCTAATAACCACTGTAGCTAACAGAGCTCTTTCTAAGTAGGTTGACCGAATTCTCTACTCATCAGTGGTATATCCACACAACTATGGTTTCATCCCGCGAACTCTATGTGAAGATAGTGATCCCATGGATGTCCTTGTTCTGATGCAGGTAATTTATGAATGATACTTTCTTTGTAGAGCGCATTGCTAGGCTTCTTGTTGTGGATTTTCTTGTTTTCATTATTAACGAAGGAATTATGAAAGTGGGGCAAACACATCTCCTCTGCTAGTTATGAAGTGAATTATGGGATAACGGGTTTCGTGGCCATACTTATGTCAATTTCAAGATCTTAGTGAAAATAGTATCTGATCATGAGATCTGTTGATCTATCTAGTTTCATGGGTTTTCACCTACCATGCAGGAGCCGATTCTTCCTGGTTCTTTCCTTCGTGCTCGAGCTATCGGACTAATGCCTATGATTGATCAGGTGAAGTGTTCTTGTCCCCTCTTAGACACATCTAGGTGTCAATCATATGCTTCAAAGCTTCATCACTGTTTGTTTTAGGACTCATGGTTATCAAAGATGAGCTAGATCTTTATTCCTGCTATCATTTTCAGCATATGTTCGCTAGTTTGTAGAGACTACCTGAGTCCCCTTGATGACATTAGAAAGTACATCTAAGCTTTACACTTGCTTCACTGGCAGTTTACTAGCTTTAGGGACGAACACGGTTTGGTTTAGTCTGGTTTCTGTTTTAAACCGAACCATTTTTTGTTGGTTTGGAAAATTTTCGAACTAAACTAAACTATTATTGAAGTGATCCCAACCAAATAATATTATTGGTTTATGGTCCAGTGTGGTTTGGTTTGCGCTTTATGGGTATTAAATATCAAAAAATAATCACTCAACTTAAAATCAGTTTATAATTTTTACAAAATTAGAACTAATAAAAAATCAATGCTAAGTTATAATTGAGAAATATCATTTTTATAGGAAAATCTAATATACTATGTATTTATGTAGATATGGTTTTATTACATAAATATCGTTTATATATAAATCATATTTGTAATTGTAAGAAAAATAATAAAAAAGCTAATTCAAGTAATGTGCAAATTTTGCAATGTTTTTTAAGCAACTCTCTAACCACTGCAGATATGTAAACTGAAAAAATAAAATAAAATAGAAATAATTATGAATATTTCAAAAGATAATTATAGCAAAAAATTTATTATAAATATATATATTTATAACATAACTATTAGCTAGGATTACACCGAAAAATGGCCCACCTGATGGCTATATATATGCATATATACACACGACTTGCCGTTTATAGCAAGGATTACACCAAAAGATGTCCCACTTGTGTGTATATATATATGTGCAGTTTATAAACTGTAATATAATTTTTCAAACCTTAACCAAACTGTTTAAAAAAGTTCTAAACCAAATTATTAGTTTTGACGTCGTAAACCAAACAAAACCATAAAATCATGGTTCGGTTCAGTTTGAACAGTAATATATTCGCCCATACTAGGCCCCACTTCTCAATAGAAACCACAGGTCTGGTTTTGCTGTTAGAGATGGGCTATACCGTCAATCTCAATAGTTCGACTTTTATTTCAAAAACTGATACGATCTTTGTTTGAGCCTTTGTACCCTATAGTGTCTAAAATATCTGAGATGGGTATCAGCCCAATCTCAAATGATTCATACTATGTGACTGCACGTCTCGTATTCGTATATGTGCCTTAAGTTTTTTCTCCGTAATGTTATCATTTAATTTGTTGTCCTCTCCAACCCTGACCAGAAAGCAATATGAAGGCCATAATCTTTAGGAGGCCTTGCCAAACATTTATATTACAGTGAGTTTACAGTGAGTTGTAAGAACAGTTTATTTGCTAACTAATCATTGCAGCAATGTTACAGGGTGAGAAAGATGACAAAATCATTGCTGTGTGTGCTGATGATCCTGAATTTCGTCATTACAAAGAGCTGAATGATCTTCCTCCCCATCGTCTAGCTGAGATCCGTCGTTTCTTTGAGGACTGTATCCTTTATTAGAAAATAAGTATGATTAGTAATCGCAATATCTGCTGTATATGTTGAAGCGATTCCCATTCATGTTGTCATTTGCCTTAATTTAGTTGAACACAGATAAAAAGAATGAGAACAAGAGTGTTGCAGTTAATGACTTCTTGCCTGCCGAAGCTGCCGTGGATGCTATCCGATATTCAATGTCTGGCCCTCTCTTTTAATTTGGGAATGAAATGCCAATATCTTGCAGCAATTTTTTTCTTTTTAATTATATTTTCATCTAACCTCCTTTTTTTTTTCTTCCTGCTGTAGGGATCTATATGCTTCATACATTGTCGAGAGCTTGAGGCAGTGATCTGTTTTTGGCCTGGATTCTGCCAAAGTATGACTTACGACAGAATCTTTACTACGCTGACGAGATTCCTTGCTGATAAGCCTATCTTGCTGTAGTTTAGTGCTTAAATGAATACCATGCTCATGGTAACCCGATTCTGTTGAACGTGTGTCGCTTTGAACTTTTCAAGTAGTGGACAATATGATGTGGATGGATAAGGGGTTAGTGAGAGGAGCTCTTTTTGATTGTGGGCTTCTCTCCTGCGGAATATCTGCAGCACCTATAGCTCGTCATTTTTTATTTCAAAAAAGTTGCGATGCTGGTGCCAAAAAGGTATCATGAAGTGAACTACGATTTCATTGATGATAACGTTCAAAATGAATGAATCGAAAACATTCGTTTGGCAACCTATACAATGTTACGTTGTTGAACACTCCATGGCACCTTGCAGGGTAGTGGGTCCCACAACTCAATTAGTTCATCGACTATCATTGCTACTTGTTAGTTTTTCATTATATTATTTGTAGGGGTATAAATGAGTTGAGCTAATTCAGTATTCGGCTTGTTAAAAGATCAATTTGGCTCGTTCATTTATTAAACGAGCGAAGCCTAAGCTCAAAAAAGATCGGCTTGATTTATCTTTTTTTGGCTTTGACTCGTGAGCTCGTTTCAGCTCAACTTATTAGAAGTTCGGTTTGGTTCGTTCATTTAGTTAAACGAGCCGAATTCAAACATCATTTAAGGCTTGTTTAGTTAAACGAACCGAATCCAAGTCTAGGGATATTTGGTTCGATTCGGCTCATTTATAGCCCTAATTAACTGCATAAATTAGTGGATAATTAGATGAGGTGAATGTTCTTGGTAACATACCAACTATGTCAATAGTTGCATCATGATGCTGGTAGCGCAGATTACTGTGTATATGGGTAGTGCTGTTTGTACTTCTCTCCTGTGTTTGACACAAATGGAGTATGAATTTTTATTGTTTAAAGAATGAGGTGTATTCTATGAATAAAAAAATGTATATATTTTTATTATATAAGATGTATATTTATAATATAGGTATTGTTATTATAGGATATGCATCTGTCTAAATAAAATGTGTATTTAAAACTATATACTGTGTTCCTATTAATATGATATGTGTATCTATAGGATATGTATTTATTATAGAAAGTTGTATAATCTTTCTAATAAGATGTATATTTATAATACATTTATTTGTTCATTATTTTATAAATAGACAATGTGTATTTAGAAGGAAGATTTGTATTTATTTCAGTAAGATAATAATTTATAACACATATATTCATTCCTTATTGTTTTATAGATTACTGCTATTATAAGATCTATATTTATTACTATAACATGTATATTTGTAGTGTTTTTATAACTATAAAATATTCATTTGTCCTGTAAAGATGTAATTTTTTTTCTTCTTTCAATAACATATATATGTAAAGAACATTCCTCTTGTGTTGTTATATAAATAAATGATTATTTATATATGAAAAATCTATATTTTGTTAGATAAGATATGTATCCATTTTAATAAGATATATATATATATATATATTTATAACATATGTATTTGTTATTTATTGTTTTATAAATAAAAGATGCTATAAGATGTGCACTTGTTAATATACCATGTACATTGATCACTATATGATATGTATTTTACTTCTATGATATGTGTATTGTCAAAATAAAATTTGTATTTATAATTATAAAATATACATTTATCCGGTAAAGATGAGTATTCTTTTTAATAAAATGTGTATTGATGTCCGAAAAATATATATTTTTGTTAGGGATATATTCTAAAATTGTGTATTGTTTTAAAAGATAGGTCAATAAATTTAATAAAATTGTTATCTTGTTCACCATATTCTTTAGGATAATGTGTATCTTACCAAAAACTATGTATATCTATAAACAAAAGATGTGTATTGTTTTAATCGAAAGTTTAATAAATCTATAAAAATATCACCATATTCTTAAGGAAAATGTGTATTTTATTATAAAAGAGGTATATTCATGCATAAAAATTGTGCATTCCAAGACAAAAGATTTAAAAAATAATATTAATATTAATGCCACTAGTCAAAGAAAATTACAAATATACCTATAGCAGTATAGTTGTTGTTATTAGTAACACCATATATATTGTGCCAACTATGCTTACTTTTTATTGCAAGTCTACAAAGAAAATAAAAATAAAAATTATGATTTTAATGTGCATGTCAAAAATTGTTATAGGGGCAAAGGTGAAAGTAACATCATGCCTTTGGTCTCTTAAGTTCTTGATGAACACATTTTTGGTTCAAATTGTTCATATACATCATTTTAGGCAAATTCTACGATACACTTGCGTGCATCATGTAAAGATGATTCTAGGTGGAAACACGATGTGCACACATAATTAATGAACAAATTATTTATAAATTAGAACATGCAAGAGTACAATACAAAACACATAATTACTTTTTGACTAGGATAATCACTTGCTCAACTGAGATAGTCATCAATTCCGCATGCAACTCATAATTACAATTTTTTTTTGGCTAAGATAATCACTTAGAAAATGTGACACAAAATTCAGTTTAATGAAAAATTCATTTATAATACAAAGCCCATATGACCAAAATACTAAATAAATAATTATTCTTTTAGCCAGGATAATTACTTGCACGAATGAGATAGTCATCAGTGCTACACATAATGCGATCACTTTTTTTTTACCAAGATAATTACTTAGGAAACATAACACAAAGTTATACTTAATTAAAATTATCCAATTATAATGTGGAACCCATGTGACCAAAACACAAAGTACATAATCACTTATACAGATAAGATAATCACTCACGTAGATGAAATAATCACCAACATTGCACAGAATACATAATCACACATTTGGTCAGGATAATCACGTGGATGCACTTAGGTGTATCATATAGTTATTGGTCATTATAGGTTAATGTGTTGAGATATCAAAGAATAATTAAACTTCCATATATAAGGAGCTAAATGCATTTAAATGAACACATACTCAAGAGTTTCCTATATGAACAATATTCCAAAACAATAAATTGTTCTATTTAATAGTTGTACAATTTGTTCGAACTTTTCAGTATCATTGGATTTTACCAACTTTATTTGCTTCTCATCCACTCTTCTCTAATATGCTATGAATATTTATTTTATAATTTAGAATATCAATAAATTAACTATGCAAGCTTAGAAGAATACGATTTTAGAAACATGAGCTTGTAAAAACATAGAGATAACCCTTTCATTCTTTAATGGGTTCATATTAGTTATAATGTAAGTTTCTCATGATTAAAGGTCTTTGTAAAATTTCAAAATTTTGTAACATTTTTTTTTCAAGTGTTTAACCTTTTATTTAAAAATTAATCTTTAAACTTTAGCTTAATTATTTTATTATTAAACTTTGACCTGCAACCTAAAGGAATTATTAAATAACTTTATTGATTATTTTTATCATTTTTCTTTTTATTAAAATTATCCAAAACTACTATTCTACTCCTAGCCTAATCTAGCCTTTGTTATACTAATTCCCCCCCCCCAAATACTCCCCATTGCCTTCCTCCATTTTGAGCCATATCCCTCAACCTCAACTGTATGCATGTATATATATACACTCCACTCCTCTTCTCCATTTTGTTAAAAACTAGCTCGAGCCCTCTTCTTCTTCTTCTTCTACTCAAACACCTTACTCTAGTTTTTTGTTGAAGAGCACAAACGTGCACCTCCTTCACACAACCATGAGTTCATACACACAAATGTGCACACCCCTGGCACCACCATGTGTGCACAATCCTTGGCACAACCATGCACCCCTTGCATAGCCACACGTGCACAATCCTATACACAACATGCAAACCCCTTGCACAACCATGCACACCCTTGTGCATAGCCATGCACACGCTATCATCACACTTAGACTCAAGCCCATAATGTTGTCATTGATTGGAGAATCTCAATAGGAATTTATCAAGGATAGATCTATTGCCTACAATTTCCTCTTATCCATTATGCTAATAAAAGGATATAATCATAAGCATTTATCTCCTAGAATCATGGTCAAATTAGATATGAATAAGGCATATAATTCTATCAAATGGGACTACCTTGAAAATCTCATTTATTCCATGCATTTCTCCCCTTAATTCGTCAAGATCCTCATAGCTTGTGTTTCTCCAATAAGCTACTATATTAAATTTAATGGTGTATTGCATCCTCCTTTTTAAGGAAGAAGAGGGTTGAGGTAAGGTGACCCTTCTCACCCTACCTTTTTGTTTTGATCATAAAATACCTCAATCGTTCCTTATAGCAGCTGTAGTCGAACACCTGCATTACTCCCTGTTGTGGATCGATACCAATTCGGAAAAATAAGATCTAATTAGAATCAATTAGAACACACAAGAATTGAGAAGAGAAAAAACACTCAAGAACACAGATTGGGGAAACAGATGATCTTATTGATGTGAAGTAATTGTGATTACAAAGAATCAAAGAAATTCTCACATAAATCACTCAATACATCAAGGAATTACAATAGAACTCAATAGGAGAAGAAGACGGAGTTCGCTCTTTGATTAGGGTTCTAATCGCATGGTATTTATACTATACGAAACTATCATTAGCGAAAACCGAGGCGGAGCGAAAAATCCAAAAAACACGGACCGTATTAATAAACACGGCACCCCCGTGTTTATTTTCTATCTCTCGGCCTCTCCCGAAAAATAGAACATATTTTCCTGATGGAAAAACACGGATCGTGTTTTCAAAACACGGGCCCCCCGTGTTTATTTTCAGCTTTGACAATCTTTAGTATTTCAGCCACAACTTCTTCATATGACCTCCGATTGAGCTGATTCTTGATGCGTTGGAAATATAATAGAAAGATATACAACTTTCATGTTTAGCACATTTCCAAATTCTAATATATTCAATGTAAAATATTCACATCTTTCCAAAACAGCTCACAGTTCTACTTCAAATTTCTCCGAAATACTTCACACACCAATCCAAGCTATTCTACACACCAAATACGAGTCACAAGCTCACAATTCTCCACCTTGACGACGTATTTAAAGTAGCTAGCACCAGGAACACAATAGACCGTCTGTAAAAACCCCTGGGCCCCAAAAGGCCCTCATGGTACACAAACAACAACCAAGTCCGAGCAATGCTCGAACTTGCTCACTGTCAATGGCTTCGTTAGCATATCTGCTGGATTCTCAGCAGTAGCCACCTTCTCCAACACAACCTTGCCTGCAGCAATAGTACCTCGGATGAAGTGGTACCTGATATCAATGTGTTTCGTCCGACGATGGAAAGAATTCTGATTCTTTGCCAAACAAATAGCACTCTGGCTATCGCTACGAACAACGGGAGCACCATGACCAAATCCAAGCTCACGAACGAAACCACCAAGCCACGAAGCTTCTTGAAAAGCTTCTGTCATAGCCATATATTCAGTCTCAGTAGTAGACAATGCAGTCACATCTTGCAAAGATGACCTCCAGCTAATTGCCGAACCACCAAGACAAAATACATAACCTCCAGTGGAGATCTTGATTAAGTGGATCTCTTATTATCAAGATCTCCACCATAATCAGAGTCAACGAACCCAGTCAACACATCAGTTGACCTCCCATACTCCAAACAAGATGATGCAGTAATGTTCAAGTACCTTAGAATCCACTTCACTGCTTGCCAGTGAGCCTTCCCAAGATTCGCCATATATCTGCTCACAACACTCACAACTTGAGCAATATCTGGCCTGGTACAAACCATAGCGTACATCATGCATCCCACAACATTAGAGTAGGGAACTGTGGCCATAAACTCCTTCTCATCTTTAGATTTGGGGCAATCTAAAGCAGACAATCTAAAGTGAGTAGCCAAGGGAGTACTAACCGGCTTGGCATCAATCATATGAAACCTCTCCAACACCTTGTTCACATATTGCTCTTGTGACAAGTAAAGACGCTTCTGTCTGCGATCTCGAATGATCTCCATGCCAAGGATCTTCTTCGCAGCTCCCATATCCTTCATCTCAAACTCAGTCTTTAGCATTGTTTTCACCTTGTTAACTTTAGACAAATCTTTTGCTGCAATAAGCATGTCATCGACATATAACAAAAGATACACCAGAGAATCATCACCAACCTACTTCAAGTATACACATCCATCGTAGTCACTCCTGGAGAAATCATGCTCAATCATAAACTGATCAAACCTCTTGTACCATTGTCTAGGCGACTACTTCAGACCATATAGTGACTTCTTCAATAAGCACACATGATCCTGCTTACCTTTAACAACAAAGCCATCTGGTTGGTGCATATAGATCTCCTCCTCGAGCTCACCATGCAGAAAAGATGTTTTGACATCCAATTGCTCTAACTCTATATCCTGCATAGCCACAAGTGCAAGCAAAGTATGAATAGAAGTATGCCTCGGTCCCTCAACACCTGGAATTCCCTGTTTAAACTTGTACACCCACTTGCAATCAACTATTTTCTTCTTCCTGGGTGCCTTCACAAGTTCCCATGTCTGATTCTTCCATAGAGACTGCATCTCCTCCTCCATAGCAGCACACCACTGAGCAGAATCAGCACTAACAATAGCATCTGAGTATGACACTGGCTCCTGTACATCAACGACAGTCTCAACACTAGCCAAAGCATAACCTGCTAACTCCTCAAAGCCATACCTCATAGGAGGCTTCACAACCCTCCATGGTCTACCAGGAGCAACGCCCCTTTGCTCCACCTGCTTCCTGGATCTACCCACTTCAGGAATAGTGGGTCTCATACTAGAAGAGTCTGACTGATCCAAATCAACCTCTACCTCCACCTTATCCGTAACACCATGCATATTCTTCTGCTCCACCTCTTCAGACAATCTATCAGAAGAAGACTCAGTCTTTTGGAGAAACACGGACTCATTGAAGGTAACATCCCTGCTTGTCAAAAACTTGGATGCAGCTGGATCCCATAACCTGTACCTCTTCACACCAGATGTATAGCCAAGAAAGATGCACTTCTTAGCTCTAGGATCGAGCTTCCCATCATTCACATAAGCATAGGCAGGACATCCAAAAACATGCAAATCAGAATAATCAGCTGGTTTGCCAGACCATACCTCCTCAGGTGTCTTCAAATCAATGGAACGATTGGGTGACCTATTCACCAGGAATGCCGCTATGTGAACTGCCTCAGCCCAAAACTCCTTGCCTAATCCAGCTTGTGACAACATACATCGAGCCTTCTCTAATAGGGTTCTATTCATCCTCTCAGCAACCCCATTTTGTTGTGGTCTTTCAACACAAGTACAA
The DNA here is from genome assembly GCA_030549775.1 of Tamarix chinensis. Lineage (NCBI taxonomy): Eukaryota > Viridiplantae > Streptophyta > Magnoliopsida > Caryophyllales > Tamaricaceae > Tamarix > Tamarix chinensis. The sequence goes on along the minus strand of CM060174.1, from coordinate 70,266,567 downwards.
TGCCTAGCAATACCATGATCCTCACAGTACTCAGTGAAACTACGTTCCACAAACTCAAGACCATTATCTGTCCTGAGACACTTCACTTGTCTCCCAGTCTGCTTCTCTAATAAAGTATTCCAATGCTTGAAAACTTCAAAGACATCATTCTTATTTTTAATAAAATAAGTCCATACCTTTCTAGAGAATTCATCAATAAATGTCAGTAGGTATCGCGAACCACCCTTGGAAACCATCCTTGCAGGACCCCACAAATCAGAGTGAACATAATCCAGAGGCCCATTTGTACTATGTGTAGCCTTTGAAAAACTAACCCGCTTCTGCTTGCCAAACACACAGTGCTCACAGAAATCCATAGTACCTGTACTCTTTCCATCCAACAACCCTCTCTTGGAGAGTTCAGTCAAGCCTTTGACACTCATGTGTCCAAGTCGCATATGCCAAAGTCTAGTAACATCCGAGTCAGACATACTCGATGATGTTACCGCAGCTGCTCCCTCAATAGTGGAACCAACAAGCTCATACAGTATCCCGATCCTCTTGCCTTTCATTGCAACAAGAGCCCTTCTAGTAATCCTCATCATGCCATCCTCGATCACACAACGCTATCCATTACAATCCAAAGAACTCAATGAAATCAAGTTCTTGGTCATCTCAGGGACATGTCGAACATTAGACAGTGTTCTGACCACACCATTATGCATCTTCACCTTCACTGTCCTAATCCTAGTAACTTTGCATGCAACATCATTACCCATCAGAACTACTCCACCTCGAGTCGTCTCGTAAGTCTAGAACCAGTTCCTGTTGGGACAAATATGGTAAGAGCATCCAGAGTCCAAGATCCACCTATCCATAATCTTGGTCTGACTATCAGTGACAGTCAACACACCACCATCAGTATCATATTGAGCTATAGCAGCATCATCCTTTGTGCCAGATGATTCACCAGGTTTATCTCCAGATATCCTATTAGGACAAAACTTCTTGATATGACCTTTCTTGTGACATCCATAGCACATGGCATTCTTGGATTTATTATTCCTCGACTTCGACCTATACTTCTTCTTCTTATCACCAGAACCCCGTTCCTGAGTTCTGCCCCTCTCTACAAGTCCCTCACTATGTGAGTCACTAGAACTACCTCCAGTCAATTGATTCTCAATCAGTTCCCGTTGTAGCAGGGCAGTCTTGACATCATCAAGAACCAACTCATCATCCTTCCCATACAGTATGGTCTCACGAAAATGTTTGTAATCAACAGGCAAAGAACACAACAATGTAATAGCAAGATCTTCATCATCCAATTTAACATCTATATTCCTCAGATCCATAATTATAGAGTCAAATTCATCAAGATGAGATTTTAGGGATTGTCCCTTACCTAATTTTAACTCATACAACTTGCTCTTCAATAACAGACGATTCGTCACCGACTTCGTCATGTATAGAGACTCTAGCTTGAGCCATAAGGATGCCGCCGTTGTTTCTTTAGCCACCTCACGCAAGACCTCATTAGACAAACACAATTGTATGGTGGAAAGGGCCTTTTGATCTATCTCCTCGAATTTCTCATCTGTCATCGAATCGGGCTTCTTTGATATCCCGAGTAACGCCTTCTCCAATCCATTCTGAATCAGGATCGCCTTCATCTTCAACTTCCATAAGCCGAAGTTCACAGACCGATCAAACTTCTCTATATCAAATCTTGTAGACATCCCGAATACGAACCCAATGATCTGATACCAATTTGTTGTGGATCGATACCAATTCGGAAAAATAAGATCTAATTAGAATCAATTAGAACACACAAGAATTGAGAAGAGAAAAACACTCAAGAACACAGATTGGGGAAACAGATGATCTTATTGATGTGAAGTAATTGTGATTACAAAGAATCAAAGAAATTCTCACGTAAATCACTCAATACATCAAGGAATTACAATAGAACTCAATAGGAGAAGAAGACGGAGTTCGCTCTTTGATTAGGGTTCTAATCGCATGGTATTTATACTATACGAAACTATCATTAGCGAAAACCGAGGCGGAGCGAAAAATCCAAAAAACACGGACCGTATTAATAAACACGGCACCCTCGTGTTTATTTTCTATCTCTCGGCCTCTCTCGGAAAACAGAACATATTTTCCTGATGGAAAAACACGGATCGTGTTTGCAAAACACGGGCCCCCCATGTTTATTTCCAGCTTTGACAATCTTTAGTATTTCAGCCACAAATTCTTCATCTGACCTCTGATTGAGCTGATTCTTAATGAGTTGGAAATATAATAGAAATATCTACAACTTTCATGTTTAGCACATTTCCAAATTCTAATATCTTCAATGTAAAATATTCACATCTTTTCAGAACAGCTCACAGTTCTACTTCAAATTTTTCCGAAACACTTCACACATCAATCCAAGCTATTCTACACACCAAATACAAGTCACAAGCTCACACTCCCCATCCTTGATATAAGAAGTTGAAGATAGTCTACCTAATGTTCGCAGGTGACCTCCTCTTCTTGTGTAGTGGCACAAAAGAATCAATTACATCAGTCCTCTATACCTTCCTATAGTTCTCCAACATTTTCAAAGCTCACCGTGAACATAGAAAAAAGTAACATGTATTATGGAGGTGGTTATTCCCTGCAGTTAAAAGATTAGATCTATGATACATTCCATATACCTAAAGGGGAATTACCTTTCAAATATCTTGGAGTCCTTTATGGTGGGTAGCTTAACAAACAACATGATCTTGCACTCATTAATAAGTTGACTTTGAGATTAAGATCTTGGCATGCTAAGTTACTTAGCTACACAAGCATGATGTAGCCAATACAATATGTCCTCTTTAGCTTACAAACTTATTGGAGCATGGTCTTCCTTATCAAAATGCACATCATCATAGATTAATGCCATATGTTAAAAAAATCATTTAGTCAAGGACCTTTGATATAGCAAAGCATGTACTAGTGACTTAGGAATCAATTTGTATGCCAAATGTTGAAGGGGGTTTAGGTCTCATTAAACTCCTATGGTGGAATACGGTTAATATTTGTAAACTCATATAGCACTTAGTCTCCATAAATGACCTAATGTGGGTGAAGTGGACCCATGACTATTACCTTAAAGGAGAATACATATGGGATGTTAGGGTCTGGCCTTCTACATCTTGGATTCTCAAGAAACATCTAGGACTCAAAAACATATGTTATCTGCCTCTACATCCTTTAAATTTGCCACAAATCCTTCAAGTGGGAGGTTCTCTATTTATAATGTTTATGATATATTTTGATCATGCAAGGACAAAGTACCGTGTTACTCTTTTATATAGAACAACTGCTCGCTCACAAGACACTCTTTCATCCGATGACTTGTTTTCTTGGATAGGATCTAAGCCTGAGGTAAGCTTCAAGCTTATGACATATAGATTGATACCATATGTGTGTTTTGCAATAGCGTTACTTATAGTAATCCCCATCTATTCTTGGCTTGTGCCTTCTATAGATCAGTATGGCTTCCTCTTCTGACCTAACTTAGATGCCAACAGCTAATTACTCATTGGTACAACATAATTCATTTGGTAACTACCGAAAGTTGAGGCACTAAGATTAGAAAGCAATTCATTCAAGTCTAGGTTGCAGCTATCATTTATCATATCCGAAAAGAGGAAAGCAAGAGGATATTCACAAATGAATTACAGGAACTCACATCCATATAGAAATAGATCATCTCGGATATGGCTGAGACAATGACCAGATTTCAAAGTTGCAAGTCTTATAGTCATTTAATGAAATGTAAATATGAGTTAAGCTAGGATTATTTCCTTAGTTGCTTTGGTTTTGAGCTTTTTGCTTTCTTTTTGACACTTACTTGTAATTACCTTTGATTTTTGAGATTATGAAATACATATATACATACTTGTCCCCCAAAAAGAAAGAAGCATAGTTCAAAAGTAGTCCAAAAGACCGGAAATTAAACAAAATTGGGCTAGGGACAACTCTCAGCCCAACCTTGAACACCAAATCCCAGCCTAGTAGACTAAAGAAAAGAAAACTAAAAAATAGGGCCTAGACAAACCCAACCTACCCAAAAACAAACCGCTCACGCTTAGGGCTGTAAATGAGCTGAGCCAGTTCGGTATTCGGCTCGTTAAAAGCTCGAGCTCGAAAAATCCCAGCTCGGTTTATTTTTTAGCTTTGGCTCGTGAGCTCGGCTCGTTAAAAGTCCAACTCATGGTGCAGGTAAGTTTTTTCCTACTTAACCCTTTATTATTCCTCTAGCCCAGTCACCGGCTCGCCGCCCCAACCATAGCTAGCCTCTATCGACCGCCGACGTAACAGCGCCAAGTGCCACCCCAGTCTCGCCGTCCGACAGCACTTCAATCCGCAAGCCACAATGACCAGCAGCAGCTCGGAGCAGCGTCGTGGGCTGAGCACCAACCAGAAAACACCAGCTGAGCTCCTGGAACGACGAGCGCTGATGACAACGGGCCATCACCAACGTAGCTGTCGGGCCAGCTACGACACAATGCCGGTGACAGCCTACGAAACCAGACAGCCCGATGGAGCCAAATGGACCACGGAGGACGACGACAGTGAATGACGTAGGCCAAGGCAGAATTTCGAGCCACCACCCAACACTAGCAGCCCTGTCCGACGAACGAGAAAAAACGATGTCCTCACTGAACCGTAGATCAAATCAAAAGTTGACGGACCGAATCCATTGGTCACCCCAAATAAGCAAAGGTGGTGCTGATAGAAACGAAGATGACGAAACAAATATACTATATTTTATCACAAGTAAAAGCACATATGTAATAACAATTCTATATTCTTGGTGAGTTAAACTTACGGGGTTCTAATACCAATTGATAAAACGTATTTAACGCAGGTTAATTTATTAAAATCAATCAATTAATTATATTAATAAAAGTATAGCTAAATTTATTAAGCTAAAAATAACTGGACACCATCTAATCTTAGTAGTTTTATAGATTAGAGTTGTGTTCATTTGTTTCTGCTATTTGATGGAGATCAATTATATCAGACGCGTGTGATCTCAAAACTACGACTAAGTATATAGATAATTAACATATTATTTATTAGATTATTTGAGTTCGCTTTATTAACTGTATAAATCTATTACAAAATATATGCATATAAGTTTATATTTGATTAGATATATTAAGTTTAATACTTTATATTTAAATCAATCACTTTTATATATATTTAATTTATACAATAATCCACAAGTTATATTATTTCCGTAGAAGTCCATATTAAATAATAATCTGACATATGTCTTAAGCATTGAATATTTGACTAGACTTAAAATTTTGTCCCAACAATTTTAATTTAAAAATAGCTCTTATTACACTATCCATTCAAGTTTGAACCTCACCAGCCCTTGTACGTATATCATATGCCTAAGGTGCACTCGAATGCATTATAGAAGGGGTATCCGATAAGAAGTGAGGTGCTATAGTGAATCATATTAAAGGGGTTATATGGCAACGAAAGCATGTTATGGCGCAACCATCAAAGTCTCTTATTTTTATTTTAGGTGTTGTGGGTTCAACTTTTTTTTTTTTTATGTTATTTTTTTGTTCGACGCTATGACGGAGGTTGACCCAAAATAACTAAAGCTTCTAAAGAAAGAAGGATCCGCATCAACAAAACTACTTTGGTTAATAAGGATACACGTCAACTAAAATAACTATACAAGAGTTTATGCCCAAAGAATGATAGATTCAACTAAAATAAATATACTTAAGAATGATAGGCTTCAACTAAAATAAACATACATAACTTAAGTATGCTCGGCCATGTTGGATATCTACATTTTAGTTGTCGATTACGCTCATGGCCACATCAACTAGGCCAACTAGGTAAACCTTTCAGACGCATGACAAGAGGTTGTATATCCCTAAAAAAAAGTATATTATTACATAGAAAATATGTATTTACTCTATGGAAAACAATTGTCTAAATTGCTCACATACTTTGGTTACTTGTTAACTTATTTCAATATACAATTCCATTGCACATCCACCCCCACTGGCATAAAAAATTGGAGCCCTATAACCCCCACCAGCATCCAATGTTGTTCCCCCATCCCCACCAATAGCTAACCCCGTCCCCCTACCCCCATTGGCAACCAATGCCCTTCCCCTCTCAATTATAATAATTCTACCTTTAACCTCAAACAACAAATTATGTCATAGCCCCACCACATTTTGTTGTAATATGTATCTTTCTCCCCAATTATCAGTGGCTAGTATTATTAGCAGCATTGTACTCCATCATTTGTGGAAATCTCTATTTAACCTCACTTCACTCACCACTTTGATCCATTATTGAAGTCTCACTCTTAGTCATGCAATATAAACTTTCCAAAAAATAATAGAAATCAACGAAGAACATTAACAATGAGCACTTGACAATAATTTATATTTTGGATATAGGAATTGCCTCAAAGGTTAAACAACAAGTTGTGTCATAGCCCCACCATCTTTTGCACCTATTTTTGTTTGACTTAATTATTGGTGGCAAATAAATACATTATTGATTGGAAACAAAACAAATACACTTACTAAAGTTGTGATCCATTATTTGTAGACATGCCTGTTTAACCTTACTTCATTCACTTTTAGTCTTCCGATTTAAATTTTTCAAAAAACAACAACATCAACGAAGAGTATTGGCATGGATAATAAGTTTGGAACCTTGACAACTTATGAAGAGTTTGGAACTCCGGCAAGCTACAATGATTGATTTGAAACCTTGATAGGTTACAATATATTGGGAACCCCCACAAACTACGATGATGAGTTTAAAACCTTAATAAGATATGAATAGACAAATGAAATACAAATGGATTAAGCAAACATTAATTACAACTTGGATTAAGAGGTAAAATAAGTTTTTCATTATTGTAAAATTCATCGAAAGTGGTAGGAAGGGTAAAACATAGATTTGGTTAGATGAATTTATATCAATAAAATACTTGGCATTTACTTGACCAGAAAAATACAATACATATGCAATAATTAATACTTCTCCTTATCATATTATTATGCTCAACTCTTTTTGCAGGATATAAAATATATGGATTCATGCTTTAGGACTCAAAATTATCAGAGATTTTTTATGATGGACCAAATATTCTCTGATCGTGAAGAACTTGTAGTATGTGTTAAACATATGGGTAGACTTCATAGGATGCTTTTAATCATAAAAGGTTCTAGAAAAAGAAATACTTTAGGAGCATATAAAATATGAAAGAGGTGGAACATATATGCATACTAGACATGTGGATGGTGAAGGTGCACGTAATATAAGTTCTACGAATATTAATTATCCCTTTTTTTATTGTTGGAGTTGAAACTAATAATAGATGATGGTAAGTGGTAGTTAGGAATAGAACATACAATTACAAATTGGTAAACTATGAATAAGGACATGTTGTTCTCGTTAATTTGAAAGGAAATAAAGTTAAATATGTTGACAACCTTATTACAGGTCACATGAAGCCACGACAAATCATATCATTTCTTCAAAAAAGGTTTGAAGGGAATGTAAATATTAGAATTCATATTTATAATGTTTAACAGAAGCTTAGGTTAGAAGAAATGGATGGTTAAATAATGTTACAACATGTTATGAGTATGTTGGTTGAAAATTATTATTTATAATGGCATCAAAGTGAACCAAAATCAAATGTAATAAGTAAGCATATATTTATACATTCTATGACTATTAACATTTTATGAGCATTTATTTTTATTTTACAAATGAATTGTACGTATAAGATAAATAGATATGGGATGTCTTTACCTAAAATTATTGGACTAAAACCAACACAATTGAATTTCAATGTTGCATGTGCATACATGTCATTAGAAAAGGAAAAGAATTATTTGTGGGGTACTCTAGAGGTTAAAGACATTAATTAATCCGTCTATGCTTCCAACCACCATTATTATCGATTGGGAATTAACTCTCATTTCAGCTATGGAACGTATTTTTCTTACTTCAAAACATTTATTATGTAGGTTTTATATAAATCAAAATGACGAGAATAAGTGTAAGAGAGTCTCTTGATTTTCATCATTCACACGTGGTTTTATGTCTTAATGAAAAAAAAATGTGATAGGTGTCATAGATGAAGAAACATATAAGAAAATGACTTGTTGTCATTGGAGGAAGATTACTAAAACATGCTTAGCCTAATTTCATACCTAAATATGAATTGGCTATGACTATATTAAAAAAAATGCTTTCTTTAGTGATGTGTTTCATATCCATCATATTACAATAAACAAGTATGATTTATAATTTACAATTATGTAATTTATTTTACTTCTTTTAGCTGATTAAATAATATACCAATTTTTGTCAACAGGGTTAAAGTTGTTAATGGATCTTTGAAGATGTTTCTATAGATATCAAGAGGTAGCTTCAAAACCATATTTAAACAAATGCACATGTTGCTAGAATTGCAACATGATAAGATCAGAGCATCATTGGAGAAGTCTCAGTTCAATATCCCTCATTTTGATACCAGTATACTTTATGCCAATTTGAGAGGTCATATTGTTTTATATGCAATGTAATTGATCAACATAAAGTGTAAAAGAAGTAATAATGTTGGTACCAATGATGACTTATGTGGATCTTATATGGGGCACACACACTAGATACCATGTACGCACAATATTAATATCTGTCTTTATAACTTTATATTAACCCGCCGTCAACTATTCATTTATCATATCTAGTACTTTGTCCTATCTATGACTCGTCAAATGTTCAATAAGAAAACTACGTCAATTATAATTAAGTATGTGAATATTAGGTAAATATTCATGTTAGAAACAAAAGGACGTAAACATATAGGTTAAAATAATGTAATATTTATATATTATGGTATCAACCCATATATATACACAAATTTATAACTAAAAATATTATTGATCTATTGTATTTGACATAAATTTTCACAATAAGATTAAATTGATTTTATAAGCATCTCTAAAAATGTTCTAATATTTAAGAAAAGTTGCACAATATAATAAAAAAATCCTCTATTTATGTTAATTAAAATAAAAACTAGGCATTCATAGAGTAAATATACATTAACACTAATTGCTACTTAAGGTTATATATAATAAATTATAAAAAATTAGTATAATACTACTACTATAACAAACTCAAAAATAGCTTTGAATAACCACCATCAATAACAATCTTATTATATTTAAAATGATTCTACACAATAAATAAATAAATAAATATATAAATAGTAGCAAAAAAACTTATGAGAGACTTAATAAATCTCATAAACTAGGCCGATATTGGCTATAACACAACACAAATATATAATACAACGTAACTATAAGCAATAACATCACTTGTCGCTCCCATAGGGGTAGTAACAACACCATTTGTTGTTCCCATGGAGGTAGCACTAGAATACTTGTGTAATACTTTAAATTTTTAGCTAAACCTAATCTTGAGTAATTAATATAGAAACATAATTCTAACCTCAGGAATTCATTTTCTATCTTACCCTAGCTCCCTAAATCTAAATCTTAGCCTAATCCAAATTTTTATTTTGGGTTATTAATATTTTTTTCCTAACTTAAATCTAATTCTGGATAATTATTTAACCTAAACCTAAATCTAAACCCACACTTTTTTCTTTCCCTTTTTCTTCCCCTCTCCATATCTTATTTAATTCTTTTTCTTTCTCACCATGCCGATCACCTTACCCTTCTTAATCCCCTTCCTTTCCTTGTATGCACATCTCCCTCTACCAAGCCTACCCCTACGCCATCACTTCCCAGCTCCTATGATTGTGGGTTGGGTTTGATTTTTTTTTACTCGATGGCAACCTCCCTCTTTTTCCTCTCTGTGTGTATGTAAATATGTATATATATACATATACCTCATTTAATGTCCTAAAAGTAACTCTTTATTCCTCCAATTTTATGTAGAAAAACCACCTCAAACACCCTCCTCTTTTCCCCCTCCTCACCGTCACCAAAACTGCCCAAAAACACCCCCCAAACCCACCTTCAGTAGCTGAAATATCCCAAAATTCTAATTTAAGAATTTATGTCAAAATAGGGATTTATTATAAAAATTAATTAAATAAATTATTTTATTAAAATAAGGGGAATATTTAAGGCAAAATCAAGAAAAAAATAATAAATAATTTAATTAGAAAAAATTAAGGTGTTTTGCTAATTAAAATAGAATTTAAGAAGCATTATTCAAAATACCCTAAATTAATATAAAAATGAAATTATTATTTTACTAAATATTATTATTTTAAATTTTCAAAAATACAAAAATACTCTAAATACCCAACCAACCTATTTTTTTTCTTTTTCCTTTTTATTCCCACTTTCCTTTTTTCTTCTCTCTTTTCTCTTTTCTTCTTTTTCTCTTTTCCCCTTCTTCACAAGGATTGGGCTAGCCCTTCCTCTCATAGCCTAAGTCTCCTCCCTCTCTTCTCCCTCTGTGTGGCCCAAGCCTTCGCCATTCTTCCTTCCCCGCTCAACCCACCCAGTCCTCTCTCTTTTTCTTGCCTTCTTTTCTTTCCCCGACCCGACTGGCCCAACTCTTTTCTTCCCCCTTCTTTCTTCCCCGACCCCGTGCTGTAAGTCGCACCTGTGATCTGCCCCGCCCCTCCTCTGCCACCATACGCCGACCAGTCAACCACCCTCTCTCCCCGTTGTTTTCCTTTCATTTTTCGACCCCAACCAACCCCACTCCTCCTCACACACGTGCCCCCTCCCTTTCCTTTTCTTCTCCCTCGACCAAACTATACTTGCAAATTACAGGCCTGTACCGACCTGCCACCGCTGGCTGGTGATCTTGCCACACCAGCCCCCTCTTGTCCTCTTCCCCCTCTGTTGTATCCACCCCTATTAGTCTATAAATATCCCCAATTGACCCCTTAATTGAGCTTCCTTTTCCTGCCCAGAAATTTACCTCCCTTGCGCCACCACCTCTTCAGACACCTCCTCCCCCACCGTCGCCTAGCGCTACCACCCATACCACCTTCCAAACTCCTCTCTACACCACCCACCACCTCTGATTCTTCCTACACGAGTTGCCTTGGCCATGCGAAATTGGCTACCCAAACTGCCATTCTCTTCCATCTCCGCCCCTAGTGCCACTATATGCCACCATCCCCGCTGCAACCACCACTCTCCTGCCTCCCAAAACACCCAGCAGAGCGCCCTCTACCTCCCCTACTTGCCTCCCTCTCCTTCACCCTTCCTTCCCCTCCACCACCTTCGGCCACCACAGTAGCCGCCACCTGCACCGCCCCTTCTGCTGCACCGCCACCACCATTCCAACCCCCTCAACCTAAAGAATCCACCACCACCACCACCACCACCACCCTCTCACCCCCTTTTCTAGACCCTCTCCAACCCCACTTCCTCCTACACCACCGCCAACGTCGCCGGGTCACCACCAATCTAGGTTGTACCCTAGCCTCCTTAACCTTTAAAAATAATTTATTTAATCATTAATTATTTTATTTGTGTTAATATTATTTTGGCTATTCTTATTATTACTATAGCTATTATTATTATTATTATTATTATTATTATTAACCTTGGCCCTATTACTACTAATGTTACTATTATTATGCTTATTAGAACCCTTATTATTATTATCATTATTATTAAGATTTGAGCTATTACTAATATTAATATTATCATCATCATCATCATTGTTATTTTTTATCATTATTGTTATTATTACCTATATCACTAATATTACTATTAATACTATTATTATTGCTATTATTACTATTATTATTAGTAGCAGTAGTATCATTATTGTCACTATTTTAGTATTACTAATACTACTATTATTGTTGTTATGATTCGGGTTATTATTAGTATTATCACTATCATTATTATTTTTGTTGTTGTTGATAGTAAAGCTATTAACTTTAGTAATATAAATATTACTAATAATACTTTAACATGGACCAATATAACTACCAAGACTATTTTGACTAGTAATAGTATGATTAGCTACTTTGAGAATAATACCCTTACTTTTACTTATAAAATTGCTATTATTATTATTAGTAGCTGTAACACTAGGTTATAATAAGGGTAAAGTAGGAAATAGTGATAATATTGGTTAGAGAGAAGTTAACCCTCAGTATCTCCCTCTTATAGGTGAATCAAGTTAAAATCCTAAAGAGGCATAGGAGCGTGCTCCAAGCTTGGCATCATTTTAGGTAAGGATGTAGTTAAGGCCTCTTGTGTGTATTATGTGCCTTGTATGTCATGTGTTATGTTATGTTGTGTACATTATATTATTATGATTGCTTACTTGTAGCGCATCGTAGAGTTAAGGTACGCTTACGTGACTTCCTTATGGCCGACATGTGTAAAATGATGTGTATGTCGTGCTTGTGGTATTATGTGATATGACCCTCTAGGACATGCATGTTAGGATGGTTTGATGAGATGGTATAGGGTGAAATAATGAAAGGGGGAAAGGGGGAAATAGGTTGACTAAAAGGGAAACGAGAATGACCTAATTATCTCATGACCCATGAGGGGACAAATAAAAGGAAAATATAGACAAAATAAGAGAGTGGAGTGGATCTTACATGGGAAAGTCTAAGGTTTGCACGGGATGAATGGTGTTTGCATGGGAATGATCCTTAAATGTGAAAAGTATCCTTGGGGTGTAAGTAAGGTAAGGGAAGAGTTGATGGGGGTGATTGGAGTCCTTGGGGACAAAATAGTAAGTAGGTTGGTATAAGGGTGTATAGGGAACTTGGCTATGGTTTGGGGTGGCCAACGAGGATTTCATGGTAACATGTGTAAAATGGGATTACAGTGAAATGTTTGGGGTTGAATCTAAGTGAGAGGATGAGTTGGGGATAATGGAGCATAAGTTGTGAGGGTTAGAGAAAGGATGGGTCATATAGGCCAAATTAGGGTTTTGAGGGGAAACCCTAGAGGGCGATAGTGAGTTGGCCTTAGATGGTATAAGGAAGTGGGCCTCTACCCACACCCTTAGGAGTTGGGTATTTGTGGTAAGTAAGGAAAATAGGGAAAGGATTTCTGGATGTGCTGGGAGGTGCAGAAGTCCCAAGATATGGGACGAGCCCCTATCAAGGGAATATGAGTAGACAGACTATGTGAACGGGTAGTCCAAAGGACATGCATGTCAAGGGTAGAAATATTTATCAAATAATACATGAATAAGATAATAACCATTTAAAGAGGAATATTTTTGATTCGGGTCCAGACCGTTCCACAGACGAATAATAGTAGCCAGGAGCCGGGGTGCCCTAGAGATCGATCCACCGGCGAATAATAGTGGCCAGGAGCATTCTACCATGCATGTTTTCGGTCCACCGGCTATAATAGTGGGGGATTCCGTGCTCAACAAACCAAACCTAATGATATTAAACTATGGAAAGAAACTATCTACTTATAGTGAAACACCATGAGAGTCGGGGCAAGACTGGTCCACCGATGAATAGTAGTGGCCAGGTGCATTGTATCCTAGAGACCGTTCCACCGGTGAATAATAGTGGCCAGGTGTATTCTGCCCTGGGTGTTTTTCCAGTCCACCAGCTATAATAGTGGGGTTCCCGTACTCGCATGGATTGATAATAAGTATGGTGCGAAATGAGTATACTGACTAGAGATATAAAGAATAAGCTTAACCGAACTATAACACGACTTCTATAAACTGTATTGCTTGTATGTTTATATGTATGATCATGCGTGTATTATATGCTTTCTGTGTATGGACTTAGCTACATGGTTACCTTACTCAGTATGTACTATGTAGCATATTGACTACCCATTTTATGGGTACCGATCACTCCCACTAGTAGAGGGCCCTACTGACTTTGTGCATGTAGGAGACGCCATCTTCGATGCCTATGATACTTACGAGGCATCGGGCGAGGCTAAGAGTTGAGCTTTGGACTGGGCATGGGGACCCAGGAGCGACATTGGTCGGACTCTCTCTTTTTTACTCTAGTTTACTTATGTATCATTTTATTTTCGTTCTAACGTACTGTACCTTTTACCCTTCGTGGGAACTTTGATTAAGTACTTTATTAGGCTATATAACTTTTAACGCGCACCCTGTTTTCCATGTTATAAGTATTTATGTTTTAAGTTGCTTAATATTCTTATAAAATTATCCTTAGCCTTGTGGTTGGTACGAGATTGGCCGGAAACCAGACTTGTACCGATCACAGCGGTAGTACCCCCGTACTTGTGTTTGTTTTAATTAAACCAAAATTTTCAATTGTAATTTTTGGGGGTGTAACAATAGCCCTTGCTGTACCACAACCACCACCAACGGAAAAACCTCCCATTCCCTTACTCTTAACTGCAACAAAACTCACCAAAACACCCCTAGCTACAGCAAAACCACCCGTTCCTACCCCCACGCTTTGAAAAAATTCACCATTGCTCCCCCCTCCTTTTGGCCTTCCTTGCTGCTACAACCTCCTAGCAATGGCAGGTTGTGCCATTGCTAACCTCCCTTGCTCGGCAACCCCAACCGATCCCCCCTTTGTTACACAATTTTTAACTAACACCTCCTCCAAACCCCAATTTAGTTTTCCCCATTCTTTTCTCTTCCATTACCTTAACCCTTCATTAATTATATTAATAATGCTAATTATGTTTTTTTAACTGTTCTTAGGTGATATTTTAGATGTTCCAAAAGAAGTGGATTAGGATAAGCATGAGTAGAGACCAGAGCCTTTATTAGTAAGGATACTAGTCGATGTTTCGGGTTTTATGTTAAATGCTTGTATGATTATGTGTTATCATGTTATTGTTATTATACTATTAAAACGCATGTTATTGATGATATGATATATGAACATGAATTATATGATTGGAAAGGAAGTAAGAATAAAAAAAAGATATGTTGATACGATGATATTAAGCTAAGTCATATTTTTGTGGATGAGTATAAATTGTGGGAGAGCAGTATGGGCCAAATGAATTATTATAAGTGGAAAATAATTATATTTAAGATGTATATATGATGATAAAAGGAGGATTTGGAAATAATGATATTGAGGATATGATAAGGGCATTTTGGTCAATATGGGTTAATATGGGAATTTTGGTATTTTAACATGTTAAATGGATCAAAATATGCTAATAATGTCATGTGAAGTGTTTGAGAGTTATTATGAAGGATATAAGTTCTTCAGATGAAAAAATAGCCTAATTTGGAAATAATAGCCTTAAAACGGTAATATTATTATCACATGTGTAAAATGCTAGAGTTAGGCCACAAATTTTGGATATGTTGTTAACATGGTTATTTTAAGAATTTATATTTAATTCGGCAATTATATGAGCCTTATGGAAAAAAGTTATGACTTACTTGTGAAATTAGGGTTTTGGAAGCCTTATAAATAGTAATTTTTGAGATAGGGCTATTATCACATGTGTAAGACGTGGGAGTTAGAACTGTGGGAAGTTATGCTTAAATTGTGAATTTAGGGTTTTTAAGGAAAATGAGCATCTTAATCTTTGAGAACAGTCTTGTTATATGTATATTGATGTCTCGCTTGCATGAATTATATTTCTTACTCATTAAATCAATCATGAATAAGATATTAATAACTTAAATTAAAAGATCATGAGTCAAGACTGGTTGTATATGTCAGTTCCATCAAACGAGAATATTAGTCTGCCACGTTTTGCCCCAAGGTTTTATATTATTACCGTTCTACCAGTAAGAATAGTGGTTAGGAGCGTTTTACCCTGGGGTGGAATAACCGTTCCACCGATTGAGAATAGTAGGGTCCCTGAACTCAATTTAAAATAAATTTTGAGAACGATTATAATCATTTATAAGACACTAATTACGTAAAGTGGAATACTATGTGAGTCATGATCGGTTGTATATGTTCGTTCTACCGGACTAGAGCATTAGCTAGGAGCATTCTTCCTTAGGGATGTATATTATTAATTGTTCCACTAGTAAGAATAATGACCAGATGTTTTTTTCCAGAGTTGTATATTATTAACCGTTCCACTGGTAAGAATAGTGGTCGAAGCTTTTTACCCTGGGGTGGAATAATCGTTTTACCGGTTGAGAATAGTGAAGTCCCTAAACTCAACGTAAATAAAAGAATGGATTCTAATATATTCTAGTAATACAAATCCGGCCTAGTAATTATTTTGTATTGCTTTTTGTATCTCACATATATACTACTTTCCATTGTGAATGTATATAATTATATCTTTTTTCAGTTTTGACTATATTGTTACCTTACTCAGTACATAGCGTACTGATCATCCTTTTCATGAGTGCTGCTCATTCCTACGAGTGGATAAACCTGATGATTTGTGTAGGTTTCTGAGGACCCAGTTGATGATTTCACCACCTTTGATGCATTATGTGGGGAAGAGTGACTTTTATCTGTACTGGGTGTTTGGATGAAGAGTCATGTTAACCGGATGATGTTTTTACCCGAATATCTCTTTGGACTCTTTGATCCACGGTATCTCTTTTGATATATTTTGTTATTATAATCAAAGTTAATCTCCGAACTCATATTTGTGTTATGAAACTCCTCTAGTTTTTTGTTTATCCTATTGAGAATTTTAAATTGTTTTGCCTTGTGATTGATGTAAGGTGGGGAGCCCGACTTATGTTAATTACGACAGTAACATTCGATTATTTTAATTTTGCTTTCATTGTAAAACAAAAATTTTTAGTAGTAAATTTTAGAGTGTTACAATTTATCGCTCGCATTAAGTTAGCAACGAAACCATTGGTCGTTCCCATGGAGAACAACTACACCACCTAGTACTGAAGGAGAGCAATGATGGACCAGGGCGAGGGTAGCAATGATATCCTATGCCATTGTCAACATAACAAAAAAGAAAATTTAATACCTTCACATCTTGTTTTGGTATGCCTGATTTTTAGATCTAAGGTTGAAAAGAAAAAGGGAAAGAGATCTAAAGAATGGAAGAGATCGAATGAGAGAAGAGAAGGACGATTTGAGGGAGAATGTAAAATGTTTTAAGAAAAAAAAAAAGGAGTTGCAAGGAGAGGCGATACTGGAAAAAATTAAGCAAGATGGTTGAGTTAGGATAAGAAAATGAATGATACATATATTATTTTCTATTAGATATTTTTTAAACAGTAAATTTTTTATTTTCTAAATAATGGCTATGCTAAAAAATGGTGGGGTCAGGGGTAGGGGGTTTAAAGATTGGATCTCTGATAAAAAGCTTTTAACATTTGAAAGATCAGATATTAAAAAAAAAGGGTTTGGATATACGATACTTCGAATATCTAGAATTTCGGATCAAATAATAGATAATCCATCGAATATCCAAAAATTTTGAATAGACCATAAATAATAAATACTGAATAAAGAATTATTCGATTAAAAAAATAAATTAATCCAATTTAAACTGGTATGATCTACTTATTTGATTTGAATCTTAAATTATATTATATTTGATTATTAATTTTAAAATTTAGATAATATTTAATTATTTAGTCAAAATAATAATTAAAAAGTATAAAATTTATTTATAATAAATACTTTTATTTCAAATTATACACACACACACATATGTTTATATATAATAAAAATTTTATGAAAAGTAAATAATATATATATATATAATTTATTAAATTGAATATTATTTATATTTATCAGATATAATTCTTAATTTATTTGATATCTTATTAATCAGATCAATTATTTAATTTTAAAAAATATAAGTTATCATATTTTTAAAAATTTGATCGTTTCTCGAATCGGGTTAGATATAGACAACCCTAGTCCAATAGTAAAATGTAAAGTTCTCATTGGGCCCGTTGCGCATGCACTTACCCTTGGTTGATCCGCCTGCCGAGTCACCAATTTTTCTCTACGCACACTGCGATTCTCCTTCATTTTCTCTCCTTGTAGTCTCTCTGCCCACTTCATCTCTGTCAAGTCCCAGTCTCTTTGACCCTCCACTGACAGTAAATACGGTTAGCAATACTACAGGAGCAATTGAAGAAGAAGAAGGATAAAGATTATAAGAAGAAACAGAGGAGGAGGAAGAGGAGAGGGGAGGAATGGGGACATTAGGAAGAGCAATCTACAACGTGAGTTTCTGGATCAGAGAGACAGGTCAAGCCCTTGATCGTCTCGGATGTCGTCTTCAAGGCAACTACTACTTCCGGGAACAACGTAAGCTTTGGCCTTTCTTTTATATCTCCATCCTTCTCACTCTGAATATTACAGATCTTAACGTTTTAATTTTTCGTACCATTCAAGTGCTCCTTGATTATATTTATGGATCAAATGTACAATTGTAATTCCGGATTAGGTTAGTTGTCAGTTGTCACAAATAAGTGCTCGTCCTCAGGAATTGAGTCGTGTGTCAAATTGACGCAATGCAAAACTTGATTACTGTTGATTATTGATTAATGTTTCCCTCTGATAAAATGGGCCAGAAATCATAGTGATTGATAAACTTGAGTCGTGTGTCAAATCGATGCAATGCAAAAACTTCAGGAATTGAGCCAAGACAAAACGCAGCCGTCGGGCCAGCCAAGACGTCAAAGCTCCCGATCTCAGCAGATGCGAATTCAAGGACTTTTTGTAAATTGTGTACTTGGAGTTTTGGGATGAACTTGGTTTCTAATTAAAGCATAAAGAGTCTAGGTTCACCCAAATGTTACAGAATTTATGACCAAAATACTGAATGTTGTTGCCATGGTGAGTAAGGTGAACAGGTGCGTGAGTTTCTCATGCAGCTTGTTTTTGGCAACGTGAGACCCTCATACAGCTGGCTGTTTCTATTGTGAGACCCTCACGCACTTCACATTTTGGTTTGGTTGGTGGGGGAACTAAATGAAGGCTATGTTTTCCATATGACAAGACCCTTGAATAATAATAACGGAAATACATGCTTATGCCTGAATCTGTAGTGACTACTTTCTCTCTTTCCTCCATGAATTGATTGGACTGAATGTTACTCATGGCGCTTTTATACAGTTTTGGCTGATTCCTATGCCCTTCTAGTGTTTGTGTGAGTGCAATTCCTCTTTGATTCAGTACTGAATGTGAAACGATTCTGAAGTACCTCTCATTGCTCATTGACTACCGCGTTTATCAAAACAGCTGATCAATGTGTTGTGCAATACTAATGGAGCATGAAAATTTATTGAAAGTAGGATCAAAGGAAAACAAATATCACAAAGAGTGGAATCCCATTTTTGGGTGAACCACGGGAAGAAAGAGTGACCAAAACTCACTATGAGAATAATGATTGGGGTTATGGTTTATCCTCTCCACAATATAAGTTGATAACCCTACACTCAATGCCCAAAACATAAATCTCAAAGAAGTACCATTACGATAGCTTGTTGAGGGCGACAATCTTTTGCACCAGACCTAGACAAGTTAAGGTTATGAGCTCCACATTGCTTCACCTATAGCCCTGTGACCCAAGTGATTGATCTTAAAATATAAGCTGTATTGTATATGTCAATGTACACTTTAAAGAAATCATAGTACTGGAAGCATGCAACACCAAAACAAGGTAATTGAGATCAATCACACGAGGATCAAATCAAGAAAAGAAGAAGAAAGTTAGTGGATTAGGGTTAAGGTTTTTTAGGTTAGGGTTTTCGGTTATGGGTTTATTTTTTTGGTTGGGGGTTATTAATGGCGATTAATGATAGTAATTAAGGATGGAAATCCATGGTTAGGGTTAAGGTTTTGAAGATGAAGATGATGAATATTGTGATTGAATGTATTTGTATGGAGGTCTGTTTGATTGAAGATTATTGGGGATATGAATGTGTTGAATCAACACAAACTCTCTCTAATTAAATCACATAGATATTAAGTATAAATCTTGATTATGAATCACACATAAATCGTAAACAAAAATATTCAAATTCAATTTGATTATATTGCATGATGAATGTGTTGATTTTACACCATCTATTTATGCTTTGAATCAACACCTCCTTAAGTTTGAATCGTCCATACAAGATAGACTAAAAATCTAGGAATAAATTACACCATAATCAATCCCTTACACACCACACAAAAAGAAACAAGATAAATATTCTCACTTAACAAGATAAAATTCTTCTAATTATCTATGAACTGATATCTAACGTGTATCCTAGATATGGTTGGTCCTCTAGCTTTGGACGTCTCCCTCATGCCACTCATGTGATGTCATTAAAAATTAGCATACTGACCATTAATTCATCCTTTTATCCATGTTTATGTAAGTAAACACTTTATTAGGACTAATTGTGCTAGTTTGACCCAATTCCTCAACTAAGGCTAAAACAATTGGCTCTAATATTGAGTAAGTCAATCTTTCATTTGTAGGACATGCTCTTGCATTCTTATTTTCTCCTATATCAATTAGAACACAATTGTGGTTACATGTAACGTAAATCTCTCTCTCCCTCTCCCTCTCCCGTCCTTCTCCTTTCAAAGATGATCAAATACCGATGATTTACCCATATGGTAATTGCGGGATTTTTATAGAGGTCTTTTTAGGGGTTGTCTAATACGGAGTTGATATGCTTCTTGTTGTGGTGATCACTCATTACAAATTTAAAATATCATTTTCTTGTCATATAAATTTTCTTACCACTATGGAATTCACCCCAACTAACGTATCCTTTTTGCCTTAATGTTCAAGTGTCTAGGCATCGTACTCTCATGAACATCTTTGACAAAGTACCCATGGTTGACAAGGAAGCTTTTGTGGCACCAAGTGCATCAATCATGGGAGATGTTCAGATTGGACGTGGTTCATCTGTTTGGTATGGTTGTGTTTTAAGAGGTAAGTTGCATCAAATTTCATTGTAAACATTTAAATCGTTCTTTTTTGTTTCAATAGATTCAGATGTGTGTTTGTGTATTTTATTAATGCTGTTTTACTCTATCAGATATACCCTGGTTCCCACACCCACTTGGCTATGTTATAGAGAACAGAGAGATACTTTGGGTTTCACCCTTCTTTCAATATTATTATCTGTTAGGGTCATTTCACTTGTTCTATACAATATTTGTTCTATACAATATTTATTTATTTATTACAAAATTGTAAGAAAGATCTATGCATAGAAAGTTTTGGTCGATGTACCTGATGTACGAGGAGGCAGGTTTGAGAAAAACCATTGCCTTTCTGGTCATCCCTAGAAATTTATGGATGGTGGAGTCGGGACTACATGGTGTTGGAGGAGGTGCTCAATACTTGTCTACGTATTGATGGATGGAAGTATGAGGGGGTACAAACGAACTAGGGCACCAATTACCCAATGCCTCAAATTTTAAAGGTGCCTAAGCATTAGTTCGATGACTCAAGTGTGAACTAAGAAATTTTGGAGAGGCGCTAGCCAGATGATTATTAAAGCTGCAAAGAAGTCCAAAAGCATGCATTATTAGATTTGACACTAAATGCTGAACTCGGTGATCAATGGCAGCGAAACAGTGCTGGGATAAAACTTGCATTTATGATCTGTAAGGCTAGCTGGCTTTAATTTGTTAACCATTGTAGATAATACACTTTAGATAATATAAAAACCACTTTCTTTGGTTCCTTGAGGTGAGGCTGAATGGCCCAAATGGGAGGTCTAAAGTTATGGAATTGTTGGGTCCAAGTTCTTATATTTAGGTATTACTATTTTAAGGGCTCGGAGTGATGAAAACAAGGCATCTTTTGTAACTTTTAGAAGTGCTTAACGAAAAGGGTTCATAACTTAAGAGCATAATTTATATTTCCTTTCGGGGCTTTTGGTACCTTCTTGATGTTTCAGTTTATGTTGTTTCTTAACCAAATGGGTTTGATTGGTTATTGTGGAGGTAATACAACTCTATCTCTGGGTGCTTTCTGTCATGTTGACTGGTAATTTCCAGAGGGTTATTCCAAGGATGCTTGGTGACATGCTAGTTTGGCATCCATTACTTTTAATTTTTCTTTCCCCTTGTTTTAGGTTCCTGTGCATGTCTCTCTAACCGATGATGGACTAGCCCACGCATAAAAAGACAGTGGATTGCATGACATTGCTGGTCATCCTCTTATGATGACTAGGATGGCTTTGTGCGTGACATGACGACATCATACAATTAAATCGCGGGTCCGATATTGCGTATCGGCCGCAATTTCGCGGAATCCCAGCCTGCCGCGACGCAAAACCACCGAAACGCGACGGAAAAAAAATTTCACGGCAATATCGCCGATATATCGGCGCAATATCGGATATCGAAAAATATCGCCGATATTGCCCCGAAATATCGGTTACCCTAGCCAAACAGTGTGAGATTCGAAAAACTCAGCAGCCAGCACCATCCATGGTGCCCTGCGAGTAGGGGTAGAAGACAAATGAAAATGACAAAAATGCCTATAAAAACCAGCAAGGCAGCAACACAGAAACCAAAGAATCGAGCGGCGATGGCTGATGGCGAGCTGCGATTGCGAACGGCGACGAGGAGCTAGCTGCAACCTTAGATTGAAATTGTGGGAACGGGAAGTGAAGTCTGCGAAGTCGGAAGAGGAAGACCGGAAGAGGAAGACCGGAAGAGGAAGAACGTCGACCGTCGACCGTTGACTGTTGAGTGTCGATGTCGAGCACTAGAGTGGAGCGTGGAGGTGGAGGTCGATTGTCGAACAGTCAAAAGGCTGGGCCTGGGAGTTCGACTGTCCGACATAGGTAGATATAGGTGCAACTATGCAAGAGGAAAAGTTATAACATAAGTTCCCGAAGTTAACGGTGGAACATTCGAGCAAGTCACAGCAACTCACCACAAGTGCCTCAAACCTTAAAAGTTAGTATAAATATTTTTTATTTAAGTAGATATAAAATATTTAAATAATTTATATTAAATTATGCTACTAATATGTGATAATATTATCTATATTTTATTAATTAGCTAACTAATCTACTTAATTTATACTATCTAATTTTTATTAATTAGCTATTATTTATTAGTTGAATAATATATTAATATGTTGCTAATTTTCATATGTTACATATATGAATTTTTTAAATAAAATATTAATACTTAGCCTAATAATAATGTGGTATTAATAATTAATTAAATTAGTATATGGATAAATTAATACTTATAATTATTATAATTTAAATATATTGTTAATATATGCAGTTATGTACTATAATAAATTAATAACGGTTTATTATTAATAATTTTGTATGATTATTGAATACTAATTAGTTAAGTAATTTTAATATTAATTAAATTAATACATGGTTAAAATTAATAGATGGATAATAAATAATTATTATAGTGTTAATTTATTGTAAATTTGTATAAATATAATATAACGATAATTTATTACTGATAAATTTAATATTATAGATTAGGCATCTAAAAAATCAATTAATAATAATTTAAAATTGGCTAAGAGAAGAAGTAGTATTTATTTAATACCAAGAAGAGTTAGATACTTAAATACTTATATTTAGTATATATATATTATTTTCTTTATTTAACATATTATATATACATAATAATTTAAGTGTGTTTGTGTTATATTAAAAACTCATCATCACCTATATAATTTTATAAATAATGACTTTTATAGTTCACTTACTAATTATAGGTACGCTATAATTTTATAGGGTAATTTAGTATTTAGTAATTAGTATTCCTTATTTAGTAGATATGAAATATTTAAATGATTTATGTTAAATTATGCTACTAATATGTGATAATATTATCTATGTTTTATTAATTAGCTAATTAATCTACTTAACTTATGCTATCTAGTTTTTATTAATTAACTATTATTTATTAGTTGAATAATATATTAATATATTTCTAATTTTCATATGCTACATGAAAGTTCTATAATAAGTTATTTATAAATTTTCATATAATAAATTTATAACATATAATTTAACATATAATAACTTATTATTTATTAATTAGCAAAAGTAGTGTTGTTAGAATAATTTAACATATAATAAGTCATTTAAAGACTTCTAATATAACATATAACCTTCATACATAGTTGTATAAGTAATTAAATGATGAATAAATAATATTTAATCCATATTGTGAAAAAAAAATCAGAAATCACGCCGCGATGGCTGCGACACATAATTTATTGACCGCGACACTCCGATACCGCGATACCGCGACCGCGACCGCGGTTTTATTGTATGGACGACATTTAATCTTCTTTTGTCAATGTATTCCGCATTTGACATGTTGTGGCTGGTATCATCATGCTCCCTCATGGAGTAAAGCTTTTTACTTGATCTCTGGCTGTATCATTTGCTAGAGAGCTCAATTTGCAGTGAAAGAGCCTTTCCTCAATAATAATGTGTTCTTCCATAATTATCCTCATGCCAAATGTTTCAATTTGCTCTTTAGTTTTTTTTTTTTCTTGACATGACACCTCTCTTCTTGCAGGTGATGTAAACAGCATCAGTGTAGGGTCTGGAACAAATATTCAAGATCATTCGCTTGTGCATGTCGCTAAATCTAATCTTTCTGGACAAGTGTTGCCTGCAATCATCGGAGACAATGTTACTGTAGGTTAGTAAGTTCCTAAAGATGGTGAACTACTAGTGTGTGTGCAGTAGTCATGAGTATTTCTGGTAACAATGCAAATTTGAATCCATAGGTCACAGTGCTGTTTTACATGGCTGCACTGTTGAGGATGAGGCATTTATTGGGACGGGAGCTACTCTACTGGATGGAGTTTTTGTGGAGAGACATGCAATGGTTGCTGCTGGATCCCTTGTTAGACAGAATACCAGGATTCCTTGTGGAGAGGTTTGGTCTCTGTTTTTGCATTTAAAAACACAAAACGAGATCAGTATCACATTGTTGAAATTCATTCTGATCTCTATAAAGATCAGTGTCACTTAGTTTATCGCGTTTCAACTTCTCTCTGGCCACCTACAATGCAAAATGACTAAGGTGTGGGTTGAAAGTGTATCAGACCATATAAAATAGAAGGGTAGGTGTTGGTGGTAAAGCCTGGAGAGGATCGTGATGAAAAAACAATTATAGAGGAGGTGATAGTGGGGAGGCATTCTGATAAATTCTATGTTAAATCTTGCCGTACTCTGTTCCATTATTTTTAAGGGGCTCAAGATGAGGCTGTTAGATCAGGAATATGATAGAGTTATTGTGAATTTAGATACGAAGTTAAGACAACTGCCATGGAAGCAGCAGGAATAGAGAAATCGTAGAGTGAAAATGCAGGAGTTGCCGAGTTGGGCTCTGTATTTCATTGCGTATTTGAATGAGTTATACAAGCCTTGTACTGATCTACTTATAACAGTTAGTGGTTAACGATCCTAATAACTTGATTAACCACTTTCTGCTAATCTGCACTTTGCTAATCTGTATTTGCTTAACAGCTTTGATGCTATTTGGATCACATTCATTCACAGTTCTTGCCTTCTCTTGTACAGGGAACTGGATTGGTGTTATGATAGTGTGTGAACCCTTTTACTGACACGGTCAGTGCACGGGTACATCAGTGGGGGAGGGGGATTGGTGGGAATCAAATGCAGGTGAACAATGGGGTAGGCGATGCCTTAGCCATCTGCATCCGATATTATTCTTGATAGTGAGTGGACCTTGCCCCACCACAGATTCATAGTAAATATAAAATCAGTGACAGAATAAAATTACCACTATCAGGGAATTTTTTTTTTTGGGGGGGGGGGGCGGTGTTATGTATGAAACAATTTTATGGTTAACGAGCTAATGAACAATTGAACCATGTGATTTCTTAAGAAGTTAATATTGAAGTTCCAGACACGAACTGCTGAAGCCACTGGAGGAGACCTCTGCAAAGCACATAGTTTTCAGCCAATAACATCTCTGTTGAACCTCTGCAGTTACCTCCAGTTATAGGATGTTTGTGAATACCTTTTGTTTTGTAAATGCAACTTTAATTTGTGAATCAGTGCAATTTTGGCGTGCTAGAATTACTTGAAACACTAAGCCTACTCCATCTGTATGCTTTCCTGATGCTGTTATTTATTGGAGCCATCCGGCGTATTTTATGTTGTTTTCCTTAAAACAGGTCTGGGGTGGAAATCCTGCAAGGTTTCTCAGGAAGCTCACTGAAGAGGAACTAGCTTTCATTGCCCAATCTGCCATCAACTATTCCAGACTGGCACAGGTTCATGCTGCTGAGAACGCCAAGGGATTCGATGAGACTGAATTTGAAAAGGTGCTACGTAAGAGGTCTGCCGCCAAGGATGAGGAATATGATCCAATGCTGGGTGTTATCCGTCAGACATCACCAGAGCTCGTACATCCAGATGATAGTAAAACAACAACACCAAAGGCTGCGTAATAATGGGCAAGGGTCCTGACAACTTCAGAGAGTTGAGATGAATTATTTTCGTTGTCATGTGCAGATTTATCAAGAATGGACGTCCCTTCCAATAAACCAAATACCTTGGCTGTAGCCTTGAGCAACGAACTATTGGTGCACATTTTTGGCTCCCCCACTTTCCTTCATACAATTTTTTTTTTTTTGGCTTGATAAAAATAATGTTACTTGAGAAGAAGTTGGATCCAATGTCATCCATGAATTATTAAATACAGATTGAACATGAGTGATCACAACATTAGATCACAGACTCCTCTTCCTCCTGGGCGTTAGACAAGATGCTTTCGGCCGTTGGAGGACGACCACCCATTTTGCGTCGCTTCTCTTCCTTGAATCAGGGTGTTGGTTGATAGTGATCATATTATGTAACAAGTCTGATTAGTGATATAGCCTTCTAGGCTTTGAGTAAAATACTGTTTATTGTTGTTTCTATATAACCACTGCTGTGTGTAAGTTAGTTCTTGGATAGGGGGAAAGGTAAGTGTGAATGTTTCAAATAAGTTATATCTTAAATTAGTCATCGGGATAAAGGTAGTATGTATATATTTATATATTCAAGAACTTACATTGGATTAAAAGGATCCAAATAGATGACTATAGAAATCTTTTTACTATTATTATTATTATTATTATTTCAGGATTAATAAAATAAATTAGTAACCTTTTTTCTGGAAAAGGAAATAAGCTTTTTTCTAACTGGAAATTAGCGGATAATTCAAAGAGATCAAAATAATACTTCCTCTTTCGTCGATATTTAAGAAGTCTTTCTAATACTAAATTTTTATATAAAAAATATTAATGCTAAAAAGTTAAAACTACAGTCGCAATCAGAACGATGATCGTAATTTTATTGCTTTTCTTGGAGGGAGCATAGTGTTCGAAATTCCCTTGGCTTTGTTAATATATTCGAGATAAAATGAGAGGCTTATATTGTTGGCACGCTTTGCGGTTCAAATGCCATGTGAGGTCGACTGTGACATGATTTTAGAACCTGAAATTACTAGATAATTCATTAGGCCACGCGAAAAAAGCATCTCAATTTAGAGCATTCTCGTATACTCCCACACAATTATAATACTAAAATACTATAGAATATTTTAAGGAGTACATCAACCATTCTGGCTCCGCATTAATATTTCATAATATAACAGTAAAATGTCAATTTCAATATATATATATCCCGCTAACTTTGTTTAACTTGTTTATATTTTTTCATTTCTATTAATTTTTTATGTAAACTTTTGGTTTATAAATTAATAAAAATATTAATTTCAAAATTCAATAATAACAATAATTCTGAAATAACTTTAATTTCAAAAATTAAATTAATTTCATAAATTATTTTCAATTTATTAAATTATTAACACCACGTATATATCTAGATAAATTAAAGAATATTTTATCTATTTGATTATAGTTTAAATTTGTAGGAACATTTTAGAGTTTATTTTATTTTCTAGGGATTTGAACAATTAGAAGATTAAATAAAGAATGTATGTTTAAATATTTGAATTTTTTGTTTCTCAGAAATGTTTGGGCTATTTTGATACTTTGTTGGTTTTGTTTTACTTTTGGTCTGACATTAACTTATATGTCATTAATTATGTCAATAAGGCAATCAATTTGTTAGTAATACACGTGGTATTAAAGTAGAACATATTATAAATATATGAGATCTTAGTATAATTATTTAGACATGTTCACAGATCATATATTTAATATTTTAGATATATGATGATCACAGATCCAATTAAAAGCTTCGAATATTCAAAAAAAAAATCTTTGAATATCCCAAATTTTGGATCTGATAATAAATAATCCGTATAATATTCGAAACTTTTGAGTAGACCGCAAATGAGAAATATTGGATGAAAAATTATTAGAATGAAAAATAATAAATTGATCATATTTAAATCAATGTGATATAATGATTTGATTTGAGTATTAAATTATATTTTATTCAATTAGTAATTATAAACTTTGGATAACATGTAAATATTTAATCAAAATAATAATTAAAAATTATAAAATTTACTTACAATAAACACTCTCATTTCAAATTATACACATACACACACATGATTATATACAATAAAATATTATGAAAAACAAATAGTTTTTATAATATACATATACATACATACATACACACACACACACACATATATATATATTGTTTATAATATTATATATTATTTGTATCTGTCGAATTAAATATTCTATTTATTTGATCTTTTATTGATCGGATCAGTTATTTGATTTAGAAAAAAAAAAATCAGATAGATTATTTAATTTTTCATATTGAATTGATTTGGATATTAGATCGAATGATCAAATATCAAATAACATAAATAAATTTAGAATGATCCCGGATACATATTATCTCAATAAAATTAGTTCAAACATCGTTGTATCCATATAGAGCTTATATAAAATTATATATATATATATATATATATATATATATATATATATATTATAGTATTATATACTATTTATATCTGGCGAATCAAATATTCAATTTATTTAATCTTTTATTGATTGAATCAGTTATTTGATTTATAAAAAAAAAAATCAGATTGATTATTTAATTTCTCATATTGGATTGATTTGGATATTAGATCGAATGATCAAATATCAAATAACATAAATAAATTTAGAATTATTCCAGATACATATCATAGGAACATATATAGATGTACCGAACGAATCTTACCCATCGAGTTGGTCTTAGTGGAGAATGGAGATAGAGAGTATACTTTGATGTTGAGCTGCTTAAAGTTTCAAAGTTTGATTCCTACTTGGCGTAAACAATTTTGGTTGAGAGTTAGAACTCCTAACTTTAGCAAATTACATGGCTGCGTTAAAAATCCCGGGTATCTGAGCATCAGACATTAGTCAGGGTGCAACGTATCTCAGAAGTCCAAACTCCGATAAATCTTCAAGTGTGTGTTCAATAGCTTTATTTTTGATATGATATTTCCTGAATTAATAATTTGTATGAAGAAATAATATGAGTAATGTAATAGTGATATTTGGCAGTAATTTTTTCTTTCTTTCAACACTAAGAACCCAAGAGACTCACACCTCTCACACGACCAAGTAGTTGGGCCGTCGGATATCTTCTCATTCGGTGAAGATGATGAACAAGTATTCTTATTTATTTTATACACTCTTAATTTAAGTAATAGTTGAGGTTAGTTACATTATTTATAATTGTATGCTTAAATTTTATTTATCTCATTTATTTAAATAAATTCGAACAAAATGATAAATTTGTAGGAATATTGCCTGTTCTTTGTATTTTGAACATAACTTTTTCGTATAAACTCAGATTTAGGTAATCTAAAGTGCCACGAAAAGATAAATAAAATCTACAACTTTTATTTATAGATTTTTTTCTTAAATCTAGTCCTATTATGGTCAAAATTGAGATTTAATGTACAACTATGAATATTTTCTAAAATCATGGTTTGTTATAAAAGATTTTTTTTTACTATTATCTTTTTGTCAAGCAAAGATATATGGAGGGTATCAGATAAAAGCTAACCAAGAAAAATTCAATAACATGCTTGTGAAAAAAGAAGAAGAAAGATATGAAGCACTATATATATACTGTATCAGGACGAAATATAGGGAGAAGAACCCAAGTGTCACCAAGCAGAAAAAAATATATTGGAGGTTGAAGTTACTGCCAATTAAATCAAGAATCGATTTTTTTTCTTTTTCTCCCTACTCTACCAGAATTTATATAAATATAGAGAATAAACATAATAAGAGAGAATGTTTGTGATATTGTGAGAAATAACTGATCAATGGAAAAAATCTCCATAAGTGTACTTCAAATGGAAAAGTTTATGTACTTATTTTTTATTTCCTTCTTTTTATATAATCATTTGCTTAATTTTTATGTATTCCTATTTATACATATGATCTATATTAATGTTTAGTAACCATATTTTATTAAGTGCTGATTTTTATCATACTTGAATATTACGAATTGTGAATTATTATGTTTTGATATATAAATTATATTTCTAATTAATGTTTAAATTGTTATCCTCTATATGAAACCAGATCAATTTTATATTTAGGATCAAAGGTTATGGGTATTCGGTTAATCGGAACAATTAGCAATTAATTTAACTCGGAGTCTTTACAAGTAACCGACTAAATTGAAATATGATTTATACTAATTGTGTTAAAAATGTGGGGTTTTTAATTTGGTTGGGGTTAATGAGATTACTGAGAACCTAATGTAATTAATTTATATATAGATTAATTGAATAGAAAAGAATTAATTTAGAGAAGTTAACTAGTATTAGGAAAGACATGGGAGTTAGCTTAATTATATAAAATTCAAAATTGAAAGAGTTAATAGGTCAAAATTGCTTATTTATATATCTGCCACTTATTTATATGAATTTCATATAGATGTTGGGATGGAGAAGGGTAGGATATGTATATATTAGTTTAGTTATTGATTAATTTAGTTTTTATATTTTAAATTTTGATTTTAATTATTTATCATATAGATTAGTTTAGTTACTAGAGTGGTTCTGTTATTAATTTAATCATTAGTTCTATTTTAATTTTCCTCGTATCAAACCTCCCAAATCCTTGTTAATATTCTAGATAACAATTTTATTGTCTTATTTTAATTTTAATTAATTTATTTATTTTATTAATTAAATACTTTAATTTTTTACTTAATATTTTAGAGTTTAAAATCGCATCTTCCTCGTGGAAACAATCATTTCTTACCCTATACTATATTTGTAATTATTATTTAGGTTAAGAATATATTTAATTTGATAATGGCAATAATAAGCTGCTAGAAGGTCAAGCAATTGATTCAGGTATATAGACAAGACTCTCCAACCAAATATATGCATGATAAGGAATTAATGACAACTAAGGTAGATTTGATGGAGTCTCTGGTTGATGATCGTGCACGCTCACATGCAACGGATCTATCAAAGACATCTACAGGGACTGAGGTGAAGGAAAAAAAATTATTGATCCCTTGTTGGACAAAAAATTCCATTGACACGAAATAAAAATAAATTAAAACCCCCCTATGATTCCTCAAAGATTGAGTTTGTCATGATGAGATAAAGTAATATAAAATCTCAACCCTAACGACCTCATTCAATTGAAATATGAGGCTCCTGATGTGCAAGATGGTATGATTGTCGATACCATAAAGGAACAATATGCCATTAAGGAGGCCAGAGTATAACAATACATTCTTATCACCTATGTGTTTGGGGCTAAACTGAGGTATGGATAGATCCAACAGTTTGTGAAAGAATTATGTAACCAAGTTTTCATCCCCAATATTTTCACCCATGAGAAAAGCTATTATGTTTTTCAATTCCAGAATGAGGATGAATGCCAACAAATCTTAGATCAGCCTTACCAGACTATGTTTGGACGTCCCATGCTCTTAAAGAAATGGCAAAAAGGATTCAAATTTGATCCTACTGAATTCTAGCATGTCCATACCTGGATACGTTTCCCCGACTTACCATTGCACCTATGGTATGTGGATTCCTTGAGTATAATTTCTATTTTTATTAGTAAACCAGTGGGAATGGATGGCATTATAGCAAGAAATGACCAATCTCCTTATGCAAGAGTAATGGTAGAGATTTGCACCCATAAAAATCCCCCTAATTTTTTTATAGTCAAGACTCCCTCGAGGCAATTATTCAAGAAACTAGTGACATATGGATGGAGACCTAAAATATGCTTACCATGTCATTGATTGGGTCATTTAGCACATCATTGTAATGTATCTAATAACCATACAAGACAAAAATAGGTAATCAAGTTTGATGGACGATAACAAGTTGGACAAAAAGAATCTAATTATACACCTTCATCTAAGCAAAACCCAACAACTTTCCCTAGTTAGGTTGTGAATTCAAATATCTCGGCTAAAGGGTATGAAAAGGATGGTGGGAGTTTGAATGATTCAACAATCCCCTTTTAGCTTCATGCACATGAATTGGATAAGATTCTTATCCTAGAGGATAACCTAATGTAGAAGTATCCATAGATGATCCTCAAGATAATAATGATTTGGCATACTTGATTATGGAACTGATTATATTGTGTGTCTTTGATAATAATACTTTGACTAATCTTGATGATATTACTTTTAAGTTGTTCTTGCAAGTATTTCACATATTTGCAGGAAGAAGATCAATCCATTTAAGAAGTTAATATACTTAATATTTTAACGTGTTACAAGCTATTATAAAGGAAGCTATTGTGTATGGAAGTCAAGTCCAGAATACCTAGTCAACCTTAAAGTCTACATCATTATTTTGATTAATATTCTTGTTAGTTGTTTTCATGTACTACTTAGCTTACTTTGTTTGTAATAGTCTTTGTTGAATCATGTATTGTATAGGATATAAATACATTGTAATACTATTTATATGCTAGTTAGCCATTTGTGTGTCATGTGGCTAAATTAGAGTGCTAGTTAGCAATGCTATATACCTATATATACACATGTGTTGATACATTGTGACATGGTATAGATGATTAATATTGAAATCTAATACAAGTAATCCACTTGGTTAATTATCTTTTTGTGATTGATTACTTTTTTCTAAGACTACTTGGAGTAATTTTAGATAGGAAACATTCAAATTTGAGCCTTTGATTCTTGTTGAGTTCTTTCAGTTCTTATTGAATTCTCTTTTAATTCTTTCTTGAATATTCCAAATTTTTCTTCCTAATTAGGCAGCCAAACGATCTACTTCCATCTACATTCAAACTAATCTTCATCAATCCTTGAAGAGTTGTATCAGTTTTGGTATCAAAGCCACGGTTTGGGTTTGTTCTAGTCGAAACATTTCCTTCTTTATTAGTCTTTCATTTGAAACCTTCCTCTTCTTCTCTTTCTTTCATGTACAAAACCACCCATAAATTTCCTTATGCACATCCATGCATTTAGGCATTCTCCAACTTCAGGGGTGAAGTGGAGTAGAGTATCATTGCTCAAACTATAATACATCTTCAACTTCAAAGTTTGAAGGTGATCAAATAGCTTAGAGTATCTTCAACCTACTCTTCATATCTTCAACATCGAAGGTTGTATATTGTATAGATTTCATCCATATCTTCCAATCTTGGAGTTAAGTGGATGATTGTTGTCCTCTTTCTTTTCTTCTTCTAGCTTTCTTCTTCTATTCTTCTTATTATATTTGATAGTCCTTAAATTTTTGTAATGCATGAGAGTCATTTAGTGAGGAATCTTCCAGAATGATATATGAGCTCTTCTACCTCTTAAAATTTCTCCTTCCTTTTGCTAGTTAGTGTAGAATAACCAACATAGGTTTAGCTTTAGTTTTGGTAGATTAGATTCATCCATTAGCCATACGATTTTATCCAGCATGGCTGAGTGTCTATAGATGTTCTACTTTCATTATTGTATTTTTACCATTTTATCACAAGCAGAGAAGAAGGTATCTTCAATTGTATTCAATTATCCACCATCCAATACACCATTTCTTGTGTTCTATCCTTTTAGCAAGAATCCATCTTGTTCACCATCAATATTGTCTTAAAATTATGAACAATACTTGATAATACATTCCATCATTATTCTTCCATCTATATTACCTTTTCAACTTCAATAATCCTTCAAGAACATTATCATTACTTCAAGAAGATTCCAAGAAGTAATTTCTAGCAAACACTTGAGCTTGTGTCGAGTTTAATTTAAATAAATAATTCAAGCATGGGTGAAGAAGTATCAATGAAGATAATGTATGATTAGAAATTTAGAATCAAGGGCAACCAACGAAGAGACTCTTAATACATGCATACTACAATGGAGGCTACAAATGATCGAGTAGAAAGCATGGTTAGAAGGGTGGTCCAAGCTCAAGGTGGTCATCTTAATGCTAGAATGGAGGCTACAAATGATCGAGTAGAGACCATGGTTAGGAGGGAAGTCCAAGATATGAGGTGGTCATCTTAATGCTAGAATGGAGTATGAAGAGAGAGCACCGGAGAATGGATCAAATGACCTTAGCCACAACGGAAGAGGCTATCCAAACCATCAACCAAGGTACAACCATTTTGAAGATAAAGGTATAAAGCTTGACCTTCTTGATTTGTATGGTAAATTAAATGTTGAGCTTTTTTTTGAATGGTTGCATGAAATTAAAGCAATATTTGAGTTTAAAGAGTATGACGATGAGAATAAGTGTAAGTTAGTAACTCTCAAATTCAAAAACTTTGTTAGAGTTTGGTATGACGGTATTAAGAGGACACGTGAGAGGAAAGATAAAAGTAAAATCAATTCTTGGGAAAAGTTAAAGAAACACCTAAGAAAAAAAATTATACCTAAAGAGTATGAGCAATAGATGTATATCAAATAGACTACTTTTAGACAAAGGCTTTTTAGTGTATAGGAATACACTAGGAAATTTGAAAGACTAACACTCTTATGTGATATGTAAGAGGGAAAAGAACAAAAGTGTGCTAGATACTTAGGTGCCTTAAAAAATTTATTAGGGAAAAGGTTGAAATGTTTGCCTATTCCTCTTGAAGATTTGACTAACTTGGCCTTAAAGAGTGAAATACAAACAAAGGCTATCCATGCTTATCATAAGAAAAGTGCTTCAACTTCTACATCCAACAAAAATAATTCTAATGCATCTACATAAAAATTTGGGACACATAACTGTTCAACTAATGATAAATAAATAGTCCTAACCAAGATGATAAAGGTAAAACTAAAGTTTTGCTACACTTAGTTTCAAATGTAAATGATATGGTCATTTTGCTAGGAAATGTCATAATCCAAAAGTTTTAACCTTGAGTGAAATAGAGAACATGTAACCATGTATTGATGATGATGACTTAAAAAATGAATCTAATGATGATTACTTAAGTATGTATGAAGAGGATGGAAATCCTTGTTTTATACTACCAAGGGCATTATAAATACAACCTAATGACCAATCTACAAAGAGGGAAACAAAATTTTAAACTAAGTGTAGAATTGATGATAAAGTTTGTAGAGTCATCATACATAGTGGTTCATGTACTAATGTTGCTAGTGAAAAAATGGTCAAACAACTAGGGCATTGGACTACTATCCATCCTAAACCATATTCGATCCTTACAAGGGCTTAATAAGGACAAGGGAGCTAAAGTGAATAAACAAGCACTCATTTCTTTTTGCATTAGTAATTATCATGATGAGGTATTATGTGATGTTTTGCCTATAGATGCTTGTGGTATTTTACTAGGAAGACTATGGCAATATGATCAAAATTTAACATCATGGTGTAGCTTATGAATATATTATACTTAAGGATAAAAAGAAATATAAGTTGAAACCATCCCAATGTGATTATGTACAATTACCCAAGGTTAAAAAGAGTTTTTTTTTACATGAACATGAAATAATTAATTGCATTGAGGATGAGGGTATTTGTTATGCCTTATTAGCTAAATCATCTGAGTTTGGGGAGAAAAAAAATCCAACAATTCAAATCTTATTAATTTTCTTGATGAAACTAGTAATGTATGTCTATATGATTTACCTTTGGGACTACCACCTATTAGGGGTATAAAGCATGTTATCGATTTAATTCCAGAAATTCATTTACCTAACACATGAGCGTATAGATGTAATCCTAAGGAAGTTAAGGAATTACAAAGGAAAATTCAAGAACTAGTAAATAAGGGTTTTGTGAGAGAGAGCATGAGTCCTTATTATGTACCTACCTTACTAATTCCTAAAAAGGATGGTACTTGGTGTATGTACATGTATTCAAGAGCAATGGATAATATAACTATCAAATATTATTTTCCTATGCCTAGATTGGATGATATAATTGATGAGTTATGTAGTACAAGAATATTTTCTAAAATAGACTTACAAAGTGGTTACCATCAAATAAGGATTAGGGAAGGGGATGAATGGAAAATAACATTCAAAACTAAATATGGTCTATATAAATGGGTTGTTATGCCTTTTTGGTTGTATAATGCACCTAGTTTTTTTTTTATGAGACTAATGAATGAAATTATGGTTCCTTTACTAGGTGACTTCATTGTATTTTATTTAGATGATATACTTGTATATAAAAAAAAAAGTGAACATGATCATCTTATACATTTAAGGAAATTATTTTATAAATTAAGGGAAACTAAACTCTATGGAAAATTTTAAAAAAATGTGAATTTATGATTTCAAGTATAGTTTTTCTTATTTATATTATTAGTGCAAAGGTTATTGAAGTTTATCCTGTAAAAAACACAAGCTATTTAAGAGTGTCCTATTCCTAAATACATACATCAAGTAATAAATTTTCATAGGTTAGCTAGTTTCTATAAGAGATTTATTAAAGATTTTTCGACTATAGCCTCACCTATTACTCAACTTATGAAAAAAGGAGAATTTTTTTGGGGAAATGATGCTACTAAAGCTTTTAATACTCTCAAGGATAAATTGTGCAATGCTCCTATATTATTTATTCCTAATTTTAACCTACTCTTAGAGGTAACTTGTGATGCGAATGGGGTAGGTATTGGAGAGGTTTTTTTCTCAAGAAAAGAGACATATGGCATACTTTAGTGTAAAACTAAATGGTGCTAGATTAAAGTATTATACGTATGATAAGGAATTATTTTCCATCATACGAAGTTTAGAGACATGGAATCATTATTTGAGGCATAAACCTTTTGTATTACATTCTAATCATAAAAGTTTGAAATATTTACATGGTTAAAAGAAAATAAGTCCTAGGTATGCAAAATGGGTAAACTTCTTACAATTATTTATGTTCTCTATCAAATACTTGGATGGAAAAGAAAATATAGTGGTTGATGCTCTTTCTAGAAGATCTATCTTACTTTTCATGTTAGATACTAAACTGTTAGGATTTGAAAAGTTAAAGAAATGTATCTTAATGATGAAGATTTTCATGAAGAATATCAAGCATGTAAAGAAAATGAGAACCATGGTAACGATACAATACAAGATGGATTTTTATTTAAACTTAATAGACTTTGTGTACCAAGATCTAGTATAAGGGATTTACTTATCAAAGAGGTACATGAAGGAGCTATTGCATGCCATTTTAGGACTTAGAAAACCTTAGAAATATTACAAGAAAATTTCTATTGGCCATTCATGATAAAAGGTATACAAATTATAATAAACCAATGTGTTACTTATACAAAGAGTAAAAGTTTCTTTTAGAAATGTTTATATACACCATTACTTGTGCCTACTCAACTATGAGAAGGAGTTAGTATGGACTTTATATTAGGTTTCCTAGAACACAAAGAGGTAAGGATTCTATTATGGTCGTGGTAGATAAATTTTCTAAAATGAATCATTTTATTCCATGCAATAAGACTGATGACGCTATACATATTGTTGATTTGTATTTCTAGAAAATTATGAGACTTCATGGCATACCTAAAAGCATTGTTTCAGATAGGGATGTCAATTTTCTTAGTATGAAGTTATTATTCAATACTTCACATCACCCATAATTTGATGGACAAACTGAAGTTACTAACTGTACTCTTGAAACTTTATTAAAAGGATTGGTAAGTAAAAGTACTAGAGATTGGGATATTAATTTATCTCATGCAGAGTTTGCTTATAATCGAAGCCCTTCAAGTACTACATGTTTAAGTACATTCTAAATTGTGTATGGACCGAATCCTTATATACCAATTGAAATGGTACCTTTAAGGAAAGGTGATATTAAAATTTATGATGCTAAGGAACTAGTTAAGTTCTTCCAAAAGCTTGATCAACATACTAAGGGTAACATAGAACAAGAAAATGAAATGTAAATAAAAAAACAAGCTAATAAACATAATAATCAAAAAGTATTTCTCCTAGTGATGTAGTGTGGTTACATTTATGTAAAGAAATATTTCCAAAACTAAGGAAATATAAACTAGTGTCATGAGCATATGGACCATTTAAAATCCCTAAAAAATTTGTAGAAAATGCTTACAAACTTGAACTAACGGAATCATATGGCAATATTTTAGGAACATTTAATGTAGGTGATTTGTCTCCTTATTTTATTTTTTTTTCAATTTGAGGAAAAATTCTTCTCAATTTGGGGAGGATGATGCATGAGCATCTATAGATGATCCTCAAGATCATAATGATTTGGCATGCTTGATTATAGAACCGATCACATTATGTGTCTTTTATAATAATACTTTAACTAACATTGATGATATTACTTTAATTCATTACTAAAAGTATGTAACATATTTGAAAGAAGAATATTAATCCATTTAATAATTTAAGATATTTAAGATTTTCACCTATTACAAGCTATTACAAAGGAAGCTATTGTGCATGAAAGTCAAGTTCAGAATACCTAGTCAATCTTTCAAGTCAACATCATTGTTTTGATTAGTATTCTTGTTATTTGTTTTCATATAATACTTAGCTTACTTTTTTTAATAGTCTTTGTTAAATCATGTATTTTATAGGACATAAATACATTGTAATACTAGTTACGTGCTAGTTAGTAATTTGTGTGTTATGTGGCAAAATTAGTGTGCTAATTAGTAATGTTATATAGCTATATATATACATGTGTTGACGCATTGTGACATGGGATGGATGATTAATATTGAAACCTAATACAAGTAATTCACTTGGTTAAGTATCTTTTTTTATTGAATAATCATTTCTAAGACTTCTTGGAGTAACCTTAGATAGGAAACCTTCAAATTTGAGAGTCTTGTTGAGTTCTTTGAATTCATATTAAATTATTTTTGAAATATTGCTTGAATATTCCAAATTCTTCTTCCTAATTAGGTAGACAAAAGATACACTTCCATCTACATTCACACTAATCTTCATAAATCCTTGAAGAATTGTGTCATAACCCTTATTCTTGGAGAATAATAGTTCATGGTCGGTTAGTGATGGAAGATGATTTCCACCTTAATTTTGATATATAGCGAGATTGATCTTTGGATCATGGAACATAAGGGGATTAAATAATCACCAAAAATGGTAGGAGGTTAAAAATAATAAATTAACATTAGTAGACTTGGTGGAAACTTGAATAAAAAATAAAAATAAAAAATGAATACAACAAACACTTTTAAAGGATTGGCATTGGGCAGCTAATTACCAATATCACCCTAATGGGATAATATGGCTTGGCTAGAACCCTCTCATTTGGAAGGCATATGTTGTAAAACTTGTGACCAAGAAAAGATTACTATAATAGGGACCAATAATAGGGAATTCTAATTTTTTATCATTATAATTTATGCTAATAACACAGGCTTGCAAAAGTAAGAGCTTTAGAATTGGTTGGATAGTTAACATATAAATGATCAACCATGGCTAATTTTTGAAAACTTTAAAGTCATCCTAGACTATACAGAGAAGATCTAAGATAATTAGAATGCTCAAGACTCAGAGGAACTCCAATATTGTATCCACAAGCTACAAGTTGAGGACATGAAATACGCTTGAGTGCGGATCAAATGGAGTAATAAACAAGAAGCTAGTAGTAAGATTGCTTGCAAGCTAGACAAATACTTATGCAATGAATCTTGGATCATCAAGTGGTGCCTCTTATATTGAATTCCTTCCCCTAATATTATCATATCATGCTTCACTAGTTGTACAAGTGAAAGAGGAGCTAAGTAAATGACCTAAGCCTTTATGTTTTTATAACATGTGGTCATTTCTTACCATAGTGGAAAAACACTAGGATTATAGGAGAAGTGGGTCTCATCTAGAAGGATTTGATATAGCATTAAAAAATTTAAAAGGCCTTATGAGGCAACCAAATGAGGTTAGTTTTAGTAGCTTTACATTCCAATTCTAGAAAGCAAGAAAGATCTAGAGGCAATCCAGCAGCAACTTCATGATTATCCTACTAACCAAGAGCTTATACAACAGGAAGATGGTCTTAGTAGAAAACTAGTGCAGCTCATAAAATGTGAAGAAAGTTATTACCAACAAAAATCAAGGGCTAACTGGCTCACTTTTGGGGATAATAAATCAAAAATTTTCCATGCAATGGTAAATAAGAAAGTCACTACTAATCGGATTGTCACTATAAGAGATCATAAGGACATCCTGAAGGAGGATACAAAGGATATTTTTCGAGTTTTTTTTAATGTTTTACAAGTAGATCTAGGATATAATCACTCCATCAGCTAGATCATTCTCATTTGAAATAATGAATAAGGGTCCTAAATTAATAGAAGAAGCTCAAAGATCCCTACTACTCCCGGTCACCAAGGGAGAGGTTAAGCAAGCTTTTCTCTCCTTAAGCAATGATACCGTGCCTTAATGGGTTTAATGCTTTCTTTTTCAAGATATCTTGGCCTATAGTGGGAGATGCAATATATCAAAGCATAAAAGGAATTCTTTGTCACATGTATTATGCATCCGACACTTAATGTTACTACTCTCAATGTTATCCCAAAAATTCCTATTGTAGAGATGCCAAGGGATTTTAGGCCAATAGCTTATTGTAAAGCCATTCATAATATTATTGCAAGGATTATACCTAGTAGGATTTAGTCATGGATTTTTGATGTAATTGGGATAGATAAATAGCATTTTTTTTAAGGAGAAAACATTAGGGGTACCATCTTGATGGCAACGGAGTTGGTTAATGGTTATAACAATAAGAAATTTTGACCAAGAAGTATGATAAAACATGCTATGAAAAAAGAATTTGATTCAATTAGCTAGCTATTTTTGGAAAGGATGCTCCTTGCCCTAAACTTCCCACTAACTTTTATGCATATTATAATGCAATGTGTGACCACAGTGAGTTATACCCTTTGCCTTAATGGATTTATACAACTTCCTTTCATAGCTTGCAAAGGACTTAGACAAGTAGTCGTATTTCACCTTACATTTTTTTAATTATAATGGAGTATCCTAATAGATTATTTGATACTCTTTGGGAGAACCCTAATTTCAATCCCCATCCTAAATGTAAAAATTTCACCTAACCTCCTTATTGTTTGCTGATGATATCCTTCTATTTCGAAAAGGAAAGTGTAGTTCTGTAACCACACTCATCAAAACATTTAAGGTGTCCTCTAATATGTCAGGATTGTAAATAAATACACCTAAAAGTGGTATATATTATGGAGGCAAGGTAGATGATGAAACCAAGGCACAACTGTACACCTTCCTATAGATACTAGAAGGTAAGTTACTTGTTAGATACTTAAGGCTACCACTCACTGGTAAGACTCTTAAAGTCATTGAATACCAGGAACTAATAGATAATTTTACAACTAGACTCATACATTGGAAAAATATATTTCTGATTCAGTCAAGGAGATTAAAATTGGTTAATTTAGTGTTATTTGGCATCCAAGAAAACCGAAGTTTAATGTATATGCTTCTAAATAAAGTCTTGCAAATAATCAATGTTGGATGTAGTTTTTTTATATAGTTAATATCTTACATTATTATAAGAAAAAGTCAACTATATTGGGATAAGGTATGCAAGCTAAAGAAAAAAGGAGGGTTGAGTCTTTATGACATTGAATGGTGGAATATTGCATCTATTAAGATGCATTTGTGGAACATTTAAAAAAAAAGATATTATGTGGGTGGGATAGATTCATTCTTATTACCTCAAAAGATATAATATGTGGCATGCTCTTATTCAATAGGCAACTTCATGGTGTTTGAGAAGGTTGATAAAGTTGAGACCTATTTTTTAGGGTTTATTCAATGAAAGGATATGTATAAATGGTTGTTATAACATTAGTAGGACCTATGACTTAATAAGGCCTAAGGTCATAGAAGTGGGATGGCTAAGAGTGGTATGGAACCCTATTTCTTTGCTAAGACATAAATTACACTTATAGCTATTAGTTCGCAAGTGATTATTCACCAAAGATAAAATGTAAATGATGGGGATTGAAGTAAATGCAAAATATATTCTATGCAAAACTCTGGAGGAATCAATTGAGCATTTATATTTCAAGTGTATCTACTCACACCAAATTTGGCCATCCATTATTAAGGGGTTAGGATATACACACCAAGATAACTCCCTCCCTATTGTATTGGTATGGATGCA
Organism: Tamarix chinensis; assembly: GCA_030549775.1. NCBI lineage: Eukaryota > Viridiplantae > Streptophyta > Magnoliopsida > Caryophyllales > Tamaricaceae > Tamarix > Tamarix chinensis. The sequence continues at coordinate 70,224,044 of CM060174.1, read as the reverse complement.
AAGTGGAGTTTTGGGTTAAAAGAGCAGAAAAAAGCGTTATACAATATATGTTTTCTACTGCAGCTTATCACATTTGGCAGGAAAGGAATGTTTGCATTTTCCAAGCATAGGAGATGAGCCTTGGTCAGCTTGTGACTACTATTGTTAGAGAGTTATCCACAATGATTAGTAGTAGCCATCATTGAAAATCTAATAATGAGTCGGTTGTCTATGTAAATGCCTCAAGATAGGGTATGTTGTTTTTATGACTTATTGGTGGATGAAATTATTGGGTTAATTATATAATATTTCTCTCATATATCAAAAAATAATGCTATTTGATAGAAGTATATCAATAATGTATAAAAATTGATGAATTAATAAAAGTGGACAATAAATTGTCCCTTTTCCCACTTACCTACCCCCTTCCACATTAATTTGACAACTATTATATCTATTTTCACAGAGAAGCTAATACACCATGATAAATCTTATAAACGTACTTACACTTTACTCCAGCACTCAAGTGCTCAAAGAGAAACATTCTTCCTCTCTTGGGTAGATACGTTCTTCATCTTTTAGATCCATTTACTTATTTTTTTGTTAATCTTTAAACTCTATTATCCTTCATTATTTTTTATTCTAAAAATATCCTAAGAAGAAAGCTCTATTGTCTCTCTCCTTTTTATGATAAAACTATGTGCCTCAAGATTCTAATCCTCCAGGTTTCCTTCTTGATTTTCTATTCTAAACCCTTTATTCTTTTCATATTTCTTATGTAAATGAAGGTATGTATCTAGTGTTAAGTGAAGAATTATTTGATTTCCTTCTCATTTTATTCATCCATATTTGAGGAAAGATTGTAATTTATTTTTCTTAAGTGTCTTAAATAGTTTTGATAGTTTCTTATGTTGAAATAATATTTTTAATAAAGTTTATCTCTTAATTTTGAAAGGTAATCAAGATGATTGAAGGGTATTAGTTTCAAGACCCTAGGCTTAAAGTATTTTCAATTCTTATTTCTATTGGCTTAACTTGGAGTTTTGGTAAATCCAACTCAAATTCTTTATATAATAGGATTATATGTGAAACTAGGTATTTTTATGTTTTTATATGTGTTGATGCATGCTAATAATTTGTCAAAATTATGAAAGTAAGCTTATGTTTAATTTGCGTAGCTCTCTATTTTAGTGTCTGTATGATGCAAAAATGATATTTTGCTTATTTTGAATTATCCATTAGCCTCATTGATGTGTGCTCCTCAAGTTTATACAAAATAATTCTATGTTTGCTAACATATTAGGAAAGTTATGACAAAATGCATTTTAGGTTTTTTACACACTTGTCTCATGTTAAGGCCAAACTTAGCAATAGGAGTTGGATTTCTTGATGTTAACATGTCCATTAATTTCATTGTATGTGTTTACATAATGTTAAACATATGATAGTCCTAATTTTGAATACATATGATGAAAAAAATGCTAAAAATAAGTTATGATGACTTTAGAGGCATTTTAGTCATTTTACAAGGCTACTAAAAAATACTACAATGTAAATTAAAAATATATTTTATTATCCTAAGTGGTAATTCATGTGGTGCACTATAAATAAATTGTCTTAAATTGAAAGTTTATTAGTAGAAAGGAGTATTTTTATCTATTCAATACATGGATGTAATTTTTATGGAGGCCTATTTTATGGCTTAAAATATGAGTTTTAAATTAAATAAGTGCTGGTATGAAATTTGGATGATATGTGTATGATTTAGTAATTAAATGCATTAAAATGAGTTTAGGGCTTAAATAAGGATAAAAATGGTCCAGATGATAAAAAAAATGTATCAGAATGAGATATTTGGCCATTATTGAATTTTTTTGTTCTTGAATTTTATTAAAAATTAACTCTTATTTATTGTTGGATTTTTTTACCTTTTGAATAATCGAACTTTAAGTTGTTAGTTATGGCTTAGTACCCAATTAAAATCCTTTTAAGGTGTTAATGTAATATTGTGGTCTAGTATGATTAAGAGATTGAGTATGGATATTGAAATGTAGAATGTGGGTATGTGGTGGATGTGGACTACTAAAAATGGTTAAGTTTGATATTACGTGTATCAATTTTTAAGTGAAATTACTTGAATAAAATATTAATTAGAACTTAAAGTGAGATAATCTTTAGTTAGGGCTAGGATCTATAAGCCTTAGATTGGCCTTCGAGGTAGGGTTAGCCTTGGACCGTTCCATTTATATGATTGGATCTTTGGGTCAAGGCCTTATGTATAATCTTTTAGGATTCTATAGATCTCTTATAATATATGTGTAGTTAAGTAATAAGTGACAGAGGTGGCTATAACATTAGTAGGTTCTTTGACTATCTTTACATTAGATATTGTAAAATTTGTAGTGGATTACTTAACGATCTTTTTTTAGATAGATGTATACATCTTTTTATCGATGTTAATAAGTAAATTCATTTTGCTTGATCATATTGAATGAAACTTTAAAATATGGTTGATTTTAAATGTTGTTATGCCATAAACAATATACATGCCTCCAAGTGTATCCCATGTTTAACCTATTTTATTCCGTGTTATGTCTTACACCATGTCGTATGTTTTAACTTCACAATATGCTTTGTGACATGAATGTATCATGTTTCATGCTAGCATTTATTGAGTTGTTGTGATTTGCTCAATGTGTACTCTGTATTGATACTGAGCTTTTTCAAATGATTTTGTGCTGGGATTTATGATGATGATGTGTCTAGGTTTGGCTTTGAGACTTAGGGTTAACTAGTGTCATACTCTTGTGGTGTCTTTTGTATTATCTTTAGATAATTATAGATTATTATGTTATACCTCTATTTTTTTTGATCAACTTATCTCACATTTAGATTAGTGATGTGTTGAGAGTTGTTTACCCTTTTAAACATCACAAATTATTATTTTGAGGTTACCTTTCATTTATTTATTTGAATTTAAATTGGAAAACATTTTAACCTTGCAATTAGCGTAAGAAATGTGATGGATGTTGGACTTATATTAAGTATAATGGTATCACTCTTTAATTTATTTATTTAGATTATGTGAGTTAATATGTAAAATGATTTTTTTCTAAAAGTGAGATTGCTACAAAGTATAATAGTTTCAATAATTTAGTAGGGGAAATTTTTCCACATCACTCTATGTTTAGGTTTTTTCTCTAATATTGCTCTCTTTAAATATTTTGTACAATAGCTTAAGAGTAATAAAATGTTCTTCTCTTAAGGTTTTCTTTCTTTGCCTATTAACAAATTCAATAATATTTTTACTCATATAAATTTTTTCATAATTCCCTTATTTTTACCTTTTATTTTAGTTCTTTTTGTATATTATATATTATATGGTGTTGGTAGAAGTTGCTCATATATGGGGAGTTGAAGAGAATCTAGAATGGATGATAACAAAGAAAAGAAGAGTGTTTGGTCAATTAATACATTTAGAAAAAAATATGAATCGGTCACTATGATCCCTAAATAAATGAGCTTAATTGATTTATTAATTAAGTTTTAATTAATAAATAATGACCTTAATCAATCAGCTTCATTGATTATTTTTTCATTAGCTTGGTTCTAGGTTTATCGTTTAGTCTATATAAATGCCTCTATCATATAGAGTTGTTATAAGAATAAGGGCGCAAGAGAGAGGGTCACAACCCGAGATCCCAAGAGGTTATAGATCTTGGAAAATTCACTTATACTAGATCTAGAAAAATCTCAATTAGGAATGATAATTCTTTTTAATTGAGTAGATTAATCAAGATGATTGTTCTTGATAGTCCAATAAGGGGGAAAATGAGTTAAGTGTTTCTTGATCATTTGTGTCACTTGAAAGAATAGCATGAAAATATTTATGTTTGGAAATCATTTATTAGTTTATATTTTGCATATCCTACTATTCTCTATTATATTTGATTGTCCAAGGTTGTATAGAGAGTTCCTACGAACACATGTCTATTGTATTTGGAAGGTTTTCTATAAGTTGTAGGATAGATTTAAGATAGAGGTCCATCATGGAGTTTCCCTAACAAATGGTATCAAATACTAGTTAATGTTAGACATCTATCTACAGGCTCAAGTTAGGTTGAAGATTGCACAATAAAGGAACGTGATATTTGTATAAAGACCAAAAGGGTATCTCTTCAAGCTTGCTGGGAGCAGCATTGTAAAAAATTTGTCTTAAGGGTAAGAATCATTAGATGGAAAATGATTCCATGATAATGTGGTTTGATCTTGTATGCAGACACATATGGCTTGAAGGGGAGGTTTGTTAGAATTCAAGCCCATTTGTAAATAACTAAAGAGGGCCTAAAATGGTGGATATGATGTTTGGTCAATTAAGATATATTTAAGGAATAATTTTTTTAGACCAAAAAAGGGGGTTTGAAACCCAAAACAAAGAACAATTTGCCTCAATCCGAATAAAAACACCACCAAGGAACAATACCTCCTACATGATTAAAAAGTAACAAAGAAGACACTTCAGAAGTAAGGGAATCAAACAAAGCTAAACCCAAGGAAAAGGCATGACCTATGTTAGCCAATTGATCAACAGCTACACTAGCCTCCCTAAAGAAATGGGAAACAATGCATCTATAAAATCTTTCCATAAGGGTGTCGCATACTACAATGATGTTCAAATAAGGATGATGTGGATTAGGCTTACCATTTTGCAAATGAACAACTAACATTAAATCATTAGCCACCATCACATGCCGAAAACCCTTTTCTTTGGCAAGGTACAAACTATAGTAAATTGCTCATAATTCCACAAGTAAGACATTTCCAAAGCTCACATTAACTGAGAAATCATATATCCATCAACCAACATGATCCTTCGCAACACCACCTAAGGAAATAAACCCCGTATTACTCTTCGCACTACCATAAGCATTAATATTCACCACCCCTTTGTTGGGATTAAGCCATCCCGCATCCTATGGCCCATAACTATGCCCTAGGTTTATAAATTCAATAAGCTTTCTCTAGACTACAAAATCCTCAAGATCAAGTTTATGCACTACTTGAGTCAACATATAAGGCTCCGTACTTTCACTCACAAAGACTCATTTTTTTCTCTGATGTTATAATTTCTATACCACAAGAGCAAAGATGAAGACCCAAGTAGGAGCATGAGGATGAATTTGTTGTTTCTTATCCATGTTACTACTTAACTAATCCTAAAGTGATTCGATAAAGAAATCGTCCCCTATGTAGAAGGAAGAAAATTCTCCCAAAACTTTTGAATAAAGTTGTAGTCATGAAGGATATGCAGGAGTGTTTCCTCACCACCATAGTAAGCAAAAATGTTATCCTCTGTTAAATGACATCTTTTATGGTTGGAATTCATTAAAAGGAAATCATGTAGTGCAATACACAAGAAATTCTTAACTCTTTGGCATACTTGGACACACCACACATTTTTCTACCTCAAAAAAGTTGGGTTGACATCTCCTTGTAACATCCTATAAGCTGACTTCACTAAGAAATTACCATCATTGCTCTCATCCCAAAAAGGAACATCACGCTCTGTTGAGACATAATGCACCCAAAATCCTACAAGCTCAATCAGAGTAAAGTGAGATAGTCGATGTGCAAACATATTCCAATTCCAACCATTTGGGCCTAAGTAATCAGCAACTGGACGAGAAATATCCACTAGATCAACCATCCCTTGAGCATGATTGATGAGCGGGCCATTTCCTATCCACCAGTCCATCTAAAATTGTGTATCACATCCTCTACACAAATACCAATGGATACCCAATTGCAAGCTCTCAATTAAATTATAGATTAGCCTCCAAATCGGGGAGAAACTTGAGGAGCAATGAGCAACCAATAGTGAATGATGCTTAAGATACTTTTCAAAGAGTATCTTAATATAAAGGCCATCCTTCTTGTACAAAATATCCCAAATTAGTTTGAGAAAAATTACTTTATTAGTATCTTCCGAATGCCTTAGGCCTAGGCCCCCATTTTCCTTTGGAAGACAAATTTTGTTCCAACTCATAAATGAGTTCTACGTTTCTTCGTCTAACTACCTCAAAGGAAAGAACAATTAAGTTTTTAAATTTGATTACTGATAGTCTTAGAGAGGAGGTAAGTCTGTATATATAGTAGCCGACACAAACTGGATAAGAGTAGCTCTCCTTTCCAAGGAAAAAATATTTGACCTCCATGCAAATATGTGTTTCTGAATGCGGTCTATGACATGGCGAAAAAGATTTATCGAGATTCTCCAATCACAAAGGTTCACTCCCAAATACTTTCCTAAAGAACTTACCTAAGACATACCCACAATTGAAGTAATTTGTCTAGCCAAGCCACAAGGAGCATTACAAAAAAAATAATGGATGAATTCTCCGAGATAATCTTATGTTCTGATGCTGAGAAAAAAGTTTGGAAGACTTCCATAATAATAGAAATTTGGTAACCAAGGCTTGAGCAAATAACAACAAATCATCTGCAAAGAACAAATGCGATATCTTGGTGCCACCCCTAGAGGTCAAAAAGGGTCTCCATTTTCGGGCCTCCACACGATCAAGAATCAAATGAGAAAGCCTCTTCATACAAGTAATAAAAGGGTATAGGGATATGGAGTCACCTTGGTGAATGCCACAAGTAGGGGAGAAATCTTCTATTAACTTAGCATTCTAAATCACCCATACAGAAGGAGAAGAGATAAAAAAAAACATAACCACCTGGATAAAAACACTTGGGATACTAATACAACACAAGGTGTTATCAATAAAGTGCCAATATAAGCGGTCATAAGCTTTCTCCAAATCAATCTTTAGAGCCATAAAACCCTTAACACCTTTCTTCTGAAGTATAACATGTGAAATTTCCTAAGCCACAATAACATTATCTCTCATGTGTCTACCTAGGAGGAAGATATTTTGGTGGATACCAATGATCTCCCCTAGGATGGGTTTTAGGCATTGACCAAGACTTTAGTGAACAGCTTACAAACCATATTATAAAGACCGATTGGCCTAAATTGGGTAACTGATAAAGGTCTCTCCACATTTGGAATAAGGCCAATCAGAGTCACATTAAGACAAGATGTGAAGACCCCATTATGGAAGATCTCAACCACAAAAGTGAATATATCCTCCTCCACAATTCTCCAAAACTTTTGGTAAAAGCAATGGTTGAAATCCGTCAAGACCCTAGCTCTTCTAAGGACTCATAGAGAACACTACCGCTTTAACCTCCTCATGACAAATGGTTCAACTCAAGGATAGACAATTCGCATTATCCAAGGGAGAAAAAAGTTTGAGAAGGCCCAAACACTTTCCTTACTATTGTTCAAAAATATACAAGGTTTTGTAAAAATTCATCACCATTTTTCTTAGGCCCTCTTCATCATCAATCCACTTCTTGTAGTCATCCTTAAGTCCAAAAGTCTTGTTTATGCATGTTCATGGTTCAAAGAAACTTGGTGAAGGAATTTAGTGTTTCGGTCTTGAAGTGTTATGGTATCCATATTAGACTTTTAGAACTTTTTCTCCAGTTATACTAAGCCATCCAAGAACTAGAAGTGAGATCTTGTTGGATTCCCCAATCCTAGCTCGCAACCTCTTCTTCTTTTGAAAAAATATTGTCAAATTAATTGATGTTTCATAGTTTAAGGCCCAAAGAACATTGTGTCAAATTATCATCAATACCTCCATTGCCCGACCATAAATAGGTAACTAAAGTATGAATATCTTTAATTGTCAACCCCGCAGCTTCAAACTAGAAATGGTGGTATTGTTGGCCGTCTTGCTAGGGCTCCAAACTCAAAATAACTAGGTAGTGATCACCATGCATACATTTCACGTGCAAGACGTGTGCATGTGTTTAGGCTACCTTCCAACTATCATTTGTAACTACTCTATCAATCCAAAACCTCACTCTACGTCCACCAGCCCTCCCATGCCACATAAATTTGGGTCTAAGAAACCTAAATCTAAAAGTTCACAATAACGTGGTCTATCATTAAAAATAAAGCAACCCTTGAGGTGGTGAGAACAACCAATCCTATACTCATCAAGTGAGATAATATTGTTAAAATCTCACCCATCACCCATGATAATAAAACACCCTCTAAAATGGAGCACAAATCATCCCATAACTCATCCCTTACAATAACTAACGGTGATGTATAGATCCTCATAAATAGGAAGGGTCATTGGGAGTTAATACGAACATTATCATGGATCATCTAACGAGTAGCCCCAAGGATAGAAACAGAAACCCTATCCTCCCTCTATAACAACCAAACACCTCCAAAAAATCCCAAAGCCTCAAATCTAGCATTACCTTGGAAACCAAGTTTCCTAATGAACGAATCTACATGCACACCACTAATCCTTGTCTCAACGAGAACCACGATAACTAGATTGACTTGCTAAATCCTATCATAAAAATAATGAAGAAACATATTGTCCCCTGCATCTTGGATATTCCAAAAGATAAATTTGGAAGTGTTATCCAATAAACAAAACCATTATTGGGGAGCAGGAGAAGGGCCCCCTCCTCCATCATCACCTTATTATTGTACTAAACTCATCGGTCCCTCTTTCAAAAGAAAACTTTTGGGGTGGGATAGAGATTCATGCTTAGTTTTGCATGTAGACTTTCTCTATGTGGACACTAACAATGTGGATCCTTTGCTACTGGACTTGGTTGTTTTGCTACTATCTACTCTCTTACCCTTGTCTCTAATTGTTAGACAGGTGGTTGTAGAGGCTTCCCAACCATAGAAGGAGATAGTCTTCACCTAGGCCACTTTCTTAATCTTGTGGTAAGCCCCTACCCCACTTCCTTCCTTGTGGACCTCCCTCCTAGCCTATAGTGGGGCTTCCATTAGATCTATAAGAATGGAGACTACTATCTTGGGATTAGAGTTATGGTACAACTCCTTATAACCCTTAGACTCATCCTCTAAGTTTTACAAAATTGAAAAGGTAGAGCCCATGGGAAGGGGTAGTTCCTATGTTTGCTTGCTAGGTCTGTTTGATAGGGGTATATACTAGCATTAGCCTTATCCACCATAGAATGGGCTCATTCAGGTCCAATGGGTTGGTGATTAGACTTAGTATTGCATCTTTTGTTAGATACCAACATCTAAGGCCAATAAGGTGATGATTTTTCTCCTTCCTCCCTATTTTCAATGTCAACCTTCTCAGCTGCTCTAGCTTGAGTTGTGTCTTGTTCTTTATAAGCCATCACTTTCAAGCTTATTGGTAAATCAAATTGCACATTTCCTACCATACCACAATAAAAGTTTCCCAAAGTTAACCTCCACTTCCAATCGAACAAATCTACCCTTAACAACATGGTGTGTATGCGAATCCAGTTTGATAAACCTACCAATTAAGGGCATGTTTGGTTTAACTTTTGATAAGTAGTTTTTTATAAAAGTAATTATAAAAATTAATTTTAGATTAAAATAAGTATTTGGTTTTACTTTTAAAAAATTATTATAAAAAAGTAATTAATAAAAATCACTTTCTATAAGTAATTAATCATACTTTCTAAAATAACTTCTACAACAAGTGGCATGATATCTACTTAAAAAAAAGTTGTTCATGTTAGCACACATTTCTCATCCCCATCCTTGACCATTGTTTGGTTTATGTTGGCTCAATCTCCTCCATTTTTTCTCTCTATTTATGTTTCTCTGCTCTACAGGGTGTTGCAAAAAATTTCAACCAAGGCCGACGTGCCCGTTTGCATCCTCTATCCCTGATGCTCACCTTCTCCATTTTTTTTCTTGCAATGCCATCACCATTTTTTCTACTTCCGTCTAACGCCACTCTTTGCTCCGTCTTCGCAAGATACAAATCTATAATTGGGCTTTAATTTTCCGTCCTCTTCCAATTTCAAGTTTGTTATTCTCGCCTTCTCCATCTCCTGTTCATCGTCTTTGATTTTGTTGGGTATGTTTTTTTCTCATTTGAGGAGGATTTTGGGGTTAGGGAAAGGTCGAGAAGGTTTTTGAGAGTTTGAAGGATGGGCTGCAAAGGTTTTTTTGTCTTTTGTTGGTTGAGGGTGTATTGAAACCATTGCTATGAACATGCCCAGACGTTTCCCTCCTCCCCCTCTCCTTCCGTATTGGAGGGCAGGGCCAAGTTTCTATTTGAAGTGTCACGGTGGCCTCAAGAGCTTGTCGGAGGCTATATTTTCCCAATTTAGTGCTTGCATGTCGTTAGCCTCCATCATGTTAATGGAATGGCACCTAATGGTAGTGTGGTTGTTATACCTACCTGATAAACAGATATTCCAAAATAATAAAATGTTTTAAGGCTTGAATTCTTCATATATGTGTAAGATATATATATATATAGAAAAGTAATCAATGATAGGCCAAGAGAGGGAGGAGCTCAAACCTGAAAGGGGTGCTAATTTAGATCTCTCGGATATTTAGTTGTTTAATGCACTTCATCAATGGTTGAATAGATTTGGCTGTGTTCATTTCTTGCTACTCATATCTGAATTGCTGATTCTTCATCATTATCCTTTTATCAAGGTAGGCATGATGATTTTAAGTTTTGAAATTGAAGTCCTATATTGTCGGTTGATAGACGTTAGGTTCTTCTAGAGGAAATTCACCTAAAACTTGGCGAGGCAAGGTCCACTCTGTTTATAGATGAATATAAACCTAATACTCAAAATGTATCTTTGTTTTGGTACTTTAAAAACTACATCCTATTATGTGATACGAACCCAAAGGGGGTACTCCCCCAGTGGGCCCCAGGGGTACTGATGCGGACCGCACATCATCAACTACACCTCTCCTTTCGCTTTTTGGTAATTGTATCATGTTGTTTCCTCACTCATATAATTCTACGTTTTCCATTTTCAGGGTAAGTTGGGATTCAAAGCTTGATTAAGGAATGAAGGCAACAAGCATGGACGAAAGTAAATTTCAACTGTGTTTTTTTTATTTATTTATGTTATTAATTAAGCTTGAATGTGTAACACGTTGTAATCATGGTCGGGACATCAATATTTTTGTAAGGGTGTGTGTGTTTAGTGGCCGATGATGTTTTCCTATGGTTTTTGGAAAATTCCATTGATAGTCTCGGGTTAGGCGGAGTTGGTTTCCAATGGCCGCCCTCGAGCCTAAATAAGTATGGATAACTAGTTCCAGATTCCCTATTAGCATTAGATTCAGGACCGGTATTATCTCGTGATAATTGCCTCCTAAATCTAATGAAAATAGGACTATCTTGTTAACCTTTTTTTGGGTCGAACCCGGACTTGAGCCCTGGCCCAAAGTTCTGGCCCGCTCGGCAGCAGCCCTCGCGCCCTAATATCCCACCTTTTTTCGTTTCCTCTTAAGGGGAGCCCCAATCTCCTTTTCGTTGTTTCCCTCCTGGTGGCTCGACCCCTTTCTCCATTCCTCCTTGTCGTCGACCGTTGCTTGTCACCATCGCCTCACATCCACCTTTTGTCTGCCCCGGATCTTGCCCCTGACATCCAATCTGAGGCCGTAGGTCAACTGTTTTCTCCCCCTTACCCACTCTCCCTTTTTTTTGTCGCGCTCGATTCCCGTTATATAGGCATGGTAAGGTTTGTTTGAGGAAGACGCCGGATAAATGAAAATCTTTTGGGTTAATTGTTAGCTCAGACACAAAATCCGTTGAAGTATCAACGTCTGGCTCGGAGAGTACTTCGATTCAGGGGAAACGATTACGTTCCCGCCCCCCGTTTGACGGATCGAGTACGATCCGGCTAGTCGGGTTTGTTTCATTATGCCTACTATAGTAAATTGGGTCGATTTATTTTCCCATTGATCCATAAATGTCAATCTGAATAGGTTATATTTGTCAATTTATTCCAAGTGTAAGCACTGGTAGTATATCATGCATATCACTCTCCTCCATCTAGTATGCTTCTTCCACTAGTCTTGTGGATGAGAGGGCCAAATGATTTTCCTTCCATTGAGCTCTTAAGCATTGTCACATATACCTGTTTAGGATTATTAATCATGTTAGATGATTGGAATGTGGAAGCTCTAGAAGTAAACTCTACCTGTGAAGATGTACCACCCTTACCTGTCATGTTTTGGTAATTCATTTATCACAAGAGCTTTGGGTACAACATGCTCTTTTAGCCTCATTGCTACTATAGGATATGTTTGTAGTGTTGGCTCTATGTGGATTAAAGGCAAATAGGTTTTTGGCCTCTGGGAATGGTCTGGGTGATTTCCAATCTGGATAAGTGATTTGGTGGTAAGATGAGTAGTTATCATATATTTATTTCTACAAATTCCATTAACGATGCAAAGATGATATCAACCTTTCGGTTGCTCTTTAATAGCATTTCGATTGTATTAGCTATTTAGTGCTGGAGATCCTTTGTTGGAAGAGTAAGGAGAATTTTTTATTGTGGAATAAAGGTTGTTGGGTAGACAGATAGACATGCAACAGCTAATGAATAAAATTACAGCATAGAGAGAGGGTACTTTCATGAATTTGTGAAAAAGGAAAAGGCGATTGTTTGCTGCTTCCTACTATGCTTCTGTGAAATTGGGTGGGTGGGTATGCAACTATGCATCATTGCGTCTCATCAAATTCATTTATTTATCATGAGTCATTTTACCATGGGTGAGCTAAATGGAATATATGTATACGTTTTTACAAACAAAAAAATGTCATATTCAAATCTTACAAGTATTTTCTTATCCGCATCTACTGGAATATATATATAGAGAGAGGGGGGAGGGAGGGAGAGAATTTTGGATACTACCTGCCTTATTTCAATTTCTAGTATAAATACATATACAGACACAAAAAATTCATATTCAAGTGTTACGGGTATTTTCTTCTATTCATATATGTACTTATATCCATTTAAATATATTTATATACACATCTATTATATATATATGTATGTATATGTATGTATGTATGTATGTATGTATGTATGTATGTATGTATGTATGTATATAGTATCCACCATATTTCAATCCTTAATTTAGGGAAACCTTCATACTTTTTTTCTCATAAGGTTTAATTTTACAACCAAATTATGTACACTTAAAATATTGCATTACTTGCAAGCTAATATCATATTAGCTTACTCTCTCAAACATATTAAAATTATCATATTAGCTTACTTATGCATTAGATATTTTGGAAATATCAACCGAAAGAGTAACGATTGCATTATATATAATATGGAAGTTGTAAGAGTAACGATAATATGATATTTGTAGGATCTATTGCATCTTCATTAGATACTGTACATTGGACCGAATCAAGACATTGAGGAGATCAAGAAAGGCAATAGACCTAGTTCAAGCTTCAACAAGATTGGATGGTCCTATATTATTGATGGTCTTAATTGGCTTGAGAATGTGTGATACCAAAAAATTCAAGTGAAAAATCATTCTACCTCAACAAAAAAAAAGATTACTTAGCATGGGTGAAACTTGAAAGTAAAACTGGACTTGGGAGAGACCTAATAATAGGTGCAATCACTTGTGGGGAGGATAGATGGAAGATATTTATTCAGGTAAATTGCAATTATAGATTTTTTCACACATTTTTTATTATTATATATAACGTGTAATAATTTCAACTTTTTTTTATCTAGCAAAAACCAAGTTGTAAATACTTTTGCAATAAGCCAATAGCTCATTTAGATGAGCTTCGGTTAATCTTTGGTGGTACTCATGCAACCGGAGAACATTCATGGGCTCCATCTCATGGGATGCATCCAAGTTTCGATAAGGATGATGAAGAATTAATAATAAGTAATGTAGGTCCTTCTAAATACCAAAAATTAATTGAGATCAGGGATTGTGAATTTGTGATTCTAGTGACTCAGATGGTGGGACGTGCTAAAAGGAAAAGTCAACCAATAAGTGTTCTAAGAGTCAACAATCTAGTTCTAATGAGAGAAAGGAGTCAGCTAGTGAAAAACTTGATAATAAGTTGCTACAATTGTGTGAATATGCATTTAAGAGTAACAATGATCCTCATTTGCCAACACCTCAAGCTTTACCAACCCCTACCATAAAAGAATGTTTGGCTATTCTAAATGCCATCGCTGATGAAATTTCTGATGAGTTATTTATCCTCGGTACTAATGTTTTCAAGGATCCGGATAACAAAGACATATGGATGTATATGGCTCCCCAAAAACGTAATGTTTAGTGGAAATCTTTAATGGATCCATCTAAGAATTGATCAAGGATGTTAGGTTATTATGGTTTCTTTAAGGGTTTTTTTTCTATTTGTAAAACCATGAATTATAAATTCTCTTTTTTATGTTGAACTTATGTAATTTTCTTGAATTATGACCATTGGCTATATCATCCATTCCTTAAATGATCTAACTTTAATAGACTTTGGCCATTCAATCAAATGCATATCATATTTGCTTGTATTAGCTCTGAAATATTCATGTTTTTCGATGAAAAATGTAAATGTTGTTTGTTGTATATAATTTGAATTAGCTTTTAGTGGGATACAAGATTATATTTTATGCATTCTTATTAATTCAATATGTATTGAGTATATGTATAATATAAGTGATGCCTTGATTTTGAATAGATGGATGATTGAAAAAAAAAAGACTACTACTACTTTTACTTGTACTACGACGTTTGCAAAAGAGAAGGAAGACATCTATTGAGAAGTAAGTTTGATTAGATTCTTCTAAAACAGGCCACCAGTTTGTCCAATGTATATTAAATGGTCATGATAGGCTACATCATGATTTATTTAGAATGAAGAAGGATGTTTTTCTAAGGCTATCAATTTTTTTAAGATCAAGGAGGCCGATAAGTGATACTTATAATGTGATTGTTGAAGAACAATTGGCAATTTTTTTATATACAATTGGTCACAATGAAAGGAATAGAGTTGTGCAATATCGATTTCAACACTCTGGAGAGACCATTAGTAGATATTTCAACAATGTTTTAATTACTATATCAAAGATTGCTGGTGAGATTATAAGGCCTCATTGAAGCCTTGACAAGGTCCCTCCTGAGATCATAAATGATTCAAGACTTTGACCTTATTTTAAAGATTGTGTAAGAGTGATAGATGGAACACATATCGAAGCTTGTGTTCCAAAGAATAAACAAACGCCCTATCGTGATCATAAAAGAGTGTGTTCCCAAAATATTATGGCAATTTATTTTTTTGAGTTGTTCACATTTGTAGAAGCTGGATGGAAGGAGTTGGCTCATGATTCTCGAATATTCCAACACTATATTCGAGATCCCAACAAAAACCTTCCTCATCCTCCTCGAGGTAAATAGAACATTAATTTATATATTAAGTATAATATATTATAGTTGAATAATATGAACTTATATTTTATACAGGTAAATATTATGTGATTGATTTGGGTTATCCCAATACATATGGTTATCTTGCGCCATTCAAGGACATAAGGTATCATCTATCCAATTTTCAAAGAGTTGGCGGTCTATAAGGAAAAGATGAGTTATTCAATCATTTATACTCGTCAGTGCAAAATGTGATTAAGCGTTGCTTTAGTGTTTTGAAGGCTCATATTTCCATCTTAAAGAAGATGTCAAATTATAGTTTGGAACAACAAATGTTCACTGTCATTGCAACAATGACAATCCACAATTTTATTAGACTGAATGGAATGGATGATATATTATTTGATGATTTTTGTAGCAGATAAATATATGAATAAAACAATAAGAATAGGGATATTGGACAACATGTAGAGGGTAGAGGTGCTAGAGAAATGGAAATGTTATGGTGTAGAATTGTAGATAATATTTACCATGCACGGCATTGAGTTGTTTGAGTTTAGGATGTTTATTGTGAATGTAAGAATATTCATCGCATAATATAAATTTTTATTATTATTACTATTTGAATTTTAGATGTTAGCAAATTTTATAAAATTTGGTTAGTGATTGTTCATAATTTTTTTTAATAATTTTATAATTTTTAGTACTTTATAATATCTTTATACTTTTCTATTTTTTATAATTTTTTTATGTTTCATATGATTTTTAGTGTTTATTATTAAATAATTTATATAATAATTATTACTAAAGATATAGATATAGGAAGATAAAAATTGAAGATGGAAAACAAAAAGTAAACTTATAGTAGAAAAATAAAAACCAAACACTAATAAAGTACAAAAAGTAGTTTTTAAGTATTAACCACTTATACAACAAAAGTAAAAAAAACATATTTTTTACTTTCCAAAGTACTTTTTAAAAAGTACTTTTGTAAAAGTAATTTCTATCTAAAAGTAATTATTGAAAATAAATAAAATCAAACGAGGGCTAAGTCTCCAATATAGTGAAGTTTGTCATTATTATAAGAAAACCTCAATCAAAACCCCAAGTATATGAACCCATACCACCTTGGATTTGATTGATGAGTTTGAGACATCAAACTCCGGTGACTACCGTTGCACTGTTAAGTAATATTGGAAGATAGTCCAAGGAACACCACTAAGGACATAGTTATAGTCACACTTTTTCTAGAATTTCACCAAGAAAAAGCCATTAACCAGTTTAGTAAGTTTATAGGATTCATCCAAAGTCCACATGTCCCTCAATTTATGAGAGATTATCTCATATCTTAGGTTCTTGTCTATAAGTTTAACAATAAGGCAACACTAGTAAGGTTTTCTCATTTCACACTTTTTGGCAATAGTGAGAAGAATTTAGGGCCATTTAGCATTAGGAATATCTTTATCATCAGAACAGTTCTCGTCAAAGTCAGCATCATGTTCATCCTATTCTAACTCATTCATCTGTGAGTAAATCACTTTTGAAACCTAGCCAACCAGCACCTCATGTAAACTCCAATTCATAGTGCTAAATCATTCGCTATTATATACATCATCTGTCAATTCCTCCTAATTTAATGTCCGATCTATATGGTCCCTATTGTTAACCTCTATATTGCAAGAAACAAATCGCACAGGAGACGTCAGCAATTGACGCTTGTTTCCATTGGCATACTGCCTTTTAGGAGAGGATGTTGATTAGGGAAAGAAGGGGATTGAGAGAAGATTAGATTCTTGTGGGTGAGCATTCAAAATTCAAAATTTTAAATCATCGACAAAGCTCCATTCGAAAAGAGTCTTTTAATAATACTAATTGGTCATTATGGTCCTTAAATGAATTCTTTATTTGTTTCATAATGTAAAACATTATTGATTAAGTTTTAATTAGTAATTAAAGACCTTAATTGGTCACTTCATCCATTATCTTTCTTAGCCCATATAAAGACCTCTATTATATATAGTTTTCATGAGAACTATGAAGCAAAAGAAAGGGTGAGGTAGATGTAAGGATCACCACAAAGTGGGATGTGAGAGGTAATAACTAGGGATAAAATTCTTGTAGTTCTACATCTAGAGGTTGGATCTAGAAAAATATCTTGTGGTTCTATATCTAAAGGTAAAATCTAGGTAAATTTCAATTGGAAACAAGGATTCTTTAATTGAATGGATCAATCAAAGTTTTTGTTCTTGATAATTCTAGGGAGGGAAAAAAACACGAGTTCAGTATTCCTTAATTTTTTTTATATCACTTGAAAGTATAGTAATAAAATATTTAAGTTTGGCTATCCTTGATTGGTTTATGTTTTGCACATCATGTTAGACATAGGTTTATTTTATCAAGAAGGGTTCTTAAGGGTCACATTAAAGGTTCAAAACATAGTTCCATAAAAAAAATTCCCTAGCAATTTCTTTTAAATTTACTAATTTTATTTTGAGACAAAGTCACCTCTAAACATGGGTGCATAAACTATGCAGTTGTCTAGAATCTCCAACAATTTAGGACGTCCCAATTTTTATTGTATTGTAAGTGACATCTCCAACACATATCAGTAGCTACAACACATATGCAACACACACATATCAAAATCCATTTAATTGTGTGTAATATAATTATTTCAAAACTTGTGACTAGACAGATAAATAGATAGTTTTTTATATCTATACTAACTACGTGTTTTTTTAAATAAAAAAAAAACTTAATGTATATCTATCTATATTTAAATGTATGCGGTTTAAGGATTGCAACCTAAAACCACAACGCCATACAAGAAGATATAACATTTTTTATGTACATATTGATTAACATTATGTTTGCACAACTAGCTAATTAGTTAGTTGAAAGCTTAAAAATTACTAGTCCCTAGGAGATTAATCTGGAAAAAAATCTACTTAAAAAAACCTTGTCATCACACTAACCATTTTTCAATCAAATGAGGTTGTCCTTCTAAGCTTTTTTTTCACGATAGTTTAATTGAGGTTAAACAAGGCAAAAGCTAACTTATTTACACATCCAAACATACACTAATATTTAATTAATTATGGATATGTTTGAGGAAGATTTTTGACATCCAACATCTATTTTTTCATTATAGATTTTAAAATTTTAAATAAACTTTAGTAAGTTTATCTTCTAAATAAGTTAAAACACTAATGAAAACAATTAAAGCAAACAACTATGATTCACCCAAACACGCCATATATCATCTAATGAATTGTAACAAAAATACAATAGACTATAGATTTACGAAAGAAATACTCTCTCTCTCTCTAAAGACGAGTATATAATATATATAGATATATATATATATAATGACAAGTATAATATGTTATATTATTAACTTACCATAAAGTTAAAAAGTGGTAGTAAAAATTTCTGTAATTGGAGCCCTTCCATGTTACCATGAAAAATCATGTAATGAGAAAATTATTACTTTGAAGAATTATTCGGTTTAATTTAAGAATAGGTGATATGTTGGAGAATTATAGGACATTTGCTTTTTTTAAGTAGCTTAAATAAGGCTAATAAATTGAAACAAAAAATAAATCAACAATAAGTAACGAAGAAGGAAGACAGGGATGAAGCCCGAGCCGCCAATGCTAAACTTGTTAGTGGGCCTCTTCTGCGGCAACACTACTAGAGCCTCTGATCTTTACTGGGGAGTGGGAATCGGAATAGCGGCCGTCGTGTAGTATATATTGATTGATTGGCAGGGATATGAATCCGTCACGGGGCAGCGTTCACAACCAACAATTCCATCTCCCCTTAGATTAGCCCGAAATCCGTAAGATTTCTCCTGGGTTCTGGGTTGACGGCCGAAGGTGGTGGTGATGGGGGCAGAGATAGCAAATGGTGAAGCAAAAACCCCCGTCCCTTATAAGCCGAAGGAGCATAAAGAAGCTGTACTACCACCATTGGTATTGGGGCTCCAAGCATCAGCTCTTGTCGATCATGTAGCAAGGGTCGATTGGTCTCTCCTTGATCAAATTCCTGGTGAAAGAGGTGGCTCTCTGCAGGTATGCATTCCCCCCTTCAATTCCCTTGATTATCGACCAGGAATTTTGGTTGTCGTTATTTTGTTCTGGGATTATGCCTTTCCATTGGGTTATTTATCAGGATCGGAAGGCGTCTGTATAGATGCAACAATGATAATTTCATCTCATGCTGTGCTGGAAACACTAAAATTATATATTGCACTGCACTTCGTTCGGCAACGTATTCATTTTTAGGCCACTTCAGAAGAATCTTGATTCTTGTTCTTGTAGTAATATTTTTTTTACATCTAGAGTCCCGGCCGCAGGCCATTGAGTGACCCAAAGACAGGAACGCTCTAATAGGTAACCGTAGCAAATCAGCCCGTTGATGTCTTACGTCCATAATTCACGTTATCAATTTCAATTCAAGTTTCTGTAACGATAGGCAGTGTCAATTTGAGTGGAAGACTAGGTAACATAATACCCTGTCTTTGACAAAGCCTGAGAGGCTAAAATATAGAAAGACTAATGTTTCCGAAAGTCTTGCATGGAGTACTGCATGAGGTTAGATTCGAATCCCGTAACTAGCAGACTAACACACCCCCTTGGATGACTTATGATTAAATTGCGTTGCGACACACTAGTGGGCCGGCATTAGGTTGGTTCAGAAATATAGACTCGTACGAGTAGTAGTCAATGAAGTGATGAAGATTGAGTTTGTTTCCATTTGTTTATTGGCGGATGAGGCCCTTGGCAGAAGGAATATTAAGGAGAAAATTATCTTGCCTTTGTACGCTAGCTTTCGGGTATTATTGTTGTTATCTTGACTCCTTTGTCAGACCAGCTTATGGTTGCTGATGTTTAGCCTTTCATGTCTACTTATTCACTTGTTTGTAGATGATAAGTTGGGGCTTATTTTTTCACCTTTGTCTCCTTCGAAATTGGCCGCAGGTTGCAATCGAGGAATTGGAGCATATACTCCATGAGGTTAGGAGCTGCACTCTCCCGTCCCAAGATGACTTGTGCACTGTAAGGACGATCGCTGGAGGGAGCGTTGCAAATACAATTCGAGGTCTGGCAGCTGGGTTTGGAGTGACTTGTGGACTAATTGGCGCGTGTGGAGACGATGAGCAGGGAAGGTTGTTTGTGGATAACATGGTTGCTAATGGAGTTAACCTTTCGAGGGTAAGGATGAAGGAGGGTCCCACTGCTCAGGTAACTGAAATCTGTTGCTATTGATTTGCTACAGTTGGACCGGTCTTCCTCTGTTGGTTCAATATATATATATATATATATATGTTTGGGTGTTGGGAATAAACGTTTGATGCACACGCCAGTGTGTCTGTTTAGTTGATGCAGATGGAAACCGGACAATGCGGCCGTGCCTTTCAAGCGCTGTCAGGCTTCACGTAATTGCTGGCTCTCAATCTTGATCTTTCAGTTATATACTATGAGGTTCGATTGTGCTAAATTGTTGTGGCATTTGATGCGGGGCGCCATCTCGTGCAGGCAGAAGAGTTGGTAGGGGACAACTTCAAAGGCTCTAAGGTGATTCTTTCTTGCCCCTCGCCTCTTTGCTTTTTATCCTTGTGATGATTCGGTTATATGTGTTGAAGTTTGGCGCAACCGAATCAAACAACCAGATGTCTAAGCATCATCAGGGATATGCCTCTTAGTGGCTACTCACAGGAAGGCTCAAGCAAACAATGGGGCTTCATTTCTGCACTCCCATGCTGTGAAACGTAGAAATGGTCATATTTAGGAGGAACGTAGCACATGATTGGTTTAGGTGGGAGATGGATTAAACTTAAAACCTGGACACAACTCGTTTGGTATGAAGAAACTTTTAATCTTTTGCATTAAGTGGCCATGCTTTCAGCGCGTTTATATATCTTCATGTAGGAGCACGAGCTCTCAAATCACTTGTTCGCTTTTGCCTTTAGCTCAAAACGAATGCCCTTGTTGATAATTTTTCATTTTTCCTTTTTTGTTCTCTACACCTGCGCATTCAGTGGATGGTATTAAGATTCGGTACGTATAACCTGGAGCTTACTCGTGCTGCCATTAGGATTGCGAAAAGAGATGGACTCTGTGTATCCCTAGATTTAGCCAGTTTTGAGGTACAACTTACTTGAGACAGCTTGCACCATATTTTTCGTTCTTTCCATTTTAGTCGGCCCCTATTTCTGAATGAATGATATCTTCGTATTTTGCAGGTGGTAAGAAAGAACAAAGGCATATTGGTGGAGCTTCTTGAATCTGGGGATATCGACCTTTGCTTTGCCAACGAGGATGAAGCGTTAGAGCTAATCAGGTCAAAGCTTATGCATTCATTTGGATATTGATCGGCTGTCTTTCAACGGGCTACATTTATTGTATATTAATTTAATGCACGTACGCTATGCCTGATTAGCTATTTAATTAGCTGATAATTGCATTGAGACGTACAAGCTTTGTACAACGAGTGTTATGCTGATAAATATGATACGGTGTCATGATGCACTGAAAGAATGTTATTGGAAATGGCCACAGGGACAAACAACTTGCCGATCCCGAAGCCGCGCTCGGTTATCTGGCCATGCACTGTGAATGGGCAGTGGTGACACTTGGTTCGAGCGGTTGCATAGCCAGGCATGGAACGGAGGTAGGTCGGTCGGTTATCAACTTCAGAAAGCCTTAAAATTCAACTGGCTGACAAAACTAGCAGATTTTTCTGTGATATATATATTTATCCTTGTTCATTAAAAAAAAATGCTGCTGCAGATAGTAAAGGTTCCGGCTATTGGGGATGCAAAACTTACCGATGCTACAGGAGCAGGAGACCTCTTTGCCAGTGGGTTCGTGTACGGTTTAATCATGGGTCTATCTCTTGAGGATTGCTGTAGGTGTGGAGCCTGTAGCGGCGGCTCTGTCATTCGATCACTCGGAGGTGATGTTACTCCTGAAAACCGACTGTGGATGTATAAGCAGCTGCAGATCAAGGGTCTTCCTGTTCCGGAACTGTCTGAAAAATAACCTTGTTCGGAAGGTTGATGTCATGTAGGAGCTATTCTTAGGAGCAACGAGCCTGCTCTTCATAAGCCGTGAAAAATAAGATGAGATTTCAGTGAGCAGGCTGTTGAAATTGGAGAAGGGAAAAACACAATAATTGCTTTCTGTCGTCTGTCTCCTTAGACTGACCGGCCAGATTGATTTATGCATTCATTATTAGAGGCGAAGATTGGGTCCTCCTTTGGAAAGTAAAGTTGGCCAAGCTTCTTCATTTGTATTTGTCCAATTTTTTCTACTTTGAATAGTAAGCAACTGGATCCGCACAATACGAATTTCGTTGCCATCTGATCCTTGCGTTGGTTTTGCCAAACATCGCAATCTCCCTGTCCCTATTTTGTCTCATAATCTGGACTTCTCAAAGAAAAAAAAAAAATAGGTCAAGACTAATTTGTCTCATAATTTTATATAAAACATGGTAATACCTTTGTCTGTCCATTTTCTAGACCATAAAACATGCTTAGTTTTCGTTGAACATGGATTGGAATAGGGATTTTAATGAATTTGAAATTCAATTCTAATTAGTTAGACCTATTTTACTTTTAGTGGATATAAGTTTATAATTTTTAGACTCAACGTTGATAAGTCAGATTTAGATCAATCTATATATATTTGAATGTGTCTAGATTTAGGTCCAGTAGTCTCAAACTAAGATTCGATCCGCTAGACTTATTTAATGTGTGTGTGTGTAGACATATATATTAGTTTTATATTTGTTATTCTTGATTAAATTCTTTATTTATGTGTATTTATTTTATAAGTAATATGTATAATATTTTATCCTAAAAGTATTTAACGATTATTTAAAAAGTTAAAGTAGCTATTTTAAAATATTTATTTTTTTTCCTTGAAGAATTTTTTAATAAAAAAATACATATTAAACCATATAAAAATTAAATATATTTTTATTTATATAAATTCTTCAACTTTTTTTTCAAAAATATTCAAACTCATTTAAGACCCGAACTTATTTATCTCGATAAATTTAGATCATAATCTAAACTTTTAAAATTCGATAAGCTTAAATTTGGATCTAAATATTATAAACAAAACTAAATTTAACTCAAATCTAAATCTAAATACCGTAAGCAGATTTAAATTTAGGTATAATCCAGACCCAATCCTAGGTTGGACTCTCAAAGCATTGACATACAAATGGGCTATATTTCGTACTGGACAAAGTTTTAAGCGAGGCCCAATATCGCATAATTACTGGACATAATTTCGTACTGCGGAACCTGAATACAGTGCAGAAACTAAACAAAGATCCTACCGTGAAAAGATGAAATGAAAATATCCTACCGCGCCCAGTGTGGAAGAGTTCGTACAACTGACCTTCGAAAACTCGGTCGAACTATTGCTTTTCGGTTACGATATTTTCTTTCTGAAATATATAGGGTATTATTATATAGAAAATATGTATTTATTCGACGGAAAATAATTTCTGAAGCTAGCTTTAATATTAGTAATTTTTGTCGAAACAAGTCCCGTCGCATCGATAAAATTTACCGAAGTCAAATACTATGCTCGGCGATTTTAGCCAAAAGCAAGCTTGACATTCGGCAATAATTGTCGAATCCTGGCCAAGGCCATCGGCAATAATTACCGATTCATCTTCTTCTTTTTTTCGACGATTTCGGCCGAACACCCCAATTTATTTTACATTGGATACAAAAATTTGTAAATAATTTTTATTTATAATTAAAAAAATTCAGAATCTATATAAATATTTTATACAAAAATTTAAATTAACATATTTACAATTAAAAAATATATATAATAAGTTTAGTTATATATTTATTAAGAATCGACAATTTTAGCCGAAAATCTACGTGGGGTTCGGCATTTTCAGCCGAATGTTAGCTAGATCATCAGCAATAATTGCCGATGTATATCATCCCTATTTTTTTCCTTCCGGCAATTTTGAAATAATTATTATTTATAATTTAAAGAATTCATATTTTATACAAAAATTTAAATTAATATATTTACAATGACATAAAAAATTTCAATAAATAACTTTAATTAAACTTATAAATTTATGTATATTATAGGAAGAGAAAAAAAATATTAAAACAAAAAAATTAATTACCCCATATCTTCGGAAAATATTGTCGAACATAACATAAATCGGCAATAATTGCCGACCCTCCCCCACCTCTTTGTTTCATCTCTATCATGAATAGTTACCCCCATCCTCAATAATTACTAATATCGGCAATAATTGTTGATGCCTATCACCCCAATTTTTTTTCTTTCGGCAATTTTGAAATAATTTTTATTTATAATTTAAAAAATTCTTAATCTAGATGTATAATATAAATATTTTGTACAAAAATATAAATTAACATATTTACAATCAAATAAAAAAATTCAATAAATAACTTTAATTAAACTTATAAATTTATGCATATTATAGGAAGAGAAAAAAGATATTAAAATAAAAAAAATTAACTACCTTATATCTTCGGCAAATATTGCCGAACATAACATAAATCGGCAATAATTGCCGACCCTCCCCCACCTCTTTGTTTCATCTCCATCATGAATAGTTGACTCCATCCTCAATAATTACTTATATCAGCAATAATTGTCGAACTACTCTTTTTTTTAATTATAAATAATGTAATAAAATTTTATAATATTATTTTTTTCTATAATTAACAAAAATGTCATGATCTAGATCTATATTATATATAAATTTTATGTTAAAAATTTTGAGTTTTTCAAAAGTAGCCTTTAAATAAAATTGTATCGATAAAATTTGTTACCTTCTCATCGGTTAAAAATACCGATGCTAAATCTTAACTAATTTAAATTATTTGAAAATAAAAATAATTTTATTCAATATCTATTATAAATATATCTAAAATATATAAATTATATATACTAATGAATATTTTTAAATCAGTAATATATGATTTATTATGAAACAAATAAGTTTTTGTCAAAAGTAGCCATTATTTTAGTATTTTAAATATTATTGAATTAAATTTATACATGGAGGTTAGGACAAAATTTGTTTTCCATGGAGTAAAATTTTGTTTCCAAATAAGAAAAACTGTATACTATCATCTGATTCGAAAATATTTGAAACAGTAAAATAATGTGTAATTCTGACAAAAAAAATATTTGTTTGACAATGAATCATATATTATTGATCTTGTTGTTGGTGTTTCGGTAAGTTTGGCTGATAGTAGTGGAATCATATACAATGAAACATATGTTGGTGGGGATAGAAAATATTTGTAGCTTCTGCAACACTGATTGTATTGTAGGATGGTACGTAGAATAAATATACTCTTGCAAATCTTTGTAAATTAAATTATTGTAGGATGGTATGTGGTTTTCTTGAAGTTAGAAATAGAAAAAAAAAATTGTCAGATGCATGTATAATTATTATAGTTTCTGTTCGAATCATTATATATAAACGAACAGCTTATCATTCGTATTCTTCAACTCAATATTTATATTCTGCAGAAACTTTGTTAGTTGAAAGTTGAGATAAAAAATTTCAATATTTGTTAAACACTCACAATGAATAATGAATTTGTAAGTTCTTCAAACTACTTGAAACTTTGATAGGGTACGATAAGTTCGGAAGTCCGATGAACTACGAAGATGGGGTCAAAACCCCATCATATTACGATGATAGATTTACAATACCGAGAAGCTATGGATATGCAAAAGATATGCAAATGCATTCTCCCAATATTAATTACAACTTCAACGAAGAGGTAAAATATTATTTTTTAAGTATTGTAAATTGTGGCGACAAAATTAGTTACATGAAATTTATAGTTTTTTGTTATTATATTATTATGGTAAACTCTCTTTTTTTCAGAATATGGAGAATACATCTTTTATGACTGAAAATTATCAGAGATTTTTTGTAACGGATCAAATATTTTCGGATCGAGATGAACTTGTGACATGGGTTAAGAAAATGGATAGAACTCATAAGATGATTTTGATTATCAAAGGTTCTAGAAAAGGAAATGGTATAGGGACGGGTAGAATCTCGATAAGATGTGAACAAAGTGGTATGTGCGTCCGTACTAGACCAACATATACTGAAGGTGCACGTAATACATGTTCAAAAAAAATGAATGTCCTTATTTTTTATTATTGGTGTTGAAAATAATAATGGTGGATGGCAAGTGGTAGTTAGGAACGGGGCACACAATCACGAATTGGCTAATTATGACCAAGGACATGTTGTTCTTGGTAAGTTGACAGAAAATGAAGTTCAATTTGTTGGTGAACTTATCACAGCTAACGTAAAGTCATGACAAATCATACCGCTTCTTCAAAAACAATTTGAATATAATGTAAGTATGAGAAGGCATATTTATAATGCTCGACGGAAGCTTAGGTCCTAAGAAATGGGCGGTCAAACAATGTTACAGCATGTTATGAGTATGTTGGTTGAGAATCATTATTTTCAGTGGCATCGAAGTGAGCCCCAATCAAACATAATAAGTGAACATATGTTCGCACATCCCGTATCTGTTAAGATTTTACGTGCATTTTCTTTTGTTTTACAAATGGATTGCACGTCTAAGCCAAATAGATACGGAATGCCCTTACTTGAAATTGTCAGACTAACACCAACACAATTGAATTTCAACGTTGCATGTGCATACATGTCATCTGAGAAGGAGGAAAATTATTTTTGGGTACTTGAGAGATTAAAGAGCTTAATGGATCCATATATGCTTCCAACCACCATTATTACCGACCGAGAACTTGCTCTTATTTCAGTTGTGGAACATATTTTTCCTACTTCAAAACATTTATTATGTAGATTTCATCTGAATAAGAATGTGGAGGAAAAGTGTAAGAAACTCTATGGTCGTTCATCGTTCGCACGTGGTTTTATGTCACGATGGAAAATTTTGATAGATGCCACGAATGAACAAATATACGAGGAACGACTGTTGTCAATGGAGGAAGATTACAGAAGCATGTCGAGCCTAATTTTGTATCTAAAGATGAATTGGCTACAACCCTACAAATATAAAATTGTTGCTGCATTCTTTAGTGACGTGTTTCATATCCATCAACTTACAACGAATAGGTATGATTTATATTTTATCGCTTAGTGTAGCTGATTTAGCTTCTTTTATGTTGATAAAGTTAAGTAATTAAATTTTTATTATGAACAGCGTTGAAGGAGCTCATGGATCTTTAAAAAGATTCCTGGAGGCATCACAAGGCAGCTTTAATACAGTGCACAAACAAATGCACGCGTTCCTCGAATTACAACATGATGAGATAAAAGCATCGCTGGAGAGGTCTCGGTTCAACACTCCTCATTTTGCTACAAGTGATCTTTATGCCAATTTGAGGGGCCATGTTTCTTTATATGCAATGGAGTTGGTAAACAACGAGTGTCAGAGACTTGATTATGTACGTACGGATGATGATTTATGCGGATGTTACATGCGTCGTACGCACAGGATACCATGTACGCATGAAATTAAAACATACATTCATAACTACATATCAATCCCCCTGTTGGCTATTCATCCGTTTTGGAAGAAACTCGACATAGATGGGCCGATTACTCCACCGAGACTCCAAGAACCATTAGAGGTTGCATCTCATTTACTCCATATTTCCATGGAATTTGTTATGCGCCAGCCATCAGAAATACAGAATCAGTTGGCCAGAGAGATATTTAATATTGTAGTTCCCCAGAGAACACCTCTCCACGAGCCACCAGTACGGCAGCATAGGGGTCGGCCAAGGAACTCCAATAGAAGGAAACAATCTAGTTGGGATTATATAGAACAATAATTTTCTAGTCGTCCCAAATCAACTCAACGTTAGGGTTGGGGTTGGGGTCGGGGTCGAGGACGACAATCGGCATTTATGTCATTAGGTCAATTTCAATTTCCATATGTGACTCAGATAAATCGACATATAGTTCCTTATATTAGTAGCTGATGTAATATTTTAGGAGGTGGGAATTGTGGTTTCAGAGCATTGGCTTCTATTATACTAGGAGATGAAGAACGGTGGGTTCAGATTTATACCGACTTATATCACGAGATATTGGCGAGACGACAGTTGTACGAGAATGTGTTCATATATAAAAGCGTTGATCAAGTTCTTAATACTATTTCCCACTGGGAAGGGCCAGCTCCGATGGCACACTGGATGGAAATGCTTGATATTGGTCATGTCATTGCAACCCGTTACTGTGTGTTGTTCGCATATTACTCATTGAATGCATGCAGTTCATTCTTACCTTTAGTGACTATGAACGGAATTCAAGGTCCTGAAAATGAAGTCACTATATTTTTCTTGCAAGACATGAGTCACTATATATCGGTGAGCACTAAGTTTAATGAATATTTTTTTCCATTTCAATATGATATGAATGGCTAACATAATAATTTTTTTCGACAGGTATATCTTTTAGAAAATTTTTCACTCCCACCACTACATACAAATTGGAATAGATATCGTGATAGCAGCGTTTCAACGTGGAATACCCAATATCCTTCAAGATTCAAACAATAGCGCGCATTGGTACATGATGACACACAAGACCCTCATCCTTTATCTTCGGACTCAACTTTAATGTAGAATAATTGTAATTATTTATTTATTTATTTGTGTTTACATCCTTTGTAACATATACGTGCTAATTTTAATAAATATATCATAATTTCTATCATGAAGATCTAAACTATGGATATATAATAAAACACTTGACATGGTGTTAATGAATAAGGATAGGAAGATATTGATTGATTAATAAAACACTTTATTCGTGTTGAAAAATATTGGACCTCCTTATTTTTCCTTGAATTCTCAACTAAATGCTGACTTTTGAAAACTGAGATTTTGTGAGCTGACATAATAACACAGTTGCCATCATTATGAAGCTCATTCCTACCGTGTCTCTTATTCCTTCTTTATCTCTTGATAAAATTTGAACACAAATAATCTAACTTAACATATAAATCTTATACATCAATGGTAAAATAAAAATGGCAGCTGGTATTAATTCTAACAAACATATTTTAATGTCTTTACATAATAATACGGTAATATATCAAGTTCATTACAAATGGTCACACCAAGGTGGAGTAACTCCTAAATCACGCACAATGGTTTTGATACATGTAACTAACTGCTCATAATTTGGAGCTGGATCTCCCCTCCAATACAATCAACGGATAGTTTTACGTGCTTTGTTCAAACGTTTTTCGGTTGGTATATGATGATCATCGTTCGCATATTCAGCCAAATATTCTTCTGTCATAGCCAATATATATCTATGAGTTCTCGGAACATACTAATCCATATAATCATCGGCCACATCCCATGAGTATTCAACCGCTGGTCCAAAAACATCCGGGCCCAAAATATGTTCATACCTCAAGAACCATTGACCGAGCATGTGTGCATAGTATAATTTGTACTTCTTGAGGGAAAGACCTCTGTATGAGTTTCTAGTTGGCTTGATGGGCTCCTCAGGGATGACTTGTGTATAACCGAATTGCCGTGTCACTCTATCTGGCATATGTGGTTCAACTTTCTCCAAACAGTGTATACAACCATGATAGAATGTCATACGGTAATATGTATATGGATCAGCTACTCCGTACGGATCTCAATTGACCTTTCACAAAAATATTCAAGTAAATATGGATATCACAAACATAATATAGTAATTTTCATAATGTTTTTACCATACCTTTGACGCAGACATAACATCAATCTTTGCCCGAAAGTATTCGAGTGTCTTCAATTTATTTTTAAATTTCTGGCCACAAGACCACCTCATACAACGAGGATGGTCTGGATCATACCTAGATCTTTCCACTCCAGACCCCAAAAAGTATTCATATATCCACGTCTATCATAATATTCGATTGTTAGCCATCATAACGAATATAGAGTATGTAATATATGTATATATATATTGATTATAAAATTACCTATAATAGAGTGATACATCCAGACATTTGAGCAGCGCCGGCTCTAGAAGCCATACCAAGTTGTCGATATAAAAAAGCAAGTGTGGCTTCACCCCATGCATAACCTTCAACCCGGCTAAGATCTTGAAGAAAAATGATAAAGTATGGATTAACTTTATCAACCGTCTTATCCATAAACAACGATAAGCCGATCAACCATAACATATACCCGATCGCTTTTTCCTCGTCCCCTAACCAGTATGATTCACATACTTTTTGCAGCCATTTAAAAGGAAGCCCGCCCTTTCGAGTGACTTCATTCACTTGCATTTCCTCCATCCCAAATAAGGCACCCATTGCACCAATCATTTGCCCACGCGTGTCCGCTGTCATGTCCAAATGTAAAGGATGACTATCAACTCGTAGTCCTAATATACGATGTACATCTAAAAGAGTGATTGTCATCTCCCCCCATGGCATATGAAAACTATTAGTGTTTGGTTGTCATCGCTCAATAAATGCTGAAATAAGCGACACGTTCACATGCTCAAATGTGCAGGACGGAATGTGTGATAATCTTGTTCGTCGTATTAGAGCGAACATCCTATCATTGACGCTTCCTAGAAAACTTCTTAAAACCTCCTACCTCATGTGGATCTTGGGAAAACTCCGATTCTGATCAATACAATAAACAAATATAATGCATATATATGATTGATTACATATAAAATAATAATTAAGAAATAATGAATATGATAAACTTACCTTTCCTAACCATAAATCTAAAGCTACGTGACCGCCAAAGCTAGGAATCAAATTAGGAATTATTGGAACTCCATGTTATGGCCCAAGCAAGTACCATTCTTTATTTAATTATATACTATCTTCATCTTCACTAGTGTCACCAGCATCCCTATCATGATGATCTCTATCCTCCTCCTCCTCCTCCTCCTCCTCATCATCATCATCATCATCATCATCATCATCATCATCATCATCATCATCATCATCATTACGCACATAAGTCGATGACGATGCTCCCATAGCAGGTTGCGCTGGTGAGGTAAGAAAATCTATATATTTTGTTGATAATGGAAAACCTCCTGACTTGAAAACTCTGTACCCTGAACCTCCAACCGCAGAACCTCCACCCCCAGAACCTCCAACCCTAGAACCTCCACCCCCAGAACCTCCAACCCTAGAACCTCCAACCGCAGAACCTCCATACCCAGAACCTCTAACCCTAGAACCTCCAACCCCCAACCCTCCAAACCCTAGACCTCCTGCCCCCAAACCTACGTACCCTCCAAACCCTGCAATGCCAACATCAGCCACAAATGATGGACAACCTATAGTTTGCAAATGATGGAAATTTATGACCTTGTTGACTAGACCTTGGTTCTTCGGGAACTTCTGCATATTCTTATTGTTCTGATGCTTCTTTCGGTTCTTGTTCTCCAGATTTCTTACTTCGTCATAATCCTTTGGTAATACTCCTTCCAAAATTTCTCAAACGAGCCATCGGCGCAGGTAGCTCAGTAGCAGTTCTGTTACGTCGTGAAGAAGCAGTAACATGACGACCATCAGTTCTATCTACTACTTTGTCTTGTCTGCGACTCATCTGAATTTCAATAATAAATGCCTAAAGTTAATTATAATTATGTATAATAATTGAAGGTAATACATGATAATATAAATAAAACCTAATTACATACATGAAATTAATATCATTAATAAATATCAACCCATATTATGATAGCCAAAGAGATCTGTATACACAACCATATAACTCAAATAAAATATCTTACATTAATCCTCTACTTTATTAATTAAATATATCAACAATATTTGTATTACTTACTAGTAGGAGTTTAGAATAATATAACAACTAAAGTATACTTAATTATGGTATGTTCTCATTTATATATAAATAAAACCTAATTACATACATGAAATTAATATCATTAATAAATATCAACCCATATTATGATAGCCAAAGAGATCTGTATACCCAACCATATAACTCAAATAAAATATCTTACATTAATCCTCTACTTTATTAATTAAATATATCAACAATATTTGTATTACTTACTAGTAGGAGTTTAGTATAATATAACAACTAAAGTATACTTAATTATGGTATGTTCTCATTTATTTTTTCAATAATCCAACCAGAATTATCCAAATATATTCCATAAAATTAGCAAACTAATTAAATATAATTCAAATATAAACATATTTAATATATTATAAATACATTTAACAATAATATTAAACAAATCTAACCTATTATCCTATCAATATAATTAAAAACATTCACCAATAATCCCCATCACATAACAATATTTAACATATTTAATGAAAATATAAATAAATCTAATAAACATCTAATCATATATAAATAATACAATAACATAATTAATAGATTATTAACAAATCTATAAACATAATAAACAAATTTAATCAACTTAACCATAATTAAAATATATCATTAACAAATATCATTAATAAACTTTAATTAATATATACAAATTACATATCCTAACAAATTGCCAAAACTCTACAATAGAGAGATAATTTACCAAACCTATATTTAATTAAATTACAAGAGCTTAATTATTATAATTAATAAAATATAATTAATATAAATAATTACATATCCAAAAAATAGCCAATACCCTACAATAGAGAGATAATTTACCGAACCTATATTTAGTTAAAATATTAGTGCATAATCAATATAATTAATAAACCATAATTAATATATATAATTATACATCTTAAAAATAACCAAAACTATAGAATAAAGATATAATTTACCAAACCTATATTTAATTAGAATATTAGAGTACAATTAATATTATTAATAAACTATAATTAATATATATAATAGAAAGATAATTTACTAAAACCTAGATTTAATTCAAATATTAGAGTATAATAAACCTAAAAATATCTTTTCTAAAATTAATTAATTAGCCATAATCAAAATATATTATTAAGATAAATTATAATTAATAAATTATTATTAATAAATATAATTATAATTATAACTGAAACTCTAGCGACAAACTTATTCCCATGGATCGGCGTTGGTGTCGAAGTCGTCGCCCGAGAATCGGCTAAATTTGTCGATGCAGGAGGGTTGCTTCGGCAAATTATTAGGTGTTACTGTCGTAATTGACATAAGTCCGGCTTACCCCACCATCATTACGTCAATCACAAGGTAAAATGATTAGAAAATTTAAAACATGATAGAAAGAGATGAAATAACTTTTAATAACATCAAATAAGAGTTTGGAGATCAACTCCGATTACAATATTAAAATATGAAAAAAGGGATCACATGGAACTAAGAGTCCAAAAAGTATCCGGATAAAACTATCATCCAAATAATATGACTCTACGTCCAAATTCTGATACGAATAAATCACTCCTCCACATATTTTGCATCAAAGGCTGCAAAATCATCCACCTAGTTCTCATCAACCTGCACATAAATAACTGAATCATCTACTAGTTGAATTGAGTAGCACACATAAAACGAATGATCAATATGCTATGTACTAAGTAAGATAATCGTACAGTCAAGTCACATAATATAAGAATTCTCATAAGCAAATAATAAATGCACAAATCAAAGAATGCTAGGTAACTACTGATTCCAAGTCTTTCATTAGATATATCATATTTCAATTTTTTATTTACGTTGAGTTCAGGGACCTTACTATTCTTAAACCAGTGGAACGGTATGAAACGCCTATCGAAGACAACACACCTAAGTCATTATTATTATCCAGTGGAATGGAGTCAACACCTCTCAAAGTAAAAATACTCCTAAGCCACTATTTATTAAATCGGTGGAACAGTTTGAAGCACCTCTCGAAGACAACACACCTGAGTCACTATTATTATCCGATGGAATAGACTCAACACCTCGGTCCTGACTCTCATAGTCTTTCACTTTAAATGATTAGTATATTTCCATTTATACTTTAACTCTTAATTGTATTTTCATTCACATTGAGTATAGGGCCCTACTATTCTTAAACGGGTGAAATAAACGCACCTCTTGGGGACGACATACCCGAGCCACTATTATTATCCGGTGGAATAGAGCCATATAAACACCTTGGCTTGACTCAAGTGATCTTTCACTTTACATGATTAGTATCTTATTCAGAGCTAATTGTATATTATCATGCCAAACTTAAGACATATAATTAAACATATAAGTACGACCAAATAATTATCCTTAATTGAACATAATACCCTTAGGGTAGGCAAGACAATCATATTCTCCCAAAGTATTATAAAACTCTAAGTATATACATTTTCAATCATTATCTGAAGTACATATCCTTAGTTTTCCATAGATATCTTGTATCCAATATTATACCCAAATATGTATTGATATAATTTCATTACTCTAAAAAATTATCATTTTATAGCATTTCCATTATTAAATTATTCAATACAACATACTCAACACAAAAGCATATACAAGGATACAAGTATCACATAAATCCCTAGCTACGACATGTATCCTTACCGATAAGGACACTGGGCTCTATGCACGTAAATCCTATACCTCCTCCGAGATCACCAAAAGATCACCTATGAAAATAAGATAAAAATACAATTAGGATCGGAGGTTAAAAATTAAGAGGTAGTTTATAGTAGGGAAGGGTAAAAATAAAATTTACCGGAGTCAAATGGAATCTTGAATTGTATGGAAGTGTAGAAGAATGTGTGGTGTAGCTAAGGTTAAATTTTGGTGGTGTTTTAATAAGATTTGGGGTGAAAATAGGGTTGCACGAATAAAAGGGAAGTTGCAAGGCCAGGCAATGCAAGATTTGCAAGGCTGTGCAGCAACAGTGCACAACAAGTCAAAGGAAGAAAGGAAACACGACCAAATGGTATAAGAATTACACGGCTATGCAGCACTGGGCCTAGAAAAATAAAACTCATGGCCAAACAGTGCAAGATTTGCACGGCTATGTAGTAGGGAATCTGAGCATTACACGGTCGTACAACAGGTGGTGCATAGGGTGTGCACTCTGAAACTCTACAATGAACAAGGGGAGGAGAAAGGAAAAGAGGTGGAAATCGGTAACGATGGCTAGCAATGGTGAGGGGGAAGGTTGGGGAAACCTTGGTGGTTGGTCCACTGGCCAAAGAGCGGCTAGTGGTGGCTTGGGTGGTGCTCGGTGGTGGATTAGGTGTTTTGAATGCCTAAAACAAGGAAGAAGGAGGAAGAAGAAGGAGAAAGGAGAAAGGAGAAGGAAGAAGAGAATAAGGTCGGAGAGTTGGTAGATGACAATAAAATGAAGGGATGGAGGGGTATATATACTAGTAAGGTGGCGTGCCTTGGAGAAGAAAAATGGTAGGGGTGACAATGATGATGATCTACCGAAAAGAAAGAAGAAAGAAAAATAAAAGGATAGTAGGATGGTGATGGTTGAGATGGATGGAAATTAGGCAGAGGCACAAGGGGGTGATGACGAAGAAGAAAATGTACATGGGAGGAAAGGCAGGGAGTGATGGAGATAGCAATGGTGGCTGCGAAACAGAGCAATAGTAGGGAGAAGAAGAAAGAATAAGGAAGAAGAAGGGTGGTAGGGGAAGTGATGGAGAAGAAGGAGGAGGAGGCAACAAGAACGATGGTAGGGTTGGCAGGGATGGTGTCATGGTGCATGTAGGAGGTAAGTAGACTGTGGTGCAGAGGAAGCAAAACTCCTCACACCACAAAATCAGCGCAGGAGAAGAAGGGAAAATAAAGGAAAAGAAAATAAAAGGGAAGAAAAGGGAAGAAAGGAAGAAAAGAAAAGGAAAAAGAAAAGGAAAAGAGAGAAGTGTTAGGGAATTAGAATTAGATTAGGAAATTTTGGATTAGCAAAAATTTTAGCAGGTTTTAGTTTTGGTTTACGAATTTTGGTTTATCCAAATCAAGGTTTCGGTTTTTATTAAAGTTTTGGGATTAATAAATTTGGTTAAGGCTAACAATAATATTTTTTGAGATTAGAATCAAAGGATGCTAATTACATGGATTAAGCTAAGCAATTTTTTTGATATTACAAAACATCATCAAAGTTCTTATCTTGATAGATTTGTTGTTCAAAGGCCTGGTAATGGATATGTGGATTGGAGACGATGACATCATACATCTATTGTAAAAGGAAACATTTCAAGTTCAAAATGTAGCAATATATATGAGGCAATTTAGATTCATCCAATGGCTAACTTTAATTTTATAGCTATATTTAATGATATTATTTTCAATCAATTATTATCACATAATTATCAAATCTATTTATATATGTTCTTGAACGACTCATTTAGGTCTAGGGAGTCAGATCTCTAATGTATATAGATTTTTATTTTCTTAGTGGTTATCTAATGGAAAAGATGCAATACATGTTTCATATGTGCTCATGCAACGACAATTACTCCAAAGTCCTTAGCTTTTGCTCCATTTTCCTTATGTAGTATTAGTTTTTGGCTATATTACAGCCATTATCGAGATCAACATACTGGTTCGATTCAATAAGCAAAAACCTTTGAGATGACTCAAAAAGACATATTAATAAGTGTAGGGGTGTGTGTGAATTTATCTAGATTTTTTACATTGATTAAATCATTCAAGACATGTCTAAGGAAAAAGAAAGAAACAACTATGCATAAACATTGTTAGTGCAAATGGCAGGTTTGTAGTGATTTTAGTTTTTAGTTATATTGATTGTTGGTATATCATATGAAACAAATAAGAGAACATTTGCTTATTGTAGTATCCTCAACAAGATAATGTTGTAAGTTGTTGATATTTTGTAATGAGATATAATAGGGATGCTATTTGTAGAGAATAAAAGTAACTAGAAGAAGTATGCATTAATTTTATGTATAAATTTACAAGTATTTTACTTTAATACTTCAAATTCTAACTAAATAGTGTGGGTGAGAATGTATGTATTTTGTGGCTCATGAATTGAGTTATTTAAAAGAGGAGATTGATCAAGTCAGGAAAAAAATGGTTAGACTTTATTATTAAATTTAAAAACTAAATACTTTGTGGTGTGTAATCATTTAATGTAGTGAATTTTGTACGGTTTGCATGTTGATGCAATTTTTTGTCTAGTTTTGGTATAAGTACACATTCAATATTGTGCAGTTCATCTTCTAGTATATATGTTATTTCCGCTTGTGTAAATCTAGTGTACACAAGTGTTAACTTTTGTGAACGAGTATACATAATTATATGCAAGATTATGTGTAGAGAATTGATACATAGCAGGTGCAAATTAGATTTTAAAAAATTTGAGGGAATATATGGAGGTTCCAAGTCAAAAATCATTATATAAAACCTCTCTCGATAAATATTAGGAGACTTGGAAAAAGATAATACATGTTAGTTATAATAAAGGACTATCATATAAAGTCTCTCTCACTAGCTTTTTTAGGGACACTTTATACGATAATCTTTCTTATATATAACCATCGTATATTATCAAGTTATAAAGTAGTTATTTCACTAGATCTATTGCATGAAATCTCATTTTTGGAACCAAATTTTAGATTTTCAATAAAATATTTTTTAAAAAGTTATGAAAAATATTTTTAAAAATTTATTTTATCAATAAAACAAATTATGTCAGAAACGATTATAAACTTGAAATCCACATACTATTCATAACTTTTGGATAAATAATTTAATTATGGTATACATTACAAAGTATGTTTTAGTATTTTATCAAATTGTAAGTAATGTCAGTTCTAAAATTACATTTTTGTGTAAGTTTATTGAATTAATTGTTATATATATATATATATATGTATATATATATATGTTATATTATATTATATTTTTTAAAATGTTATTAATTTTGCAATTTATATTTGAAATGTATACATGCATAGATAGTCAAATTACCTATAAATTTAGGGATTTTTTTTAATGTTTTATATAATATATATTAGTTATTTTGGGGACAAGTTAGAGAGCAGCGAATAATTGATTGTATAATTTGTTAATTTTAAATATTCTTATTTGGGAATCAACCTCTCTCTCTCTCTCTCTCTCTCTCTCTCTCTCTCGTGACAACACTTATTATATAAAAAGATTATTTTTTTTATTATTATTAGCAAGAATAACTGCACTTTAATTAAGGGTAAACAACCATAAAAATAGCGATTATTTTATCGTATATTTCTATTAAACATCAAAACATTACACAGAATAAACACTAGTTTTGATATATATCAAGCATGAAGTTTGTGTCATTTTATTTCTTTTTTGTCTTATTAATTCTAATGGGCTCGATCTGAAGAAAAAAAATGACCAAAAAAAATGTTATTCTTCTTATGCTCCTAAACCAATCTAATTAATGGGCATAACCTCGTTGGATAGCGATATAAATGAATTTTAGGTTAATAAAGGTTCATTTGTTTTCTTTTTTAATTTAAAGAAAATCCATAAAAATAAGCACTAACGCCATATAAATAATACCGTCACCATAAAAGTGTACAAATGTAGAGAGAGAAATAGTGGAGTTTCGATCTTGAAATATTTAATATTGAGGAGTTGGTTATCACGGTTAAGGGCCTTCGCTATTAGAGCATCTACAGTGGGAGAACCTCGAACTCAAATTTGGGGCATCAAAATTGAGGCCTTGAATGGAGATAAAAAAAAATTTAACTCGAAGTTTGGGTTATATTAAAATTTTGAGGCACCCCAATGTTAGAAAAGCAATAGAAAAATTAGCAAAAGAGGGCATTGGTAGACGTGCACAATAGGTGAAAGTTTTGTCCCGAGCGAGTGTGAGCCGCGTGCCAGTCTGACGCCTGCGCATGTGGTTCACGCGCTAGGCAAGGTCTGCTGCTACTGTTGTTTTTTGCGTATCATGAGACTTATTTTTGATACTTTTTAGTACTTTTTAGCTTAAATATTACCATGAGAACCATTTTTTTAATATATTCAAAAAATTATGACCATTAATAATAAAGGAAAAAAATTGTTCGTTATAAATACATTATTTTTTGCCCATATTTTCATATCATCTATTCTACCTCTCTTTATCATATTCATTTCTCTACATAATTAATGTTATTCGTTTCTCTAGTTACTTATTATTTATAAATTTCTCTTGTCATATTTATTTTATTAATTATTAATTTCTCATCTTTAATTATTCTTTTAATTTCGCTAGTTATATTTTATTATTAATTTCTCTACTTATATTTATTTTATTCATTTATCTTCAATATTTCTCAAGTTATATTTATTTGGTTAATTTTATAGTTATATTGATTTTATTAATTTAAGTATGTATATTTATTTTATTATTTTCTCTATTTACTTTTATTCTATTAATTTCTATTCTTATATTTGTTTTATTAATTTCTCTACTTATATTTAATCTTAAAAAATAGATCCAACTAGATTTAATTTTTTGACTCTTTTGGATAATCAAAATGATTCAAACTCAAAAGAACTTCCAAACCAAAATATCCAAAATTGACAAAATTATCCGAATATAAATTCTCCAAATGACCAAAATTTGTAATACCCACAAAATTTGAAGTTTTCAAGTATGTAGTATTATCAAAATGATGCTAATTTCCAATTATTTCAACCTCTAAACACCACTATTCCATTTTATTGTAATTTTTCAAATATTCAAAATTCTCCACAACATGATTTAAATTCTCCGTTAGCCGCATCTCTTGAGTATTCTGAATTTCTAGAATTTTCCACGCAAAATCAATTCAAAAAAGAGTCGCGGGTTGAATCGCCCAATGAGTTTAGAAGTCGAGTATATAGTAAATAGACGGATAAAGAAGAAGAAATTCTATTCAGTAGATGGATGCATTTTTCGGAGGATTCGTTTCAAGGGAACGGGTAAAAATGTATGGATTTTTGGAAAACAATTCAGGCATACTTTGAAGAATATCGTAGAGGAGGATCATAAAGAACTCTAAAGACGGTAATGAATCGATTTTCTTATGTTAATAACAATATTAATCGATTTATTAGTTGTTTAGTCATATCTGTCAACATAATCAAAGTGGTGTTAGTGAAATAGTATAATTAGATATGCACACAAAGAATATAAAATGAGGTACAATAACCCGTTTAGTAGTGAACATGTATAGAAACTTGTGAAAAACCATCCAATATGGATGGTAATGAATGAGGGTATAATTGGGCAAGCTTCTACATCAAGGCATACAAAGATTTCAACTTCAGGTGCATACAATGATTTATCTAACCTCGATACTTCAGAGATGTAATTTCCATTGGAGCGACCTATAGGCCAGAAAGCAACAAAGCAGAAAGTGAGGGGAAAGACAAAAGAAAGTAGATAAGACAAAGGATAAATATCAACGGACTGTTGGAAATTGCTAGAAAACGGAATGGGATATTAGAAAAAATGGCAGAAGATAGGCAAAGTTATAGGGCTAAACGATGGCGATTAAAGGAAAAAGAATTTGACATGGCTATAATTTGTCATGACACATCAAATATGACTAAGAAAGAAAAGGCAATTCATCAGATCTTGTATGATGCAGCAATGAGAAGAATGATGGAGAATCCTTAACTCTACTATTTTGATGTAATGTTTTCGTACTTCTGTTGTAATATTTTTATATATTGTAATATTTATCCTTAAATATATATTTTTTGAATGGCAATACCTTGTGTGTGTGTGTGTGTATGTGTATGTGTGTGTGTGTGTGTATTATATTAAAGCAACTTTATTGTTTAAAATTCTTAACAATCAAGAACCATCCTAAATCATCATAATGAAATGACGACAATTAAGAAAATTATAATAATACCCAAACAAAATCCTTAAGTAGTGATTTTCTTCAATTCCTTTACTTCTTGTTTAAGTTTTAATACATCGTCCTTCAAACTATCAATAAATTTTAAGATATCTTTGTTGACATTGAGTAAGTTGAGTTGAACCATGTGGTTTGGAGGCAATATTTGAGGTGTCAGCATTGTCCATATAAAATAATTACACGTCCAACACTTATAGTATAAACAACAATCCAATATATAACTCAACTCAGTTTCGTCAAAGATTTAGAATGAGAATATCCTTTTTCCTTAGGGTTGTCGAAGCTGTTACTAATTATTGTCCATATTTTCAAATGAGGCATGATGCAATTGGTAGAAATGGACTTTGTCCATTACAAAAATGTACTGCAACGATACAAGTGTTAACATACAGAATGTCACCCAATTGCGTAGACGAATATGTGCGCATTGGAGAATCAACAACTCTTGAATGCCTAAGGTACTTTGTTTAGGTTGTGAATGAATTATTTACTTCCTAATATTTAAAAAGACCTGATGCTGATGATGTTTAATACTTACTTGAAATGGGTAAAAGACGTGGTGTTCTATGTATGATGGGAAGTATTAATTGCATGCATTGGGAGTGGAAAGTTGTCCTATTGCATAGAAAGGTCAGTTTTATTGCAGTGACCATGGTGTCCCGATAATCATGTTAGAAGTCATCGCATTTGAAGATCTTTGGATATGGCATGCATTTTTTGGGTGTTCTAGATCAAATAATGATCTTAATGTTCTCGCTCACTCACCGGTATTCAATGACATTTATGAAGGAAAGGCACCAGAAGCTCATTATATGGTCAATAATACAGAATATCATCTTGGATATTATCTGGTAGATAACATATATCCAAACTGGCCAATGTTCATCAATATCATACCGCTTCCTCAAGAACCAAAAAGAAAGTTATTTGTAAGCGTTAGAAATCTGCTAGAAAAGATATTGAGCGTGCATCTGGAGTACAACAAGGATGTTTTGCAATTGTTCGCAGCCCATCACGCGTTTGGGATATTGCGACAATGAAGCAAATAATATGTGCGTGCATCATATTATAGAATATGATTGTTGAGGATAAAAGAGACACATATTTAAGTGATTTTCCTCCTGATCTTTTTGACTACAATGATAATAATGGGTCACCTACTATAATTAATCATGGTTCGATAACAAACATGGATTCATTCCTTCAAAGAGTTACTCGGGTTACCGATTGTACTTCCGCCTACCAACTAAAAACTGACTTGGTAGAAGAAATATGGTAATTTGAATACGACAAATAGTTTATGCTCGTATTGATTCTCGATGTTCTAATATTCACGTACGTTGTATTAATTATTATTTTCATAATATTATTGTATTTCTATTTTTGTTGTAATATTTTCGTAATGTTATTTAAATTCTATTTCCGTTTTTTATTTCGTAATGTTATAGTAATCCTTAATTCCATTTTTATATTTTTGTAATATTGTTGTATTTGTATTTTCGTTGTAATATTTTTTATTAATTATATTGTATTTGTATTTTCATTGTAATATTTTTTTAATTATTATTATTGTAGTAGAAAAACTATAATAGGTTATTTTAAAATTAATTGAAATCAAATATTATTTTAAAATATTAATTTAAAAATTATTGTAGTAGAAAAACTATTAATTATTATATAGAGATTGAGATAAATTAAAAGTTAAATAATATAAAGTATAAATGGTTAATGATGTGATTGATAAAAGTAATTGAGTATTGTAAATTTGAGGTTGGTGATCGTAGAGTATTGAATTAAATTTGAGATAAATTGATAAAAGTAAGGGAGATGAAAGAGAAAATGATTGGATAGAACAATTAGGATCTGAAATTTAGAATATGATGACATTGGTAGTTAAATGATGGTCACACTATTGATGGAGTTAAAGGTTAAAAGGAAAATGTTGGTTGATCATCCTAAGTTAATGAGGTCACCGGCCAGGAAGAAAATTTCATCTACCAGCTCCGGCATAGATCTTTAGGTGGAAGTCAAACTATAGAGTATTTACGTTATCATGTAAGTAAACAAATGTTAACTTTTATACAATATTCATTACATCTTTTATTTATGGCCAAAATAAAAAAGATAGACTAATGAATAAAATTTATATTAAATATATTTCCGTTCAAACATGCTCATAAACATGCATGTATATATATATATATATATATATATATATATATATATATATATATATATATATATATATATATATATATATATATATATATATATATATATATATAATACCTTTTAAGCATATTATACTCTAGATTTAGGCTCTTGTACAAACCATTACTTAAAATACAAATGTAGGAACCTTTAATTACCATTAGATCTAGAAGATTGAAGGGTCAAGATTAAAATAAATTCAAGTTAGTTATTTACTAAATCTTGACCATTGATCAAATACTAATCTAATGGTTATAATTGGTTCCTACAAATGTATTTTAAAAATAGTGTGTATGGGACATTCACCCTTATACTCTATATCTAATATATGGTTATCTATTATACTTAATTTAGAGTGTATTGGAGTGCATTTTATTGTATTTTGAATGTATTATATGTGAGGCCTATAACAATGTATTGTGGTCATATAATTAATATTTGTTAAGTTTATTCTTCACTTTAAATACAGATGAAATTGATATTTATAAGTAAATTTAATGTTTGATCATTTGACTTTTAGATTTTATTAGTTTTAAAAAAGTTAAGGAAAAAAAATTAAAAGTATAATATATTTTTTTAATTTAAAAAATAAATAGTAAATTTTTAATAATTTTATTTTTTTTTATTTTTTATTTTCTATCCTATATAAATTAAATATAAAAAATTATTTTTAAAAAATTATATGAACAAAATGGAACATTAACTTTCTGAATGCCGGGTCCGGGGTCTCAGATTAAGGTCTCGTACGCCGGTAAAAGAAGGGAAATTTAAGGGTGGGCATTTGAATTCCAACCGGCGCACAGAAAGTGCGCGGCCCACCTGTACTCGTCATGCAGCAGAACCCATCTATCGAGCAGCCGGATAATAATAATATCGCGACCCATCGTGGGTAGCTCAGTTGGTAGCGGCGTCCTGTGGTTACGCCTATGGACCCGTGTTCAAGCCCTGACTACTGCGATGAGGGAGGTGCGATGTTACATAAGAACCATCAAAGGCTGGCACCGGGCCGTGTGAGGAATAGGGGGCTGGTCCACGGACAGCTGTCCTACCACTAGTTGAACAGCTCTCAGTGGGTCGGCTTGAAACCTCCGCGTCATCAAAAAAAAAAAAAAAAAAAAAATAATAATAATAATAATATCGCGGGCGCATAGAGCGTAATCATTCGCCACGCTTTCTGGTATACCTTGATTAGAAACTACGTTAACGACGACTGCTAACCAAATAAGTTCCGCTAATCATTAGATCTGAGTGAGCTTTACGTGAGTTGGATTGGGAGTGGAAATTCCTCTGAATACGGTGCGCGTAAAAAAATATCTGGTACGAAATAAGCTCAGAGGTGCCAACATGATAGGGGTCCCACAAATTAGAGCTCTTTTTTTTTCTATGCAGAAAAGAAGGCATCGTCGGTTTTCCTTTTTTTTTTTCTTTTTCTTTTCCTTTGTCAAGGGCATTGTTTTATGGGAGCGGAAACGGGTAGGACCGTAAATGAACTGAGTCAGTTTAGTATTCGATTCGGTTCGACTCGCTAAAAGTTCGTTAAACGAGTATGTGAGTTCGGCTCGGTTCAGTTCGATTTATTTTTTGGCCTTAGCACGTGAGTTCGGCT
The DNA here is from genome assembly GCA_030549775.1 of Tamarix chinensis. Lineage (NCBI taxonomy): Eukaryota > Viridiplantae > Streptophyta > Magnoliopsida > Caryophyllales > Tamaricaceae > Tamarix > Tamarix chinensis. The sequence goes on along the minus strand of CM060174.1, from coordinate 70,179,110 downwards.
CGGCTCGACTCGTTAAAAGTTTAGTTTGGCTCGTTCGTTTAATTAAACGAGTCGAACCTAAATATCATTTTAGGCTCGTTTAACTAAACGAGTCGAATCCAAACCTAGAGATATTCAGTTCGGCTCGACTCGTTTACAGTCTTACGGACGGAGAACAAAAATGAAAATTAAGATAAATATAAAAAATTTATTTGTTAAAAATTTAGATAACGATAAATAAAATTATGTATATATATACACGTATATATTGTATATATTTTTAAAAAATATACTATTTATTACAATTAAAAGAGAAGAATAAAAATATTTTAAAATTACTATCTATTTTAATTAATTTAAACTAATAATTCAATTTTAAAAATAAAAAAAAATATTAATTAAGCGTTCTTGATATCAATCTTTACAAAAAACAAATTTAGAAGAAAAAAAAACGACGAGACGAAAAAGGTTACGGTGTGGTTTGTCAGGGAATTTAGCAAGCGGTCCACCGCAGGATATGTAGCCAAAAAGAATGAGGAACCAGTGTGCACCCCCCGACCCCGAGATCTTAGAAAAAGATGCGTAGAATTTGAATATCGTCTTTCTTTAGTTTGTCCCAGCCTTTTTGAGGGGAACTTTAAAAATAAGTCTCAAAGCTACGGGAGAGGGTCGTGGTAGATTGTTGTCGTCCTCGGTTTGATTTTGTTACACCGACGGCGTGAGACATGGGGAACAAAAGGTCGACGCCACGTAGTATTAAGAATTAAAGGAGAGTAGGAGACCGGTGCCTTTCTTCGTGTACCGCAGGCCAAACTGGGGACCATTGCGTTTTGCGCCTGTGATTTGCCACCACATATGCTTCAGCGTGAAATTGGAAAACTTTTGAGTTAGACGCTTACACACATACCAAATTAGGGTTAGTTTTGGTACCGGATAAAAGGAGTGGAAAATAATGTATCTTTAATTTTTTTTAAATAAAATATCTATTTTAGTTTGAATAATTATTTATAATAGAATCTTTTTTATTTTAAACAGATTGTACAGTGGATATAAAATACAAAAATAATTTTTCTTCAACTTAAATATTTTCTTACCAAACCAACATTAAGTATAACCCAATGATTATTATAAGTATTATTTATTATTATTGTTGTTACTGCAGTTGTTGTTAATATTAATAACAAATATACTATTATTATTGAAATTAATAATATTATTATTGTTATAGGTAATTTTGGTAATTATTATTATTGTTATTGTTATTATTGTCGTCAATGTCACCAATATCATAGTCATAATCATTATTATCCAATTTAGTAGAAGATAAATGTATTCTTATATTTTTAAAATTAAAATATAATTTTTTAATATAAACAATAATTTATTAATTTTTTTGTGTAAAACTATTTTCTTATTTTTTATAAAAACATGAAGATTAAAAATAAAAAAAAAATTATTTTATCAAACTAAACGCATCATAAACCTCGCTCAAATGGAATTCTAACAACGTACATTTGGAGCTCCTCGTTCAATCCATTAATGATGACATTCACGCGAGATTGCTTTATATATATATATATAAGGCTTCCAAGTTCAAGCAATTCCTAACTAAAGTCAATTTTAGTTAATTATTGAATATGTTATTTTATGAACTATTTTTTAATAGGTAAGCGTGGTACTGGTTAGGGTGTAGAGTAGACAGACGTGTAGTAAAATGGTGAATTGGCGGTGATGATAATTATGGTGGCGGTTGTGCTAATGCGGTTATGGTGTGTGTCGGAGGTGTGGTGGTGAGTAGTGGAGATAGTTACGAGGGTTGACTATCTATGACCGAGTGGTGGCGGTGACGAGAGATTATTGGTGTAGTATCCTATATTTTAAAATCTAGTTTTTTTTATAAATTACTAATTTTGTTAACGGGATTTCATTTGTAATTGTATTGAATCTTCTTTTGATTATTTAAAACTTTTATTTAAATTGCGAATGGAAATTTTAGCAAGGTCCTCCATCAAAAGCATTTAGTCTACACGATTCTCGTTGCTTTGAACATTATTTATTTTGTTATAATTATGATTATCAAAACATTTAATAAAGTCTTCTTGATCGTTCTATTTCATCGTTTTGCACTGATTCTCTCTTCGGTGCTTTGGAAAAATAAAATACTTACGAACTTGTGTTTCATTATAAAATGATATTTCAAACTTAAAATATAATTTCAAATAACATTTTATTTTATTTTTAATTCTAAGAACTCTTTTGTAAGAAAATTATGTTTTATCTAAAGATACTCTTGAATCATGTATATATATATATATATATTAGATTGATTATGTTTTAATTATTTAATCTTTGACTATGTTTTTGTTGTATGGATTTGTTGATGTTTTAATTATCGGATATATTCATCCTAAATTTGTGCATGTGGTTTTATTTATACCTAAATTTGTGAGCAAGAGAGACTCAACTTCTTAAATATAACCCTTCATTGTTTAAAGATAAACAAAAGGGAGTTAGGGAAATGATCAGAAGAGTAGAAGGGAACTAAAACTAAGTTCGAATTGGAAAGAAACAAAAAAGAACAGGGTTAAAGAGAGCTGAAATATTTCAATGGCCGAAAGCAGAGTAAATGGAATAGGCAATTAGAGCAATTTACAGCCAACAAATCGGTATAAGAATGAGTGTGGTTATGCTCAAATCCAAAAATTCCAATTTCTATTGTTGGAATTAGAGTTGAACAGGCGGATTTCATTGAAGATAGGTTCCAGAGTTGAAATGGTGATTTCTTGATAATGCAGGTTGAATTCACTCAGAAAATATCAAACATAAGAGAATAAATGAATGATTAATGTGGAAAAGAATCTCCCGGTTGAGCAGTGACAAGTCTAGGAATCGAAACACGATTTCTAGAGCTTGCATAGGAGAGACAGGGAAGAAGACAAAGCTGATGCCATCATCTCCCTCAATTGTCCAAATCAAACCCTCGAATCAGTTCCAATTAGAAACTTGAGCCAAATTCATAATACGAAAGGTTAAGAATCTCTAAAGAACAACTTGGAACAAGATTATCAAAGTTTCCTTTTGTTATAAGAAGTTTTTCCAGAAATATTAAGTTTAAAAAATGTACTCAAATTGACAAAGCGGTCAATCGGTTTGCCTTATCAGTTGATTATTCTACCGACCAATCGATCAGTTTAGTCAAGAAAACTCTTTAGCTAAAATGGCGAACTAGTCGATTAGTTCATGTAACCAGTTAATTGATCCACCTAAAAACTCATTTTATTCTATTTACAAACTTTATTCAAATCCAACTTTTTCTCAAACTCAATTATAGTTCAAAATTAAAATCAAACATTATAAAATTGTAATAAACACTATAACTTTTCATTTAACACAACTTAAAAAACCAATCGATTAGTTTTATATAATCAAATGGTTGTTCTAGACACCAATCAATCAGTTTGGTCAAACCAATCGATAAATTTTAAGTCGAGACCAAACCAAATTCTACCATAGACAAAGTATTCGATGGATTCAACTAACCATTTGACTGTTCTATCAACCCGTCGATCGGTCTATGTATAACAATCTGCACAAACATTTTCATACACAAATTAAAGCCTCAGACAACAACCATACCACATCCATATCATTGGACTCTAGCAATGCTAAGATTGATCATGATAAACCACTCAATTATATTGCATTTTTAATTAATTATTAAGATACATGCACAAACTCACATTTTTCTAAAATAATAAAATTCAATGCATGGTTTACAACAAGTGTTACTATTTTTATACTTGTTCGCATATTAAAATCAAAATTTCGAAACTATAGCAATCCATATGTCTAGTCCCTCCACACCATAAGATAAAAATGACTTACATTAAATGAAACCTAACAAAGACCGCACAAAATAGGGAAAATCCTAAGCTAAAAATGTCTAGACCTTGAATACCTTACAAAGAATAGATTACAAATCAGTAACAATCCTTAAAAATCTTAAAAATAGAAACCCAACAAGAGGCTAGGAAAATCATAAAACTCAACCTTTACCAAAAGAGAACACTAAGGGAAGGACTCAAGCTCTTATTCTTTTCCTAAATCTAACCCTCACTTTCTTAAGAGTAAAATAAGAAAGAGTTAAAGGAAAGATTAAAAGAGATGTAGAAGAGTATAAGCCAGGAGCTAGATGAAAAGATTAGTGAAGGCACAAAAGAGGGAAAAAGTATAAGTAGCTTGGTGGTTAAGAGAAATTGAGGGAAAATGGAGGCGAGGCATGCTAGTATAACCTTGATCTGATGGGAAAAAGGGGGTATATAACACCAAGACCCTAATCCTTTCGCTCAAAATAAGGCATCTTTAGGCAAAATTTTCAAGGAAACAATCCCATAGTCAAAATGGTGACAAATGAAGAGTTCTAAGGCAATTCGTCATAAAAATTTAGAAGCACAAGGAGGGGAAAAAGATACAAAGGAGAGGGAAAAAAGATCAAAAGATATTATAAGGTTGCAAGGGATAAATCTTCCATTCTAGTGGTGCACATAAGAGAGAGAGAATTGAGGAAGAATAAGATAATGGTGGTGGAGTCATCAACCACCTTTTAATAATTTTGGTTCCCTAAATCTATACAAAGTGGGAAAATTTTGGATTAATGGTCACAAATCATTGAAGGTCATTTATAAAACATTCCAGATCTTGATTACCAAGATTCAATATTATTAGAAGAATTTTTTCATATAGAATGGAACTCAAAATTTACTTAGGTCAAGTGAAACTAGTCGATCGGTCACGCATACCCATTGACTGGTGTTTTTTCAAAACTAGTTAATTGATTACTCTGAACCAAAAACTAAACTAAAAGTTATGGACCAATTGATCGATTAATATAATTAGTCAACTGGTGCACCATATAACCATTTTATTCCTCTATTTCCAAGATTTTTTCAATTCCTTTGCAAATTGACTTCAAAATACATTTCCAAAACAATATCAAACATCATCAAGCACATGAATTTTCATACATTATGGGCCTAACTTATGGGGTGTTACAGATAGATGAGGAATCACTCAAATTTGTCATCAACTCCATGGTCATTTGCTTTTGGGTACCTTAATGTCCCAAACAAGATTGACACTAAAGCATTTTTTTTATCTATAGCATCATCATGATATTAATGTGTTATGATCATGGAAAGTTAAAATATATAATATACATAAGATAGAGAGGAAGAGAGAAATAAGTTTCTTATTCTCATTGATATGCCTTAGTTCTATACAACTCTTGTGTGTGCGCGTGTGTGTGTGTATAATCGCTACAATTATATAATAATATTGGAGGTTGCAATACAATACCATTAAAGAACCATAAGTAAGGTGTTTAAAAATCAATATAAATGGAGCATAATGCGGTAGATTAGTGGGTCTAATAAAAAAAATATAAAACATCCATCTCTTAAATGGGGTATATACAACAAAGTGGGGATTATTGTATTTTTATGTGTTAACTATTATTACACTATTAAAACACTAATTACTTAAAGTGACAATAGCATAAGGTGGGTATAATTTATCCAATTCTTAATCAGCTTCTACATATTAGCCAACTTATACCTTATATCATGAAGTAGGACCCAAGAAGTCTTGGTACCATGTTTACTCTATAGGTTTTCTATGGACCTTATCATGTTGATTTTTAATCTTATTTGTTAATTGAAGAGATTGGTTTTAAGTGTCTTACATACAGCATGAGATTGTTGGTGGGTATATATTTTATATTAGTATAATGGTAACATCTACTATTTTATGTGTGTACTTCTATAAAAATAAGATGTTAAAACGAGAATTTTTAGTACCTACTAAAATTTCAGGTGTTACATGTAGTGGTTGGGCGATAGTATGTGTTGATGATGGAAGTGGTGGAGGTAGGATCACATGAATATAGATGTCGGTGGTGGGGTGACATGAATGGAGGTGGTACCATGGTGTTGAGTGTAGTAATGGTATTTGTGGCGCATGGTAATAAGAGTTGTGGTGACAGACTATTAGTAGTGGAACGGCTGGAGCACATATGGCGGTGATAGTTGTAATAACATGTATTTTTCTAAATACAGAATCTCAGAAATTATTACTTTTTATATATTTTAAGCTTCATTATTAATTTATGAAAAAAATTAAGAATTTGAAAACAATCATTTCGTAGAGATGATTATGCTTTGTAAATGTAGAATCTACGATTAGTTTTTTTAATATTTTCTTTTAAAAAAATAAATCTTGGCATTTTGTTTAATAGAAGAGAACATCGTACACGACAAAACCGATGCTAGCATTATGAAAAATAAAAATAAAAAATTATTATGGATCTAGACATGGGTCCTAACATTTATGAGTCGGGGTTCATGAAAAACTATTAGTTGATGTGTATTCATAGTAAATTTTTACTGCATGTGATATAAAACGCTAATTCACCGCCATTAGTAAACTAAAAGTACATTGCATGTGTCTATTTCAACCACTGACAACGAAAGTTTATTACGATGAGTCTGGACCTCCTAATAATCATATGACGTACATAGTTTAATTCTTATTCTAATGTAACGTTTTCTATTATTATTATTATTATTATTATTATTTTAAAATTATAAATAATAGTTAATTATTTTATATGATAAAAAATGGTTAATATTTATAATCTTACTTTAAAGGTACATAATTGTGTATAAATAATATATTAGTTATATCTATTGGATTTATTGTTTAATTTTTTTAATTTATTATTATTATTTTTTAAATTAGATCAAATCAGAACACAACAGATAATATATATATATATATATATATAGAGAGAGAGAGAGAGTATTAGATACGGTCATCTGTGAGCACCCTTTACTTTGGGTAGATTGGTAGATCGGTAGAGACAGACAGGTAGGCAGAGCAACGGAGGGCAGCTAGTAGCAAGTCGCCAAGTCGCCATTATGTTTATGGGAATGTTTTGCACCTTGGGAGGAGCCAGCCTCACACGCTTCCGTTCCATCCTTACGAATTGTTTGGGGTTCGAGGGTAATAGGGATTTTTTTAATATCTATTTTATATTTTTTATATTAAATATTTAATAATAATAAATATATTTTTAATAAAATATTTATTTTAGATCTAATATTTAATAATAATAAATATATTTTTAATAAAATATTTATTTTAGATTAAATTAAGATTTAAAATAAATATTTATTATTATAAAAATATTTAATTTGAAATTAATTATATAAAATATATAAAATATGAAAATAATTTTCTCACTCCTATTATTCTCATATTAAATTTTTTATTATTATTATTGGACCAAACTTTATCCAATTATAAGGTCAAAAGTTTAATGTATGACAGTGAAGTACAGACGCCGTGCATTAAAGGAAGAATATTAGGTAAGCCTGCAGTTTAAGGCCAGAGCCAAGCCAGCCAACAAAATGTCATCATGTTCCCATTCGATTATTGAACCGAACTTCAAAATTTATTATTTTTTGTATGTTTCTTTTTTCAAAAAAAAAAAAAAAAACGTCGCGTTGGGGGCCTTTTGAACGTAGCGTAGTTATCTAAGAGGCCTTCTTAAAGGGGTCCTACGATCGACAGCAATGGATTGGAAATTGACAAATTTTGGCTCCCTATATTCTCAATAGTCGTCATCCAAATCTTCCCTACCGAATACCGAGTATGAGAATTGAGAAGCGTTGCGTGCATATTTTACATGCGACAACTTTGCATCTTTAATATATTTTTATAATAGATATATTTATAATATTTAGATATAATAAAAGAAATAGGAGCATGCATTTAATATAACTACAGTTGACATATACTTAATAATGATACTATAATTATAAATATACATCTTTAATAAAAATAATACTATAAGTATTAAATATATATATGTTGATAGTCATAGATGGCAATGGCATACAGGCAATAATTTCTACGCTCGTTCGCTACTATGATGCTGTCCGTCCACCTACTTCCGTCCCACCTACTAAATTATGTATGCAGTACGTACATGCATCACTACTAGGGACCGATATTTCTATAGTATCAATATTTATGGAAACACAACGGACGTCTTTCGATTACTAACCTCACGCAGCAGGCACTCGACTCGGTAAGGAGGTCTAGGACGGTTCTATACTTTAATTTTCAGCAATATATGTCATGCTTTGGAGATACATAATCCACTCCACGCACGCACATTCAATCGATCCTTCGAGAAAACAGTAACTTAATTTTTTTTTTGTTACGGGGGCTTTTGGCCGATTCTTTGGCCACCGCAGATCGAAACGTATTCTAAAAATTTTAATTTTATTTCAGATGATATTAAATATATTTATAGTTTAATAAATTTTTTTATATTTTATTTAAATAATATTAATTCTATTTAATCTTCGATCAAAAAATTTAAATATATAAAGTTTCGGATTAAATATCAAATATTATATTTTGATATCTAAAATTTCGGATATACAATAATTGAATATTTAAATCGTAAATAACTTTAATTATCGTGTTAGAGCCCAATTAGAAGTACCGTCCATCGGAAGTTGAAGCGGGCGAAAAGGTATACAAGAATAACAATTATAATAATATTAGTGATAAAAGGTATGATACACGTGATCAAATATGAAAAATGTGGTGTATTAGGAACTTTTAAGATATTTTAGTTTTCGAGGAGAAAGTATCTTAGTGCTTATATTTAAGGGGTCATCCCTCTATGGTAAAATGTATAGGAAATGGCAAAGACCTAAAAACAGTAACAATTTGAAGTTACTTTCGGATCATGTAACAGAAAAAAATAAATAAATAATAAAATATTATAAAAGATACACAATACATGTGGACAAAATAATTAATTCTTTTATTTTTATCACTATCTCATAAATATTAAACATGGAGAAATTGCCAAATAAATAAACTAATGATACTTTTGTTTTTGAATTCATACGCGGTGTATGTTGGGGAGGAAGAGGATAGCCTAACATAAATTAATTAAATTACCTTTTTTTTAAGGTACGAGGTGGGATACCGGAGGGAGAGGGAACCTTGAAATCATGGGGAGGGGGCAATCTGGTGCCCGAGCATGTTTGAATCGTGGACATTCTACATGAAATTGTTGGTGCTATCTATCGGTTTCCACTCATCACCCTAATATTAATTAAGTACATTAAATAAATGCATTGAATCATATTAACTAGAATATTTGCACATCTAAATTTATCATATATCTTCATTATCGTTAAGTTAAAACAACATTTCATCTACAAAGTGACTATTTATTATTATTATTATTATTATTATTTTAACACCACTAAATTTTACCACTATTTTTTTTTGTTACAAATAATGTCTTGCGGAAATAAAACCTTAAAATCATAGTGTTACCGCTATATCTAATAAGAGATAGACATTAACATTCGTTCCATATTATACACAAGGTTAGAATTGATAACATAAAAAAAGGCCGTAGAGATACCCCTAACAAAGTAGATATAAATATATATTAGATAATAATGTTGTACAACCAGGAATAGGAAAAAAAAAGGATATAAAAAGTATAAGAGTATAAAAATCCGACAAGACACAAAAGAGAAACTCCAAAAATGGACAAAAAAACTCGTAATCAAATGGTCTAACTCTCAGGCCAAACCTTACATAGCATCTATTGGTTTTCATCACTAGAGAGTTAATCATAACAATCCTGCATGTCATCATTTGCTTACCCATGTAAGAGTCGGGACTCGGGATCACTACATCATAAGGTAGTATCAGTATAGAGAAGTACCAAATAAGACCAAGACTACGTTATCACATGATATGACTCATGCTACAAGAATGATCACGTCATACATAGATTTCATACTTGTGACACATATTGAGTATTTAAACAAGGCATGCATAAATCATACATCTCACCTAGGCATACAAACATATGATAACGTGGTATTGCAAAAGGAAATACAAGACACAATTTACTACACTCCATCATTGTATTCACCTAGATCTATTGTTAAGAGATATGAGTTACCACACAAACTATCTACCATGAACTTATCATGGTAGCTTACCAAGTAACATAAGACATCAGACCCCACCACTAATTAAGAAACAAATACGCCATAGGAACCACTAGGATATCCAATCCCACCGCAATGGAAATATAAGTCATAGGGCACAAGAAAGAAGAAGAAAACATCTCGCACTACCCATAATAGAAATTGGTGTCAAGGGGATTGTATAAGGACTCCAACATCCACCACATATTAGACACCTAATTCCAAAGGGATCCAAAACCACCTAGGTTACCTAATCCTTAAGTATTAATGCCATCTAAAAGACCATAAGTCTAAAAAAGTAAGAGAGGTAACACTCGAAGGCAACAAACATAAGGGCTCGCGTCCAACTAACTCCCTACTAGCTAATTCAAGATTTGGATAATATAGGCTTGAACAAACTCTTATTATCCATAATAGTGTTTAGGGTGGTACCAATTAACACAACTAACCATTCCTTTATTAGTTTAATCCATTTTAAAATTATTATGTTCAATTATTCAAGCCAAGTTTAGGAAATAGATTAAAGTTGAACCCTATGTTAAAGCTCTAGTTCAACAACCCAAAAATATACTAAAGTATCCAAGAGGACTAGTTAGTTGGTTCCATAAATCAATTGATTGATATGGAAATATATACAACAAGTAAAGGAAACAAAATAGACAAATCAATCGTTTGACTTGGGAAAACCAATTAAATAGTGCAAGATCGAGATTGATAAAAATAAATCCAGCTTAATTAGTCGACTAGTAGGCTAAAATTAATCGTCTGGTTTTGCCCATTGCCAATTAACTATTTTACTTGGGTGAAACACTTTAGCTCACACAAATCAACAAAATTTTATTATAAATTTATCAAAATACTTCTAACATGTATTCCTACTATTGAAAACACTCTATATAATAATTATATGTGCTCCAATATATCAATCATACCCAATGTACTGATGTAGCATATCATTATGCTATTTTTACTCAAAGCTCATAAAATAACCAAAATATACTTTCATGACCTTACAAAAAATTCATGCTCCAAATCTTTGTGTCATACATCATATCACAACATGGGCTCACCAATAAGCATACAATCAACTTATAACATGCTTGCAATAGATTCATGACATACATGCCTTTAATCCATTCTTCACATAATATACTTGTTCTTATGTGTATGATCTTACTAACAACTTGAACGCAAGGAAACACAACCATCTCATAACATAAGAACATCTATTTAAAATATAATACTTTTCTTACCTCAAGCAAAACAAAACACAAGCAAAAGAGAAAGGACCACACTAGATTCCAAGCTATAAAACCTGAGAATCTTGAGTACATTTTAAAAAAAAATATAAAAGAAAATTAATTAGAACCACTACCTAAGGCCATGAAATTAGATAAAACTAAAGGGTAATATTGGATAAAAAGAATTTCAACCTACTCTCAAAGATAAAATTTCCAAGAAGAGTAAACCAAACTCAAGAACTCAACCTTCATTTAAATCTTACTAACTTTACCTCAAGGAAAATAAGAGGAGTATAGAAAAAGGATTAGGAGAGTAAAATAAGTGTAGAAGAAGGTTTGAAAATGAAGAAAATGATAGTGGTGGAACTTTGTGGCAGAGAAGAGCAAGGAGGGTGAGATAGAAAAAAAAATCAACACTTGGTGAAATTTGAGGGAAAATGAGAGAGTAAGGAGAAAATGAAGGAGAGGGACACGATAATAGGAATGAAAATGATAACTTATGCCTCTATATCCCCCTTTATGGTAACAAATTAGGGGTAGGAAAAAGGAGGGGAGACTTGGGTCATGGCACTTAAGTGAAGGAGACAAAAATAGGAATGGTAGGTTGAAGCTAAGAGGTTGAATCATACACACCAACCCCCAAGGAGAGGAGGTTAAGGAACCAACATAAAGGAAAAGATCTCCATCAACCAAGAATCTCAAGCCTATGCAAGGGAGAAAAAGGAGAGAAGGAGGAAAAGTCTGAAAAGTATAAAAAGGTAGCTACAACATCTTTTAGAGCGATTTGATAATTTAAATATAATATGATCCAAATAATTTGAGGAAGATAGTTTAATAATCCATAATCATGCTCACTGACATGAAAAATATAACAATCAAAAGGTTTAACAAGTAAATTACTAATGAATAAATCAAAACAGAGGTGTGTAGTAAGCTTTCTAATGGACCAATTGACTAGTTTGATAAAAACCAGTTGACTGGTTTGTCGATATAGTTAACTAGTTATCCTGCATTGAAAATTAAGGTAGTGACATAACCCAAATAATTGGTTTTTGCGCTAACTAATCAACTGATTCCTTGGGGAACTCCATTTTCATGTATAATTTGGTTATCGACAAAACCAAACATATTTTATACATAATAAACACATAATAAGAAACATCGAGAGAGAATTTAGGATAGAATATTACAATTATTATCATTATTATTATGCAATATGTTTTTTTAACTATTATGATATATTTACTTAGTTATTTATTGAGAGAACATGTATTATTATTCATTAGCAAATCTCATTGTGTACAACCTGGCAACTTGTTTACGAAGGATATAAGGCTACCGCACTTGTGCAATCTATTGTTATGTTGGCACCTATCAATACATAATATGCTAAATTTACAACTACAAAATTTATAATTTATTTATAATCAACTAATAAAATGTGAGCTCCACATATTAATAATTTTAAATTATCATATATGGAACTCATCTTTTATTAGGTGTTGGTTAGTAAGTAGTTTATAAGCTAATTTTTAAAAAAGTAAATTAAAAAAAATTTATAACTTATAAACTTTTAAATGGGTTTTAAATTTTACAATAATTTTTCAGCTATTTTTTTCATACCCCACCAGTATTACAAGAGTGAGAAGGAAAAGAAAAAAAATCAATAAGATTTTTAATTATAAAATATATATAATATATTTTAAATGAATAAAAAGACAAACAAAAATAGAAATTTATTTTAAGTTCAATAAAATTTTCGCATATAATTTTAAATTATAAAAATATTTATATATATTTTCTAAAAAAATAGAAAGACATAAATGAAAACAGGCAAACATTTTGAGGCCAATAGGCAATAACGAGTAACGACCAAGTCAAATTAAATTTTGGTACATAATGCAACTGACAATTATTTTTCTTTTCAAAACCTAAAATAAAGAATTAAAATAAAAAATTGTTTCCTTTTCCCATTTTGTCCCTCCCTCCTCTCTCCCTCTACCATCTTTCTCTGACATCCGCCTGCACCCAAAGTGAGAGAGAGAAAAGAGGCCTAAACGGAAGAACAGAGGAGAGAAAAAGAGCAGGAGGGGAAGGGAGTAGCAACTATCTGTTTCAAAAAAAAAAAAAAACTAGCAAGTATCACTTCTCTTCACTTCTTAGAATCCTCAAACTCCGTTCGTTTCCTCTTTAATGGAAGGCTATAATACTCACTCCCACTCTCATTCTAGGACATTCTCAAAAAAAGCTTACAATGGCAGTAATGGCTTCTTCACAGCATACGACGAGGTGTTCGGCGGACCACCTAAGTTTGTAGTCGGCGGAGGCGGTGGTATAGCTGCTTTCGCTCCTCGTGCTGAGGACTATTCTGAAATCTTTGGAACCTTTCATTCTTCCTCTTCTAGAATTTCTTCAATTCCGATCCTCGATCTTCCCCCTGTAGACGACTCTATAGCGTCGTTCGATGTTAGTAGCTCGAAGTTTGATTATGGCGAAGTCTTTAGGGGGTTTGAGTTTGTCGAAATTGGTGTGCCGTTTGACGAGTTGTTCAAACAATCAGATGGTGGTGATTATTCTTCTGACGAAGCTTGGTATGAGTTGCTAATTTTTTTTTCAGTCTGGTCACATTTGCATTTAGTTTGGAGGGCTTATAATGGAGTTCGGGGTAGTCTCTCTGCATTTTGTTTTCCTTTTTTGTAAGTTTGTATCTTGATTTGATAAATTTGTTGTGTTTTCATGCTATTTTGTTGTTTGCTTGGTAATCGCCTGAAAAGTTAGGAGTGTGTGGAAAATGTGTAATTGGCTGAGGCAATCGCTGGAAACTTGTCTTCTTGTGGTCGCATCGGATGGGTGGTCACCACCTTATACATGGTGTTTGTTTATGCTGCCTTGGCTAGGCCTAGGAACGTGCTTACTTCAATGAGTATAATAATTAATCCATGTGCCTTTTCGTTGTGCAGTTAAGTTTTTGACTATTTCAAATAGGCGATTTAAAGTGGCCGTTCTTGTTGTTCCCTGTCAGCTTTGTTCTTCCGTAAATTTGGGGATAGAGTTTGATCTACATAAGGAGGAAGTTGGTGGAATTCTGTTGGTTATCCGTATCACCTCTTTCTTCCTTTATTTTCTCCCCCCTTTCTTTCTTGGCACGGTGGAGTTGGGAGGGATTGTGTTGAAACGTGGGAGTCTGATAGAATACTGTAAGAAACTTTAGTTGTCTCCTAAACTTAGGCTCCTGTATGTGCAGTAGGATAGAATAAGTGTCCAAATGCTGTTAGTTAGCTACAAACATTGGGATACAATTGCTTCCTTGTTGAAAAATCTGCTCCTCCTCTTCTTGAACGAAGTTTACTAGATGTTGTGGTTTCCCTTCAAGCCATTATCTATTACATCTATCTTTGAGCTTACCAAATTTAGATAGGAATTGGAATGCGTACATGCTTAAATACTTTTATAGCATATCTGTATCCAGATGGTGGATCTTCCTTGTAAGCCTCAATAACGCCTGTCAACCTTGTTCAACATGATCTTGTATAGTCTTATATACCTATTAATTGGACATCCGAAGGGATTTGTTACTCAGTATCATGAGGATGAGAAAAATAGACAATGGACAAGGGCGTGTTTGGCTGATGGCTGTGTTAAATGCAATTAAATAAGTTCAGATTAGTCATCCTCCGTACCATTCATTTGAATTTGGCTTCCTCATTTTCTCACTTCCCAACTTTCTACAATGAAAGCAAGCTTCCACCCTTGCTAATACTATGATTGTGTCTTTCCTTTCATTTAGGACTCCTGCAGGGGTTGAGTCTCTGTCTGATGAATCTGATCCATCTGCTTGTTCAGAGAAGAATGAATGTTTGTTGAAGGGGAACTTTAATGAGCCATTTCATTGCAAGCAATTTAATGTAAATTGCCATAAAGTTAATCTAGGACCGATGGAAGCCATGCCAAACATAGTCCACGTGGACCAAATTAAAGCTATTCCTGGGTGTACTTATTTAGTTGATGAGGATTTTTCTTTGCAAAAGACTGGGAATGAAAGAGTTTTCTCTGGTTTAGCTGGCGACATTGTTTCCAGTGACGACTCCTCTGAAGATTTAGCCAGGAAGAAGCTACTAAAGAAAATGCCGTCTCATCCTGCATATGCTGGTTCTGGCGTAACACCATTTGAAAATGCTCATAAGCCTGCAAGAGATCACAGAGATGAAGGTTCTAATATTGGTTCCGGATTTATTTCTATCTCAGAGATTGGTCCAAGAACTGAACCATCTCATTTGGCACCATCATCAAGAGCTCCTCCTATTCAAACAGATGATATACAAGGTTCTGGCACATCCAGTTCTGATCAGAAGGCTTCACAAGGTTATGCCTCCGAGTCAACTTTTGATGATAGCTTGCCACCTTTCTTTGATGTTGAGGTGGATGCTAGTTCATCTGCTGCAGCCTCTGCTGCTGCTATGAAGGATGCTATGGAGAAGGCTCAAGCAAAACTGAAAAGTGCCAAAGAGTTGATGGACAAAAAGAAAGATGGTCTCAAAATTTGTAACAACCAGGGCGTGAAGAAAGAGATGGATGAAGGAATGTCAAGAATGGTGTCTGATGAACTTGTTTTGGAAGATGACTGGATACAGGGTATTCATGAAAGCGAGCATAACAAGAGAAAGGCAGGTGATGAAGAGAGGTCAAGAATATTATTTGATGAATGCAACACCAAGAAAGCAGACATTGAAGCACGGTCAAGAATGTTCTCTGATGAGGAAGCACCGGACAATAAAATAATGCAGGGTCCATGTGAAAGTGAACATAGTCAGAAGAAGAGAAATGGTGTTGGAAAGTTGAGAAAGGTATCTGATAAACACACTTCAAAGAAAGAAAACATTGAAGCAAAGGATGATAATAAGAGAACAATTTCTCAAAAGGTAAATGAAGCTGTTTCAACAGCTCCTCATGACTTGCAAAATCTTGCCAGAGTTGAAGAATCATCTGCTGTAGCTCTTGAGCCAGCTGAAAGGAAGCACCCGAGGAATCACTTTATTTCAGCTGAAGCTGCTGGTGAATGGAAGGAAGCATCTGAATACTTCGAATTGGTAGACAGTGACATCTCCACAACATCGTTTGAGCCCCCAACTGATTTGAAGAGTATGGTTCCAGGGACAAATGAGCATCGCCTTGGCAAAAGAGATGGGCCATCAGATGCATGTCAGGTACTGGAGCAGCATGATCCAAGAGTAAACTCTGTGATGAACTTTTGCAAATTAGATGAAAATGAGCAAGAGTCTGAATCAGATAGTCATGCATGTCAACCGGAGATGAATAGATGGAGATTGAAAGCTACAAAAGCAGTTTCCAGGCATGAATATCATGCAAAGATGGCAAAAGTTGCTCAAGAAGTTCATGAGAGAGAGATTTGTCATCACGTTGGTTTTGAAGACTGGCTAAAGGAAAGTTGGGAAAGCAATGATCAAATGAGGAAACCGAAGGGAACATGTGAGCCAGAAATGAATGAAAGAATACTCGACAACTCTGGACAAAATGCTGGTAATGTGAGAAAGCAGAATGTTGTTCCCACGCTGCAGGAAGGTGAAAGAAGGAGAACAGAAGCCCTTGTGCCGGAAGAAAACACAAAGAAGGTGAAAGAGGCTTTCAAAACAGAAAACAGTGACATTAAAGTAACAAGAGAGTCTTGTGGAAGGGATGAAAACCAGAAGAGAATGGAAACAGCACTCGAGAAGAAAGGAAATCAACAGACTGTAGAAGGGGCCAGTGAAAAGGACGAAAATTACATAAATATGCAAGAGATCCGAGAACATCAAGAGGACTGCAGGAGATCCGTAAAGACAGAGATGGAGAATGAAATGACCTGGACAGAGTTCATTTCAGAGCAGAACATTGATGGGCAAAAAAGTGGATTTTGTGAAAGGGATATCGATGCTAAGAAGCTAGTTGAGGCAGAGGAAAGATGTGAATCTGAGAAAACTTTTGGACATGCAATTGGTTCTGAAGGCTATGAGAAGATATTAAAGGAGGCCGTCAAGCCAAGCCAGAAGAGGTTGGATGAAACTTGTGAACCTGTCACTTGTTACAAGGACTTTGAAGAGGTTCAGAACAATGAAAATGATGCCCTTCAACAAGAAGAATTCACAAAGAATTCTGTGCAGATAGATAGGCCGAAAAAAACTCTACGAGCACACAGGAATGTTGAGGAGGAAGATCTGACAATATTCTATGAGAGAGCCGGAAAATTTGATGTGGAGCCAGGTTTCCCTCTAGGATTAGGTGTGCATATCAATGCAGAGCATCTCAAGGCATCTAGTGGGACGTTTGATCTGGATATCGATGAGTTCGAACAAAATTTTGCTGACTCTAGATTCAAAAAGCCATGCAGTGTAGCTGAGGCATTTAAAGAGATGCATGGACCCAATGACTACCGAAATGGAACGGAATCTTTGGATGCTGTAAATAATGAAGAGCCAACTGGGGTAAGAGAAGGTGAGGATGATGTTAGTCAACTCTCAGAAAGATTTACAGGAGCTGCCTCAGAGCCTCTCAGCACAAGCAGTGATAGCACGAGATCATCTGACATTGGTGACGGAAGCAGGCAGACAGTGCTAGATGATCACAAAGTTCCAGGGCCAAGTTGTGTGAAGGACATGGATCATGAACAAGTAGGGAGAACTAATGTTGGAGAGGCACATTGTTCTTCTGACCAGGAAAATGGCAGGAATAGATCAGTGCCTGCTGAAAAGGCAAGTAATGGGCGGACGGAGACGGTGCAGAATGCTGAAGCAAGGCAGCCTGTGATGCCAGAGAAGGAAGAAAGCTTCCAGAAGAAATCCCACCAACCAAAAATGAACACTGAAAGAAGAGGAAAAAGTAACAGTGAGAGTCTCATTTCAGAAGAAAAAGATAAAGCTGACAGGTTAAGTAGAGAGATGGAATTGGAGAAAGAACGTCTTCAGAAGCTTGAGGAGGAGAGAGAGAGAGAAAGGGAGAGGGAGAAAGATAGAATGGCTTATGCTGAATCTCGGGAGAGAACAGAAAGAGCTTCTGTGGAGAAGGTAGCAGCCGAAGCCAGACAAAGAGCGATGACCGAGGCTCGGGAAAGATTAGAGAAGGCATGTGCAGAGGCTAGGGGGAAGTCGTTCGTGGAAAAGACATCTGCAGAGGCCAGGTTACGGGCAGAGCGTGCTGCAGTCGAACGAGCTACTGCAGAAGCTAGGGAACATGCCATAGAGAAAGCAATGGCTGAGAGGGCTGTCTTTGATTCACGAGAAAGACTGGAAAGATCTTCGTCCGAGAAGTTTTTTTCATCTGCTCGAGATATAGGATTTAGACAGAGTTCTTTCTCCTTTGTAAGTATAGCGTTTCTCTCTAATTTCTAATGTCTTCAATTTTTGTTTAATTTTAAATAATATGCTTCAAATTCATTTCTGATCTGCAGAATACCGAGAAGTATGATGGAATTGGTGATGAGTCAGCCCAAAGATGTAGAGCTAGACTGGAGAGGCACCGTCGAACTGTTGATCGTGTGGTATGTCTTTGATTGCTTAGGTGACCCTTTCCCCTTGCATCAATCTCTAACCTTTACAAATGCTGTTTTAGGCAAAAGCTCTTGCAGAGAAAAATACACGCGATCTTATCGCTCAAAGGGAGCAAGCGGAGAGAAATGTAAGCTACTCACTTGGTAAAATGATGACTAGTCAAAGATATAGTTGCAATTTTGCTTACTTCGAGTTTGCTCTTTCTGTAGAGATTGGCTGAAACACTAGACGCTGATGTAAAGAGGTGGTCAAGTGGAAAAGAAGGGAACTTACGTGCATTAGTATCAACATTGCAATATGTATGTGGTATTCCATTTGTCATGCTATCTAAAGTTATAGCTGTACCTGTGTACTCTTCCTATTATTTACACATGCTCCTTGGCATTTTGCTGTAATTTTTTTTTTCTTCCCTGAAGTACTTTTTCTTCTGTCATAAGACAGTATGTGTAAGTTGCTGTACCGCCCAAGCATCTTTGAAACTTCTGTTTGACAATGACTTCTGTTGATTACTTATTAACAAGAATTATGCATGCACTTCTGTTGATTACTTACGTGCATTTTCAACATTGCAACATGCATGTGGTCTTCCATTTGTCTTACCATTCAAAGTTATAGTTGTACCTGTGTACTCTTCCTCCTATTCACACATACACCTTGGCATTTTGCTTTTCTTTTTGGGTTTTTCTGAAGTACTTTTCTTTTGTTATAAGATGGTATGTGTGAATTGCCGTACTGTCAAAGCCTCATTGGAACTTGACTTTGACAATTACTTCTGTCGATTACTTGTTAACGAGAATTTGGCATGCACTTCAGCAGTGGACAACATGGGTTATGGAATCGCATTGGAAAATTATTGGAATATTACATCCGGTGAAATTACATCATATATTCTTGCCCCTTTTGTTAGGTCACAAAATGTTCATGTTTGTAAATACAAGGCATATGACTGTAACAAAAAGGAGGAAAAGAGTATGACCCTTTTTGCTTAAATACAGGGATATTTTGTGGAATATCCCTGAAAATAGATTGGGTTCAACGACGTTTGATGTACCCATTTTCACTTGCAGATCCTTGGGCCTGAAAGTGGGTGGCAGCCAATTCCACTTACAGAGGTCATTACTTCTGCTGCAGTGAAGAAAGCCTACAGAAAAGCAACTCTCTGCGTTCATCCTGATAAACTACAACAACGTGGTGCGACTATCCAGCAGAAGTACATTTGTGAAAAGGTTTTCGATCTTTTAAAGGTGTGTTTCCATTTTGTCTATTATCTCACTATAATTGAAGTTGATCTTGATTCATTAATAACATGCTTCCTTCCAGAACTCTAGATGCACTAGTTGTTGATGTTGTGCTAGACTGACATCTAGTGCAATATGTTTGTCTTACAAATATGGTATTTCTAGAGAAAGCTAGATACCTTGTTTACAGTGGCGAAGGTATGAGAATGAGAAGCGCATTCTCCTGTAGGATAGAACAGAGATGGGAGTTCACAGGCCATTTGGCCTTTCTGCATCTTTACCATATCTTGTCAATAGGTTAGATAACACTAAGTAAAGTGGCTGCAAAATAGCAATGAACTTGCAACACCACAATTGTGCAATTCTCATATAGGAAACTTGGGAGAGAGGATATTGTCATATGGACTATAATTTTTCCTACTCAAAATGTAGAGCATTTTGGAAGAGTAAACTGTGTATAGGACTCAACTTTTGGTCTCTTTTCTGGGATGAACTGTTGTTTCACAAGTTTCCTGTCACTGTCGTTCTGAAGATCTTTTTTCCTACAGGAGTGGTTTATTTGTAGAGAAGATTCTCCCTAACCAACCATCATATGTCCCATAGATTCTGTTAGATCGAATATCCTTCTCTTTCTCAATACAAGGATTCAATCTATATTTCTATGCAAGTGCTTATTGCCCAGACAGAACGCTGTATTGAGTTTGAAGATCTGCCTTTGGGGATTGGTTAGCACCTGGCCTTTATTGTGACCTGGTCAATTGGTAAGAACTAAGGGGAAAGGCATTGTAGCAGTAGTAGACGGGAAATTAGGGTACGGAGAACTTTTGTTAAGTTATCTGATATACTTCTTTCCCTTTATCCTAGCAGATGAATTAAACTGATGAGAGTAAAATTCTAGTGACTGTTGCGTCATAAGAGGAGTGCGACTGTGGCATCTTGGTATTCTCTCTTCACTACACCTGCAATACCTGAGAGTATGGGTGTGAGATACAGAATATGCTTTGCCTGGACTGGGTCTAGAGAATATTAAACAGGATGATATAAAGAAAAAGTGTGTAGTTTCTGTTATTGGCAAAAGTTTGGTAATCGATATGCTTGATTCTTTCTATTTGTTCAACTCTTCATTTCAACTCCAATGTACCTTAAAATAGTCAAAGGCTGGATGTAATAATGGAGAGTGGTTCAACCTCACTGTAACGTATTCAGGAGCCGGATACATGATAGTTATTCTTCAAAATGCAAGTTGCATGGTTTATTGTACGGCGTAATGAACCTTCTACTATTATCAGTTTAACACATAGGATTTTGTCCTTCTACTTTCCTGTTTGCATTTGTTTGCAATGGCTCCCAAGAAGCTATCCAGCCTTGATAATCCTTTAATTTAAGTTTACTTTTCTTCCATAGGCCGCATGGAACAAGTTCAACTCGGAGGAGCGGTAGCAATAGGCTGCTGAATGGAGCGTGAGCTTTTATTTTGCCGTTTAAATTTGTGGAGTAAATATATGTAATCGTAGAAAAAGAGCTGGTGGCAGAGAGGCCTGTTTAATTGGAGATTAAAGAAGCAACGTCTTGAATCTTTGGAGAATTTTAGCAAGGAAGAATCTTCTGCTAGATCAAGTAAGTGCGAAGTAATTTCGGATGCAAGTGTTAAGTGTGTTAGAAGATGCGGAGGACTTTCAGTATTTTTGGATGCAAGTGTAATAGAAGATGCGGAGAAATTTCTGAGGATGAGCAACGACACTGCGAGAACCTTTCTCCATGTTGTCCGTCTGTCAATCATTGCTTGATTACATTGCCTCTGAAAGTAGCCATTATTCCTGGTTCAAAGACGAACATATTATTACGGATTCAACACGTGTTGACTGAGCTTGACTCTTTGTTTCCAAGCTATACTTTTCTTCTTGGGGACTAGTTTTATTCTTCTTTTTAATTTTAATGGGGCAACTAATTATCACTGGTAAATTATGGAGGAGTCTTCTTATTTTGTTTTACTTCTACTTGCAAACTACAGAGGCCGTAGTGCAGTCAGCAGTGGACCTAGTAGAGGTTAATATCAGGGGCTGTAGTCCTGTTGTTGATACTTGGGCAGCGGACGTCCGAGGGAGCCACCTTGGTAATTCACTCTATATAAATTTTAGTGGCTTATAAATTATATCCGGACATTGTACTATTCTACCAAGCAAGTTGCATTCTCGAATTATATTGGCAAAAATTCTGTTATACACCCGGACGTATTTTGTAAGGTACGTCCGGAACACAGTGTAAATTAGTGATATATATTTAAAAAATATACTATTTACCGTACCTTATCTCTTCTCCATTTTCTCCGTCAGGTCTCCTCCTTCCCGCCCCAACTCCTCCCTGGTCCTCCCCCCTCCTTGTCACCGGCTCCCAGGTGCATGACGTTCATATTAGGCATGAGAGACTCATAATGTTGTCCGTGCCGATTACGAAAAATCCATCGGTGCTTATTGACCCTTCAATGTCACCTATATTTATTTCATTCGTTTTTTTTGTTGATAATTTAAGTTTTATAAACCATTTTGGCAAAAAAAGGTTGTCGCACTGATATCATGATGAATACCATTCTCACCTTCGGTAAAGGGATTGAAGTATTTGCTAATCCTTTATCTAGATAAAATTATATTACATGGTCAACGTACTCTCAATGTTTCATTCTCTGCTAAGAGGACACCTTTAAAACCTAGAACTATCTTACCACAGGACCAGACACCCTTGAGTAAGAAATGTGACCGGTCACAAGACTCCATCGACCAAGTGAGCAATTGAACTAGGCAATTAAAACATTTGAAACATGAACCCAACCCCATACATTGTATTTATTAGAGCACAAAACCTCCACTTAGAAAATTCAGGAAAGCATAAAACAATAAAGTGCATAACTGCTCTCGAGCAAAGCCATGCATGTTTTTCCATTGAGACTAAGGCTTGTGGCGCACAAAAGAAGTGAAACTTTTGCATACGACGTGACTATAGCCATGTATAAAATTCCACCTGTCTATGCATACCTTGCTTTGCTAATGTGTTTGCTTAGCTAATGAACCCAACCCCATACATTGCTTAGCTAAAGAAAGAAAGAAAAATATTGCAAATGGATGAAGTGAAAATGATTCAGACAAGTCGAAATAGACTTCGACAGATATGAATGAATATACACTTATTTAACCTATTATACAACTTTTAGAACATAAAAAAGCCTCACAATTATCAAGCAACTAATCAAGATCAAGTATTGTAAGAGATAAAAATGGAATGAATTACCATACCAACGAATGTTGGTGATTGAATTCCCAAGCAAAAGAAAATATGAGTGGTCCCTTTTCTTGGAAAATGGACCTCTCTATCGTTGATTGTTCATGTCACCAGAGTATGCTAAATCTGCACACAAAAATTAGACCTTCTTAGTGTAGAACCGAACTAAGTGCACAAAAGAATATACTAAATCGTCAAAACGAAAGGGAGAACAATCAAAGAATAAGATGCGAATCTATCGGGCAGTGCACTCAAGAGTTGAGAAGCCTTCGACCTCCACTGAAACTGTTTGACTTCCACAAATCGGACGTCAATAATGTCGAGATGAAAAATGTTGCCAGTAATGGCAGATTTGACGCCGCTTATCAACAGATCATAGTAGATCCGACTAGAGGTGAGTAGATCTTGAAGAAAACTTTTAGATATGAAGAAATTCCAACAGATCGTGGAAAATAAAAACGTGATTTGAGCAAATTTGGAGCAAAAATCGACATATCTGAGCAAGATCAAAACGGATCTGTACAAATCAATTCAAATCTACTTCAGAACCCTCGATCTAGTTGAGACTTTAACAGATTGAGCAAGTTCGCTTCAGATCGGGCCTCAACAAACAACTTACTTTACAGGAAACCAAGAATCGAACCAAGATTTGTTCGATCTTGAAAATACTCAACAAATCTCCAAAAAAAAGGGACGCCGAGATGGCTTCCTTCAAGAAAAACAGACTCTAACTTAAGTTGGTTCAAAAAATTTGATGCTGGACAAAAAAACTATCGCTAGAACCAACAGAAAAAAATCACAAGAAATGTCAACCAAAGAGCTGAGGCTATGATACCAAATGAAGAACTCCAAGGTGGAGTTTCAGAGTAAAACACAACAAAAACCCAAAAAAGGCCCAAAAAAAGTGAAGATATCATCGAAAAATCGATCTTGATTAGCCAATGATAAAGATTATCAAAGGAAGATCAAACACTCAGGGCACTATTGAAAAAAAATCAATGGCGGCTAAGAGAGAGAGAGATTCAAAGCGAGAGAAACATAGGGCAAGAGAGAGAACACCAAGTGAAAAAAGGAGAAAGAGAGCAATGCTGTATTCGACAGACTATTAGCTAAAAATTAACTGGAAATACAACATAAGGAGTTTTTATATGAGCTCCCCAAACCCTACCCTATTAACAACCGAGATGGGCTTTATCCATCTATTAACCCATTTAACCCATTTAACCCTACTTTATTCCTAGTTAGCCACAGAAAAAAAATAGTTAAGTGTAGTTAACATATCACAATTAATTAGAAACCTAATCAAATATTAATTAAAATTAGTAGGATACACATCAGTGTTGGTTCCTCGTCATGAAGCCATAGAGGTAGTGATCGGAGAGCACCCTTTCTTTAGCATTCAAGGTTAGGGATGGCATTTTCCTAAGCCATTCATGGTCTGTGAGGCATTTGTCAAGTTTTCTCATGGTGTGAAATAATCCAAAATTTACAACTGAAAAATTTTGTTTAATGAAAAGGTTTAGCCGAAACGAAATAACAAAATGTAAATTATGGGGATATTACCTCCACACTTAGTACCAGATCGGTTCACTTCTACCGTTCTAGTACCAAGTGCTAAGACTGATTGGGATAGACATTAAACACGAGTCGATAATTAAAACGAGCATTCATAAAAGAAATGAGTTGTTAGCTATATAGAAAATTAGAGTGCGGTAACCAAAAGAGGTACAACCCAAAAGTATACTTTTAGAGTTCCAAACGACAGAAAACATCATACAACAAAATAAAACTAAATATAATGATACAGGAAAGACAAAACGGAAGATAGACTCCGTCCATGTTACGCTCGACTCCCAGGCTATGTCCAGGCTCAACTCTCAATTCCGCCTGATGCCTCGTAAGTGTCGTAGGCATTGAAGATAGAATCACCGACCAACACCAAGTCAGAAGGGCCTTCTGTTCGTGAGAATGAGCAACACCCATGAAATGGGTGGTGAGTACGTTAGATATTGAGTAAGGTAACCGTACAACGAAGGCCAAACAGGTAAGTTACATAACACAAGCATGATCACATAGGTGACATACAGTAATACAGATAATAAGATCGGGTTACGTTCCAGATAAACTTGTTCTTTAGATCTCTTAACCATATATTCATTTCACATATACTCTTTATTAATCCATGCGAGTGCGGGAACCCCACTATTATAGCCGGTGGAGCAGAATACATACAGGATAGAACGCTCCTGACCACTATTATTCGTCGGTGGACCGGTCTCCAGGACAAAACGCTCCAGGGCACTATTATTCGCTGGTGGACCAGACTAGCCCCGACTTGCATGGTGTTTCACTGTAAGTACTTAGTGTATTACCCATGTCTTAGCTTTATTACATTTGGTTTGTTGAGAACAGAATCCTCCACTATTATAGCCGGTGGACCGAAAATCATGTAGGGCAAAATGCTCCTGGCCACTATTATTCGTCGGTGGATCGGTCTCCAGGGCACCCCGGCTCCTGGCCACTATTATTCGCCGGTGGACCGGTCTAGGCCCGACTCAACAATCTTCCTCTTTAAATGATTAGTGTCTTATTGGATAATTTTTCACCCTTGACATGCATGCCATCAATCTTCTACTTCTATCTTCCGAAGAGGGGCCCGTCCCATATCTTGAGACTCTGGCACCTCCTAATTGCCCTGACGTCCCTTCCTTATTCCATTAACCACACTAGAAGCCCAATTCCGATGTGTGTGGGTCAAGGCCCACTATCTCATACCACTAAGCCCATTCATAGTCCCCCTTAGGGTTTTCTCCAGAAAATCCTAATTTGGGCCTATGTGGCCCGTCCTTCTCTGCCTCACACGACCCAAACTATTTTAACACCCCACATTTCACGACCCTTAGCTTCAACCCTCACTTCATACCTCACTCATCCTCATTTATTTTTTTGTATTATTATTATTATTATTGTTGTTGTTATTATTATTATTATTGTTGTTGTTATTATTATTATTATTATTGTTGTTGTTATTATTATTATTATTATTATTATTTTCTTTTTCTTTTTCTTTTGCTACCTTCTCAAATTAAGGTTTCCTCCCAAACCCTAGCTCGGTCTCCTATGCACCCTTATATTATCCTATGTACTATTTTTCACTTGAAGCCTCCAGTCACCCAAACGACACTTCTATTACCTTCCTCACGCCCCAAGGCAACTTTCCATACGTAAAGTTTGCTCCCATGCGGACTCTAACCATCCCATGCAAAACCCTCGATATTTTCCATACAAAACCCTAAATTTTCCATGCAAACCCTAGTTTCTCCCACTCTTTCATTTATTTAAGTTCCCCCTTTTATTCACCACTCATGGATTATGGATTATTTAAGTCATTCTTACCTACGTTAGCCAACTTACTTCCCCTTTGTTATCTTATTTTCCCATTTTTCTTTTTCATACCTCCATCTCACATCACCACATTAAATACCTTAGCATGCATGTCCTAAGGGGCCACATCACATCACGTTACAACTTGCAGCATATCCATATTAGCACATACCAGAAGAAAACACATGAACATACCTCTATTTCAAGCCGTGCTACACATAAAACAGTTAAGATAATAGCACATGGTACACGACATATAATTATACGGGACATCCAAGGCATGTAAGACACATAGCACACATGCGGTCTTAGCTATACCCTTACCTAAAACGTTGATGGGCTTGGAGCACACTCCTACACCTCCTTAGGGTTTAGACTTGATTCACCTATAAGAGGGAAATACTATGGGTTAACCTCCTTCTTACCAAAATTACCATCATTTCCTATCTTACCCCTATTATGGTCTACTATTAAGGCTAATAATGATAATAGTAGTTTTATAATTAAAAGTAGGGTTATTATTCTCAAAATAATTAATCATGCCGCTACTAACCAAAGTAAGTCTTAGTAATAATCATAGTATTAAATTATTAGTTTCAATATTACTAATAATAATAATATTACTGTTAGTTTTTGTAATAATACTAATATCGATCCCAAATTTTAGTAATAATAATAATAGTGATGAAAATAATATAAAAGTAATTACCATAATGATACTTATATTAATAATGCTAGTAGTAGTAATAATAATAATAATGATACTAATAATAATAGTAGTAGTAGTAGTAATAGTGATAATAGTTTCAATCTTGAGAATAATGCTAATAAGGTCTTAGAAATTATAATAGTAGTAGCCTTGTTGATACTATGGTCAAGTGTAATAGCATAATAATAATAATAATAATAATAGTAATAATAATAATAATAATAATAATAATAATAATGCTAGAAATGATAATAATAATAGTGGTAATGATGATGATGATGATGATGATGATGATAATAATAATAATAATAATAATAATAATAATAATAATAATAATGTTAAACATGAAAAGGGGTAATAGTACTATAATGACCAAAGTTAGTATTAATATTATTAGTAACAAAATAATGATAATAATAATGATAGTAGTAGTAGTAGTAGTAGTAGTAGTAGTAGTATTAATAATAAGGATAATAATAATAAAGTTGTAGTATTTTAAATAATAATACCATTAGTTAGAAATATTTATGAAATAAGAGTTATAACATAATAATAATAATAATAATAATAATAATAATAATAATAATAATAACAACAACAACAACAACAACAACAATAATAATAGTAATAATAATAATAATAATAGTTAATAATAATACTATTAATATTAAAAATCATTAACACTTATATAAAAAAGGTTTGAGGGTTAGGAAATTAGAATACCACCTAGGCTTGGTGGTGGAGCCGACAATGACGGTAGTGGAGGAGGAAGAGAGGTGGAGAGATGGGGGTATAGGCTAGAGGAGAGGGAATGTAGGGGTGTTTGAGGTGGTGGAAGGTTTCTTAGGTGGATAAGGGCAGAATGGAGGTGGTGGTGCAGCCAGAAGTGGTGGTGCATGGTGGCTGAGGCGGTGGCTGAAGGTGGTGGAAGGTGGAGAAGGGAGAAGGAGAGGTAGGTAAGGAAAGATGGAGGTATGAGGAGGTAGATTAGAGTCCCCTGGTTGTTTTAGGGGGTAGAGGTGGTGTTATTGGTGGCAAAATTGATGGCAGACAGTGGCACGAAGGGTGGCGGAGAGTCGAAGTGGGTTGTTCGGGAGGGGGACTTTGCACGGTCGGGGTGGCTCGTGCAGGGCAAGGCAAGGAAGGAGGATGGCTTAGTTGTGTAGAGGGCGGTGCGGGGAAGGTTTTGGTGGCTGGAGTGGGCGGTGGTGATGGCCGACGGCGGAGAAACGACAGTCTATTTGGGCAGTGGCGCGCGACCGGTTTTCTGGGCTGCCAAAATCAAAACCCGATTATGGCTACTTTCGGAGGTATATGTATGTTGATTGGAAGGGAAAATGACAAAAGGGGGCGGGGAAATAGGGGAAAGGGGCATGGGTGCACCGACTGGCGAGGGTAGGCCGTTGCAAGTCTACCTTGGTAGGCCATTTCGACGGGGAAGAGGGGATGGCACACGCAGGAGAGGGAATGGCCGGTTAGGTTGAAATGATAGGGAAGACGACGGGGAAGAGAGGGGAAGAATGGCGGGTCAACCGGTGTGATCGGCGGTGGAAATTTTGGCACCGATCGGGGGGAGTTGTAGCGGCCCGAGGAAGAAAAAGAAGAAGAAGAAGAAGGGGGCTGAACTGACGGTCCAGGAGAAAAGAAGAAAGAAAGGAAAAAAAACCTAACCGACCGGGAGAAAAAAAAGAAAGCGCGAAGCGGGCCTAGGCCGCGCAGGAGGGAAGGGAGAACTGGGTCAAAGGCGGGTTGGCCTAGGTCAGGGGAAAGGAGAAAACGAAAGGAAGAAGGAAGAGAAGAAAAGGAAAGAAAAGAAAGAAGAGAGGGAAAAAGAAAAAAAAAAGAAAAAAGGAAAAAGGTGGGTTTGGGGTTAATTAATATATTTTGGGTATTTTGAGATATAAAAAATATTAATATTAAAATAATAATTATTTTCTCTTTTTAGGTTAATTTAGGTTTTTTGAAATTTTTTTCCAAAATTTCATTTTAATTAGCAAAATACTCAAATTTTTCTATTTAAATTATTTATTAATTTCTCTTAGATTTGCCTTAATTAATTCCCTTTTATTCTAATAAAAATAGTTTATTTAATTAATTTCCCTAATAAACCCTTATTTTGCCATAATTTCCTAAATTAAGGTTTTGAGGTATTTCATGGTGTCTCCGCTAAACCATGTAAACCGTCTATCACCTTGTATTTCCAGTAACTCATTCCATTTAATGAAGTCTTTGAAATTTTTTTGCATGATCCTGATTAAATTGGTGATTGCTTCTTTCTTCTCGTATGAGGACTTTGTTGAAGTCCCTAATCACTATTCTGGGATAACATGTGTTTCTATGAAGTATGAGATTTCTTCCCAAATTTCCATCCTTACCCTAGCATCGTAGGAGTAGTAAATGTTAACAATGTAATAGTGAAAGCCATTGGATAACTTACCAGTAACTGCTAGCCAATGTCGGTTGACTAATGATATTTCTAGCTTGAAGGTTTTTTCGTTCCAGTCAAGGAGGATACCTCCAGATCTACCTACCGTTTGACTCAGCACCCAACGAACTTCCTCATTATTCCAAATGGTTCTACTAATTTTGATGTCCAGAGATTGTAGTTTGCTCTCCTGGATACAAACAAAGTTTGGTCCCATCTTTTTAATCTTCTTCTTCAGCATACTCCTTTTCAATTTCCCCCAGTCCCCTAACATTTCATGAACCAATTGCTTACTCCCTCTTGGTGTGCTTAGGCTTTTTGAGTCATTGCCTCCTATTCCTTTCTTTCTTCTTATATTATCTTGATGATTTTCCATGCTACTTCTTTGTCCAAATCTTTGACAACCAAACCCTATTTCAAGGCACGCCAATCATGTAATCAGCAAAATTATCAATAGCTTTGCCAAAATTTTTTGAGGCATCTTTTAGATGGAGATTTCAAAGGGCAGGGATGATGTAGTGCATTCTCCTAACTCTTTGCCTTACCTTCCTCTTAAGCCTTGCTAGTCTGGCTTTACTGCACACATTTGGGGAATTAAGTTTAAAGCCCAATAGGAGGGAATGCCGTATTGAGGAGGAATCCCTAGGTCCATTGATCAAGCCCAGTCTAACTCTGTTAATGGATTCCATATCTTTAGTGCCCTCTGAGCTACTATCCTCCATTCTTATCTTATTGTTATAGCCTTTTAATATCATTAAGTTGGGCCTTCACTGGGTTTGAATAATGTCATCTACCAACGCGCTTGGATCTTGCGAGAATGTGGTGAGGGATAGAGTTTCTTCAGGACATTCCTCATGTGCCAACTCTTTGTTTGGTATTAGGACTGATGTAATGGCTAACCACATGCTGGGTCCCACTAGATCATTTGCCTTAGGATCTTCATCCATTTGTGGTGTATCATTCTTTGGGTTTGAGGCATCTATGAATGATTTAACATTGGGAATGGATGAGCTCCTTGGTAATGACCTTCTATCGTTTTCATCATTATTTTTCTTGTGTGAGTTGACAACTGCGGGCTTCTCTTATCCTGGCTTTTCATCTTCCTCTGACGATTATTCTCCCTCCGAACTGTTTTCTTAGTTCCTAACATTGACGGTGTCCTTCTGCATGACGGTTACCCAATTCTCTTCCATGATATGAATTAGGTTATCCTCCCCTCCTATGGTGAGTATTATCTCCTCATCAATCCGTCCCATTTGTAAGGTGTGGGTTTTGATTTTGTAATGCTCCAAGGTGTCATCTCGGATTTTTTCATTCTCCATCGAAGCAACTTGATCCTAGGGGCTACCAATTTCCCAAAAAGTTTCATTGGTCCAAGCTAGAAGGGGGAATCCAATGATTGTCAACCAGGTTGCTCTCCATTCATTCTTCTGGTTCGAGTTCCATAACTCTAGCTTTGAGTACCATTAGAGAAGCCATGTGAATTGATTTTCTTTCATTGACTACATATATTCCTTATCTGAGAACATGATAAGATGCTTAGGGATCTTACCTTATTCCAAAAACACCTTGTGAGTTGATTTGAGCCTCTACTATTTGAGGGTGAGCAAAAGATTTTGCGAAACCACTGACACTGCGATGTATAATTTTCATGTTTTCACTACTAACCATCCTAAACACAAATTTTTGCTGTGTTTATGTTATACTCCTCCCAATAATGAGGGAATGATAGGTCCATTGATGCTCTCTCTATATAAATACCAATATAGTTGTGAGAAAATAGACAAAAGAAGTAGAGGCAACTGATAATGATGATGATGGTTTCTACTTCTATTTTAGTCTTACTTAGGGATGGCAATTTTCCCCGCGGGTTCGGGGCCCCGTCGGGGATTCCCCGTTCGGGTTCAGGTTCGGGGAGAGAATTCGGGGATCGGGTTCGGGTTCGGGGATTCTTAACGGGGATTTTTTCGGGGACGGGTTTGGGGTCCCCATCCCCGAACCCGCCCCGAAATTTTTTTAGATATATATATATTTTTATATAATTATATATATATATATATAATATAATTTTTTTATAGAAAATAAATTAAAAATATAATATAAAAAAATAGTTTGAGGATTGGGGATGAGATCGGGGATCGGGTATAAAGTCGGGTTTCGGGGATCGGGTCAGGTTTTATGAACGGGGAATAAATTGGGGATTAAAAATAGATCGGGGATCGGGTCGGGTATGGGGACTTGATCCCCGCGGGGATCGGGTCGGGGAATCCCCGTTAAAAAAATATCGGGGATCGGGTCGGTTTCGGGGATTATTTTCCTTATCGGGTTCGGGGATGGGGATGGGGTCCCCGTCCCCGACCCGCCCCGTTGCCATCCCTAGTCTTACTTCATACTTTACTTAGAGATGCAGTTGAAGTTGTTGATGTAATACCCCATTTTCAGAAAACCCTAATAATGATAACCAGTAATTGTGTATTAATTATAACAATTATTGTAGGGTGTTTGTACTAAAAATATTATTAATATCTGTAATATTATTATGACTTGTTTGTTATAAAATTTAATTAGGCTAAAATATGTTAGTGGGTGCGTTTTAAAAATTCAAACCTAGGTTTGGATCGTAACCGGTATCCGTTTCGTTAACTAAACCTATTCCGGTAATTGGATAATTTTTACCCGAATACTTTGTCCGATTTTTTTACCTAAATAAATTAACCCTACCCTATTCTATTTTCTTACCTCACCTTACCCTCCCTCTGCAAAGCATACCCTTACCCCATCAATTCCCAGCTTCTGTGATTGTGGGTTGGGTTTGAAAACTTTGCCCGATCACAGCTTCCCTCCTCTTCCTTTCTCTGTGTGTAAATATATATATACATATACCTCATTTAATGCCCTAAAAAATACCTGATTATTCTTCTAATTTTCTGTCAAAAAATCATTCCAAACACACTCTTTATCTCCCCTCCTTATCATCTCCAAAACCGCCTAAAAACACCCCCCAAAACTCACCTTTGGCAACCATTGACGCACCTCATCCACCACCATTGGAAAAACCTTCCATTCCCTCACTCTTAGCTGCAGAAAAACTCACCAAAATACCCCCTAGCTGCAGAAAAACCGCCCATTCCTACCCCTCAAGTTGCAGCAAAATCTACTGAAGAACATCCCCAAACCCATCGGCAAAACTCACCAAAATCACCCCTACCCTTCGGCAAAAACCACCAAATCACCCCTAGCTTTAGCAAAAAATGTCGAAGCCTACACCCCCTTCCAGCAGCCCTCACTATTCCCTACGCCTTCTTTCTGCCCTCCTTGTCGTTGCCCATTCCCTAACAACGGCAGTTTGTACCGTTGCTAGCCTTCTTGGGCAACGACATTTCTTTGAACCCGATTTGTTTTTTTCCCATTATTTTCTCTTCCATTACCTTAAACCTTCATTAATTATATTATTAATTCTACTTTTGTTTTGTTAATTATTATCAGGTGATATTCCATACGTTTCGGAAGAAGTGGATTAGGATAAGCGTGTTTAGAGACTGAAGCCTTTATTTGTAAGGATACTAGTCGATGTTTCGGGTTTTGTGTTAAATTCTTGTATGATTATGTGCGTTATTATTTTATTTTTATTATACTATTAAAATTCATGTTTTTGATGATATGATATATTAATATGAATTATATGATAGGAAGAAAGTGAGAATAACGAAAGATATGCTGATACGATGATATTACGCTAGGATGTATTTTATGGATAAATATAAATTTTGGGAGAGTAGTATGGGACTTATAAATTATTATAAGTGGAAAATAACTATATTTGAGATGTATGTTGATAAAAGGAGGATTTGGAAATAATGATATTGAGGATATGAGATTTTCGTAAAATAAGGGTTATTGGCTACTTTTAAGGGCATTTTGTTAATACGGGTTAATATGGGAATTTTGGTATTTTAACGTGTTAGATGGATTAAAATATGATAATACTATCATGTGAAGTGTTTGGAAGTGATTATGAAGGTCATAAGTTCTTCTGATGAGAAAATAGTCTAATTTAGGAATAATAGTCTTAAAATGGTAATGTTATTATCACATGTGTAAAATGTTAGAGTTAGGCCTCGAATTTTGGATATGTTGTTAATTTGGGTATTTTGAGGATGTATATTTAATTTTGTAATTATAAAAGCCTTATGGTAGAAGTTACGGCTTATCTGTGAAATTAGGGTTTTGGAAGCCTTATAAATAGTAACTTTTGAGACAGACCTATTATCGCATGTGTAAAACGTGGGAGTTAGAACATGAAATTTGGGTATGTTAATTATAATATTATTTTAGGAATATATACTAAATTTTGTGGATTAATGATCAATATGGAGGAAGTCATGCTTAAATTGTGAATTTAGGGTTTTTGGGGAAAATGAGCATGTTAATATTTGAGAACGGTCTTGTTATCTATATGTTGATGCCTTTTCTTGCCTTAGTTATTTTGTATTCATAAATCAATAATAAATAAGATATTAATCATTTAAAGTGAAAGATCACATGAATCAGGACCAGTTGTATATGTCCGTTCCACCAGACGAGAGCATTAGCAGGGCGCGTTTTATCCTGGGATTGTATATTATTAACTGTTATACTGGTAAGAATAGTGGCCAGGAGAGTTTTACCCTGGGGTGGAATAATCATTCCACTGTTTGATAATAGTGGGGTCCTTGAACTCAATTTAAAATGAATTCTGAGAACGATTATAATCGTTGATAAAAAACTAATTACGTAAAGTGGAATACCGTGTGAGTCAGGACTGGTTGTATATGTCGTTCCACCGGACGAGAGCATTATCCAAGAGCTTTTTTCCCCAAGAATGTATATTATTAATCGTTCCACCGATAAGAATAGTGGCCGTATGTATTTTTGGGGTTGTATGTTATTAACCATTCCACAGGTAAGAATAGTGGCCAGGAGCTTTTTGCCCTAGGGTAGAATAACCGTTCCACCGGTTGAGAATAGTGGGGTCCCTAAACTCAATTTAAAATAAATACCGAGAATAATTATAATCATTGATAAGACACTAATCACGTAAAGTGGAATGCTACGTGAGTTAAGACCGGTTGTATATGTCTATTCCACCGAACGAGAGCATTATCTAGGAGCGTTCTGCCCCGATAATGTATATTATTAACCGTTCCACCGGTTGAGAATAGTGGGGTCTCTGAACTCAACGTAAATAAAATAATGGATGCTAATATATTATAATAATACGAATCCAGACTAGTAAATATCTTGTATTGCTTTTTGTATCTCGCATGTATACTACTTTCCGTTGTGAATGTATGCTATTATATGTTTTCCCGATTTCGACTATATCGTTACCTTACTCAGTAAGTATTGTACCGATCATCCTTTTCATGGGTGTTGCTCAATCCAACGAGCAGATATACCTGTTTTGCAGGTGATTGATGATTATTAGCTTGATGTACTTGCCTTGGGTGAGCGCTAAACGAATTGGTAAAGGGTATGGTTATTCGGATATCTCTATATCTCTTTGGACCTTTAGTCCTCTGTTTTCACTACTTATTTCCTTCTCTCTGTTTCATATCCTGTATCATGGTGGAATTAAGTGCTTCCGACACCTGATTACTAGGTATAAGGTTACTTTTGCCTTGCACCCGACATAGACTGGGTATAGGAAGTGCCTTTTCTATGTTGGATGCGGCGTGACACCCCTATGTTTTGTGTTTTGGCTTGCGATATTAACTCTTGAAAATGAAATTTTTAAGTCTCAAAATTTGGAGAGTGTTATAGTTGATCTCTCCTTCTCTAAATTAATCTCTCTTTTAATTAATTTTAATGTTGATTAATGTGGCAGTCTCTATAACACCCCCAAATTTACAACTGAAATTTTTCGTTTAATTATAAGGTTTTAGTGGAAGCGGAAAGATAAGGCTGTAAACTTGGGGGCATTACCGCCACACTTAGTACCATATCGGTTCACTCCTACCGTTCCGATACTAAGTGCTAAAGCTAAACAAGAATAACATCAAATACGAGTCACTAATAAAACACAAGTCATATGGAATCAGAGTGCGGAAATCAAAAGGTACATCCCAAAAGTATAGTTTTAAAGTACCAAATTTCAGAGGACATCATACATCGGGATAAAACAAAATATAATAATACGGGGAAACAAAATAGGGAATGGACTCCGGCCACGCCACTCTCAACCCCCAAGCTAGGTCCAGGCTCAACTCTCAGCCCTGCCCGATGCCTCGTAAGCATCGTAGGCATCGAAGACATCGTCCCCTACCTGCACAAACTCAGACGGGTCTTCTGCTTGTGGGAATGAGCAGCACCCATGAAACGGGTGATCAGTACGCTACGTACTAAGTAAGTTAACAGACACACTAAGGCCAACATACACAAAAACACATGGCATAGCATACATGGCATAATTATGTAGACAACATGCGATAACACAAATAAACAATACCGACTATGGACCGGATAGCTTATTCTTTAGATCTCTGATAAATATAGTCGATTCACATCATAGTTTTATCAATCCATGCGAGTGCGGGAACCCCACTATTATAGCCGGTGGAACTGTCATGTAGAGCAAAATGCTTCTGGCCACTATTATTCGCCGGTGGACCGATCTTGCAGGGCAACGTGCCCTGGCCACTATTATTCGCCAGTGGACCGATCTGGCCCTGACTCTCATGGTGTTCCACTATAATTACTCGTATATTTCCCATGTCTTATCATTATTATGATTGGTTTGTTAAGCACGGAATCCGCCACTATTATAGCTGGTGGAACGGTCATGCAGGGTAAAATGCACCTGACCACTATTATTCGCCGGTGGACCAGTCATGTAGGGCACCCCGGTCATAGCCACTATTATTCGCCGGTGGACCGGTCTGGGTCCGGCTCAACATCTTCCTCTGTAAGTGATTAGTGTCTTAACGTATCTTATTCGAAAGAATTTCACCTTTGACATGCATGGCTAACTATATCCGCACTTATCCTCCCAAGAGGGTCTGTCCCATATCTTGAGACTTCTGCACCTCCTAACTCGCCCCGACATCCTTCCCTTAACCCACTTTCTCACACCGGGAATCCAACTCCTAAGTGTGTGGGTCAAGGCCCACCACCTTATACCCCAAGGTCCACTCACCACCTTACCCTAGGGTTTTCTCCAGAAACCCTAATTTGGGCCTATGTGGCCCTTCCTTCTCTGCCTCCCACAACCCACACTATTTTAACGCCCCACGTGTCATGACCTTTAGACTTAACTCTCCCCTCATACCTCGCTCCTCCTTGTGTATTTTTATTATTTTCTTTTTCTTTTTCCACCTTATCAAATTAGGGTTTCCTCCCAAACCCTAGTCTGTCCCTAGGTACCCTTATATTATCCTACGTACTATTTTTCACCTCGAGCCTCCAGTCACCCAAACAAACCTTCCACTGCCTTCCCCATTTCCCAAAGTAACTTTCCATACGTAAGGTTCGCCCTCATACGGACCTTAACCACCCCATGCAAATCCCTCGATTTCTACCATGCCAAACCCTAAGATTTCCATGCAAACCCTAGTTCCTCCCATGTAAACCTTAGTTTCTCCCACTCTTTCATTTTATTTAATTCCCCTTTCACTTATCCGTTCATGGATCATAGATTACTTAGGTCATCCTTACCTATGTTAGCCAACTTACTTCCCTTTGGTTATCTTACTTTCTCATTTTTCTCTTTCATACCTCCATCCCACAACACCACATCAAATAACCTAGCATGCATGTCCTAAGGGCCATATCACATCACATCAAACTTGCAGCATATCCATATTAGCACATACCAGACAAGAGCACGAGAACATACCTCGGTTCCAAGCTGCGCTACACATAAAAACAGATGAGATAATAGCATATAGAACACAACGTATAAATCGTACAAGGCATTCAAGGCAAGTAAAACACGTAACACATAGGCGGCCTTA
This sequence comes from Tamarix chinensis, assembly GCA_030549775.1. Taxonomy (NCBI): domain Eukaryota; kingdom Viridiplantae; phylum Streptophyta; class Magnoliopsida; order Caryophyllales; family Tamaricaceae; genus Tamarix; species Tamarix chinensis. The sequence goes on along the minus strand of CM060174.1, from coordinate 70,141,235 downwards.
GCTACGTCCTTACCTAAAATGTCGCCGGGCTTGGAGCACGCTCCTACTCCTCCTGAGGGTTTTGACTCGATTCACATATAAGAGGGAAATACTATGGGTTAATCTCTCTCTACCGGAATTACCATAATTTCCTATCTTACCCCTATCATGGCTTAATACTACGGCTAATATTAATAATAGTAGTTTATAATTAAAAGGTAGGGTTATTATTATTCTCAATATGGTTAATCGAATCACTATTAATCAAAGTAAGTCTTAGTAATATTCATAGTATTAAGGTAAGGGTTTTAATATTACTAACAACAATATTATTAATAATACTCATAATAATAAGAAGAATACTAATAATAATAAGAATACTACTACTAATAATAATGGTAATAATGATAATGATGATGATAATAAAAATCGAAATCATAGTAGTAGTAGTTGTAGTAGTAGTAGTAGTAGTAGTAGTAGTAGTAGTAGTAATAATAATAATAATAATAATAATAACAACAACAACAACAACAACAACAACCATAACCATGATAATAATAGTAATAATAATGATAATGATAACAATAATAGTAATAATACGAATAATAATAATAATAATAATAATAATAATAATAGAGATAATAACAATGATAATAATAGTTAGAGTAATAAAAAAAATAATAATAATACTAATAATAATAATAACAATAGTAATAATAATGATAATGATAATGATAATAATAATAATAGTGATAATAAAATAACAACAACAACAACAACAACAACAATAACAATAATAATAACAATAACAATAGCGATAATAGTAGTAGTAGTAATAATAATAATAATGATAAAAATAACAATAATAATAGGAATAATAATAATAATAATAATAATAATAATAATAACAATGATAATAGTAGTGGAAATAATAATAATGTAATAATAACAACAATAAGGATAATAATAGTGATAATAATAATAATAATAATGATGATAATAATAATAATAATAACACTAATAATAATAGTTAATAATATTAAAAACATTAACACTTTTATATACATGGTTTAGGGGTTAAGGAGATGGGAGACAACCTAGGCTGGGTGGTGGAGCCGGCGGCGGCGGTGGAGGTGGAGGAAGGAGGGAGTGGAGAGATGGATGTGGAGGCTAGGGGAGAGGGAAGCAGGGGGAAATGGAGGTTTGGGGAGGTAGGGTAAGGTCTCCTGGTTGTTTTGGGAGGTAGAGGCGACACTGTAGGTGGCGGAACTGGCGGCACGGGGTCGAAGGGTGCTGTTCGGGAAGGCAATTTTGCACGGCCGGGGTGGCTCGTGTAGGGTAGGGCAAGGAAGGTTGGTGGCTCGATTGTGTAGAGGGCCGTGTAGGGAGCGTTTTGGTGGTCGGATTGGGTGGCGAAGACAGCCGAAGGCGGAGGAATAACGGCTGAACAGGCGGTGGTGGCTGGGTAGGTTTTCTGGGCTGCCAAAATCCAAAATCGATTATGGCAGCCTTTTGGGCTATTTATAGGTTGATCGGGAGTGGAAAACGACAAGGATGAGTGGTAGAGTAGAGGGGCAAGGGTTATGGGTCTCTGTCCGGCGAGAATGGCCGCCACAGGTCTACGTATGTAGGCCATGTCTTGTTGGGCAGGAGGAATGGTGCGCAGGAGAGGGGCGGAATGGACCTTTCGAAATGGCAGGTAAGTCAACGGGGAAGAGAGGAGAGGAATGGCCGGAGTGGGCGGTGTGGTTGGTCCAGGATTTTTCGCCGCTGATTTCAGGCTGTAGGTGCGCGCTGGAGGTTGAAGATGAAGTGGGAGAGGGTTGGACCGGCGGTCTAGGGGAAAAGAAGAAAGAAAGAAAAAAAAAAGAAGAGGCCAAACCGGCCGGGAGAGGGAAGGAGTGCACGGGGAGGTTGGGCCGTGCAGGGGGTGGGGAGAGGTTGGGCCAGCGGGCCAACCCAGGTTGGGGGGAAAAAGAGGAAACAGGAAGAGAAGGAAAGGAAGGAAAAGGAAAAAGAGGGGGAAAAAGGAAAAAAAAAAGAAAAAGGAAAAAGAAAGGAAAATGTGGATTAGCTTAATCAATATATTTTGGGTAATTTGGGATATTTAATAAAATATAAATATTAAAATAATAATTAAATTCTCTTTCTAGGTTAATTTAGGGATTTTGAAAGAATTTTCTTAAATTCCATTTTAATTAGCAAAACACTCTAATTTTCTCCAATTAAATTATTTATAAAGTTTATATTAATTTAAAACTATTTTATCCTTCTTACTTTAAATAAAATAATTCATTTAATTAATTTCTAAAATAAAATCCTTAATTAGCTTAAAATACCAAAATTCATCCTATTTAAAGCACTTATAAATTTCTTCTTGATTTGCCCTAATTAATTTTCTTTTATTTTAATAAAAGTAAATTATTTAATTAATTTTTAAAATAAAAATCTTATTTAATAATAAATAATAAAATTAGAATTTCGGGGCATTTCCGTCTCATGTGGTACCTACGAGTCAACAAAATAACCTCATGCATGTAGGATAAGCTTATTTTAGTTTGGGTTGAACTTTTTCTTCTTTGGATTGTTGTTTTTAGCTTCATAAAGTTGATGTTTATTTAAGTGTGCTTGGTGTTTTTTTTTTGATTCTTTGGGTATGTTTATTTTAGTTTGGCTTAATATTTTATTATTATTACTTATTATAATACTGATATATATAATAATAACAATAATTACAATTATAATTATGAAGTTATAATTGTTATAAACAATATATATATATATATATATATATATATATATATATATATATATATATCAATTTATTCCTTTCGTTTCAAATTTGGATGCTACCTCTTGTGTGTCGATGGCTTATTTTTGAATACCCACTAATCAATATTCAAAATTTGAACCATATGTACTTTGTTATGTGTATATGGTGTTATTTTATTTGATATGTTATTTTATCTCATGTGTTATTTATTACTTTTATATTTATAAAAAAAATATACATGTGCATAAAAGAGTATACATTGTATACAATATTCATATTTTTCTATCAAAATATTTTTTTTTTCAAATTATAAATACGTATATTACATAATATAATTAAATTGACATCATCATAGAATATAAAAACACATTATAAAATATATATAAATACATGTCTTATGAAATATGAGTTTTCATATAATATAATGTATATAAATCCACATCTTACATAATGCAAGTATGCATCTCATAAAATATATAAAAATATACATTACAAAATATTTATAAATATATATACAGAATATAAATACACATTTTATAGATTATATATAAATACATATCTTAAAAAAAATATAAATACATATATTGCATAATACAAATATACATATTAAAGAATATAAATATATGTCTGAATAAAATTATGCATTTAAAAAAAAAACATATTTTTCTGATAAGAATGTACATATTTTATAATAAGAATAAACTTTTAAATGTATATATTATCTTACAATAATAATACATATTTGTATTAAAAAAAATAAAGAGTGTAAACAAATTTATATAATATTTTCCTTCTTGTTAGATGTATATTATTTTAAAGTAAAATTATATGAAACATATATCGAATATAACAGTATATAAGATAAAATAGATACTATGTTTGTAGTACGGATATATATACATATTTTTAAACTACTAACAGCTGTAGTCGGTCGTCCCGAATTGAATTTCTAACCTATCTTAGACTCTATAATTTGTCAGTTTTATGCTCGTAATGGGCAATGTCGGTCTTAAATTAATCACCGACCATCCTGAATCTGTCTTTTTTTGCCCCAAAGAAAACGGAGATCTAACAGTAGTTGTTACAACCCGCCGAATTGAAAATAAAATAAATCTACTTCTGAAACCGATTTGTCCAAAGGTCTTGATTTTTGACGTGCGGAAATATGAATTTATTTTAACAAATGACATGGTAAAAAAAAAAAAAAGAAGGAAAATCTTGTTAGGTGTTTGATAATATATTTAATCAGTTGTCGATGCTGAAGTTCATAACAGCGTCGGTAGCTTATATATACATATATATATCTGAAGTGAAACGAGGAACAAAACGTATAATTTAAGTTTTCAAACACGCTCTATATAATATGGGGAATTCTTTATACTTAATATATATGATATATAATATGGATACTTGTTAGGAGAAACCATTTATTAGTGCTCCAACACAACAGTTGTTATATTATAAACCTAGGAGCACATAATCTCTATAAGATATAATCACTATATATATATATAAGGATATAGTTATTATATAAATAATTCAAAATTACTATTTATAATATATTCTTTACTTTATTTATTTATTATTAACTATGCTTAATTGGCTATATTTATAAATTTTAGTGCTTGATTATACGACAAAACCTTCAAATATAATACATAATTAAACTTTATTATTTTTTATGGTTTAAAATACTTATAAAGTATAACTTTTCAACTAATAAATATGCTTTCAATATATAAATTGTGTATTTATATAATGAAAATAAATTATATAATAGAGTCATATGTGATTATTGTACCCAACTTAAATGATTATCTAGTCATAGAATAATGGCTATCATACGAGGGCTTAGCGATTATTTTTTATAAAGTGATGATTCAAATAATAATGATATTATTATTATTATTATTATTTTCATTAAGTAATTAATAGTGATAATAATATACTACTAATAATAGTTTATTAGTATTATTATATTGATGAAATAAGTGATTATCATTAATAGCATGGTAATCATTTCTAATGGTGATTGGTGATGGTGATTATCATATTGCTGGCTTGATCATTATCTCAAGCAAAGTTGGCCATTATACTTATGATGATGGTGATCATCTTGTGTTATATTTTTTGCTCAATTATTATTTCAATTACTACAATCACTGATGGATGATAGTAATTATATCTATTTGATGTCACTTTGAATTGGTAATTATCAATATCATTTTATGCAAACTTACTGGGATCGAGTAGCAAAAATTAGTTTATTACCGGCGTTTAACTACGTTTTTCGTAATAAGAATTGATTTGGTTATTCATTTACTATTCAATTGATTAAAAAATAAATTAATACACATAAAATTATGTTTACCGTTGTTGTCAGATTTGACTTTCTATTTGTTTTCATTAATTATAAAATTTTATTTAAAATTTGATGGTTTCTAATTGATTATAGGATTTAACTTTTTAGGTAAATGATAATGTTCTTAATTTGAATCGAATTTTTTTTTTTGCTTCCTAATATATAATAATAAAATAAGTTAATGGAAATATAAAATAGAACGTAGTGATAAAATAGGCTTAGAGGTTTTCAACAGAAGAATGGGTTTTCAAAAGGCGAATGTAAAAGGGCCGGACGGAGTCCTCCTCCTTTGAACTAAACGGCGCACTTGGTCAGTGCCAACTGCCTACCAATAATTATACTAATAAAACACAAGCGCAGCATACCAAGTATGACCGCGTTACTATTATATAGCACAACCGACGCAAACCAAACTTTTAGGTTGATTGGACTGAGCTCTCCCCTTCGATTCACCTCCTATCCTATCTATATACCTGCTCCCTCTCTTTTTCTCAACCTCTCTATGCCGAAGTAGTTAATATCCATCCATCCATCCAATCATTCAGAGTCTCTAAAATCCCCGGGATATCGGGTTTCCTCATCAGAGAAGCCATGCTTAGAGCACTGAGTACGAGACGAGGGTGTCACGGGTACGATCGCTTAGTGACCGATACTCATCAGCCATCCGATGAACCTGATGTTGAAGACGCACGGCTGATGAGAGCAAGGAGTGTGCCTACAAGGGTATTCGGTTCCTTAACGAAACCAACCCCAGATTCCGATTTCCCGGGAGCCCCGAGACCGAATCCACATCCAAAGAAGCAGAGCAAGGCCAGAGATACTAACGTCAAGACCAGTACCGCTCATCCACTGTTTAGTCTGTTTGACGGCAGTTATTGGAGAAAGAAGAAGAAGAAGAATCATATTAAGAGGAAGGACATGACCACGGCCAATCCGGAATTCGCAAGGTATTTGGAGTACGTTAAGGAAGGGGGAGTTTGGGATAAGGATTCTAATACGCCTGTTATTTATTATAGATGAAGCTTTTGATGGCAGATCGATGTGATTTTGGGGTACTCTTACTACATCATATGTTGCTTGATATGATCCTTGTTATCTCATTTGAATTAAATAAGGTATTGCGGCGGCGGCTGTATATATGTAGCCTGAATTAAGTTGGATTATATGTTTTGTTTAGTTTAGCTTCTGGAATTTGATGCAAGCAAGCTAGGGGTAACGAACTGTTTATGAATCTGGCTGTGAAGCCTTCTTACCAAAAGATGTTGTTGCCACGTTCTTATATATGGATATGGTCTGCTTAGCCAGATCTCGACTTCCAACGCTAAATTAATTGATGCATGATGCGGGGCTTCATTCTCAAGCGGCGGAGTAACCAAACATACACACACCTTTCATTGAAATAATCACACCATCTGAATCATATACGGCCGGCTGGTAATGATAATAATTAAGGCTTTGATGAAGACAGTTTCGTGTTATCACGCAATTTATGCTTTGGCCAATACCATGGTTTTGGGTAGGGATGTCATTGCAGCGGAGATGAATCGGATATCCTACCTGTATCCGAACTCAACAGGGTTTTTTTTTTATTACCTATATTCGTATCTATACCTAAACGAATATTCGTTACTTCATCTATATTCGTATCTAACAGATACCCGATATCCGATGGATAATCTGTCACTCGATGGATAAACCCGTTATCTGCCAAATTTGTAACCCGACGAATTAAAATTATCCGTCTATTTGTTATCTGCCAAACTTGTGACCCGACGGATTAAAATTATTCGTTTACTTATTATCATTACCCATTTACTTGCCTAAATTTCTAATTATGCAGAATTTACTTAGAGTATCAATTTTTGACATTAATATATATATATATATAAATATATATAAAAGAAATCAATAAATCATCAACTTAGTAGCGAAAGCGGATGAAGTGGACAAATCATCCCTTACCAAAACAACCATGTCTCTATTATACATGAACAAGTCATGATGCATGATTACCTATTATCTACTTCTACAACTTTTCAAATAACAAGAAAATATTTAAAATACATCCCAATAGCATAATAGAAAAGTATAGTAAAATATGTCAATAACAATATTATTTAAGACTAGTAGATAATGTCTAAAAAAAAATTAAAAACTATTAGAATACAATTGACATTCATGATAGGAAGATCTTTCCAATCTTCATTATTAAATCTTCAAATTTCAATCATCATGCATCTACTCGGTACATTAAAACAATAAAAATAAATATTCAAAAAACATATATATTCATATATAGTACATTTTAATAACATTATAAAATTTATAAACATCTAAGTTGTACCTCATTTTCACCACCATCAGACTCATCCTCAAAAGAAGCACGCCAAGCTCCACAATAATATGATATTTTAGAATCATTATTATCTAGTGAAGGATTGAAATAATAAAATCAATAGATAAAATAATACATATTTCATAGTTAAACTAAATTTTAACAATATAGAAAAAATATCACTACTGTCACTCATCATTGCTATCCAAAGCCAATCTTAGCCACACATCAATGCTTTTAAAGTTTTTCGATATAACTAGTTATGGTGATGATTGATAAACTGACCGCTTATGCTAAAAACATATTATGAAGAAACCGTAGAAATAGGAATAACAAGTATATCCCTAGCCATATTTTGTAAAATTTGAAACTTAGTGCTCATTTGGTTAGGAGGTAATAGGGGTGGAAAAATTACCCCCATATTTTATATATCTTATATAATCTAGTTAAAATTAAATATTTTTATTCTAATGAATACTCATTTTAAATCTTAATTTGATTTAAAATGGGTATTTTCTTAAAATATATTTATTATTATTAAATATTTAATATAAAAGATATAAAATAGGAGGAAATTTTTTCCACCCTTATTACTTCCATACCAAATAAGCCCTTAGTGTTTGTTTTCCACCATGACAAAATATCAAAGTCCTCCATTCTTAGCATGACAATCTCCTCTAAGTAATAGTCTAACTCATTCTTTTGTAATAAATAAGTGACGACATGGTTAGCTAACCACTTTTAGCATATATTTGCTTCTCTAGAACCTAAACTACCACTAACACTATAAGAAGTATGACTAGAAATAGTTAAATCACAAGATCTACTTGTATTTTTCTCTACAAGCTTCATTTTCTTCTCATACTCACGAAATAACTCATAACATGTTCTATGAACTTTCTTTACCTCATCATAAGTAAAGTTTGAATAAATCAAAGAATAATAATATTTCACCAACTTTATTTTAAATCGGGGATCCAAATTGGTTGCTATTGTCATAATGTAATCCCCCAAAATTTTAAAAGCCTATAATTTAATAAATAACTTTTATATGGGATAAATTAGCCTTTAAATCTATTTACTTTAATTATTTTATGGATTTTTGAGTATATAAAATTGGATATAAATATTCAATAAATTAAAATAAATATTTTATTATTTTATCATACCCTTTTTATTTAAATAATTTTTTAAACCATTATTTTACTAAAATTACCCTTTTTAAACTCGTATATTTTAATTATATTAAATTAAATAAATTTATTACCTAAAAATATTATATTTTATTATTTTATAAATTAAATTATTTTATTTAATCCCATTAACCCTTTTCTTTTCCCTTCTCCTTTTTCTCTTTTCTTTCTTTTTCCTTTTCTTACCTTGGGCTGCCGGTCGGCTTGCCTTCTCCCCTCTGCGCCTGGGCCGCAGGTCCACTCTTCTCCTCCCTCTCCTTCTCCTGCGTTGTCAGCCCACCACCCCCTCACACGAGCCCAGCCTACCTCCTTCCTTTCTCCCCGATTGGGCCAGCCCACTCTCCTCCTCCCTTCGCTCGGCCTGGCACGCACACAGCCCCCTCCCCTTCCTTTTTTCTTTCTTCTTCTTCCTTTTTCCCAGGCACCATATCCGGCCATCCTGTGCCATCTCCGCCACCCCACCTACAACCCTCTCCCCCTACTGCTTCCCCTATATATATATATCTCTCTCGTTATTTTCCTCCCCTATCCCGGTCCCACCACCTCTCCCTCTCCTTGTCCATACTTCTCTCTTCTCCTCCCTCTCCCTGCAACTCCCATTCCCCTACCACCCTATCGTTGCCCTACCAAGCCACCCTATCCCCTCCTTTCTCTCCTTCTTCTTTTTCTTCTTCCCTCCTTGTCTCATTCTTCCATTTTTCATGCTTCCCATGCATTCCCCGGCCTTATTTTCCTTTCTTTCTTCTCCTCCCCTCATCCTCCCTGTTTTTCTTCGCCGCCACCGTCGCCTCACTAGCCACCTGCACCACCCCCGCCACCCTCTACCTTACCCCTGAACCATCATAGCACCCCTCGAGCCAACCCACAACCTCCTTCTTCCTCCTCTCTTCTTTTTCTCTTCTTTCCCTCCCTTCTTAGCAACCACACTGTACCGCCTTTCTCCGCCACCACCTGAGCCGCCAAACTAATTCGTGCAACCCCCTCCACCACCCCCAAACCTCCTTTGGCCAAAACCACCACCCGCAGGCCTCCATTTTCTCCCTCCCTTTTTACTTCCTTCTCAGCCTTTCATTTCGACTCACCTCGGTAGCCCCACTTCGCAGCCTCATTTCTACCGCCTCCGCTGCCCTTAGCCGCCTTCAACCCATCCTCGACCACCACCTGCACCCCCTCTCCACCTCTTCACCCTTCCTCTGCCTTAAATCCTCCCTCACATGCCCTCTTTCCTAGCCCCAAAACCCCAACCCAAAAATAGCCTATTTTTCCTCCTATCACCCACCTTCAAGCCCCTCCTCCTCATTTCTTTGCATGCAGCTCATGCTGCATGAGCAGCATGAGCTGCAATATTTCTTAATTTATTTAGGTAATGATTTTAAGGTATAATAATATTTTAAGTTAATTATTTGATTAATTAAGTGTTACAAAGTCTTGTACTTGGTTTTCTCTTATTTCTAATATAATCAATCTTGATATTATTTTTAGATATTGGTTTTGTTAATCAAAGCTTGAACCTTTAACTGGAATACCGGTAAGGTTCGTTTTGTGGGATTTAAGGTAACCATTAAACCCCACTTAAACGCAAGGATAACGTATGTTAGCACATTAGGCTTTTTAATGTGTTATTATGCTTGATATATGTTGTTTAATATAATATATGTGATTTCGTGTGTTGATTGATAAAAGGAGTATGTTAGATTATATTCTATTTATGGAAATATTGTTTAAGGTAAGATTTTGGTTATTAATGAAAATGTTAAGTGTTTATCCATGTTGTGTTATTCTATTGTGACCATTAATGCATGTTTAATATTATTGTGAGCCCTAGGGGTAATTTAGTAATATGTATTGTGCAGGAATGTGGCCTAATATGTTTGGGTGTTAATGAGTATTACATTAAATATAATAGTTGTAGAGTTGGACAATAAGAATGGGGTGTTAGTATTAATATTTTATGTAGTGATAATAATTTAGTATAAGTGGTGTAATAAGGGGCAAAATGATAATTTGTAAGTAAGAAAGGTAAATTGGTAATTTTAGAAGTAAGGGGGTAAAATGGTAATTTTGGAGGCAAGGAAAAAATGGTAAATTGTAAGAGAAAGGGGTAAAATGGTAATTTTGGAGGTGAAGGGGTAAAATGGTAATTTTGTAGTTAAGGATAAAATGGTAACTTTGTAATTAAAGGGTAAAGTGGTAATTTTGTAATTAAAGGGGCAAAATGGTAATTTTGTAATTAAAAGGCAAAATGGTAATTTCATAATTAAAGGGTAAAATGGTATGGTAATTTCTTAATTAAAGGGCAAAATGATAAGCTTGGATGTAAGGGGAAAAATGGTAATTTTATAAGTGAAAGGGTGTTATGGTAATTTTTGGAAGTTAAGGGGTAAAATGGTAAATTTAAAAGTAAAGGAGCAAAATGATAATTTTGTAAATAAAAAGGGGTAAAGTGGAAATTGGAAAAGAGTAACATGGTAATTATGATCATAGAGAAGGGCAATTTAGTAATTTAAATGACTAGAGGGTAATTTGGTAATTTTGATGATGGAAAATGGTAGTTTGGTAATTATGATAATAGAGAATAGTAATTTGGTAATTTAACCAACTAAAGGAGTAATTTTGTAATTATGATAATGAAGAGGGGTAATTTGGTAATTTGACCAACAAAAGGGGAATTTGTTAATTATAATAAAGCAAAAGGGCAAATTGGTAATCTAACCAACTAAATAGAAAATATATTAAATGTAACAATTATGAAGGGTGATTAGTGACCTAATAAGCGTGGGAGGTAACTTAGTAACCCAAATCGAGTAGGGATGTGTCTAAGAACAACTATGTGTGTGTTATGTGCCATGTGTTATGCCATATTATGTACTTTATGCTTAATGATTACTCATTTATAGCGCACTCTTGAGTGAATATATGCTTATGTGATTTCCTTATGGCATATGGATTGATTATATTTGTTGTGCATACGGTGTTATGTGATGTGACCCTCTAGGACATGCATGCTAGGATATTTAATGTGGTAATGTGGGATGGAAGGATGAAAAAGAAAAAAATGGGAAAGTAAGATAACCAAGGGGAAGTAAGTTGGCTAACGTAGGTAGAAATGACCCAAATAACCCATAAGCCATGAGTGGATGAATAAAAGGGGGGCTTTACATAAATTGAAAGATTGGGAGAATCTAGGATTTGCATGGGATGGTTAGAGTCCGCATGGGGGCGGACATTACATATGGAAAGTTGCTTTGGGACGTGAGGAAGGTAATGGAAGAGTTGTTGGGGTAACTGGAGGCTTCAGGTGAAAAATAGTACGTGAGATAGTATAAGGGTGCATAGGAGACCGAGCTAGGGTTTGGGAGGAAACCCTAATTTGAGAAGGTGAAAAAAGAAAAAAAAAAGAAAAAAATAAAAATAAATGAGAATGAGTGGGGCATGAAGTGAGGGTTGAATCTAAGGGTCTTGACGTGTGGGGTGTTAAAATAGTTTGGGATGTGTGAGGTAGAGAAGGATGGGCCACATAGGCCCAAATTAGGGTTTCTAGAGAAAACCCTAGGGTAAGGCGATGAGTGGATTTTGGGGTATAAGGTAGTGGGCCTTGACCCACACACTTAGGAGTTGGACTCCCGGTGTAAGTAAGTGGATTAAGGGAAGGATGTCGAGGCGAGTCAGGAGGTGCAGAAGTCTCAAGATATAGGACAGGCCGTCTTGGGAGGATAAGTGTAGATATAGTTAGCCATGCATGTTTAGGGTGAAATCTTTTGAATAAGATACGGTAAAACACTAATAGTGTAAAGTGGAAGATTATTGAGCCGGGCCCAGACCGATCCACCGGCATAATAGTGGCTAGGTGCTAGGGTGCCCTAGAGACCGATCTACCGGCATATAATAGTAGTTAGGTGCGTTCTGCCCTGTAAGTGACCAATCCACCAGCTATAATAGTGGGGGATCCCGAGCTCAATAAACCAAATCCTAAGTTTGATAAGACATATAAAAGACACTAAGTACTTATATTAGAACACCATGAGAGTCGGGACTAGATCGATCCACCAGCATAATAGTGGCCAGGAGCATTTTGCCCTGGAGACCGATCCACCGGCTTAAAATAGTGGTTAGGTGTGTTCTTCCCTATAAGTGACCGATCCACTGGCTATAATAGTGGGGTTCCCGCACTCGTATGGATCTTTATAATCCGAGATGATTGATTAATGATGGACTAATGGCCTTAAGGCCCTAAAAGTATCGATTGTTCATTATGGCCTATTAATATTTGGTTGACTTGTTAAGTATGCAAATGCACGAAAGCGAATATTACTTATGCACCATTAATATCCGATTAACTTGTCAAATATGTGAATGTATGGATCTGAATATTATGTTTCACCTATCGTTATGTATGAGTATAGCAATATATCATGTGTTACATTGCGTGCCTACCTTTAAGTATGTTTTAAAGGGTTACTCAGTATCGTAGTATTGAAGGGTTCCATTCGTGGGCCCCCTACCTATTCAATGGGCAGTCCTTTGTAGGTTGTGTTCAGATGCTATTCAAGTGGGCCTTGGGAAATAGTGTAAGGAACTATTCGAAAAGTCTTAGGGTTGTAATTTTTCTCTTTTTAAACCTTATTTTTGATATGGCCTTGTTTCCTTGTAACCACCTGGTGTATCGTATTTTTGTAAAGTGTTGTGTACGCTACTCTGATTTAAACATACTTGAGTTTCTCGCAAATTGTATTTTACTCTTTTAGCTTTAGCACTTGGTACTGGAACGGTATGAGTGAACCGGTCTAGTACTAAGTGTGGCGGTAAAATCTCCAGAATTCACGATTTGTTCTTTTGCTTTCGCTAATTTGCTTTTAATTAAACAAAATTTTTCATTAATGAATTTTGGGGGTATTACACATAATCCCATGAATTACACTCTAATATTTATCAAATTTCTCTAATTTTTTTTCATCCATATTTTTAATTTCTTCATCTTCCCAAATGCCCAGTTAGAGAAATCCAATCTAATCTGACATACCTTAGGGAAATACAAGTTATAAGTAGGGTACTTATTTTCTAGAAACAACAAAGCAATATCATAAAACAACGATAATTTTAAATAAATAATCTAATCCATTTTCCACTCCTCAGAGTTAGGACAACATTTAAAGCTATGTTCCAACCATGATAACCTCTCACACACATCTTCATGCAATAGTGCAACATCAAGCATTAATAAAGTGGAGTTCCATCTTGTCTTACAATCTTGCACTAAGGCCTTAGTATATGGAACTTCTTTTTATTGATAAACCTCTACAGACCTTTCTATTCTTTTTGGTGTTTCCCTCTAAAACACCACACTCTCATGAACATTTTCAATTGTATTTTGGATTACATCCATCCTATCTTTAACAATCAAATCAAGAATATACACAAATGTGAAAATATTTTCCACGCAACAAAAAATACTCTGCTTGTAATCACCTTTTCATCTCATTAACCATAACATCATTGGTAATACAATTGTCAACAATTATTGTTGTGAGCTTTGTATCAATACTCCAATCTACCAAAATATTTAACAAAACATCACAAAGAACTTCAGATATGTAGGAGAGTAGGAGCATATATGAACCTTAACAAAGATAAAAGAAAATAAAACACAAATAAAAACAAGAACAACCCATTATCACATAGTATTAACATCAAAACTTAGAACTTGATGCGGATAAAATATTAAAATTACCTAAGTATCCGACTTTATAAGTTCCATTGAGTATCAATCCAATGAGCTGTTATAGCCATAAAACTCTTCTTTTGATTTTGTGTGGTTCACATGTAGGTAGTGATTGAAATCTGACTCTTATTATAATGTAATAGGTACATTGTTTTATTTTCCCTAAATTCAAACATCTTACGGATATCACTCTTTAATATATTCATTGAAATCAGATTAAAAGAAGGTGAAGACCTGATACAAACTTCTTAAATCCCTCATGTTCCACCATAGAAAGTATATATTCATGCATTACCACCATATTATACAAGTCTTTCCTTGAAACTTCTTGATTGAATTCAATGATCATTATCTTTCCCTTTCCTTCCCCCTTTTGAGCGAATTACAACTTATTTTGGCCTACTCCTCGTATAACCTTAAAACCTAAACACTTCTTTATATGCTCATACAAATGAGAAGTGCCATTTTTGGGATCCCCACTTAAACTTTTATTACAACCTCTACAAATTGCCTTCTTCTTTCCATTAGTATCCATTGCATTAAAATGTTCCCATACAATTGAAATTTTATTTATTTTTTTCCCCTAGAGTAAGTTGTTGTACTTCCACATTATCTTCTTCCTCATTTGTAGATGGTTCAATAGTAATAGGGTTATTAGCTGTAGTGGATGAATGTAGAGGTATTTGACTTGGTGAATTGGTAGTACTAGCTCTAGTTGTCATCCTTAAACCTAAGAAAAAAATTATGAAAGCAAATAAAACATTAAAACTTCACAATATCAAATTCAAATGGTTTTACATATATTACAAACATTAGGTAAAAAGAGTTGCATAACAATTATTATAATTTTTATCGATTCCAAGATTAAGATCACATCACTATCATAATAACTTTTGTAACCGCATAACCATTTACTAATTTGTTTTTTGTATCAATATTGAGTTATAAGTAATTTATTCTTGACATCTTTCTTATTTCCATTCATAATTTAAGTTTTACTTACCTGAAAAATAGTGTCTTCATTTTTACCATGTTTGCAATATGCTTTTCAACAAATAAGATTCCATTCAACAAGCATATTGTAGATATTAACTTTATAACTTAAGATATACCAGATCTTCTCTTCAATTCAGTCAAAACACTTTTCAGAAGGATTAACTTAAGACAGAAGTCAACAAATTGCATATTTGAAATGATTAACTTAAAATAACCGATTGCATATAGCTAGTTAGCTACAACAAACAATAGGCTAGAGAGAAAATTTTCAACAACAAATCTATGATATCTCCTCTAATTTTTTCAACATGTTAGATTCTGCTTGATTATATATATATATATATATATACACTATATATTCATACATAACACAAAGCTAGAGATTCGTTTACCTAGATCCATGTTTTTTTATCAAATTGAAATTTTAAGAGCACACTAGAATACTAGATTTGCAATCTGCATACATATATATATCCTTTTCATTGTTTAGCAACTAAATTTAGAGTTAGAGATTTGAATTTTTTTCCATGATAAAAAACAATACCACTGGTATGACGAAATCACTCCAAATGTAGGTTGGTTTACGAGACTTAGAGGTAGCAGTGCGGCGAATACCTGTAGCCACCAACACCAAATAAATGAGAGAAGGAGAGGCCGAGAGGAAGACTTGAGTATGGATGCTGACAAACATCACATTACCTTGAGGTAGGTAGGAGTAGTTGTCGGCCAGACGCTTGACACACAAGCACATTGGCACAAGGGAATAGGAAGTTGGGAACTAGGGTTTGGGAATAGACTTGCATGATAACACGAGCAATCGAGCATGAAATAAAAAAGGGGAGTGGGGGACTTGGGGTGGGGGCTGCTGTAGTGTTGGTTAAGATTTAAATTTTGTAGTTTTGTTTTGTTAATTCTTTGTGTAGGATTTTTAAATTTTTATTTAATTTACAATTTTAACTATAGTAGATGTAATGTTGTATTATTTAAATGAAGAGTAAAATAGTCTTTTTATTACGGTTAAACATATGCGGGTGCAGATACCAGTATAAAAACGGATATGGATTTTGACATCTCGTATTTGTATATGTAATCGAACCCGTCAGATATTTTAAACTTATTTTTATATCCATATCCATATCCATATCCATTTATATATTCAATGAATAAAATTCGCCGAGTTTTAGATAAAATCTACCAAATTGCCATCCTAGTTTCGGAGCAACGAAATCTTCACGTTTACTGCTAGATGGTATGTTATAATCACTGGAATTTTGTTATAGGAGAGAGAGAGAGAGAGAGAGAGAGAGAGAGAGAGAGAGATGATATATATATATATGTACGTACGTACGTACCTACATACATATATACATATACATACATATATATATATAACTACCTGAGTTCTTTCTCGTGATCAGGGGCGGAGCCAGGGCTTCCGCATGGTGTCCCGGGACACCACGGAGCCCTGGCTGGAATATAGAATTTTTGCTTATTTTTAGGTATTATATATAAACAATGTTTGTAGGACACCATTCAAAGAATTAAAATGGATGAGCGGTAAGGCTTGTGAGGTTCCCGTGTATTGTTCTGGACGTCACGGGTTCAAGTCCCGTGGTCCGTTTATTTTTAATTTTTATCGTGACATCAAAACGACGTCGTTTTGATGAAATTTTCCCCCCAAACCCTTACCCTCCCCTCCCGGACTTCTGTTCGCCGACCTTCGACCATAACCAGTTGCGCACCAGTAGATCGAGGCTTCGACTTCGACCCTCTCCCGCTCGGCCGCTCCTTCTCTCTAGTCTCGACCAATCCACTCTAGACTCCACTCCAGTGATTGAAGACGCACACGGCACGCCGACAACAAACATTGCCGGAGGACGGGAGGAGCTCACCGTTTCTTCCGCCGAACTCCGAATGCCGCCATTTCTTCTTCTTCCAAGTTCCAGCGGCTGCCTCTGTGCGTCTGTGACTGTGACTGACTGACTGTGACTGTGAGTGTGGCCTGGTCTTCGGCAATGTTCTCTCGCATTTCTTCTGTCTCTCTATTTCTATACTGTCTTCTCTTGCATTTATGTTGCTTGAATTGAATTGCTTGATTTGCTTATGTTCTGCAGAGTTCAGACTGCAGACTCTGCAGTTGAGTGAGTGTTTTTCGTTGGCTGGCTTGGCTACTGCTACTTGCCTTGCCTAGTTGCCTTCTTCAAAGTTCAAACTGTCCACACTCCACTGTCCACTGATCCAGCCTCCAAGCAGCTAGGAGCCACCACAGTCGACAAGTTGACAAGTATAATGTATACAAGGTAAGATTTTGTTTTGTTAAATTATTTATGTAATTAGGTAGAATTTAAGTTAATTTTTAGTTTCTTAAATTATTTATTATAAATTTATAAATCTATGAAATTAGAATGCAGTATTAATTGATTTTATTTTTTAGTTTATAGAAATTCTAATTTATCTTGTTAATGTAGAAAATAGAAATTGGCTTATTAATTAGGTAGAAATTAAAATTAGTTTGTAGAAATCAAATTTTTTAGTTTATAGAAATCCTAATTTATCTTGTTAATGTAGAAAATAGAAATTGGCTTATTAATTAGGTAGAAATCAAAATTAGTTTGTAGAAATCAAATTTTTTAGATTTATAGAAATCCTAATTTAGCTTGTTAATGCAGAAAATAGAAATTGGCTTATTAATTAGGTAGAAATCAAAATTAGTTTGTAGAAATCAAATTTTTTAGTTTATAGAAATCCTAATTTATATTGTTAATGTAGAAAATAGAAATTGACTTATTAATTAGGTAGAAATCAAAATTAGTTTGTAGAAATCAATTTTTTTAGATTTATAGAAATTCTAATTTATCTTATTAATGTAGAAAATAGAAATTGACTTATTAATTAGGTAGAAATCAAAATTAGTTTGTAGAAATCAAATTTTTTAGATTTATAGATTGAAGTGTTTAATTTATTAGTTAGTTTTTGAATTAGTTCGTTATAAAATTATATTGTCAATTAAGTTTTGGTAAATTCCTTAGTTAATTCATTAAATTGTTTGATAAGTGATTCTAGTAAATAAATTGATTAGTGATTCTAAATATTTGATATTGTTATTATTAAATATGGATATTTCTTTTATCATTTTTATAATATTTTTATTGTCTGATAAATCGTTTGAGTTTTAATTGAAAGACACAAAATCAAGCTAATTATTTTAGTCACTAAATTGTATGAAATAAATTACCCCAATTATCTATAATTTTTTAAAGATCAAGGTATAAAATTTAATGAGAAATCGGTAAGTGAATATATTCTTATGATAATTGCAAATACATTTGTTATTGATGTCATTTGCAGTAAAACTTATAGCTAATATAAAATTTTTGAAAAATATATATATATATTATTGTTATGTGTTCGTATATAACACTACGGGACATCATAGGATTGAAAGTGTAGCTCGGCCAGCTCGGGATAGAGTAACAATGTCACCGACAAGCAAATTGATGACAAAGGACTCCCATCTTTATGAAAACCACAAATTTAGCATATTTGCGATCGGTTCCTTGACCATTTTATTTTGGGAAAAATAGTTGGTGGTCCACTTAGATCAAAATAAATAAAGTTGTACAATCTATTTAGTGTTTAGTCCAGTTTTTTTGGTACTCTAATATATATGTACATATAGAGAATATTACATGTACATTTATATATAATTAGATGTACATATTAGTGTAATTATATGTACATGATATTTTATACTTGTAACTAAATACTTTTGGACCATTTTAATTTTTAACTAATTAGTTTCACATAAATATACTTCAAAGAAATTTTTCTTTTTATTTTCTTCTGGTCCGATTTGATGAATGATTGATGGTGATTGGCGACTCCAGCAGAATTTATGGGTCCGAGGTACCTGGAATCTTATGTTTGGAAAAGAATCAATGGAAGCATGTTCCATGAGTACAGTGCATACAAAACGGCGTGCTTTGGAGCGAATTTGATTTTCTTATAGTTATATTTATTTAGAGAAACGAAACTTAGACTGTTACGACGTCACTTTGTAATTATAGACTACGTTTATTTAGATAAACGAATCTTTCTTCCGTAGATAGTTCATTGCTCTTACTTAAGAAACAGAGAGAAGTTATTATCACAGAACTTTAAAATAAATTGCTTTTAATTACAACGATAAAAATAAAATAAAAAACTATACCAAAATGGTTCATCTTTTTTCCTCCCTTTAAATAGATAATTATATCAATATGCTTTTGATGATAAAAAAATTATTATTATTATATATATATATAAAACATTGTAATACTTGTTTGGTGTTTATTTAGTATATGTTTCGTATATACTGGTCATGTGTTCAACAATTATTTAGTATTTGTTTAACATATCATTGCTACTTGTTCAACAATTATTTTATATAGTTCAATACGTACTTATTGCATCTTCAACAACTCTTAAGTATATGTTTAACATATATTTGTTGTATGTTCAACAATTATGTAATTATATATTTAGTAAAATCAAATCAATATTCATTTAAAACTTACTAATATCAACACACAATAAATATTAAACATATAATTAATTCATATTTTAAAATGTCTTTAGTATTAAGCGTGTGTACTAAGTTAAGCTCATATTAAGCTTGGAGACCGGTTTTTAACTAAACTACAACCCGAAACCTACCTGGATTTCAAAATGGACTATGCGCAAACCCTAAATATAAAAATTGGGTCAAACCAATGCCCATCTTATTTGAACCATGTTTTGATCTAGGTTTGAGAGTAACATTGTTTTGTCTCGGCTTATTTTTTACCCTATTTCGATTCAACTTTGAAATTTAGCCCTATTTTCATCCAAGTTCTGATATCAACATGGATTTTATGGACTCATTTCACACACAGAGGTCCCCCATTTGTCCGTAAGTATCTTAATACAATAATTTTAAAAAGCATATATGAGTTTTTTTTTTGCTAAGTTTTGAAAACATAAAAAAATAACAAGATACAAAAAAAAGTATAAAACAATTACATAAATCATGGAGCATGAGAATAAACCTACAAAACCACAATATCCTCCAAATTGAAATAGCGATATACTACATAATATAAAAATAAAGTTTACATAAAAGCTAACACAGTAAGAAAGTCTTCAACATTATTGTTCATTAATTTCAAGCAATATACACTACCTCAGCCTTTGCATTGGCTTTATGACCTGAAGAAACCAATCAACTAGTGGCACAACTAGTTGATCTATCAAAGGGACCAACTAGTGTATCCCCTTGAAACTGATTGATGGGTGCTAGTTTTTTTTTTTTGAAACTAGGAAAGAATGGTCAATCGATTTTACGAACCAGCCAACCGGTTCAAAAAACAGTCAATGGGTTTATCAAACCGATTGATTGTTCATCGAGAGTATATAAGGCCCTTTTGAACTTAGGAAAACCATCGACCTTGCTTTCTTTTCCTTTGATTGGCCGCTTGAATCTAAACCACTTTTCTCTACTTCTATCATTGATTCCCATTCATTTCTCCACCAAATCTTACAAAATTTAGCTTGATTTGACCATTAGAGTAAGGAGAGTCTACTTTCTCTACTGACTCAAAGAAAGAAATATATTTGGTACATTAATAAACAAACCCTAATTTGCTACCATATAAAATTAAAGGGTGACTTTGCTTAAATTGCTATCGGATTATGGTCATTAATGTTGTCTAGCTGATTTCAAGTGTAAATCAACCATTATTATCTAATTACTTCCAATCTCTTCATTGGTGATACTTACCTATGTGTGTGCTATGAGGAACTAGTTTTGACAAGTTCCTTCATTTTTATGTCAACAATCCTACACTCATTGCCCCATTTAACTCTATTTCTCTCACTAAATTTGAGCTACATTTCTTTTTCACTTCATTTGTGAGTTGTGAATTTCACTTGAAACCTAGTGGTCTCAATATTCTACTTAATTGTTCATTTACTTAACTGAATTATCTTGAAGTCCTTGATCTTCATTAACTAAACTGGTGCCCAAAAGGTCAGGATAATCTCTTGCCATTCCCACCAAAAGGCAAAGGACAATGATTTATATTAATGAACCCATACCTCATGTTCCACCTCCAAATATGGAGGATCCACAACCTCATGCACATTATGGATACCATTCTCCTCTGCCTCAAAATGTGATTATCCCTCTTACTTAACTTATTTACCTCACCAAGGAATGAACCCTTAATTGCCACTTATTTTCATCTTATCTAAGCACCAAAAATGATTTAGTGGTTTTAAGGAAAATAAACGTATTCTTAGATGATGTAGTGACATTCATGTTTGCATCAATCAATCTCATTTATCCTTTATATAACATTTGCATGACTCTCACATGCTCCCACTATTCATCCTAAAAAATTCTCAATATCACGAGTTAGTTAATATTTTCTACAAGAAACTAACCTTATAAATAAAAATAAAATAAACTAATCATCATTTATTATGTCTAAGGGGTTGAGATACACTTGAATGAGGATATGTTAGTTGAGTTTCTTGGGAATTCTATAGTAGAGACTAGGACAACATATGAGCATTGGTTGATAAGCAACTAGATCAATGAGTTCCATACTCGCTTATGGCATAAATATCTTATTGGGGGTTGACATGGGAAAAAGGAGAACTCATCATTCTTTCCTCCTTAGAAGAGGATTTTTCACCACTTCATCTACCATATGCTATTTCCTAGAGCAAATTTAGAGTTGATTTGACTATCAAGGATTGTAATACCTTGGAATACACTTCTCAATCAATGGCTTGTGCACTTTCTATTAGACATATTAGGGCACATGATCCACATCATTCATCACTCTAAGACCAAGATATTTGAGCTTTTTAAGGTATCATTTGAAGGGGTTACAACTACCCTGATGTACTTGACTAACTCTGGATATGACTTGTTTAGTTACATCATATTAGCTAATATGGGGCAGTTGAGGATGATGAACAAATCATGAAGAAGGTTTAGCTTGCTCCATCTGCATAATCGACATAGAGCATTGGTGCAGATAGAACTCCAATAAAGACTTCTAGTTTAAGGACTCATGACTCTTCTCTACCTTCATAGACCTTTGTTAGACATTCCATCTCTTAGAGGAGAGCCATCGTAGGCGGACTTTAGGAAATCATGAAGAAGGTTTAGCTTCAATAAAATAACAAGTGTTAATAGAGTGCTGGATCTCATAGATCAAGGTAGATGTCAACGCCATACAAATGTTAAAGGATATTATCTTATCCTTCCTTCAAGGTGGCTCATATACACTAACTCAATAGAGACTTAGGTTACCAGTCTAAGCATATACATTTAATTATATGGTTGCAAGTGACACTATAGAACAACATCCACCTTGTTAGAATATTACCTTAGGAGATATTTAGGCAACAAGTGATACACTAGATGATTTACAACCACCTCATGCAGCTCTAGGGCCTCAGATTGAGCATACTGATGGTTAATCTAATTAAGATATGATTATGATTAAGGATTTTAATAGAGCTTCATGTGCCTTCACCATAAATCATCCACCTTCCACTTCTAGGATTGTTTTAGGCACCACTAATGATGATCAATGCTATACATAGTCCATGATTGTATTATTGTGTGGGCTACATTGCGTCTTTAATTGATATTTTTATTAGATTTATCCTCATGATCTTATTGTTATCCTTACACACTCTTTGTGACATATATTCATAAAACACAATTTTTTCTTTGTTGATTTGCTCATATATCAGGAAGAAGTGCTCCTCAATAGTGTTCGCTCACTTCTAGTTTATTAGATGTGATTTATCTGATTTCTTCCTGCTCTAATGGTTAGATAAGTGATGTTAATATATTATGATGCACACTTAATGTGCTTATGCATCTTCCACACTTTCATACTTTTTGACGATTTATCTATCATATGAATCAGTTAACTTGTCTAATGATATCTCTCATGCAATTATGTTTTCAATGTTACATTTGGAGAACCTACTTGAGATATTGCATGATTAAGATAATGACTTAATCTACATAATATCATGTATCTCTTGATACTTCTTTATCAAAGTGGATAAAAACTCATGATTTGTGCTATAGTTGGTAAGCAATTTAGTTATCATGATACCTATATTTTCTTCTGATCGAGTTGTTCTAATAAACATTAAATCCAAAGGAAAATAAAAGTTTCTCTTTTTCTTGATTTCAAAATTACATAAAAAATGGAATATCCAAATTACACATTAGATATAATCATGATATTCCACCATAACAATTAAGCGTGAGGTATATTCAAAAGATTATGAGAGAATAGGCTTAAATTTCTCTCACATTAGTTATCCATATCTAGTAAACTCTAACCAAACAACTTGACTTGTGTTAAACTAGTATATTTGATTCGGGTTGTTCACCTTGATGCCTAAACTTGTATAGCTTATATTTTTAAGGGGATACTTTATATTTTTATCATTTAAACCTATCTAATTTTTGGCTAAGGATACTTGCTTGTGTGCATAGTATAATTATTAGTTTATCTAGATTCAATGTTTGTATGTGATTGATTGGAACATTTCATATTACTTATCTTTATCAAAGTCATGCCTTCTCTTCTTCATCATGCTAAGATTGTTTATGTCTAATCACTATTCAAAAGTGCATATATCTATGATGATTTGATATACATGAGGCCTCTATGTTACTGTAGGGGACAATCAAATCTACATGAGCAGAAATTATCTATTCTCATAAGTGATATGCCTAGAATTATCGTATTTTATACACACTCTTTCTCTTATGCTTATATGAAATATATAACATGATGAGAGTTTGTGTGATATACCATGCTATGAGTACAATATTTTATATCTTATTAACTATTTTGGGTAATCTAACATATTTATACAAGGGATTTGGACATGGTGAACTTAAACATATAGGTTTCTCTCACATGACTCCACAGATTGCATGATGAGATATCTATTATGAATTATATGCACTCCACCTTATTTTTAAAATTTCATCACAACCTTGGTTCTTATGTGTGAAATTTCCTTCAAATGATTTGATGTACACACTTCACATCATTCCATTAATTTAGATAAAAAGTGAGCTTAATTCTATTATCATACATGTTTATATACTCTTTATTTTGAACTTATATGATACAAAAACCTCTTTTTATATCTAATAGATCATGTGCTAAATATGTATGATTTTGAAATCATCATGTTAGTTCATGCTTCCAATTTTATATCTTTGAATAAGACATGGTTTGATTTGTGCTCAATATCCTCATAGATCTTTATGAGCATATATGAAATTTTCCATAAGTTTCTTTAAAGTTCATCTCAATGATTAACCTCCATGCTTTCCCAAAAAAATTAAAATTGTTTAAGTCATTTATTAGGAAAGCCTGTTTCTTGATATACTCATCTTCTCTCTCCTTCTCCTTCTCAATTATATATTAAGAAGTAATTCATGGATGGTTTTGTGATTAATATTTATAATTTAATAGCCATTGAAGTGTTAATGATAATGCTTAATTGTAATAATTCAAATTTTCATTCCATTCATACATATTGCATGAAATGAGAAGTGCTTAGGACATATTTTCTTTGCTATCTTTGCATCCATGTATTTAAAAATTGTTTCCTTTTAATACCTAAATTTTCATACCTTATACAAATGGACAAAATTTTATATTTTGAAATCGATACAATTATAATGCTCACCAATTTACCATATTTTTGACAATTTAGTTCTTATGTGCATGCTTCATCTTTTTTTTCTTCCCTTATTATTCTTGGTCATTCATTACTACCAAAGGAAAATAATTAATACAATATGGGCATAATAAGCAGTTAATCCCTTCTTGAGTAGACTTGTGTAAAAATAATATGTGACCTAAATATGTTTGTTTTACTCTTCCTTTTGCATAACCAAGTGCAACACTAAATTGATCATTTGTTACTTGGGTGCCTACTTACAACTATGATATTCTTTTTCACATCATCTATGGTGCTTAAGTGTATACAACTCCTTGATAACTTGTGTTTCTATGAGCTATGCCTTGGTCTTTCTTATGTTATGGAATCTTGTGTAATAATATTCCCCAAGATGATATTATCTTAAATTTCTACTCTTTAGATCATTACAATATGACCTTTTACCTACACACTTCTATACACACCTTAGCCACACACACACTCTCTTCAATTTACTACCTAGGTTGATAGATGCAAATTTGAAATTTATTGATCTTATGACTTTATTTCTAGATTTACTTGTGATATCTTATGTACACAATCATTGACATTATGTTAAAAATTATCCTCATTATGATTAAATTTATTATTTAGTACAAATGAGTGATACATTTTCCTTTCATTGATGTGCTCGTCTTTATCTCCAATTTATCATATTACTAACAAGTTACTCATTAAATGGATCATTCATCCATTCCTTATTTTCCTTGTACTTAATGTCAACCATATAAAAGCAAAACATGTGCTAATTTATTGTTTCATGAATTTCAAGATGAAACTGCTATTTCACTCCCATGTTGATCTCTAATTTCAAGATGAAACTGCTATTTCACTCCCATATATTTTCTCAATCCTTGCAACACTAACATTTTTATTTTTTGGGGTAGTTGGATTTATGCAACTCTGAAATTTATTTTCATATCATTTCCATTGCTTGAGTATTTTTATAACTCATTGAATACTCTATGCCTTATTTTTATAAATATTGAAATTATGAAATTTCATAAGCTTTACTATTATCATATATAATTTGTTTCCATGAATCTTAATACTCATATCTTTTCATTCACTATTTATGATATTTGAGATAATAAAGTGATTATATTTTGATAATCATCTCATTGATGATATATGCATACCCTTATGGGGAACATAATTGTTTTACTTGAACACTTGTATTATTACCCTAGGCATAGCCTAATGAGGATATATATCATATTTGTTTCACTCATGCTATTTATTGATAATATTAAGTATCACCGGTCTCCTTGTGCTTTAATTGAGAATGTGCATCTCTTGAGGGAGAGTTTTACTCTCTATGCATTTAAATTTTTTTATGTAATTATCTTTTGATTGGAGATTTTATTTATTGAAGACTTTTTCTTTTGTTGATGACAAAAGGGGGAAAAGATGTTATGTGCCCACTTGTTTGATCATTATATTACCCTTTATATGATACATGTGTGATTTTATTACGAAATGGAAAATATATGGTTTGTATGATTCAAGAAAATGTATTAATTTTCACATTCACATCTCTATACATCATCTCTCAAGATATTGTCATCTTTTTTCTCATTATCATTAGAATAGAGGATATTATTGACTTCATAGGTAAACTAACCTTTGTTTTGTTGATAAAAACATTAATTATGAATTTGATTTATCATGTTAAATATGCATGTGTATCATAACAAAAAAATAAAGTATTAAACACTTAACTAATTCAAGGAGTACTAAGGAGATAAAGTTTTCAAATCATATTCTAATCACAAGCCAAAGATAAATAAGGAGAAAAAGAAGATTCTAGCTTCAAGTACTTCAATTTCATACATATACAAAAAATAAAAGGATAAGCAAGTGTACTCAAGAAACCAAATCTCAATCTTCAAGGAATATATTATAGTCTTAGGCTTATTGTACATATGATTTAGATATTAAGAACTAAGTTTTTTCAATGATTTGATATTTATAATCCTATTCAAAAATTATTTTAAAAGATCTTAAAGTGATTTTATACATCAAAAATATTTTTAAGCATTTATTTAAAATGTTATCTTAAATTGATTTTATTTTAAGTATCTTTACTTATTCTTTGACTTAAAAATTCACCATAAATTCTATACATATTATTTTTTGGTGAATAATATCTCTTATAATATCTACTTTATAGAAAAAAATGATACTTAATTTCAAAATTTGTAGCTCAAGTTATGGTCTTTTTGTAAAGTTGTGTAATGCTGAAAACTAGTTGACCAATTAACTAGTTTAATCTCCAAAAAAATTTGGCTTAGCCTCAATTTCATTACATCAATTGGTTAGTCAAACCAGACTACTAGTATGTTAAACTAGTTGGCTGATTTGAATATCGATTGATTAGTATAGGCATTTCTAAAATTTTCTACTTTTTAGACTTTGACTCTTTGAATACTTTTTACACCCAACAACTTGTGTTTAATTCTCTCATATAACACTATAAATGATAGTTGTTTGACTTTATTAAGCATTAATATAGATAGAATAACTCTTCTAAAATCATCATTTTTATATTTTACAAATACTCAAAGATAATTTTATATTTTTGGTAATTAATTAAACCTTCATTACCAAAATGATCATATTAGTACAACATAATTCCCGATGGCTACAACTAATCACAAACTCATAGAAGAATTACAACATTACTAGTGATCTAGATATCACAAGTACTTATAAGTCTTCATATCCCTCACTGCACTATATTTGATAAAGATTTCAAAAATATTCAATAAGGACTTGTTTTTGTTGGAATATAATACCATTTTGATTATGCCAAATCTTGTAAAGGATTTCATTGAAAACATATCTCCAAATCTGAGTCTTCCTTTAATCTCTTCTAGTTATCTTAATCATCCATGAAAGGCATGTATCCCGAGTAGTAATGAAATGAGGTAAAAGAAACCAATTAAGGATCTTCCACCAGAGTCTGATGACCATCATAGAACACACAAAGCGATAAGAGAAATCTTTTGTTATATTAAGGAAAAAATCACAACCAACATTAGCAGTAATACCCCATTTGTGCAATTTAGTCTTCATAGCTAGGCCTCCATGACATGCTAACTGGCTGATTAGTTGTCTTCGCAATTTGAGTGACACCAAACTAGTTTATAACAAGCTACATGAGTTGCTTTTATTCTCATATGATGATACATGTTTTGGACCTAAAACTTATCATTTACTATACATTTGTTTAAGGCTTCCAATCCTACATGTCTTATAAGTAAGATCTATTTGAACATCCAAGAACCATTAGGCTTAGCATTCACTTTCCAAATGCTTTGACCTACAAAATATCTCCCATGGATCCACCATACCCATAGATTCTCCTTGTTAACAAATAGCTTCCAAAGGTACTTGCTAATGCATGTTGTATTCCAGATACCTAGTTATCCTATGTTTAGACTATCCTCGTTCTTAGGCAAACAAAAATTACTCTAAACAACTGGGTCTTTCTTCTTATTTGGATCTAAGTTCTCCTAAAAAACTTCATGCAGGGAGGTTCAATTTGATGAAGAGCTACTTTGGAAATCATGAACATTTGCATCCAATAGTTGGTAATGCCAAAAATCGGCGATTAAAGTAATTTGATTGTCCCCGCATAGTTAAGAAATTTCAGGGGTCAAAGTTTTCAACCTTGTAATGGTTATTTCAATAAGAGGGATATAATGGCTAATTGTAATACCTTGAATTTTTAACTAACCATAATCCCGAGGAATTAATATTATAACCTAATCCTAATCTCTAAAAATAAATATTTCCACCTTATCCTAATTCTCTAACTCTAGAATTTAACCTAATTTTAAATTATCGATAATTAATCTACCCTATTATCCTAACTTAAATTACTTTGATCTTGTTTTAACTAAAAAACTAAAAATACTAAACCTTATTCTTTTCCCTCTTTTTCTCTTTTCTCTCTTCCCTCTTGCCAAATCCCCCTCCTCATTTCCCCTTCTCCTGTGTGGAATATTGTCTACAAACCATGCCCATACTCCCTACCACCTATACGACCATCCCCTACTCCTATCAACTCCCACCTCTCGCGAATGAGGGTTGGGGTTGAAAGTTTTCCTCAACTTCCTTGCCCGCCTCTATAGGGTATATATACATAAATATACTCTATATTAAATGCTACCATCACTATTCTCTCTCTCTCTCTCTATCTATCTATCTATCTATTTGTGTAACCAACACATCACCACTTACCTCCTTCACCACCTCCTTCCTGTTGCTAAAATTTCCTAAGATCACCCCAATCAGTGAGCTTAACTAAGGAATCAACACAACCACCAAACACCTTTTCCATTACCTCCCCTAGCACAGTACACTCTTGCCACAATATGCTCCCAAGCACCGACCAAAACCAATGATCCTACACCCTGCATTAGGCCATTCTCACCACAACACATCCACTACCTTCAACTAACTCCACCACACTCCTTTTCTTTCTTTTCCTTTCCTCATTGTAGCATCTCTCACAACAGCCTAACTCCTTCACTTTGGCAGCTTTGGTCAAAACCCCTACCATCACTTTGATAGCCTTGTCTAAATCTCCCCTCCTTCACTTTAGAAACATTGGCCAAAGCCTTCTCCCCTATGTTCCTTTCCTTGGTTACGCAAATTTCTTCCCAAACAATACCCTTATTTGGTTAGGTTTCTTTCTCCCTTTATCCTTTTATTTCCTTAAGAATTTCCTTACTTAGGTGGATGAATCCTAATGATGTTTTATTATGCTTTTCTTAGGTGATTTCCCCATGGTCCCAAAAGAGGCAAAATAGGTTTTTCAAGCTTGGAGACCAAAGCCATTAGTAAGGATACTTATCGTAGTTTAGGGTTTTTAATTACTAAGTGCCACGCATGATTTTATGTTGAACCATGTCATTATGTTTATGTGAAATCATACATGATTGTTTACATTATGATATGTGATTGGTATTATATAATAGTAAAAGAGTAGGTAGAGTTCATACAATATTGTTATTTTATGTGAAAAAACCTTTAATGTGAAATATGGTTGTATCATGTGTTTTATTTATGGTATGATGAGTATGAAATGATTATGGCAATATCTTTGGAGAAACACATGGATTTCAGAAATGATATTACTAAACACAGAAGGTTTGCATGAAATAAGGGTTATGTTACTGATAAGGGCATTTGGTTCAATGTGGGTCAAATATGGGAATCAAGGTATTATAAGGTTTATATCATACATAAATTTCAAAGTAATCTATATGAATTGTTTAGAGTCATTGTGATTGACCTAAGTTTAATAAATTCTGAAAATGGGTTGATAAACTATCATCACATGTATGAAATGGTAGAGTTAGACTATAAAAATCAAATATGTTGCTAATAATAGTGTTTTTGGAATGTATATTAAATATGGTATATGTTTGAGCTATACTTGAAAAGTTATGACATTATGTGAAACTAGCGTTTATAAGCCTTAGGAATAGTAACTTTTGAGATATGGTTGTTATCACATGTGTGAGATGTGAGAGATAAACCTTGAATTTTGGATATGTTAATAATAATAATATTTGAGGAATATATACTAAATTTGGTTGTTAAATGATCAATATAGGAGAAGTTATGCTAAAAGTATGAAATTAGGGTATTGAAAAATAAGGATCTTAACTCTAGAGAATGATTTTATGACTTGCCGATCTGTTTTAATGTGTTATGTGCTTATGAATCAATCAATGATAATATATTAATAATTTAAATTGAAAGATCACGTGATTCGGGCCAAGGTGATGTTTTTATATTCGTTTCACCAGATGATAATAATGGCTCAGGAATGTTTTACCTTGAGAAGGTGATATTTTCACATTCATTTCACTGTATGATAATAGTAGCTTACATGTGTTGTCTCTAAGAAGGAATTTCAATTTATTCCACCTGATTAAGAATAGTGGGGCTTATGCTCATCGTGAATAAGAATATGAATTGAGTAACCTAATGAACAAGACCTTAATGATTTAAAGTGGAAGAGTATGTTAATCAGGACCAATACGATGTTTTCATATTCTTTCCACCAGATGATAATAGAGGCTTGGGAGCATTTTGCCTAGATAAGATGATATTTTGAGTCCCGTTCTACTAGATAATAATAATGGCTCAGGTGTGTTGTCCTTGAGAAGGTGCTTTAGACTGTTCCACCAGTTTAATAATAGTGAGGTCTCAGAACTCTATGTATATGAAAGAATGAAAATATTTATATCTATTAATGATGCATGTATCAATATTTACCTTATGATACTCTTCCGTGAACTATGTGTGTACTTATCATTTATTATGAATGCATGTTTTTATCCATATCTTTGACTCGATAGTATGGTTACCTTTCTCAATATGTATCGTACTAACCGTTCTTTTCATGGGTGCTGCTCATTCCCATGAGTAGAAGATTATGATGCTTTTGTGTAGGTCTTTGAGGACTAACTAGATGATTTTGTTGCTTTTGACCCAATGTGTGTGGAGGAGTAACCTTTTATCTGTACTAAATGTTTGGGTGAAGAGTTATGTTATGTGTGCACCTTTTTGGACTCGTTGATCCATGGCACCCCTTAGTTTGTATTATATTATTGTAACCTAGATTTAATCTCCAAACTCGTATTTGTATTTATAAAAAAATCTTTCATTTCTAATTACCTTATTTTACTATGAATAGTTTTAGTCTTGTGATTAATGTAAGGATGGTTTGGTAAACCAGACTTATGTCAATTACGGTGGTAACACCTTATATTTTGTTTATATGCTTATGCTGTATAAAAAAAATTTTAGTAGTAAAATTTGGGGTGTTACACTAAAATTTTGGAAAAACTATGCAAAGGGACACTCAGATATCTAAATGGAAAACTACCTTCTTGATACTACAGTTGATGAAGGATATGATGTTGAACTTTAATAGGAAAACCTCTAAAGTATAGATTACTCTTTTAGGGACTAAAAGTGAGGCTAGAAGAAGTACCTAATTGATCAAGCTTGGCTTTAATTAGTAAGGCAGACTTCATCTTTCCTTTTCAAAATAATAATAAGTCATCTACAAAACACATAGTGACAATCCTATATTTAATGCAAGTACAATGGCCTTTGAACTTATGATTCCTACATAAGGTTCTCATTAACCGGGTAAGGTTCTTCTTGTAAAATAACAAAAAGTTATGGAAATATAGGATCTCCTTTTCTTATACCTCATTTTCCTTAAAATAGGGTGTATAATGTACCTTGTAAAGTAATTGAAAATCTAATAGTGGTAACACATTGTAAAATATTTTCATAAAATGGTGAGGAAATCCTTAAATATAAAGGACAACTTTAAGAAAAATCCATTCTAGGGAGTCATAAACTTTTTTAAGATCCACCTTCATCATCATTCAATAACTAATCCTCTTTCTATTATACTTTCTTAATAACTACTCAACCAAAAGGACATCAACGCCAATCCATTTTTTAGGAATAAAAGCTAATTGTTTGTTATCAATAACTTCTCCAAGAATTTTTTTTCACCTTCTAGTTAGAACTTTTGAAAAAAAATTATAGATCACATTACAACAATTAATTAGCCTATGTTTTGCACTATAGTTGAAATTCTTAGTCTTTGGGAAAATATAGATAATGGTGATGTTGAAATCCTTTAAGAGATGCCAAAACTAAGAGAGTACATGCTAAACATCTTCCTCCACTATATGCCAAGCCTTATCAAAGAAATGTGCATTAAATCCATCTAGTCTAGGTTCTTTAAGGTCCTCAATACTAAACATTGCTTATATCACTTCTTGATTAGTAAGATTCTTAATTAGGTGTTGCATACTAGCCGAGGATCGAATAGGTCCTTGCTGAAAAATATGCATATCGGTATCTTATAGTGTTGTAGCCATTGTATCTAGAAGGTTTTTGTATAAAAAAAAACCTTGCACTTTATGCTTAGTTTGTGTCTAGGATGTGATTTTTTTTTTCATTTAGAAAATGCATCTAATGCAAGGAGTTATAGCTTTATCTTTCTTTCAATATATCATGGGAAAAAAACATCAATTGCATCTTCTAGCTGAATATAGTGGATATGAGTCTTCTGCTAAAAGAAATTTTCTACAATTTTGAGTTTGTACCTCCATAAATCTCTAGCTTCTCTTTCCTTACTTGCTAATTCAAAATGGCTAGGATCATCTACTATTTGTTGCTTAACTTTATGCTAGCTAATTCTTACCCTCTCATATTCTTTAAAAATATGAACAATGAATTGATTGGTGAACTCTTTGAGATCATATTTTAACCTCTTCTCTTTTTAAACAAGATAATATTATGGGGGAACCAGGCATCGTATTACTCCAAGCCCTTTAAAATAGGCATGAAATCAATATGCTTAGTTTAGTGATTACAAAATATGAAAGGTTTAATACCTATAATAGCTTGAACTTTCGAATTAATAAACAAGCATTCGTGTTCAGAAAGATAGTTATCCTCAACTTCAAGACCAACATGTACTTTCTAGAACCAAAGATTATTACCTAAGTCTCTGTACAATCTACAATACAATTGATCAAGAGGGGATTGATTATTACTCTAGGTAAACATAGGCCCAAATACACTTAAAATTCCTAAGCCCCACCTTTATACATACTACATAAGATTAACCATATCTCCCAAGTGCAAGGTACCTCCTTATTTTTTATTTGAGTGCAAATGGTGTTGAAGTCACCAATCACCACCTAATTATCGAGGATATTTTGGCAAATTTAATGCAAACCATTCTAAAGAGTTTGTCAAGAATTCCTTGTATTGAAGGCATAAATAAAGGTCCCTTTCAAGACTTTATGATTCATCAGATCTAGGATTTGACAGTGCATATACTCATCAACCTCTTCCAGTACTAAAATTATCACTTCATTAGTATTCCAGAACACCATAATTCTTCCATTACATTGAGTATGATGATTAGTTGCAACATTAAAGATAGGAGCTATTGTAAGCTTGGGAAACTTAAATCTAGTTTCCAAAAGAGAAAAAACTGAGATATCATACAACTTCAAATATATATATATATAAATACTTTTGCTTAAGAGAATCATTTCCTCCCCTTATATTCTAGGTAAAAATTTTCATTCGGTTATAGAATTAGATCCTCCTACCTCTATCCCTTCATTCTTTGTCTTTCCTCTATAAATTTCATTTAGAAGAAGCTAAGAGAAATCAATTGTGTGGGTCTGTGTTGCTTCCCATATCAAAAAAATAACTAGACTATTCAATCATTATTTCCTTTCCCTTTTATGAAATTGGCATCTTAGTTGGTTTAGATTGAGCATGAAGCATTTGTAGATGGTTAACTAGTGAAAGTTATTATGTAGTCTAAGCTGGCTAGGTGTTATTTTTCTAATTTGTTCTTCAGTACCAGCCTTCTGTTTTAGGAATCCAATTCGATAATGGGCAATGTCATGGCCTATTTGATCACACTTGGTATAAAAATAAGGTCTCTAATCAAATCAAACCTTTTGAGTTCTATTGATAGTCCTTGTATCAAACAAAACATGTTCAATAAGAGGAAATATCAAATCATTCTCTATAAGAATCCTTGGATAAGATATTTGACCATGATTTTTTGTGATCATATCAACAAAAAAAGGGTTACCTAAAGCAACTTTTAATTCTACTCAAGGAGTTAGCTTACCATTTAGCTAATAATAGTCTAGGGAAGGTAATCTGTAGAGTCATTCTCCTTTTTTGTTATTCAATGGAACATTAGGAATCCATCTACATTCCATCAAAGGTCTTACTTTGAATGATCAAAATGGTTTATCTAAGATAATAAGGCAATCATGAGCATATTTAAAACTCAATAAGAAAAGTCCTTGTTCATGCTAGAATTTTTTTGGATAATCAATTCTTTCACATCTCAACCACGTACTTACACATTTGGGTGTAGGAGGGTTGGAACCCAACCGCTATTTCAATCAAAGTATGTTCCCATTTTTTTCTTCATGTTCAATTTCCAATTTTTACCGTAAGGCCTTAGCCGCACTATTTAGAATCACGGGTAGAGTATATGCTAGGATCAACGTTGATTATTCATGTTTATTTGGAACAAAAATTTCTTTCTAGTTCATTGTTTGGTATACTTCATGTATTATAGAGTTTGAAGCAACTAGAGGATTCCACTCCTATTGTGGATCAAGAGCTACCGTAGATTCAACATCAACCTTTAGCGATTCATCTAGTATAAGGGGAGCTCAGATTTGGCAATTAACCCCCATAGATTCAATCGGCACATCACACCCGTACATAGTATTGGATCAGTAACTGAAGTACCCTTTGTAGTCTTGGAGGACATAGTTGATGGTGTAGTAGGTTTATTATACTTGTTCTTATCCATGGTTACCAAGATAGGTCAAAGATGGCTCAATGCATGAGATGTAATGCATAGAGTTTGATTTTACACTTTCAAATTCAAAAAAAGTTTCTCTAGTGCTCAATTTATTTTTCATATTTAGATAGAGTACTCACACACTTGTAATTATTATTTCTCTAGCTAGATTAATATATTCACTAGAGATTACTCACTTTCATATGCTATCTAGTGAAGATTCTTATTGTATTCATTTAAACTCATGATCTAAGACATAAGTGAAGAGTGAAGTTTTGTCTAGACTTTCTGAGAGAGGTCATTAATATTGTAGTTGCATAAATCTAGAGAGGATAACTAGGTAAAGTGTAAATTATCTCCTAGAGAGTTATTGATTTTGTACACACATAAACCAATAGTGGAGTGATTATCATTAAAAAATCCATTATAAATGAAGAATAGGCATGATATGTATTATTTAATATTAAGCATGAGAACATGTGCTTTGATGTTTCAAAAATGTATGTTAGGGTTTTACATGCAAAATTTGGTATAAGGGTAAAATGGTCATTTAGTGTATCTGATAATTTAATTACACGATAAATAATTTAATTATGGCATGTTATCCTTTTATGATAAGTTAATAAATAAAATACAATGTGTAGGATAATAATATGGTAATTTTAGCCTTAGGAGTATTTTGGTCAATTTTGGCCTAAAGTGCTTAAGTGTTAATAATTAAGCCTAGGATGGCTTTAATAGATTTCAAATGCTGACCTTGGTATTGACCTTGATTATGGTTGTCTTGGATGTTTAAAAATGAGTAAAAATGATTAAGTATGAAATTGTGGCTCCTTAAGGGTTGCTACCCTAAAGATGTGGTTTAGCCCAAGATTATTTATGGATTTTGATAGTGTGCCTTAGTGCCCCAGGTATGTCTTATATCTCAATCTATCTAGTTCTGCAGACTTATAGAAGGTATACATATTTATAGATTAAGCATCCTTGTCAGTAGGGTACTGTCCCACCTTTGTGTGCTAGCATGATCAGGGTAACTTAGTATCCTTGGATTGATAGTTGGTAGGATACTGTATTACCTTTATATGCCGATATGACCAGAGTACCTTAGTATTTTTAAGTTGATATGATCTCCCCTTGAGTAAATAAAAAGTGAAAATAATTACTGGATTGGTTGGTAGTAGCCTTCGTGCCTACTTGTAGTTCGGTAGTAGCCTTGGTGCCTACCTGTGGTTGGTAGTAGCCTTCATGCCTACCTATAGTTCAATAGCACCTTTCGTGCTTACCTGTGGTTTGGTAGCAGCCTTTGTGCCTACTTGTAGTTTTGTAGTAGCCTTTATGCGTACTTGTATTTGGTATTGTTACTTTGGCCCTTATCGGTAGTATTATAGATTTTATTGGTATTGTGCCTTTGAGTCCTACCTCTAGTATATTGAATATTATCGATTTTGATATTAAGAGATGGGATATATTATGAAAGTTATGGTCACGGTGT
The DNA here is from genome assembly GCA_030549775.1 of Tamarix chinensis. Taxonomy (NCBI): domain Eukaryota; kingdom Viridiplantae; phylum Streptophyta; class Magnoliopsida; order Caryophyllales; family Tamaricaceae; genus Tamarix; species Tamarix chinensis. The sequence continues at coordinate 70,104,180 of CM060174.1, read as the reverse complement.
TGATATTGATTCTAATCATTATTTCAAATAGCATCCATCGTATGTTTGGTTGGTAAGTTTCATTATGCTCTAAATGAATGAGTATGAGCAATATGTGGCTCTGTTGATATTTGTTTAATATGATATGACTATCATATTTTGATCATCGCATGTAGAATTAAATGTTTTATATCATATATTGTTGTAATGTCTTTTATGTGTTCTATGTGAGCTTTTCATGTTAGTTTTGTATAATAGGTTACTTAATACCGATGTACTGAAATATTCTTTTTTATGGGCCCCTACTTATTCAATGGACAGTGGCATTTACAAGTTAGCTTGTAAGATCAGTTGAAGGATATTATTTGTGGTAAGGGTTTAGGGCTATCCAGTATTTTGTCCAGTATCTTTTGATCTGAAAGATTATGTACTCTTATGTCTTCATATATTTCTTTTCACTAAAAATTTGTAACCATTGAAAGCAGATTTTAATTGAAATGATGCTGAATTGCTTTAACTTTCTCTCTCAATACTCTTACTTTATAATTATGATGTTAATTTAAGTAGAGTAAAGCTTTTAACCTTAGCACTAGGTAATAGAATGATAGAAAAAACCAGACTTATACCAAGTGTGGCGGTAACATCCCATGATTTATTGTGTTAGCTTCCATAATTAACTTTTAAACAAAAAATTTTGGTTCGTAAATTTGAGGGTGTTACAAAGATAACTTTATCTCTAAACAACATAAGCCCTGATTAAATTAGGTTTTTTAAAAATTGGGGTGTTATAATTGTAGTGTGGTCGAAGATACCAAGAAGTCAACTGATAGATTAGAAGAGCTTGGGACTCTAAGAAAAGTGGGTGGAGCAAATTAAAAGATGAATCTATGATAAAAAAAAAGGAAATTTAGGATGGCAAGGTTGGTTAGTAAATAGGAATACTAAATAATAACTAATCCCTCTTTACTACAATGTCCAAAAGAAGTTGATGTATGTTGCTACTTACTAAATAATACTAAATATGTTGCTAGCCAGATGAAAAGAAGCTGGTTCAACAATGCTATGCTATCTCCCTTTCGGAGTGAGGGATAGAGAAGGAGAGGAACTGATGAAGACATTGAACTATCCTCCACAACATTAGTGGCAGCAAACATCGAACTGGCAAAGCTGAGGTGGAAGGAGAGAGTAGACGTTGAGGTAGAGTGGTAGTGGCTTGACTTGAGAAAGAGTGAAGGAAGTGAGGTTAAGGAAGAATACTTAGTGAGTTTTGAACAAAGGTCACAATGTGTATATTTTAGGACACGAGCTAAGGGGCCAAAGGTTTAATATATTTATAACTTTTTATGACATCAATGATATCCAATCTACTTTTAGTTAAAAAATATCTGATGTTTATGATATCCTATTTTTAATTAAATGATTTGATCTAAAAAAAATATTTAGTTGATTATTTTGAAACTATATAATACTATTGTGTTTTTGTAGTTTTAAGTTTTCACAATTTATTTAATTTTGTAAGTCAAACTTTTATAATAATATTTTGATACTTTATTTATATAAAATAAAATATTTACTTGAATATTAATTGATACTAGATAAAATTAATTATTAATAATACAATGAACAAACTCTATCCATACTTAAACACAAATAAAACCCAATATACATAAATATTAGGATATTAATTCATTTGAAGAAAAAAATCGGGTACTTTGTATATTAGAGGGAGAAAAAAATTAGAAAGGTGGAAGATAAGTATACTACAGAAAGTAGAAAAGAGAATGTAGACTTTGTTAAATTTATTTTTGTAAGTTCTTTCATTTAAGGAGTTGGTTTTTGTAGAATAAAAAAATTTATGTATATTATATTTGTATTATCTAATAATTATGCGGATAATTTCTTACAGCTATTTAGATAGTAGAAATAAGTGGACAATTTAGGTGGATTTTTTTTAGATAATGTGTATATATATAATTTTTATTTTTATTTTTTTAAAATAAAATTTATTAAAATCGATAAGATAATACTTTTATATCCGACCTCGCTGCTTTACCTTAACCCTAACTGAAAGTCATGTTATTGTACCACTAGCTTTACCCTTACTCCCAATTCCAAATCGTATTCTCTCCACCGTTATTTTTTAAGGCCAATACAGTATCCAATTCTGGAAGCAATCATGACCCTTCGTTCGCTTCGGTGCCGGGGGGGGGGATCTGTCTATCTATCTATAATTACTTACTTTTAAACGAAGTGTCCAGACCTCCGTTTCATACAGGTAGAATCTTCTCAGACCGTTTCGGTTTTCCCTTTTTTGTTTTCGTTTCATTTGACTTCTCAAATATTGTTGCGCAAGCAACGTCGGTTCAAAATTTGTCCAATTCAAATCGATGATATATATATATTTTAAAGTATATATAAATAAAAGACGAAGAAGCCGAAGGGGTGAGAGAATATCACAGATTCCACGTTCTGTTTAGAAAAGAAAATTGAATTGCTCTCCTTGTGTCTTCCAAGCTCGACAACAGCTCCAAGGGTTAGGGACGGGCTGACAGATCCATCAAAACGTCATCGTTTATCCGTTTCCTCTTCTTTCTACCCTCCCTCCATTACTCCTCTATTCAGAATCTCAGAATCTTCATCCTCCTCTGAAACAAACCCCCACATATTTCTTTCCCCCACCTCCCTCTGCTTCATCCTCCGCCTCCTCCTCCTCCTCTTCTCCGTCACCCTCTCTCTGATTGAAAGGTAAATCTCAGTTTATCTCTTGGTTTTTCATTTTTGATTTCTTCCTGCACAGGCTTTCCTATATTTTTTTTTATTTAGCTAGAAAATCTGATAAACAATTAGGGTTCTCTTTTTGCGTGGCCTTGAATTAGTTTCATGTCTGATTTATACGGTTTTTTCACCTCGAATTTGGGGATAATTTCTTGTTTCAGAGGATGCCAACGTTTACGGCGATAGCGCTGGATCGATTTTTAGAGCCAGCAGGAGCTTCCAAATCCTCATCTCGCTCTACAAACGCGGCCGGAGAATCAAAGCTGGACAGACGGAATAGTCTCACGTCATCAACGACGACGACGACAATATCAAAAGCACCACCCTCAACATTCAAGGCGACCGCTGATTCGAAATCTGTTGCTCATAAGAAACCCGGCGTTCCACATCCGAAGCTATCTCGACGGAATTCGTCCGCGTCACCCGCCGATGTCAACAAAGACAAAGAGAAGCCGTCTCAATGGGCACAGCTTTCTCCTGCTTTATACGCTACCCCGCAGTCGACTCCTTTACCCGATTCACCCACTTCCTTCCCTCCTTCCCCTTATATCATCAACCACAAGCGTCGTGGCCCGCGTTTGTCTAAGAGTATATCTGTCGAAGTATTGACGCAGGCGTCTCAGCCACCGCCGCCAGCGAAGGAAGAGGTTACTGATGATAGTAATAAAGTGGAATTGGATGCGAACGTTGTGAATAATGGACATTCTAGTGATGCGGATATTGAAATAAAGCATTCTCCGGTTGCTGATCATGGTGCTGCGACGGGTGCCAATCATGTTGAGGAGGCAGCGGAGGAAGTGAATGGGTCTGGGAGTGGGGAGATAGAGAGTGGTGCGGTTGGAGAAACTTCGGAGCAGAATCTCGTCTCTAGGTCTAATTCTGAAAGGGAAGGTGAGAACGATGATTTCTTTGACCCACAGGAGAGTATGAGCTTCACGAGTAATACTGAAGGTGAGGATTATTCTGGTGCTGAGAGGTCGGCTAGGGCTACTACGCCTATGGGAGAGTTCTATGACGCTTGGGAAGGTAAATTTCAGCTTTCTTAAGTACCGGGTGTTTTCATATGCGTAGCTTCTTAATTGTGTACTAGTGTATGTTTGGTGTTGGTGTTTCTTCTGAACTATCTTGCTCTTTTGATTTCTTTCTTGAGCTTATTCATATATTATTAAAGTGAGGGAAAAAGGATTCTTGGTCCACCAATATGTCAGCCACGGTTATATGTGTCTGACGACGAGAGTAAAGACGACAAAGTTATTCAATGGTTTGCTACTTTGCTTGCTGTAGAAAAGAGATGAGTTTTCTAGTTGTGCCAACTACATCAACTGGAATCCAGTGTAAAGCTTAAGCTGTATGATCTGGTTTGATCCGTTGGTAACCAAAAACTGCTGTACGTGTGTAGCATGCTATGGCTTGATTAGCTTTCAGTAGTCACTGTGTCATTGCTATGGAAGCTATACTGTAGGTAGAATTACCTTAGTTGTAAAAGAAAGTTAGTATTAGCTTAGGCGTCCAATGGTCTGTCAGATGTATGCCATTTTTTGTCTTTGCCTGGACTTAGTGCATAATCTAATATTCTCACAGTACTATTATCTGCTTCCGATTGATGTTTAGTCGGCTATGGGTGTGTGTGAATGTAATCATGTGCAGCAATTGATATTGTAGCGTATGGTTGGCTTTAATCTTTCTAAGCGACATTAGGAAATCCAAGCGTGATAAATCTTTCTTTAAGATGGCCACCAGGGCTTTAACGTTGTGTCTTTCATATGTTATTGCCTTATGGTTTGGGCTCAGCATTGACACGTTTGCTTACACTATTTTATCAGAATTATCTTCTGAGAGTGGACGGCAGCCACAGCATTCTATAGCTGATCTTGAGATTGAGCTGCGAGATATGAGGGTGAGTTTGTTGATGGAGATTGAGAAGAGGAAACAAGCAGATGAAACACTGAACTACATGCGATGCCAGTGGCAAGCTCTTAGAGAGAAGCTTGGGGAGGCAGGGTTGATTCTACCTGCTGAACCTCCTGTGCCAACTGAGTACTGCGCGTCTGATGTTGATTTTGCTGAAGAAATTTGTCGACAAATCGCCATTATTCGCTTTGTTTCTCAATCTATTGGAAGGGGTACTGCAAAGGCTGAATGTGAGGCTGAGCTTGAAGCTCAGTTAGAGACGAAGAACTTTGAGATTGCTCGTTTGTCTGATCGCCTGCACTATTATGAAGCTATGAATCGGGAAATGTCTCAGAGGAACCAAGAAGCTATAGGTGAGTCTGTTGGTCCTTTTTTTTTTCAGTCATTCACGTGCATCATATTTTGATTGTGATACTTTTCCGTCTATATTAGTTCCGGACTTTCTTCCCTTTATTTTTTCTATCTTTTTATGGAGGAGATCTGCCGGTGTACTTACCTTTTCAATTATGGTGTCATTTTTGCTCCCTTAATGCATATCTATGATGCAGCCAAATGTTATGTTCTTGCTTCATGACTTGGTATTGCGCAATGCAATAGGTGTTTAACAGTCTTGCTGTTGAAACTGAGGTCATATTTGTGATTTTGCAGTTCTAAGCATCACCAATAATAAATAATATCATGGAGATTGTAGTACTATTTATTCTTATAGTTACCATAAGGTGTTTTGTCCTTAGAATTTCCATAGTTTGTCTCTATAGTCATAATTTTTAATTTTTGACAATTATCTAATTTTATTACACATGCCGATAATTAATCAATGTCCTAGTACAGGGAGCTTGAGGCTTTGATGAAACTTTAGATTTGGAGTTGAAGTGCTTGCATGATTCTCTCCCATTTTGTATTTCTTTAGTTTGTTTTTCCAGGGATTAACAACAATTACAACAACAATAGTAGAGTATGAATCCTGTCTTTCACAGTGTCTGGGGAAGTCTGGTGTGCCCTACTTCACGCCAACTAAATTTGCTAGTGATGGACTATGTTTCTAGTAGACCGCATTTTTTTTTCACGAACATCTGTGAATGTGGAAGGAGGTAAAGCCCGTCTTTGGGGGAGTGTTTTGCTTCAAAACTGCAGCTTTTTAATCACAATTTTTTCAAAAATATATTAATTTTAATTAATTTACATTCTAAATATAATAAAATAACAACTGCCCAAAGGCAAAGTAGTGTTACTGTCAAATAAAATTTTGGTGTGGGTAAAGAGTAGTAATTCCGGTCAATAATAATAATTCCTGAAATATTAAATATAATTGTATCAAATAAAATACGCAAATACTAGCCGCATCAAGAACAAAAAACAACTACAACAAGCAGCACCGTATAAATTCAAAACAATCACTTAGAAACAAAAAGATTGAACCATGTGAACTGACAAAAAAGCAGCATCAACAACTTAAGAGGAGACGCAGTCGTCTAAATCCCAAGGCTAGAAAAATGATCCATTTAGAAATCCGCTATTTGAATCTTCATGCGTGACAACTTACAGTTGCTTATCAATGGGAAATATCCTCGGTAAGCCCTTGTGTGGTCAAGTCCTGCTTGATTCTGTCATCTAACTCTTCCTAGGCCTACCTCTTAGCCTTTTACAGCTTCCTAAATGTTTTATGGGCCTATACAGCTGACATATTGAAACTGTGCATCCGTGGATAAGAAATATCAGCTGTCATGGACAATATTAAGAATATTTTTGTTCTTTGCTGTGTACTTCTTAAATATTGTATTGATGGCCTCTAGTTTCAAAGTATCTTCACATATCTGTGTGCTAAATTTGCTGCCCAATATTTATTCCATGCTTGCTATGGGTAACTGTTATCGTGGTAGAGCTTTGGGTTTATGTGCCTCTCTTTTTCTGGGTAATATATTTTGTAATTTTAAAAGTCAACTTATTGCATTTGGAAAGTTCGGTTGTGGTGATTTGACCAGGGAATTTGAGTTCAGTCCTTGTAATGTTGTTTGAGTATCATTTTATGAATATGATCACTTTGAGAGTTCTGTTCTTTTGGCCACTAGTGTCCTTCATGTGTTGCCTATCATCCCTCTTGAAGTTCTTAAAAAATTAAGTGTTGATTCCTTCCTCTATCTTACTGTGGACTTGTCTTGGCTTTTCTGAGATATGTTTAGAGATCATGGTGACTTGGCTGCTATTAGAGACTCAGGGTTCACTCATGTCATGCATGAACAACGTTCATCTGATGTGGAATATCTCCCTAACATTGATTGAAAGTTGTTTTTGGAGGTTATGAGACATGCATATTTGGTGTGATTACTAATTATGATTCAATTGTAAAATTGTGTATCTAAACAAAACCAGGTGCCTGGGGTGGGTTAGCTTTGGTTCAGTTCTCTAAGCTACCGATGCTGACTTTGAGGAAGTTATCACGCTATTGTTTATGTGAAATGTCATTGCTTCAGTTTTGGCTATATGATAAATTATTTGTTTATTTGGCCGCTTCCAGTTCCATAGAACTCTGATTTCATAGTTCCTGTATTTAACAATTTTAGTTTGTTGAATTTAGCTTGAATCAGCTTGCATCTGACAGCTACTACCTGTCCTCCTGATGCAGAGATGGCTAGGCGTGATAGGCAAAAGAAGAGGAGAAGACAGAAGTGGGTTTGGGGTTCGGTTGCTGCTGCAATTACTCTTGGTAGTGCTGCATTAGCATGGTCTTACCTCCCTAGCGGGAAAGTATCATCTGCATCCAGCCACCTACAATCTTCTGATCACGATCACACCTCCGAGTGAAGAATTCCCTGCCAGATAGGAACGCATCCCCTGGGATAGAAGAAAATAATACCCCACATGCCTTGTGCATAACAAGTTTTTCGTGTTGTGTGGTTGCATATGCTTCGGCTATGCTGGATGTATAGTTCCTGAAAATAATATCACCTGCTTGAATCGTGCCTCCGTGCCCTTTGTGAACAGGAATTAGTTTGTTTAGATCCATTGAATGACTGCAAGTATCAGGTATCAATTTTGCTTTTGTTACCTTTTGGTGTGTGGGAATGTGTCAGATAGGGCACCAGACCTAGAGAATGGAGTTTTATAAATGGTCTGTTTCTGCATTGTAGGCTAGTAGATCGCGGAGCTACCACCAAATGAAAATGGTATGTGTTGATGAGAGTATGCAAGGTCGGTTCATTCATTGTTGTGGCCTGTTGGTTAATGCGGTAGCCGACACCGAACCTTTGTTTAGATATGTTTGCGCAGATGTGCATTGGAGATCTAGTTTGCTGTATTATTTGTCGTGGTTAACGCTTGCATCGACTTTATACTCGCATACGTCGAGTCTACATTTATGCAACAATGTTGCGCAACAACATTGTGGTTAATAAGAATCATTTATATGCTTGATTTTGTTGCTCTCGGGGGAAGTAAGAATAAAGAGGTCGTTTGGTATAAGTAGAGGAAGGAAATATAATTTTTTTGGGAAATAAAAAATATCTTATTATTTGGTTTAAGGGATTTGAAAAATTTAAAGGGAAAAACTATTTCTCCTATAATTCTGAACTATTCATATGTTGAGGAAGCTACTTCCTTGGGTGATGTTTAGTAAATAATACTTCCTTAGTTATAAATTATTTAATTATCTTCAACTACTTATAATTTTTTTTAATATTGATGAGGATTATCGAAGGACATATATTATTAGTTTGTTGATTCTAGATGTTTAAAATATTCTCGTCACATTTATTATTATTATTATTATTATTCAATAAGTATTTTTTTAGTATTATATTAGAATTATTTCATCATTCTAGTTTATGTCATTACATTTATACAATAAGTTTTGATACAGGAGCTATTTCAATTACATGATGATATTTTTATAATATTTTATTGTTGTCAATTATAATTATTTATATTTTTGTAGTGGTAAATAAAGTTTCTATTTATGTAAAAATATAGGTAGAAAAATAAATATTGATATTTAATAATAAAGGATATGAATGTAATTTTATATCTACTTCCTAAGTAATAAGAAAATAAACCAAACAAAATAACTAAGAAAGTCATCATACTTCTTAGGAAGTATATATACGTAACAAACACAAATAAATATTACTTCCAGGGAACTATTTCCCAATATCTAATATCTCTAGAGATTGTATTTACTGTGAAAGTAACTGTAAGTATACCAAACGACCCAAAGTTTTAGTTTTCATCCGGCCTCGAAGTTCATGCGTGTCATGAAGTTGACTAGTAGATAGTTGGCCATACCAATTTGTCTAGGAAACGATGTTAGATGCATTATTTTCTACATTGCAATTACAAATTGTGCATCGTGATTCTCGTATTGCCGAAACAAAAAGCGTAACTGTCGTCTTCCATCCTCGACTCTGGTCTCTGTCTGTCTTTTGTCCGCGAATTCCTCCAGCTTGGCGTTGCTCTATGTTTTGATGATGAGGTATCAAATTTAATATAGGGCATGGGAAGGAACACGATACTGATGGTGAAATTGTCTAAAAAGGCGACTCGGAGTTTACTAAAGCTCAATAGTATTTTTATAATCTTCTCCATGATTTAGGACGTTTTTGGGGGGAGGCACGATACTGGTTGAACAACATGAAAATACACCTTTGAGTTACATATGGGTTAAAATGCTAAGGATCGATAGGGGGCTATTTGAGTCCGCCTTGTCATGGGATGATTCTTACCTAAGACGCTCATATACTACCAAGTTAAAGTTTATGCATGAAGCTAACTTTTTGTTTATTTATTTTATTTATTTATTTTTTATTTTTTTTTTGCTGAATTGACCTGTTCTAATCTTGTTTGATATAAATTGATTTTATGTCATTGTCAGGTGTTTAAATGAGACCTACCATTGTCCCCTAGAAAAAAAATTGGGTGAATATTATTAAGAATTTAAAGTTTTGAATGAGCTATATGTAGTATTTTATTATTACTATTGTCTTAATTAATTTTTTAATAATTATTATTACTATTACTATTACTATTTACTATTATTATTATTATCATTGTTATTATTATTTGGTAAATCTAATATGATATAATAAATCTTGAAAATAAGGTGAGAAGAATAGATCGTAAGTCAAATTAACTTAAATGATGACAAGTCAATAGTGTTGGAGTAGTAAGAAGGAACATGAGGTAGGAAAAAAAATAACTTTATTTTTATGGAGAGAGAAAATACGAGATAAAGAAGGGAGATCACTTATAATTTTGAGATTTTGATAGTGAGCAAATACGAGTACTCTAAATTACTTTGAGTGATGCTTCCTGAATATATATTACTATAGGGTACTCAAAATTTTTTTATGATACCTTAAAGAATCTTTTAGTGTACTACACACTTGCCCATATATTTTACTAAAATTAAGCATCTAACACATAAGTAACAAGTCCCGATCCATCCCTTGGGACCTACATTTGTCACTCCATGACATTCTTCCTACCTAAATTTGCAACGTGCTAGTTGCGACATTCTTCTTATGTATTTAACACTCCTTGGAATTTGCTTTTTGCACCCTAACTCTTTCCATGGCCTTGTCTAATCTTTTTAGTGTGGTGTCTCTTGCTTCAATGATTTCGGGTTTGTTTTCTTGGGCACTCACCTTGAGTGACATGGATATACCCTATCATTCAAATTGTGCTAAGCTTCAATGAAAATTTTTATCTCTTCATATCTAAGTTGTGGAGAACTCCACCATGCATCATTGATATCCATCAAATATGCACATCATTAGATCCCTTGGCATCACATATGCCTTGTTTGTGTTGAAGAAGTATTGTTTTAGTATCATAGAATAGTGATTTAGATCTATTAATCATCTTTCATGTACCTCTAATCATCAACAGAGCTAACATAGATCACATGGGGCCACTTGACCTCATGTAAATTTTCATAGTATTTATTATTTATGTGCACTATAAAATTAGTGTTTGTGTGTGTGTGTGTGTGTGTGATTTAATCTTACTCACCATGTCTAGTTTTTAAAGTCCTATGGACTCGTTTTTTTCCTTCTATACAAGCATGAACTTTAATACTTATATACACTTCACTTTTTCTTTCTTTCTTTCTTTCTTTATTTCCTCTCTTACTTTTCTTCTAATACTAATAGATATAACCACATGATAATATTATGGATAATTGTATCCCTCTCACTTTTAGAACCATAACATTTTCTTAAAGATTAAGTGGTGGAAGCTAAAACCTTAAAATGCAAGGTGTTACCACCACATCCAACAAAATGATAGCTATAACTAAAACCTAACCTATGTTAGATGTAAGGCTAAAACATATCAGACTCATAGATTAAGTGTGGTTAATGACTAATCTTGAGTTAAGGTAAAACCAACAAGAATGAAGGAGGAGATCAACATTAAATACAAAACAAGTTAAGAATTTACAAAAATTGATGTCACAAAATGGCAACAAAAAAAATAAATAAAAAATACAAAACCTGAAACGGGGGATCACAATGATACACTAAATAGTTCTACATTTTGACCCCAAAATCTGCAACCTCAAATGACCACAAGTCCACTCTTTTAAGGTCCTAGCTACTTAATGAATAAGTATTGAACAAATACAAAACCTGAATTGGGGGATCACAATGTTACACTAATTAGTCCTATACTTTGACCCAAAAATTTGCAACCTCAAAAGACCACAAGTCCACTCTTGTAAGGCCCTAACTACTCAATGAATAAGTATCAATTAAATGGTCCTCGTCAGTACTTTTGTACTAAGCAAATCAATATACTCTAAGAGATAACATGTTTAATAATACAATCTAAAACATGCATTCAATATAAGAATATGGAACATACTAACACATAGGATAATAATAATAATATGAGAGACATCATATGTAGTCATAACAATATATACGATGCTCATTTCCATCATATTCAATGAGGACCATCATTTATAATAGTAACAACCTCATACCAATCACCAGATACTACAACACACACAATATCAATCATGCTAACCAAACATCACGATTAACTCAGACATAGGAAGACAAATCCATAAATACATATCTAAGGTAAATATAGCTAGGGAAGTACTGCCTCTAAACAAACAAGTCAAACACATATCTAGTGTAATAATCTCTAAGGATTAACCAACAATTAAATCTCAATTCTAATATAATCATAAAATATCCAAAGCAATGATCACCAAGGTAGTACTACCATCACTTCTTCTAATACAGGTTATGTAATTATAATTAAGTCAACCAAAAACATTATCCAAATTAACATTGAGAAGATATCTATATCTATCTATATATATATATATATATATCAATCTAAGGTAATGATGGCCAAGGAAAACACAAAACAATCAAATCACAAAAAATATCGAGTGCCTCCAATTAATTAATTTAAACATATAAGTCCAATTAACAATTTAAAATTAAGAAAGGATACTTGAGAGTGTCTTTTTTCAAGGTAAAGCTCATTGAGGAATCCACACAATATAAACCATATCGTTGTCCACAAAACCTCGATACCCAAATCCTTGAGTATTAATACTCAAATAGGGTTTATGGAATTCCTAGGGTAGAAATAAATTCTTTGACCTAAAGGTCTATAGTTCACTAAAGGGCTTATGTCTGAGGCATGGGACTCTCATTGTAATATCTTAGTTTTCATAAACCCTAATTAAGAACTTAATTTCAACTTAAGATGTTATATGTATTTGATCATAGAAATTATAGAAAAATATTATGTGTTGGAGGTGTTAATTATGTGTGTTTGGGATGGGGTGGAAAATGGAGTAGGAAAACTATGGTAAAAAAATTAGGTTTTAGTCTAGTGGTTGACTAGAGCTTATGGGCTAAATGACTGGGCACTAGAGGAGTTGGGATTCAACTAAAGATTCTTCTTTTTTTTCGTGTGTTTTTTGATCTATTTTGGATTTGTGGTCCCTATCTTTGTCCTTGTAAGTATTTCCTTGACCTTCCTTCACCTTAGAATTAGATTACTATTTGCATCCTTATCTTTATCCAAGATCTTGGTTATAATGACCTCACTTTACCTCTTACCTACTCCTTTTCACCTTTTACTTCCACTTAACCTCTTTATTCAAGTGTTGATCAAGGAATCTTGGGTCAAATTCTCTATCTTCCTTGCTGATTTGTTACCCCACCTTCTATCTTCATGATTTCATTTGCTTTGTTCATTCATTATTCAACTTTGGTGCTTGAACTCTCTCATCTCTTTTCCCTTTTCTTGAATTTTACCTAAGTGTTGAGAAATCCTCTCTTGTTCTTCAAGATGCGAAGAGTGAGTCATTTCCCCTCTCTTGTTTCCATTTTCTTTGTTGTTTTTCCTTCTCTTGGCTCATTATCTATCCTTGTTATATTTGGGAAAAAGTAGAAGAGTTGTTTTCTCCCTTTTTTCTTGTGGTAGCCAATCCCTTGTTGGGTATGGATCCCATTATTTTGATTTTGATTATTATTATTATTATTATTATTATTATTATTATTTTTATTTTGATTGTGTTAGATTTGAACTATTATTATTGATTTTTGTGTTTTTAAGGAGAAGACAGAATCGTTGAGATTTAGCGCTTATGGTGCTTCTTTGTTCTTATTTTTATAATATTTACTTAAAAAAAGGTATTACATATGCTCCCACTAATGCAAGAATATGATGTATTAGTATGATAGGGTTTTTAGTGTGCTTAGTTGCGATTTATTCCTTCCTTGAAATTTTATGAAGTATAAGAATATACCATGATTTTGGTAATTTTTCCTCATGTATGTGAGCATGAAATTTTATGAGAGCATGCTAGATTTTTGTATTTTAATATATGTATAATAGCATGTTAAAATAGGATTTAATGTTTTAGGATAATTATGCATGAGTTATATGAGAGATTTGGCTAAGGGAATGGTGGTCATTGCTCAATTATTTTATTGTAGTTTTTAGCATTCCATTAGTTTCTTTGCACGATTTACTTAAATCTTGATGTATGACGTGTTAAGATTAAAAAATGTTTAGGTATATTCTTTATGCATGCTATAGGGGTAATTTAGTCTTCTTATATGTATAACAACCCCAAATTAGTGGTGAATAATGGACGCTTAAAAGAATTGATAATATTACCTATATCAACAAGCTATACCTTTTTTTTTTGGGAAAACTAATCATTATATAACTCCGCGGTTAAGCATGCTTGACTTGGCATAATTTAAGGATGGATGACATCTTAGGAATTTTTTTTGGGATGCATGTGAAATGATGAAAAACACACATCAAATTAAAAGTGCTCCTAGTAACTATCTACAACCGGTGTATTGGGTTGTTACAACATGAAATCTCAAAGTTTGCAATATGTATGCCTAACATGTGTACCTTTTACGTTAAGTGTTAAGAGTACATGATCCGTGTTGTGTTAGTATGCATGTTTAAGATTTTATGTGTTTTTATTATATTTAATACGCGTGTAGAGGAAAATGGTCTTTTACCCATTGTTAGAAAATTTAAAATGCTATGTTCCTTGCTAACATGCTATTATAAATATCTTCAGACTTTTCATGAGAATTGCGGAGTTATAATCAAGTTTAGTGTTAAAATGATTAATTTTGAGATAACTAAGGTTGTAAGGACATTTTGGTCATTTCAACTAAAATGTGCCTAAGTGTGTATAATTAGACATACATTGGCCTTAGTATATTGTTAGGTTAACCTTAGTGTTGACACTTGACTTTTGGTTTAATCATTAACTTTAGGGTTGACATGAATAATGAAAATTAAATAAAAAATGGTTAAGTATAAAAATTTATATCGTATGTATATTATATGATATTTGTAATCACCAAATTAAATTCTAATATTTAAAGTGGTATACATAAAAAAATAGTTTACTATTTAGGGTAAGCTACCCTAGAGATGAGGTATGGATCCTTAGTTTGGTTTGATGGTTTCATTGGATGTCTCAACATTCTAAATAAGGCCCTAGTATTCTTAATAGGTGATTTACATGCTCTATAGGGGATATCAATACTTAAGGACTTGGTGTCCTAAGCAAAAGAATACTAACTTTCTTTTAGTGTGTTAGTATGATTGGTGTACTTTATATGTCTTTGGGTTGTATGGTTGGAAGGGTATTATTTTGCCTTGTGTGCTGCTATGATCGGAGTACTTTATACATCTTTGGGTTGTTTCTTGTATCCCATATAGTAAAATACTTTTGTACCCGCAATATTTTACATAAGATGACATGCTCCCCTTTTCATATTTTAATGTTAACCATAATATGTAAATAATTACAATGTAATAAATCATGCTTAACATAATTTATACACCAAACCCTAATGTGCTAACATGTAATACTTAGAATTTTAGTAAAGAATACGATTTTCCTACTTTCCAGCAAAATCACAATTAAACTACAGGAATTTATTAGGCTCTAATAAACAAACTTTTGTACCTAAAAATAATAGCACATGAGCCATATTAATATTTAACTAATGAAATAATAATTTTAATAAAATATTTCCTTAAATTTTTTTTACTAATATACCCTAATTGAAAAAGAACAATAAGGTTAATCCTAATGCTGTATGGGCAGTATGAGTTTTGCACGAGGGGGTTCTAGTTGGTTGGCTATGGTGGAGTTAATGACTGATGGGTGGTGGAGCTTTAGTGGTGTATGTATTAGTTGACATAAAAGAATGATGATGGGGAGGGCTATGGAAAGGTAGGAAAATAGGATGGAGGGTATGGTGGTGCACTAGTGGCTGCGAGGGAAGGTGGAACAGGCTTGGATGGGGTTGTAATAGAGGGTGATGCCAGCTAGGATGGGGTTGTGGTAGGGGGTACCAAAGAAAAAGTGGTAATAATGACAAAATTTTACCTTTACCCAAAGGGTGCAATGGAGGGAGTGGCTTGTTCTAGGTAGGGGGCATCAGGTGGGGTTAGCTCAAGGGAGGAGAAAGTAACGATTGAGGTTGGTGATGGAATGTGAGGAAAAGAGGAAGGATGAGGTGGTTGAGGGATATGGTGGATGTTGTGTGGCAATCAATGGTTTTTATTAGGGAACCAGCACGAGGAAGGGGAGGGAAAAGGAATAAAAGGAGGAAGAACAAGAGTAGTGATGATGATGATAAATGGCATTGATAATGGTGATGGTTGTGTTTGCAAAACCAAACAAGGCTAAGAAAGGAAGAAAAGGGAGACGGTCAAGGTTTGGTGGTGCTTGTAGGGAGAGGTGTCTTGGGCAGCTTTTGGGGCATTAAATGCTGCAAATAAATGAGGGAGGGAGAGAGTAGAGAGTAGTGTATATATATGTGTATGGTGGTGGCATGTGAAATAGGGAAGGTAGGGGATGATGATACCGATGGTGATGTTCATTGCGACAGCAGCAAGGGAAGGATGGTAGGGCAATAAGGGCATGAGAGAGAGATGGTAGGAGGTGATGATTGTGTGTTGTAGGAGATGAGAAGAACACACACAAAACAGGAGGAGAAGTCAAGGAATTTGGCTCATGAAGGAGGTAGGAAAAGGAAAAAGGAGAAAGGCTTAAAGTTAGGATTATATTACATTTTAATTAGCTAAAATATGTAAGATTAAAGATATAAATCTACCAGAATTAAGGTTGGTTTAAGAAATATACTTTATCCAGGTCAAAGATTTGGATCGGATTAAGATTTTGGGATTAAAGAATTTGGATAAGGATAAAATATAATTTTCTCAAGATTAGAATTGGATTAAGGTATTAATTATATGGGATTAGGTTTAGCAAAATTTTAGGTTATCATATCACTACCTCCTTAAAAGAGACTTCGTTTCTAAAGTCAACAAGTCCAGGTTGAGGAAGAAGAGGAGAAATGATGTAAGGAAAGCAATTTCGGTGGTAAAGTTCTAAGAGTTGAAACTACGCTACTGGTTACTACATCCTTAAAAGAGAGAGAAACCTAAAACCTAGCACACCTGAACAAAAAAGTTCGGGATGTAACTCACAAGTATCCTTCTCAATCTCCCAAATTGCTTCTTCTGCTCCATGGTGGCTCCAAATAGTCTTCTCGAGCGGTAATGAGCTCGTATAAGTCTACTGTAACTTGGTGTTGAGAATATCTAAAGGCATCTTCTTGTAAGATAACGAATTGTTAAGCTCAATCTCATCTGGTCTGATCACATGGGACATATCTACAATGTAATTCCTCAGTTGAGAAATGTGGAAGGCGTTATGAACTCAAGCTAACTCTAGTGGAATTGCTAGGTGGTATGCAACCTCTCCAACCCTCTCAAGAATCTCATATGACCCAATGTGCTCTGGGCTTAGGTTACCCTTCTAACAAAATCTCTGCACCCCTTGGTAGGTGAACTCCTCAATAGAACTCTATCCCCTAGTTTAGATCCATCACTACGACGTCTTTGATCTATGTAGCTCTTCTAGTGACTCTGAGCTACTCTTATTCTATCTTGAATCAATCGAACCTGCTGAGCCATCTCCTCAATCATCTCTGGTCCAAGTACAACAGTATCATTGATGTTGCTCCAACTCAAGGTTGTTTGACATTTACATCCATATAATGCCTCAAAGGTCATCATCCCTATGCTAGCATGATAACTTTTGTTTTACGAGAACTCCACCAAATGTAGACCATCTTCCCAACCGCCTCGGAATCCCAATACGCAAGGTCGTATCATATCCTTTAGTGTCTGAATTGTCCTCTTAGTTTGCCCATTTGTAGTTGGGTGGAAGGCAGTACTTATCTTCAATCTTATGCCAATAGCCTCCTATAACTTCCCCTAAAAGTGTGAAAGGAATCTCAAATCTCGATTGAAGACTATGTCAGTAGGTGTACCAAGTCTACTCACCATAAATTGCATATATGCATCAACCAGCTGATCCATAATCCAATTTGACTTCATCGGCACAAAAACCATTGACTTAGTCAACCTGTCAACAACAACCTAGATCATGTTGTACCCGCTGCGTATCCTCAGTATCCCACTCGCAAATTCCATCGAGATGGAATCCCACTTCCACCTTGGAAAATCTAAAGGTTAACCAAACTTGTAGGCCTTCGATGCTTGATCTTGACCTTCTAGTAGGTCATACTTCTTAACACAAACTCTACTACCTCTTGCTTCATGCAAGGCTACTAGTAGGTCCTTTTGAGATCTTCGTACAACTTATTCCTTCTTGGGTGGACAAAAAATAAATTATAGTGACCTTCCTCTAAAATATGGCTCTTCAGATTAGCACAAATCTAAGGTACACTCCAACGACCTTTGTAGCAAATGCAACCATCGTCATGGATCTAAAAACCCTTAGCTCATCCATCATGTAGATTCTGTCGAATCTTCTCAAGCTTAACATCCCCAGGCTGTCCTACTCGGATCTCATAAAAAACTGTTAGCATAATTATCAATACACTCATCTGGACCTCTAAGTCACCATGCTGGATCATCTCTATCCCCATCTCACCAAGCTCCTCCTGCAATCGACTAGACACTACAATAGAGCTCAAAGAGTGTGATGTCTTCCTACTCAAGGCATCTACAACAACTTTGGCCTTACCCTCATGGTAGGTCAACTCTATATCATAGCCCTTTAAAAAAAATCTAACCATCTCCTCTACTTCATGTTTAACTCCTTCTAAGTGAATATATATTTGAGGATCTTATGGTAGGTGTAGAATCATCACTGAGTCCCATACAGATAATGCCTCCAAATCCTCAGTGCAAAAATGATGGCTTTCAACTCTATATCATATGTCGGGTAGGTCTGGTCATGATACTTCAGTTGACGAGAAGCATAAGCCTCTACCTTACCATGTTGCATCAAAACACATCCAAATCCATGCTTTGAAGTGTTATTCTAAACCTCAAACCCACCTCTACCCAATGGCAAAGTAAAAAATGGTGTTATTGTCAACCGCTGCTTCAACTCTTGAACTGCTCCTTTACATGCATCATTCTATGGAGATCTGGTCATCTTCTTCAGAAGGTTCGTCAAGGGATGAGCTACCTTCAAAAAGTCCTACACAAAATGTCTGTAGTACCCAACTAAGCTCAGATAACTACAGACCATGAGAATGTTAGTGGGTTCCATCCACTTAGCGACTACCAAAATCTTCGGTGGATCCATGGTGACTCTTCTTGTTGACACCACATAACCCAAAAATGCAGCCTCTTGATGCCAAAACTCACACTTAGAGAGTTTGGCATACAACCTGTGTTATCAAAGGAATGATAAAATCGATTGAAGATGTTGTTCATGCTCCTCCCTACTCCGAGAGTATATCAAGATGTCGTTAATGAAGACCACCACAAATCCATCAAGGAATGAAAAAAAAATCCTTGTCATCAAATCGATAAATACGACCTAACGTACCCATGATCCACTAAATTCTGAAGTAGTTCAAACAAGTCATTGATCCTTAGAAGCGAATAACGGTTCTTCACCATCAACTGGTTCAGACTCCTGTAATCTAAGCATAGACGAAGAATCTTGTTCTTCTTCTTCACAAACAAAACTGGTGTTCCCCATGGAGACACACTCGGCCTAAAGTATCCGTACTACACTAAATCCTCCAACTGAGTCTTCAAGTCCCGCAACTCTACTTTGCCATCTAGTAAGGTGCCTTCAAAACTGGCTCAACCCTCGATAATAACTCAATGGTGAAATATATCTCACGTACCAGGGGCATACCTAGTAATTCCTCCGAAAATACATCAGGAAACTCTTGAGCCATTGAGATATCCTCCAATGCGGACACATCCTTGTTCAGCTTCTGAGCTCTACACAAAAGCATGGGGTAACCACTCTATGCTAACAAACACAGTGCGTGGGTGGATGCTACCTCCGTTGTAGGCCTATGCTTACATCACCTATAACCCTGTATCTCCCCAGCATGAGGTCCCCACAACACAACTCGCTTCTATGCACACTCTATCACAACCTGATATCTCCCCAGCATATCCATTCCTAGGATAGCATCAAAGTTCTATAGGTCCAACTCAACCAAATCCACTAGGAAGTCTACCCCGCCTATCTCTAAGGCCACGCTTGAGTAGAGCCTATTGCAATTCAATCTATCCTCAGAAGGTAACATCACAAAAATAGATATAGTAGAAGATGGAGACAAGGCATCTCTAGCAACAAAAGAAGTAGACCCAAAAGACAGAGATGCCCTCGAATCAAACAACACATATATTAGTAGAGAATGGATGGAGAATGTACCAGTGACCACATCCAACTATCGAACAACCTCTGCCTAGCTAATGACATTCAGGTGATCGCTTGATTGTCCTCCCTGGTATCCTCCACGATATCCTTCATAACCTCGAGTTTGACCTCCTTTTTAAGGGAAAGGGCAAGGCCCCTATTGTCTCTCCCGAATCTCTCTAGGTTGTCCACTGGATGGGGCATGTGTTCTTTGCTGAAATTGCTGTTGTGGCTGATAGTAAGTTTGCTACTGATATACTTGCTGCTGAGGTGCAAATTGTCTCTTCTACTAGAACTCACCCTACTAATGTTAACACTCAAAATATCGGCGACCTAACTAACCACACGTTCCACACTGAACATAATTGCCCCGATAATCTTACCCCGGATGATCCTAACTGTAGAAATGACACATGAAGCGTTTCGTCGGTCGAATAGGTCTACTCTACCCATCAATTTAACCCTTGGGCTAATAAATCAGAGGCCTGCCTCCTCAAAAATAAATCTAACCCCTAGATCCCTCTGTCTTAGGCTTCCTCTTACCTAGAATAAAACCTACCTAGAATAAAACTTTCCCTTGTACCATGGTAGTGGCGACATATGCCTGCTCATACAATATGGCTAAGTCTTGAAAAGCTGCAGCATCCACCATCCTATGGCTACTGAAATAGAGCCCTTACACGAATTGATAGACCATTGTAGACTCACTATTTGTTATCCCCAATGCAAAATAAACAACTCTATGAACCGAGTGTGATACTAGCTCACTATCACGCCTCCCTGAGTAAGTTGCATGAAATCCTTCTGTTTGTCTTTTTTAAGACTCTCGAGATAAAACTTAGTTTGAATTGTCATTTTGAATTCCTTCCTAGACATCAACGGTCCTCCATAGATATGGCAACCTACCCACCAAATGTCTACAACTCCTCGAAGAAAGAAAGTAGCATTGCCTGCCTTTTGAGCAAGTGGACAATCAATTGTCTCGTACATCCTCTCCCTATCTAGATTCTATTTCTCCAGGATAACTGGGTCCTCATCACTAGCGTAAATTAGAAGGTGATGTCCTATAACCCTCCTAAGCCAGTCTTCTTCAATACCCTCCTGTGGGTAATGCGGAGGTGGAGGTAGTGGTTATGGCTGAGGTGGATGCCTAAAAAACTCAATGAATGCCTCAAAAGTCTCCTCTAAACGACCCACGTGGTCGTTAAATGCCATAGCAAACTATTTGGATAGAAAATGTGTTACGATAAAACCTTCCTTACTTACCAACACATAATGTACATAATCACATTTCAAAGGCCACCTAGGCTACTTGTTCTCGATTTCTCACAAATTTATCAGGGTTTTCAAAGAATCGGGTTCTTTTTGAAATGTGAAATAGATTGTTAAAATCA
Source organism: Tamarix chinensis (assembly GCA_030549775.1). Lineage (NCBI taxonomy): Eukaryota > Viridiplantae > Streptophyta > Magnoliopsida > Caryophyllales > Tamaricaceae > Tamarix > Tamarix chinensis. The sequence continues at coordinate 70,082,901 of CM060174.1, read as the reverse complement.
GAAAGGGGAACGTTTGAAAACCAAATTTTGAAAAAATTACGGTGATTAAAACCATACCAACTTGTAACACCTCACCTTTTACGAACTGAAAAATTTTATTTTCAGAGTTAAGCGAGGAAGCTAAAATAATAAAACGATGGGTGTTACTACCACACTTGGTACAAGTCTGGTTACCCTTACCATTCTCATACCAAGTGCTAAGGTTAAAATCATTACTCTAATTAAATTAATAACATGATTACAAAATTAGACTAGAGAGAACATTAGACAAATATAATGTTAAGCAAAAGCAACATCAATGGTTTACAAAACTAAGGGAGAGGAAAATACAACATGACATAGGTGTCCAAAACAACTGAAATTAAAATAACAAAGGATAACCGGATAGTCCTAGGCTCTTAGACGAACTACCAGCTTCGATTGACCTCAGAAGTTGACCTGCAAAGGCCATTGCCCATTCAATAGGTAAGGGGCTACAAAAGAAACCTTTCAGTACAACGGTATTAAGCAACCCTTTATACTAAACCATAATGAAAAAACAGCATATAACACATGCAAGGCATCAAATTATACATGCTATAAGGCATTGACTATATAAATGTTTATTAACCATTTATATAATCACATACTACCAATACATTATACCAACCATACTCGCTCATCGTGGAATAACTGAGATTCACCATTGGAACATCCAAGTGATGCTCTTTGTTGTATAATTAGAAACACAACAACCTCAAATTAAAGATAATAACCACATGTCACATACCTCATCATCAATCCTGACAAATTTCATAGCACTGGTAGGCTCATAAGTATAGATCAACAAAATCCATAATATCATAGGTAGGCACAAATGCTACTACCAAAACATAGGTAGGCACGAAGGCTACTACTGACCAATCCAATAACCCAATAATAATCTGTCAATCATTTCCATTTTATTTACTAAAGGAGAGATCACATCAAACCTGGAGACACTAAGATACTCCAGTCATACAAGCGCATTAGGTAGTCTAGTATCCTACCGACTATCAACCCAAGGATACATAAGTACCCTACCGACAAGGGCATATAATCCATAAGTATGCATACCCCCTATTAGTTCATAGACCAAATAGAGTAAGATGTAGGGCTTGGTTGGGGCACTAAGGCACACTAGCAGAATTCCAAAATCAACGATATGCTAAACTATGTCTCTAGGGTAGTAACCCTTAAAGAGCAACCATTCCCAATCTCAATGTCTTTCACTTTAAGTACTAGTATTTTATTAAGGTGACCATGAAATCCCATATAAATCACATAGATCCAATTTCTATACTTAATCATTTTTTCTTATTTTCAATTATCCGAGATAACCATAATCAAGTTTATTACCAAGGTCAATCATAAAAATATACTAAGACCCTGTTATGCTCAATTATTTACCCTTTTGGGTGTATTAGGCCAAAAATGACCAAAATGCCCTTGAAGTCAAATTTACTACATTAACAACCTCTTTAATCACTAAATCTATTTTATTTATCAAGTTGTCATGAAAAGGCTAAAACATAATAATTAAACCAATTTATCATGTAGTTACATTACTATATAAGCCAAATGACCAATTTAATTACCCTTATTCCAGATTTTGCATATAAAAAATCTTAGCATGCTTATCTAATACATCTATGATTACATAATCTCATGCTTACAACATATAATACACATTAGACATGTTGGTCATGGTAAAAATCATAATGGAGGTAAAATGACCAAATTGCCTGTAGGACTCACACCCATGATAAATATTCCATAAATAGATTCAAATACCAAATATTTTCTCAACATTAGAATCATATTAATCACACTTTCGTACTCGCAATACTTTACATCAGATAATAAGCTTATCTTATTGATTTTCATGATAGCAATAAGTAACACGTAATTATCATGTAACAAATCACTCTTAGCATATTTCATACACCAAAAACCTTAATGTGTTATCATGCAACATTTATTATTTTAGTAAAGTATAAAGATTACGTGAATTCCAGCAAAAATTCAAAAATAGCAGTATCCTACTAAATACTACAGGATCCCGTTAATCAACTTTCATACCTAAAAATAATACCAAAATACCAAATTAATATTTTAACACACAAAATAACACTTATAATAATAAAATATTTATCTTTATGAAATCACAAAAATACCCTTACTTATTAATAATAGGTACCATAATTATTTTGCAACAAAACAAACACAACCCACGTTGCACATGCAGCGTGAGCTAGGGTCACACACGACGAGGGGGGCTACACAAGCAATATGGATGGGGGAGGTAGAGAATTTGACGGCAGTAGTGGTTGTTAGTCAGTGGTTGATGGTGGAGGGTGGTTGTAATACCCCAAAATTTTGCTAAACCTAATCTTATGTCATTAATACCTAAATTTGATTCTAATCTCAAGAAAGTATTATTTTAGCCTTAACTAAATTTCTTAATTCTAAAATCTTAACCTAATCCTTATCTTTAACCTAGATAAATTACTCTTCGTACCCCGATCTTAACTTCAATAAATTTTATCACTAATCCTACATATTTTACCTAATCATAAATTTATTTAAAACTAACCCCAACTTTTCCTCTTTTCCTTTTCTTTATCCTTTTTCCTTTCTCCTTTCTCCCACCTTCTTCCACCGTAAGACTTGACTTTGTTTTTATTTTTACCCTTGCAACCCTCACCCTTACTATTGCCATCGTCACCATTTCATGCTATTGCTGCCATGCGCATCACAACTATCACCCTCATCCTCTATAGTTGCAACCATCACCATCTCATGCAACTATAGCTCTCACCATCACCATTGACTACTGCTGCCTTCGACTGCCACCCCTTCCATATTCACCCAACACTCCACCATCACGCTCAACCATCCTTTTCTTTGAAATTTTGCTCCACACCTCATACCCCTATTGCTAATGCTACACCACCACCTACATCCATCTCATTCACACGAGATGTACACACATATATATACTACTCTCATCTCTCTCTCTCCCTCATTTATTATCTCATTGTTGCCCAAAATTTTCTATCAATCACCACTGCCTTGAGCCCCTTTCTTTCTTATGCTTCTACTTCTAGTTCGCACATGACCTCACGCACGGCCGTACACCTCTAATTTTCCTTATTGCACACCTATATAGACTAGCATGGTTTTCCTATGCACCCTCGCATGGCTCGCACACAACCTCCACATGCTCATATGCACCTGTTCATTATTTCCTATGTAATTTGTTGCTTGAGCACGACCATGCCTCTTCGCACAACCTATCCGTGTAGGATCCCAGCTCTCAGCCAGGGAGTTCATCGTTTGCCATTCACCCATGTAGCCTCTCCATTTTAGCTGTGCACCCTCCTTTTCACCCCCAAACCTTACCTAAACACCACCAAACTTTCATCATAGCACACCATACATTCGACCACACTTCCACATAACTCAAGCTTTCCCTTGACTCCAATTATTTCTATTTTATCCTCATTTATCTTAACTTTTCCCTCCGTTATAATCAATTAGACTAATCATGTATTATCTTATTTTTTGTAGGTGATTTTCCGACGATCTTGGAGGATAAGGTATAATATTTATGTGCATAGAGCCCGATGCCTTTGTTGGTAAGGATACATATCGTAGCTAGGAATTTATGTATATGTGTATGTGCTTTTATTGGACATGTGATATGATTAATGTTATTTTGTGATATGATATCTTGAGTAATGATATTTCAAAAGTATGCTTTTGGTATAATGTTGGATATGGTATCTATACAAATAATTGAGGATTTATGTTTTGAATGGGTATTGGAGATGTATATGTATCGGTATAGAGAATTATCATACCTTGGGAAAATATAAGCATTTTTAACTACCTAAGGGTATTATGGTCTTTTGAAGATAATTATTTGGTCATAATTTTGTTATTAAATTTATGTCTTGTATATTTATATGGGTCTCACATGATAATCTTGAATACATAATCAACTCTAATAAGATATTAATCATTTAAAGTGAAAGATCACTTGAGTTGGGCTGAGGTAATTATATGGGTCCATTCCACCGGATAATAATAGTGGCTTAGGTGTTTTGTCTTGGAGAGGTGCATCAGTCCATTACACCATATTAACAATAGTGGGGCCCCATACTCAACATGAATGGATATACAATTAAGAGATAAAGTATTAATGGAAAATATACTAATCATTTAAAGTAAAATACCGCATTAGTTAGGATCGAGGTGTTGAGTTCATTACACTAGATAATAATAGTGGTTTAGGTGTTTTGTCCCTTAGAAGTGCTTCAAACCGCTCCACCGGTTTAAGAATAGTGGCTCATGATCATTTTTCTCTAAGAGATGTTGAGTTTGTTCCACTGGATAATAATAATGACTCAGATTTCTTGTCCTTGAGAGGTGTTTTAGACCATTCCACCGGTTTAAGAATAGTATGATCCCTAAACTTAATATAAATAAAAGATAGGAATATGATATATTTATATAGCGAGACTTGAAATCATTATTTGTATGACACTATTTATATTATCTTACGTATGCTTATTCTCTGATGTGAATTAATGTATTATATGTAATCCTACTTTGAATATATTCTTACCTTACTCAATATGTAGTATACCAATCATTCATTTTATGGGTGCTGCTCATTTCTACGAGTAGATGACCCAGATGTATTTGTGCAGATCGAGGATGGCCCGTTAGACAAGTTTGTAGCGTTTGATGAGTTATATGTAGAGGAGTGACTTTAGTATAAGGGTTATGGACGTAGAGTCATGATATCATATTGATGTATTTATCCGGATACATTTTTGGACTCTTTGATCCACTATATCCCTTAGTTTGTATTTTTTTCTTGTAATTCAAAGTTAACCTTCAAACTCATATTATATTTATAAATGTTCTTCCATTTCTAATTTCCTTTTTTGACAATGAACGATTTTAGCCTTGTGATTGATGTAAGGATGGTTGGAAAAACCAGACTTACATCAATTACGGTAGTAACACCCAATGTTTTACTTAAATGCTTCCGCTATAAAATAAAATTTTTAGGTTCGTAAAAAAAAGGGTGTTACAAGTTGGTATCAGATCTTTGGTTTTAATTACCATATTTTGTTTTTATAATTTAGTTTTCAAATGATCCCTCGTCTGATTTTAATGGTGTCTTTCACATTTCAAAAAAAAAAAAAACCAATTTCCTTTTGAAAACTTGTATTAACTTGTGAGGAATAGAGGATGGATAACCTAGGTAGCATTGAAATGTGATAATGTGCATTATGTATTATTGAGCTAGAAATATTTTTTCTTAACATGTTTTCTATCTTACGATTAGCTAGCTATGGCACTTAATGGACATGTGGGTCATCTGAAGGAGACTTTTGAGGCGTTCATGGAGTTCATTAGATGTTCGCCTTAGCCTTAGTTGCCACCTCCACCTCCACATTACCCATATGAGGGTATCAAAGAATACTGGCTTAGGAGGGTTATAGGACATCACCCATCGCTCTATACTGGTGACGAGGAATTGGTTATCCTAGAGGGATGGATTCAGGTTATGGACATGATGTACAAGGCACTTGATTACCCACTTGCTCGGAAGGGGGGTATTGCTACTTTCTTTCTTCTAGGGGCTGCCGACATCTAATGGGTAGGTCGTCATGTACAAGAAGGACCATTGATGTCCCATGAGGAATTCAACATAGTGATCCGTACTAAGTTTTATCCGGAGAGTCTTAAGAAAGGCAAGCTAAAGGAGTTCATGCAACTTACTCAGGGAGGCATGACAGTGAGGCAGTATCACATGTGATTCATATAGCCTTTGATGTTTACACTAGGGATCACAACTAGCGAGTCTACTGTTGTCTATCAGTTTGAATAGGGGATCTAATTCAACATTTGTAGGATGATGGGAGTCATGGCTTTCTAGGTTTTGGCCACGTTATACAAGCGGGCGTGTGTTGTCGGTACTATAGTTTAGGAGAAGTTTTATATTCTGAGCAAGAGGAATCCCTAGACATAGGGATTTCAGGGTTATATTTATATTTGAGGAGGTGAGCCTCTAAGTTATTAGCTTAGGGGTCAAATTAGTGGGCAAAGCAGACATGCTTGACCGACGAGACGCTTTATGTGTCATTTCTACAGTTGGGGTCATTCAGGGAGAGACTACCGGGGCACTCTTGTTCAGTGTAGGATGTGTGGTTTGTTGGGCCACCGATCTTTTGAGTGTCAGCGCCAGCAGGGTTAGTTCTAGTAGTGGGGACTGCTTGCACCTCCATAGTAAGCATATCAACAACCAACCTACTAGTAGCCACGATAGCAATTTCAGTAAAGAGCACTTGCCCCCATCTAGTGGATAGCTAAGAGAGATTCAAGGGAGATCATAGCGGGCTCATCCTTTCCCTCAAATGACATGAGGTCAAACTCAGGGTTCAGGAGGGTATTGTGGAGGATATCAGGGAGGAAAATCAGGTAGGCGCCTGAATGTCATCAGCTTGACAAAGGCTGTCAGGTATTTGGATGTGGTTACTATTACATTTTCCATCTATTCTCTACCAGCATATGTGTTGTTTGATTCTGGGGCATCTCTGTCTTTTGTGTCTATTTCTTTTTTTGCTAGAGCTACCTCGTCTCCATCTTCTATTGTATCTATTTATGTGATGTTGCCTTCTAAGGATAAATTGATTGCACTAGGCTCTACTCGGACATGGCTTTAGAGATAGATGGGGTAGAGTTTGACACTATCCTAGGAATGGATATGCTAAGGAGATATCAAGCTGTGATAGACTGCGTGCAAGAGCGAGTTGTGTTACAAGGACCTCAGAACGCTGAGGTCTCTTACCGAAGATGGAAGCCTAGGCCTACAATGAAGGTCGTATCTGCCTGCGCATTGTGTTATTATGTAGAGTTTAGGAGTTGAACAAGGATGTTTTGGCATTAGAGGATATCTCGGTGGCTCAAGAATTTCCTGACGTGTTTTCGGAGGAGATATCAAGTATGCTAGTGGTACGTGAGATAGATTTCACCATAGAGTTGGTACTAGGGGCCAAACCAGTTTTGAAGAAACCTTGTTAGATGACACAGATAGAGTTACAAGAGGTGAAGTCTTAGCTAGAGGACTTAGTGGAACATGGGTACATTTGTTCGACTATGTCTCCTTGGGGAGCTAGTTTTGTTTGTGAAAAAGAAGGATAAGAGCCTTCGTTTGTACATAGATTACTGAGGTTTGAACCGGTTGACGATGAAGAATTGCTATTCGCTTCCTAAGATTGACGACCTGTTTAACCAGCTTTGGGGTGCTTTGATCTAGTTGAATATGAGGTAGAGGAGATGGATAGAGTCGATGAAGGACTATGCTATAGAGTTGAAGTACCACGAGGGTAAGGCCAACGTTTTTGCAGATGCCTTAAGTAGAAAGACATCACACTCTTTGAGTTCTATTGTGGTATCTAGTCAATTGCAAGAGGAGCTTGGTAAGATGGGGATAGAGGTGATCCAGTATGGTGACTTAGAGGTCTGGATGTGTACATTGACGATTACGCCAATAGTTTTTGATGAGATCTGAGCAAGACAACTTGGGGATGTTAAGCTCGAGGGGATTCAAAAGAAGATTCTGGACGAACAAGCTGAGGGTTTTCAAATCCATAAGTATGGTAGCATTTGCTACAGAGGTCGTTAGTTTGTACCTCAGAGTTGAGTTGATCCGAAGCACCAGATTTTAAAGAAAGGTCACCGTACTTTGTATTTTGTCCACCTAGGAGGGGATAAGTTGTATAAAGACCTCAAGCGTTTGGTTATCATGGTGGGTTATTTGGCTTCGGCTAGACTTTATTTTCATTGGGAATTACTTGGCTTCGGTTTGACTTATATCCATTTGGTTATGTTGTTTGGATTCCATGGGTATTGAGAGACCATAGGGAATGATCCACCCCATTACTCAAAAATAATTAAATGGATGGATAATCATATGATCATAATTTGGTAATTAACTAATGAGAACAAACCCTAGAGATGGCTTAGGTGTTTTCCTTACTAATGTGCACCTTATATGTGTGTACATGTTATGAACCATGTTCTATGAGTGTATGTTTATCCATGATTCCATGTCTACCATGAAGCATGTTATCCTCAAGTACATGTGTAGGTATGTCATAACATGAATATCATTCAAGCATAGTGTATGAATTAGTATGTTATGATGCATGATCATGTTGTATATGGACCTCATATGACCAATTCCTATCTATTATGACCGTATATGCATCGTGAACCTCTATAGGGTAATTTGTTTTACTTAGTATGTAGTGTATCAACGTGACTATTGAATCAGTCATCTCTTCAATTCTTCGAGTAGAAGACCTTATGTAAGTTAGTGATGATAGCTAGGTGGTCATATGCTTGTTTGGGGCCTGGGTATTGAAATTGAGACATTCCAATGTTGCATTTATCTTTTAAGGGTCCTTAGAGACCCAAACTTGTAATAGTCATATTTTCTTGTGATTTTTTTCAATGTATTTCTATAATCGTTTTCAAGCCTAATAAGATATTAGTTTGCAAAACCTTAACTCTCTTATCTTTATGTAATTTACCTTCTGCACTCTGATTTATCTTATGTGTTGTGTTTTGAACACCATATCCTTGTGTCTACCATGAGATGAGTGATAAAACGTTCATATTATGCTAGAAAAGGTGGCAACAATTGTTTTTCATAGGATGATTGTTCATATTTTCATTTCTATCAATGTTTTAAAAATAAAAATTTTCAATAGTAAAAAAATAGTGATCTTAGATATAATTTAAAATTGAATCGATTAATAAATAAGATTAAAAATAAAACTATAACTTAATTAATTTTTTTAAACAAATAAGTCAAACCTTTAAACGAGACAAGTCGAGTGACTTAAGAGTAAATTCATTTTGTCTAACATTATAAGAATATAAATAATACAAATATAATATTTATTAATTATATTTTTATTCTCCCTTTGTTCTTAAGGATTCATTATGTAATTATGTATATCAAAATGTTATTAAAAAAATAATTTTCAAGACTAATCTTTTAATTCTCAAACTTTGATTATCACGTTTAAGAGAGAGAGAGAGAGAGAGAGAACACCGGAGAGAACGATTCATTATTAAAATAATAAAATGAAAAATAAAAACGATCGGATAAACCCAACGGAAAATAAGCACAGCGCAGCAGCAGCAAACACAAATTGGCGCTTTCATGGAGCTACTCGCTCTGAACATACCTCCATCGATCCCAAGAGAGCGATTCCTCACTCACACTTCTTGCTCCACCATATCCTTAAGTTTTCAATTGGCTAGGTGTTTTGAGCACGAAGCTCAATTTCGTGGAATAGTGAAGACTAAAGGGAGATATAGGAATCTACTTTCATCATTGGATAGCAAACAGGAAACTGGCTACTCAAATTTGCAAAAATGGAGCGCAGAAGAAGTGGAAGGAGGAGATCAATTCAGCCATTCAGTTGACGAGGAAGGAGAGCAAGAGGAATCGTCGTCCTTGTCACCGACGTTGCTGTCTCTTACTGGGAAGCCGGATCGGCAACTGGCTTTGCTTGATGATTATGAAATGGAAGAATTCGATTATGAATCAAACCCTAATCATAAAAGCGGTTAAGTTTGTTACTTATGTTTCGCTTTCGTTAGTTTTCGTTTCCTGTTCCCTTTGAATTGTTTGGCAATGCTGATAGTTTGCTTTAATTGGAATCATGTAAGTGATTGCCATTGGTTTTTGCATTTCCTTTTGTAAAAATGTTCATATGTAATCATATTGGACTGTGAATAATAATTCTGAACTGCTTGCATAGTAACAAGTAGAGCAACAGCTGTGCTGATTATCCACGTGTAAGTTTGTCATGTTAGTTTTTTGGTGAGCGGCTGGAACCCAAACACGTCTGACCATGTCATCAAGAACATTTGTTTGTATTGCTCTCGAATCAATTTAGAACTTGGTTCTAGATGGCTTGTTCCCTTCGAAGCCCTCTTGTTAAGTTGGCTGCGGAAAACCGCAATGGAGCGACATAAATTAAGTTGGAAGAGTCTTATTTCCTTCCCTGGATTGTACCTTCATGTGTTTCCTTAACAATTTCTTCTTGGATGAGGCTCTGCTTACCTCCCTTCATTATTTTGCCTTTGAAAGGCTGGTCTTCATGTTTTGTGTTTGTTGCCAAGAATACAACCTTGTAGAGTCCTTGATCTTACAAATTATTTGTTGAAGCCATATATGCACGGACTTGACACAATGTGCAACCTTAACTGCAAGGAGCCTTCAAAGTTGGAAGCCAATTCACTGTCTTGGAGGAGGCAGAGCTAATTTTTTGTCCTTCATCCTGTTGGACAAGCTGAAGGTGGCTGTAATTAAGCTTAATGAATTAGAAAAGGATCACAAGAAAAAATTGGGGGAAGCACGGATGGAATGTTGGTTATGGCATTTGCATGAATTGGGTTCTTTATTTACTCATGAGGTACTCCCACAAAGGTGCAAAGCTGGTGCTTCTGAAAACTTCATTTGGTATTATTGCCTTGTAATATAGACTCATAGGTTTCTTAGTTCTTGGCCCCATATTGGATACTAGATGAGGTTTGACTTAGTGGTTAAGGTTTGAGGTTTGATTCCCCTTTCTCCCTCTTTCAATATTGTAACACTTTTATGGCTCTTGTACTCACCTATATGGTGCTTTGTATTCATCTTCATAAGCTCCCAATGGATAAATAAAAGCCCCATTTATGGATGTGGAGGTTTTAGTGGAGTTTCTCTTTGAGATAGGATTTGTGAAATTCTTTTGTTAATATCTTGTCTTTGGCAAGCTAGAAGAGTATCTGAATCTGTGAAGTGCTCCATTAAGAGTGTTTGTAAATTGACCCATCAGGTGGAATATAAAACTAGAACATTCTCTAAGTTTGTAAGATGCTCCTTTTAGAGTTTACCTATTAGGTGGAATCATAACATTCACTTGTGAGAAGTTTGAGTTGGGACTTTAATGGTCGATAAATAGGAGATGGAAGATTTTGATGAAGGGATTAGTAAAGAGAAATTGATTCCAATTGGTTTCTTACCTCAAACTCTCTCGTAGCTGCTACATGATGAACCTCATTTTGATATAGTCAACTTCTGTTAGTATGATGCCACGATATTACTAGACCACCATCGCTGACTTGCCTATGAGTTTGACAAAAAAAAAAAAAACCTTAGCCTTATTTAAAAAAGACTTTTCATCCTCCAAATAAGAGATTGTTGAAATTATGCACTTCAAGATTGCTTCACTTTATAGAGGCCTTCATCTCTAAAATTTCTTTGTTTTACAACTTTTCCACACTAACACAGCCTTACTCTAAACAATTTTTAATTTCGCTGTTGCTTTCTTTCACAAGATAGTGTTGAACCCAATTTCTTATTTTTGCATTTTTTATGAGATTTGCAGGATATGTGGCTGTACTTGGGAAGCCAAATGTAGGGAAGAGCACTCTTTCTAACCAAATGATTGGACAGAAGCTATCAATTGTCACAGATAAACCTCAAACTACGAGGCATCGAATCCTTGGTATTTGTTCTGGTCCAGACTACCAGGTTTAAACTCTAACCATATATATTTGCCCAATGCTTGAGTACCTTTCTTGCCTCATACATTTCACGTGTTTAGGTGGCAAATTTCTGCGGCTGAGTATATTTCATATTTTGAAGTTGCTGTGAGAATTATTCCTCAGAACTAATCACTAACCAGTGCATTCAGAATTCATTATATGTTTTGCTCACGGATAGTTTGAATCATTGTTGAACATTGGGGGGGGGGATATTATTTGAATCTAAGGAATATTTACAAACTCACTCTTTCAATCTATGATAAAAGGTAGTTCAACTTTTAAGTAACTTGCTCTGATAATATCAATTATTCCATGTTCCTCTTTGCTTTTGTCTTATGTTTATAGTTACTGGTAAGATATTCTCTAGTATTAATGGAACAGATTTCTCTGTTAATAATCATCTTCTACCTATGATTTATGAAAGGATCTCTTTCTGCCATATAGAATTATTCATTCAAATATGTGGATAGCTTGCAGATCATTCTTTACGATACACCTGGTGTTATGGAGAAGAAAATGCACAAGTTGGATACAATGATGATGAAGAATGTCCGTAGTGCTGCAGTCAATGCTGATTGTGTAATTGTTGTGGTTGATGCCTGTACAATGCCTGAGAAGGTATGCAGCTTTCCACATCTGCTCCTTTAAAAAATGTTTAATGTTCCTTACTTGGTTTCCATGCTTCAGATAGATGAATTGCTAGAGGAAGGCATTGGAAGCATGAAAGATAAGCTACCCATTTTGCTGGTGTTGAATAAGAAGGATCTTATAAAACCTGGTGAAATTGCAAAAAGGCTCCAGGTTGGAACTATTTGTTTGACTAAATAAGCTTCTATTTAAGTATTCTTTTCAGGTTGCTTGTCTTGTGGATAGTGTCGAAAAGAAAACAGATGTAAAGTTTCAAATGCATGTCAAATAGGTGGTATTGAGATGTTCTGATGATGCTCTATTTGAACTGAGGCAAGATTTGCTTCCCTAGTTTACTTGGAATTAAGGCTGAGAATATGAATGTACTGTATTTGGTTTCTTCTATCTACTTAATCTCTTCATGTTGTGATTCCTAATGCTATTTTAAGACTCCAAAATCTCAGCATCACTGGGCCGTGTCAATTCTTTGGCATTCTTGACTGCTCTTAAGAAACTAGAGGTTGTCGCAACTAAGAAATAAACACAAAGATGTACTGAGGTAGATTGTATTATTCTGGACTAATAGTGGGGAGGCAAAGATAATTTTGGTGGCAAATAGAATGCAATGTCTTTGTTCGAATAAGGGTTGCATCAAGAAATCTCCTAAATGATTTCAGGCTTTAAAAAGTAGAATAATTTCATATCTCAGAAGAAAGAGAGGCAGCAAGGTATCTGGTGTCTCAAAAAATGCTTTGTAGTCACTCATGTTCCTTCTATATTGCCATTACATGTTGCAGCATGCTAGGCAGTGCCTGGCCAAGTCACCTTGTCTTTACCTAGCTAAGCTTCCAAGACCGTGTCTTGCTTTGCTTGAACACATTGGCAAATTCCTAACTCATTGATGAGAAAGACAACATTCTGCACCATGAGAGGTCTCTCTTATGGTGACGGATTTGAACCCTCAATATCCTTAATGCCGCAAACATTAGTTGCAAAAGTCAGCTTCCTTGGTTTATACCAATGCCCTTTTGTGCTTGCTGGAGTAAGTGCTGCATCTACTAGAGCAACAGCAACCTTTCACCCCGTTTTAATTAATGTATATTTTCTTCTGCATTTGCTTGTTATACTATCAATGTTTTGTGTTTCTTTTATATCCAGGTACTATGTGTATGAACATAGCTGCTGTCCCAATTTGATTGTTGTCCTTGATTTCTACCAATTGTTTAATGCATTTTATTAATTTATTTGATCCCCTCTGTTTTATGGTTTACTGGGCACTTTTGCCTTTCCAAAAGGCTGCGACTCTAATTGCCACCTTATCCTTTTAAGGAGAGAGCTAACGAAGTTCTAAGTTATCATGGTGATTTCTACCAATTGTTTTATGGTTTACTGGGCACTTTTGCCTTTCCAAAAGGCTGCGACTCTAATTGCCACCTTATCCTTTTAAGTAGAGAGCTAACGAAGTTCTAAGTTATCATGGTGATTGTTATATTAGCAGTGTAGCTTATGCTTATAATAAAGCAACAAATGTGTTGATCAAAATCTTATGTGCTTGGTTCTCCTGTTTGTTTAATGGCTCAATGCTCATAGCTGGACCAAAAGACTGTTTAGATCACATAAAATTTCTTGCTGGCAGTGGTATGAAAAGTTCACTGATGTTGATGAGGTCATACCTGTCAGCGCCAAATATGGTCATGGTGTTGATGATGTGAAGGATTGGATATTGTCAAAGCTTCATGCTGGCCCTGCATTCTACCCTAAAGTACGTATCTTTGTTTGTGCTTCCAACTCTTGGTGAATTAATGCTGTTGGTCTGTTATGCTCTTATTACCATAACACATTCATTGTATTTTTTTTGGCAATGAAGTTGGTGATTGATATTAGCAATTACGCTTCATTTGATATTCCAATACTCTGCAATTGTTAGGACATTGCAAGCGAGCACCCAGAGAGGTTTTTTGTGGGTGAAATCATTAGAGAAAAGATATTTATGCAATACCGTAATGAAGTTCCATATGCATGTCAGGTATATTTGTTTATTCTGCACACTTCTACATGCAGATATCTTATTTCTTTTGTTGTGACTCCCGTTCTCTGGTTTTTATATTCAGGAGCAGTGTTACAGAAATGATTTTCATGAATTTTTGAATTTACAGGTAAATGTAGTAAACTTCAAATCTAGGCCACAAGCAAAAGACTTCATACAAGTTGAAATTGTTACCGAAAAGAACTCTCAAAAGATGATTCTTATTGGAAAGGTGAGTTACATAATGTTTATAGTAAAGGTCTGAAATGTGTGTGCATGCGCGTGTGATTTTTTTGGAGGGGGGTGTTTTGATATATACACCACCCAATCAGTTTTTTCCTATCAATCTTTCTTTCATGGCCACGTGTATTAAACTGTGACATTTGGTATTATACATGATAGCATGATTTATATCTCATTTAGGACTTTTTTTCCCCCAACTGCTCTCTGTTTAATGGATGAGAAGTGTTTTGAGTCATTTGAAAATTTTCACAATGATACATATTCTTTTATTCACCTTCTCTCCAATATTTCAGTTTTCCATCTCCTGTGAGAGATGGCCTTTCCATGTCTGCTTTGGTCTCGATGTCATTGCATCCAATCTTTATAGCTTAGGCTTTGTCTTAAGAGGATTGCATTATGAAATAATATTGTAAATATCTATACAAAGTGATAGTCTTTTTGAACTTGATTATTTGACTGATATTGCTTTCGTTAATGGTACTGTTGAATCAAATCTGTACCAACTGAAAATTTTCATTAAGATTACTTGTGCATTATCTTATTGTGAGCTGATAAATTATGGGCATTTAGCAAGTTTTCCTATTAGCAGCAATGCAAGTACTTTCTTGATTAGCTACGTACTTCCTGCACGGAGTTGGTAATGACAGCGAATAAAGCAGCGCCTAGACCGAATGGATTTTTTTCTTCCTCATCTAGTTCCGTTGTACTGCGTGCTGTTATATCTCTGTATCTCTGTAATACATGCAGGAAGGAAAGGCATTAAAGTTGCTTGCAACAGCTGCAAGGATGGACATCGAAGATTTCTTGCAGAAGAAAGTGTATCTAGAGGTGAGAACACATCAAAGGACTTTCCATCTATACATGGCTTTAGTGAGTCTCTATTTCAGCCATATGTTGATGTTGGCAAGTGGCATGCTCTTGTTGATTGCTACAGGTGGAAGTGAAAGTGAAGGAAAACTGGCGACAAGATGAGGGGCTTTTGAAACGCTATGGATATGGGGGTCAAATAAAAGTTTTGTAACATTTGAGACTTCAAATCTCAATCAAGTTGCAGTTCTAAGCTTGTGAAAAGGCTCACGTTTTGCAAATCACGAGAATATTGCCCTCAAGTATGCTTTCCTATGCGGTCACTGTCCCGGCTTCTGGGCCTACATTAGTGTACAACCCTACATTAGTGTACAACTTTAGGTAGCTGAGCATCAAGCAATTTTGTATGCTGCCAGACAGTATCTGTAGTAATGCTTTCAGACATCAAGTCTTTCGGCTGTCCCACATCCATGCAAGCTGGTGAAGCCATGTTCAATGCATCTGTCTTTCAAAGTTTCCCACATTACGTAGTTTAGCCAATGCCATTGTCTTGATTGTGTGAGTGTGAGGTGAATTGACTAATCTCAGAACGGTGCACAAACGTAATCAATTTTTTTTTTGAAAAAAAAAAAACTTACATTTGAGCATAAAATATGCTCTACCCTTTTCGCTTTCATCACTGAATAAGAACTTTCTCAAAACATCATTTATCACGTTAGCTTATTTAAACTTATTTATTAAAATTAGTTATTTAGGAAAATTATTTATTTTAAATATATTTTAATTTTTTTAAATAATTGATTATTATAGATAATTATTTTTACTAAGTAACTCTAAATATAAAGTTAACCTTTTTAATTAATTTTAATACAATCCGAGATTGCTATCCCCTACTAGAGCTGGCAATCGGGCGAGTCGGGTCACTATCGGATCGGGTAATATGATAATCGTGCTATATCGGTTTCGAATAATTTTGGATCATTTTGTCCTTTCGGGGTGGGTCGGGTTTGATTCGGATCAACTCAGTATCGGATAATCTCGGGTCATCTAAGCTCTTGGGTCGGGTCTGGTTGAGATCGGATGGACTCGGATTCGGGTAATTTTGGGTTGTTCTAATTTCGGTTCAGGTTCGGATCGGACTTGGTTGAGTTTGAATTATTATATTTTCGGGTCGAATTTAGATTTGATTTAGGTCATTTCATATTTGAGCTATGCTTGTGTCATTTTCTTTCTTTCTTTTTATTCCAAGATATTAGTAAAAGCTAATTATTTTGAGATCATTTATTTTAATTTATCTTATTCAATTAAAAGTGAATTATTATATTAATTGTTTTGGGGTCTTAGACTTTTTTGTCATTATTTTATCTTTGGAGATGTCTCTGACGTTTCAAATTTAAAAGTTTTCAAATTGTATCACTTTTCTTTTTTATGTTAAGGTATAACTTATAATTCAACTCCATTATTAGCTTGGTCATATTGAGTTATAGTATTAGTTTAAGTTTATATTATATTTATATCTTATAAGCTCCTTATATAATATTAACTTATAATAGTCATTGATAATTGATAACAAATGAAGACTTCTAAGGTTGTACTTCTCATATTATTTTTAAAAGAGATTGATCACAATAATAATAATACAAAAATAATGATAACAATAATAATAGTAATCAATGAATATCAATTATGGCAAAAATAATAATAACAACATCTTAGTTTTTTTATTATATATTTTGATTAGATCATATCAAACAAAATAAGATAAAAATTAGATAAAATAAGTAATAATAACTATTATTTACAAAAGACCAACTAATATTGACTTCTTACTATTTAACACTGTTGATGTAATACAAAATATTAATCTTCAATTTTTATAATGAATAACTAATATTCTCACTCTAGATTTTTTCTACTTTCCTATGATATTGTAGGTACTATATTATAAGGTATAGCCGTATAGATACTAACATATAATGTTCAAGGCCATACTGTTATTATCTTATGGTACTATATGGAATAATAGAAGTGAACTAATATTTAAATGACATAGTAGTGCTTTTCTTTTTTTTTTCTCTACTTTTATTTCTATTGGTATCAATGGATATTGTATTTGTATATACATAAGTGATATAAATTTTATGAAAGTATATTGTTTCTAGATTTTGATGTAAGTGCTAGTATGGATTAGTTGCACATCTATATTATTTCATGTTTTATGAAGTTTTAAAAAATTTGTGTTATGGGTTAATGTTAATTTTTGGGTAGTACCAAGTTGAATCTTTATAGATTTATAATTTTTCAGATAATATCGGATTTTGGATAAATAATGGATCGGTCAGGTCATTTCAGATTTATAGTTTTTCGGGTTATATCGGGTTTCGGGTGAATAGCGGGTTGGGTCGGGTTTATTTCGGGCTTATGATTTCTCGGGCTATATCGGATATCGGATATGTATCGGATCGGGCGGATAGGTTTCGGGCTTTTAATTACTCGGATAAAATCGAATCGGATTTCGGACGGATCGAGTCGGTATTCGTCGAATTTTTCGGGTCGTGTCAATTTTTGCCGGCTCTATCCCCTACTACGGGCTTCTTAAAAAGGGATGAGCCTCTTAGTTCCGCGGCCAATATTTTTCACCTTAAATAGTTGGTCGGAGTTTGAGTATTGTGGCATCTTTTTCTACCGTGTCACACACACACACACACACACACACACACACACACACACACACACACACACACACACACACACACACACACACACACACACACACACACACACACACACACACACACACACACACACACACACACACACACACACATAACAGCCTACCACAAAAAAACAAAACAGCCTACCACAAAAAAACAAAACAGCCTACCACAAGAGGCAAGAAGAATCCATGACTGTTTCCTTGAGCAAACAGGTGTGGAAGTGATCGGGGTCATTGACTAGTGATCTTATTATGCCTAATTTGGATGGAGTAATTTTATATATAAAAAAAATTGTTTAAATGAGAATTTATAGATTTCCTTAGTTTCACATTGTTGGGTACTTTAGAATATGAATTACTACCTTCTTTCCTTAGTTTATTTATTTTATTTCAGATTCCTTATCTTTATTAATATCCAAACAATAAATCTATACCTAAAAAAGTTTAAAATTATGTTATTTTAAAAGTTTTTAGAATTTATCAATATTAAATGTTTCTCATCCAAATAAAGCTTAAGATTATTAATACGACTAGATATTTTGATTGAACTTTTGATATTTGACTGCACTACGAATTCCACCCTTATGCTTATATATATATATATAGAAATAGGGTCATATGCGCACCCTTTTATTAGGTACAAACGTAGGAACTTTTTCTGACCGTCGGATCTAAATTAGATCCAACGGTCGAAGAGTTAAAACGGAGAAATAGAGGCGCTGTTTGTTTTTTGCCTCATCCCCTGTCGCGCTCCTCTGTCCCGCTTCTCTGCCCCGCTCCTCTACCCCGACCCCTTCTGTTTCGCACCCGACCACCAGACCACTCCGCAACTTCTTCTCCATCTCCATCGCACATCTATTCCTCTCCATCGCAACTTCTCTTCCATCTTTCCATCTCCATTTGTGCCTCTACATCTGCCAACGCGAGCTCAGCCGCTCCGTTCTTCATCCTTGATCTACATCGTCTTGCCTTCAACCGCATCTACACTGCCACAGAGGAGACGCGGACAAGCAGCTCACGGCGGCAGCGCGACCTGAGCAGGAGCAGATAGGTATGTAATTTTTTCAAAATTTTAATTGTTGTGCCGATCTTCAAAATTTTTTCATTTGGCAACCAGTTTTCATCGTTCGCTTTTGACAATGTTTCTCCGTTTGTTTTCCTCATCTTCGCCGGTTTATACTCATCGCAGGACATTTATTCAACATACCAATGCTCACGTCTTTGATTTTATTTATTCTCCGCCACTATTTTTGCAGGTGCTGAGTCTCGTTCATATTTCACCATTAATGTCGAAAATATATGCTGTAGTTACTGTCGAACATTCTCCTTACCGACAGTATTAAACCAGGTAATATGTTTATTCTG